>OY728141.1:826187955-827458612 GCA_963277665.1 Viscum album | reverse complement strand
ATGTTAACAATCACATAAGAAAGTGATATTATAAAGATAACTTTTACCACTTTTTAGTTTTTAAATCAACATCCCTTGGATGATATATATCAATGTGAAACATAAAAAACAATTATGTATGAGTGAATAATGAAATTAAATTTAAATGTGAAAATATATACAACACATTAAAGTGAATTGGTGTATAACAACAAACATATATCAATGAAATTTAAATTGAGAGAAACTCACATACCTTGATTCTGACATGTGACATGTTACATTATCTACTCAAATAATAAAAATAAGTTAATTAATTAATTTCTTCAGAATATTTTTAAATTTTTTCATTACTTATATTTCAATTATTAAAATTTTGTGCACAACTACATAAAATAATTATGTTTAGGTCGAGTGTTTTAACCCAATACAGGTCACGTGTAAAAATACCTTTTGTAGGTCGATTGTGGTCAAAGGGGTAATTATATAAATGTATCCATAATAGTAATAATGATATAAATATCATAATTATAAATAATTTATTCTTTCAAACCAATCATGAATTATTGTTAACAAATATGATCCAATGTTACAATCATGGAGATGGTAGATCATATGTACACATGAGTAACTTTACCATTTTTTAGTGATCATTATAGAAAGAAGGTAACAACCATTTTATCATTAAATATTGATACCTTTACATTCAGTATTGAGCATAAATATTGTTTTTTATTAAAACATTACCTTTATATTCAATTGGATAATATATTAATTTATAATTAATTTTTACCAATGAATTAAAACATATATTTTCATATGTTGATTAATATAAATAATAATTATAAATTTCTCATCTTGGTTGTTTCTTATTTTATTAAATAAACACATCATAATAATTTATTTTTGTTCGGTAAAACATTGTCTTGTGTGTAACAAAATCTATCAAGAAATGTTTTTCTTTTATGTAATACTAAATAAATGAGTTTTGTGTTTATTAAAACCTATATAATAGATTTTTCTAAAATATAAATGTAATCAAAATGTATTGGGATTTTATATTCCTTTATATAAATTTTGTTTTGTGCGATACATGCTACTAAATACGATGTTATTACTTTAGAATTTGGGGCATTAAATTCTCCCCACATTAATTTAATTGTGCCCATGTAATTTAATCATGATATCAACAATCAATGTGTTTGGTATTTGAAAATTATTTTATTGAAAAACCTACATTTTAAATAGGGTTAATAAGACATATATTTAATATGAGGTAAAATAAAATTTGAAGGTCCCCAAAATAATATTATTTCAAATAAGATATCATTAGTGAAAACATGAACATGGAAGGAAAATATAATCATCATGTTATAATGTATAATTATAGGAAAAAATTTCAGAAGAAATTTGATGACCAAAAATCCAAAAAATAATATTATGGAAAAGGTCATTGTTATCATAAAAACAATGTAAATTTGACCACATTTTTTATTCAAGACCATTTTACCTGAGTTGAGGGATTCATTCACTCTAAGAATATAAGAAAATATATGTGTCGTGGTATGTTCTTTCTTGGACAATTAAATTTCTATTTTGTTGTGGTTGGAGGTGTTTGGGGGATGTTTTGGAAGTTTTCATAGGAGTTGGTGGTGCATCAAAAATAGTTTAGGAAATACATGTTGTGAAGGTGTATTACATGATGTGAAAATTGGTTTCGTAGCTTGTCTAGGGATGGTTCACGATGTATAGATTTTGATGTTTAGATAATATAATGGTGATTCATTTTCTCTACGAAACTAAACCCTAAGGATTAGATGATGCGAAAACGGTTAACATGTCATGTAAATCTTGGATGCAATGCAGTTATAATATTAAAGGGTTATCAGGTTGTCCTAAAACCCTACTCTCTCTATCTCTCTCCAAGAAACTATAATATCCCCTTTTAGGAGTTTGGAGATTCCCTTATATGGGGATAGATAATTTGTCTTCCTTCTATGATCTTTGGTGAGTTGTCCTCTCTTCCTCATCCATTTCATCCATTCTTCTTCTCGGTATTTTCTTTAGTGATGTTTATTTTCATTGTTTCTTTGGGCACCGTTTTGATGATCTTTTGACATGTTATATATTGATACAATTTTTCTCATAGTGTGATTATGGTTTGTGGGCATTCTTCATTTTCTTATAGTGCACAACGAGTTGAATAACATCATTGAGCTATGAATTCCATAATTTCTCCTTATTCTTAATCATATTTGAGGGGTTTACATATGTAATATAGGTATTATGGTTGTTATTTATTAATAAAAAATAAATAATTTGATAATTGAAATTGAATGGGAAAAATGCTTTGAGTATCATGATTTAATATATTTGATATTGTTTTTGATATTGTTTTTTTTTCACATATGTTTCCCCTGTAAAAATTATGGTTTTTTAGGGAATTTATTGTGATGGATATATGTGACGTGATTGATACCTTGGTTATGATTTTTTTGATATCACCCTAAATGGAAAATGGTTAATCAATTATACTGGTCTAATGATATGGTAACCCCATGATTTTTTTTCCGTGTGATAACATGCCATAATTAATGTGGAATGTGTTAAATGAAACTTTGGAAATATGTAAATAGATCATTATGTGTTGTGAGGTGTGGTTTTTCTTGTGGACTGGTGATTTGTGGATTCAATGTGGTGTGAGAAGATCTTTGGTTTTTTTAATGCTTTTTTGGAGGCAAAGATGTTCTTTGTTTGTATGGTCTTTTAGGGCAGTGAGGTGGTTTTATATTCGTGCTTTTGGGGTGGTGCGGCAATGGTATGATGGGAATGTTGAGTTGTTTGTGATATAAGGTTACCTTGTGTTAGAATCCTATTAAGTGGTATAATAAATAAAAAATTGTTTATTAATATTTTAAATGGCATGGTTTTCTTTTGTAAATGTGATGGAATTTGTTAATTGAAAGTTAAAGGATAGGTTGTTTGAAGGGTTATTCACAGAACATTTTCAAAATACTTTTTAATCAAAATAAACATGGAAATATTTAAAGGAAAATTCAAATGAATTATTGGTCATAATGGTTGAAAATTTTATTCATTCCATACACATTAAAATAAATACTCCTTTCCCATTTTCATCAAAAATTAAAAAGAATGATGTTCGTAAAATGAAGAGAATATTCCTTTTCATCCTTTTTTTAAAAAAACAAAAAAGTGTGAAATGACATTCAAAAATCCATGGACAATATAAAAACGTTTATAAAAAATTATTATATAAAATGGACATTGATGAAAAAACATTTTCTACAGATGAGGGAAATAATGTCAGTTTTCCATAAAAATATTTTTTTGAAACTTTGAGTGCATAAATAGACGAAAAAGAAAATAAAACATATATTCTAAGGAAATAACAAAAGGAGAATATAAGTATTCATTTTCATTAGAGATAGATCATAAGATAACATCAATATAAGAATAATCATATCTATTCATGATAAACAATGATATAGTAAACTGGGTAGTACATTCACCTCATGAAGGAAGATAGTTTCAAAACAAAACTTATGTCTCAAAGAATGCAACTTGAGACAATAATATCTTACCTTGAGTTTGTATTACCTAAAAATTGCAAAAAACTCTGGTATAATACATTTAAATTTATTATAAATCGATTAAATGAAAATAATAATATATATCATACCACATATGATGTACATACAACCTTTAATCACTATTTTATTAACAATTCATTATCCAAATCATTCTTTTGGGTGATAACTTTTTTCTTTTTTCCAAAATGTTTTTATTCAGTTGTTTTTTCGTTTTTATATTAATCATCATTAAATCATATCCAAAATCTTAATAATTATACTAATATCATATATTTTCATTATATACATATTTATAATAATTTATAAAAGTTATTGATAGAAATATGAAATGCACCATTCATGGAGACAATAGATCATATGTACACATGAATGTTGTTTCCATTTTTCAATTGGTGATAAAAAGTAAGGTAAATTATAAATAATAATTATATAATCATTATTATATATTTTTATCATATATATTCAACAAATATAACCTTTTTATTGTCCTAGTAAAACTGATATGTAAAGCACTTCACATTAGCTCCTGTGGTAGTGGTTTATTGTATACATGTGTAACGTTATTGTTTCTAAACAAGATAGAATGTATGAATTTATATCTGATATTATAATTTTAAAAAATAACTTAAGACATATATTTCACATATATTCGTTAAATTTATCTTTATAACCTTCCTTGAAAATCATTAATGAAAAATGAATCTTGTTTCTTCATGACGTGGTATTCATCCATACACATGATTGAAAATTTCAATTAGCATATGAAGGAGGAGGAGATATATATAGGTCATGAACTTAACATAATATCATACTATGTTTTTGAAGATATTGATTTTATTATATTATAATGTTTTAATAATATTTAATAGAGGATGAAGATTAAATAAAACTGAAACATTCTTTTAAGAATGATACCTCCTTTCTTGATATCCTCTTTAAGTAAACCAAAAAATCCTTCTTAGTATGTATTCTTGATAAAACTAGGGGATAAAGATCATTTATATGTATTAAAATAAGTTATTTCATGATGTATGATCATAACTAATGTGCTTTATAAATGTGAATAGGAGAGTAGATGAATGACCTTTTATAAATGGGGGAGATGACACACTTGGAATTTTTTTAAATGAGAAACGTGTAACCAAATTTTTCACCATAAATGGATCACAATTTAATCATTATATAACCTTGGAAATTTTTATGTTCTATTTTCAATCATCCAATTAGAGAAATATATTTTTAGGTCTTTTCTAACCCTTATTTTTTTAGTTTAAGCCCTGATAAACCCATTTTAATATTAACCACAATAGCATATATTTTTAATATTAGTTATTATAGAAAATTTAGTTGGACTTATTATATAATCTTAATTATGATTATTTTAAATATAGATTCTATTTTATTAAATTAAACTCATTGAAGTGGAATAATCTAATGAAATATACAAGCCTGATGAAAATATAGTTTTCTATAAAAGTTTTCCAATCAATAAAATTTATTTAAATAAATATTTTAAATAAAAATGATTACAATATACAAAATTGGATTTATAATAACATAATTAAAATAATTTTATTTTAATCCAATTTTAAAAAATGATTTGTATAAATTCTATAAATGAAATGAATATTTTAATAAAAAATTATATTTTTCACTATTTATCAAATCATTTATCATTTAAAAAATTTATAAAAAATAAATTCTAAATAAATTAAAATTATGATTAAAAAAATAATGTATATTTTTTCATATATAGTTTCTAATAGTTGAAAAATTAGTTTTAAAATAAGTGTGCAAAATGAAACAATTTTTTTTTAGAAAATTGTAGTTTTAACCATAAAATTGAATTTATACTTTTATCAATCATGAAAAACATATTAGATCAATATTTAAACATTTTATTAAATATATAATATATATATATATATATTTATTATAATCATTAATCGATAATTATTTACATAAATTATTATGTAAAGACACATTTCACACATAAACACGGTTTTTTAGAAAAATATTCCCTTTAATATCAATTGGCCTTTATCTTCATTTCAAAATAATTGATAACTAAAGAATTTATTTTTTTATGACATATATTATTGTAATATATTCAATCATATTCATACTCATCATTCCAATGACTATGAGATAATTGTAATATGAAATAAAGATACTATAATAGTTCGTATGTGTTCGTTAGGACTCAGTGTTATGTGTAAATCATGCTATCAGTAAAATTATATTTATTTTAAAAAAATATTTCATAATATAATGGGGTTTTATAATTATTAAACATAATTATTAACCCCTTAAATTTTTTCCATAATTTTTGAATTTAAATAGGGGATTCCTATTATTTGTTTGCATCACCTTGCACTTGTATATGGAATAATTTGTGTTGTTTATTTTTATAATCATTATTGATATAGTGGTGTTGGATTGTTTTATGTTTTTATTCATTTATTTATTATTGGGTTCTTTATTAAAGTGATTTTTATGTGTTTGAATGTTGTTTTCGAATAAAAGAGTAATTTTTTTATTTGGGATTTCATTAGTAGAATGAAATTATGAATATGGTTTTGTTCTGTATTTCTTTAGAAAAGTATCCGTATTTAGGGTTTCAATAGTGGTTAATCAATAATTTTATTTTTCAATTGTTTTCCCATTAAAAGGGAAAAATTTAATTCCTTAATAGCAGTAATATGTTCTTTAAAATCATTATAATTTTTCTAAAATGTATAACTATTATGTTGTTTTCTATTTCAAACATGTATAAATGAAATTTTTAATGAATGGAACTACATAGAATACATAGAGATATCATATTGGGAATAGTTTTTGTCAAACCCTATATATAACATTGGATGTAGGAAGCAGACATGATTCCTTTTAAGTTTCTAGGAATTTCTCTATTCCTATTTAATTAAGGATTTTGGTTTTGTTTTGTTTTTTTGGAATAATGGAGCTGTGATGAGTGGTTGTGGACAACGAGAAGGTGGATGGTAGTGGTCGGTTAAGTTTTCTGGGGATGACATATCGACTAACTCAATTTATTACATTTTTTATGTATTTTTATAGTCATTATATATTTTTTATTATATTTTATTTATGTGGTACTGTTTCTTATTTTGGTGGTTTGTTTATTTTATTATTTCTTTCTTGAATTTTGTATTTATTTATATCAATTTATTTAACAATTCATGTTTTTCCAATATATAGATACACAAAAATATATTTTCAGTAATGTTCAAAAGTCTATTCACTCATATTTGAGTCATAATCATTCCAATGTTAGATCTATTTATTATCTAACACTAGTTACCAACCCGTGGGAATTAGGAACACCCACCGTACCTTGTGGAAAGCTAGATCAAGTACCTGGTTTAAGGGAGAAACCTACTAGTTCCTTAAAAATTATTATTAGAACTCCCTCTTATTTATTTCATGTGTCTGGGTAGGATGGTGGTTAGGATCATCATTATAACTCAGGAAGTAAGTGAATGGAATAATTTAGAAATCTCTTTCTTGTTTATAACCATGATTTACCATGGTATGTTAGGATTCCAATCCTTCAATTAGATTTTGTTTTTATAGTTCGATGGGGTTTTTTTATACCTTGAGTTTTTCATGTTTTTTGGAGAGTTCATGGGTTCAACAATGAAAATCGATTAAGTATAAGAGTTTAATTATTTTCTCCAATGGTCTAGAAAACCATGTGGTGCTGATGTAGATGGTTTAGTGGGCTTAACAGAGTTTTTTACATGGTTTATTATTGAATTAACAATGCATTCATCGAAGCATTGTATAAAACATCATCACCAAAGATAAGTTGTTTTTTATTCCTCTCAATTTCTGATTACTTCTAATGAGGTTCTTACATGCAAGAAGTGAGTTAATGAGGGGTTTTATGATGTTTCACTGTTATTGGAGAGAATTTTTCGTGATTTTTTCTGTCATGTTTAGTATATTTTTAATTATTGGTGGTGTTTTGTGTATGGTAAAAGTGATGAATTACATAAAATTATTGATTTCAAAATCATCTAAAATGTGTGGTTTAAAATTGAATTTTTATGGTTTCCAAGGGTTGTTTTGTAAAGTATTTAATTTTCTTATGGTATTTGGAAAAATATTTCAAAATTAATGTGGTATTTTGAAAAAATACATTAAAATGAACCATTTTTAATCTGAAAATGAATTTAAATGATAATGCATTTTGAAATGGTTTCATTTCAATATTATAATAAAGTGGAGTGTTATAGAAAGAATGGTTGTAATTTCAATTGTATACTTTGATAGGAAAAAGATATTTATATATGTTACCTGAGAAATGATTATTTAATTAATGGAAAATTCCTAGATTAAGTAATTTTTATACTTTTTGGAAATGGAATTGGGAATTTAATATTATTTCATCAAATTATAAAATGTATTTATTGTGTGTAAAAATTGTAAAAGGATTTCTTTTTTTTTCCTTCAAAATTGAAATCTTTTTTAGTGGGATTTGTTTTAAAGTGATATGTTTTTATAAATTAATGCCTCGGTATATTGGGTTTAGAAAAATTGGTTAGGGAGTTGTTGGTTTTAGTGAAAATAAGATATATGATTTTTGAGAATGGTTTTCTTCATTGAAAAATATCATTTTGGAATTGTACCTTAGTTTGTCATAGAATATTTGGTTGGGTTTTGAGTGGAATGAATTTATTTTATTGATGTCTTGTATTATTTTGTCTGCATTCATAAATGATTTAGAAATATATAGAAAGACTCTTTCAGGAATGTGCCATTGTATGAGTATTCTCGTGACATAGATTACATCGCTTCTCATCTCAGAGTCTACCAATATTCTAAATAGAATATCATATTGGAATCATATTCTCTGTTAGAGCATATATTTTATTTCTTAAATAAACATCCACCTTAAATATATGGATATCTAAGTTCTACTGAAGTAGAAAATTCATTGAAAATGATTGAGAGATTCCTCGATTACCTTATAACTCCAATGGATAGGAAAGTTGATAAATCTCCTAATTCTATGATCCATAATTTTATTGTGAAGATAATGAAAGAGTACATAAGTTGTTTCTTGGAGTTTCAATTTTTTTCTTATTATGTTCATCAATGGTTACGAGTATGTTTGATCTTTTAGAGAAGGTATTTCCCTAGATATCAGGTCAATTGGGATTGATGTTGGTTGGACAGCTTTTAATTATATGGTCTAGAGGGATATGCCTGTGGAATCTAGACTATCAAGAGATGTCTCGGGTGTGATTTTAGTTTCAATATTATGGGTTATTTTATTATTTATGTTTGGTGGGTTTTGAATCAGTGGTAATTTGGTAACTTTATTGATAGGTAATATGGATTTCATGGTTTTTTTATTTGTGGATGATTAGGAATATCGATATATACATGCTTCATTATTTAGGAGATATTTTCCTGGAATGTGTATAAATGATGTTGTTTTTGTGTTTTTGGATTATTGGTAGGGTGAACATGGGAACCCTTGGGTCCATGATCATTTAACTATGATGAGTTTGTTCGGACACTTGATAAAACTGGTTTTAAATTTTTTTAGTTCATCATGATATTGTGTCTCATATTGAAGTCCTAGTATACCCTATTTTAGTATTGAGACCTGATTTTGGATCCCATTTTAGTTCAAGATGTGGAATTTATGTGGGTTGTTACCATCTCTTTCGGATGGAGATTATTGGTTAATCTAGAAGCTTTCTGAATTTTTTTGTGTCAGATTTATCTTGGGTTTTATTTTCTTAGTAAATTATGATTTAGTCTACAAGATGGATGTTTTAAAGGAGTGTTAATCTTGGTTGATGCATGGATTTGAAATTTTTCTCTTTATACTGGCCACATTATTTGTCAGATCGACTTGTAGTAGATTTCTACACATCACAAATCAATCAAAAATTATTTTTCACATGTATCAAGAAAATATATTTATACTTTATCAGTTTTTAGTGCGTGACACAAGTTTTAGACTATAATTATAATTTTAAATGATAACACACACATTAATTAGAATCAATAACACTGAGGGTCTGATTATAATGAGGTAGATTCCTACAAAATATAAATGAATATGGGATAATTATCTTAAAGCATCAATGATATCTAAGACCAACTTCTTGGTTTTGAGTATGTGATGTGTGTTTTATAATAAAATTATTCTTTTATACTAAAAACACACATTTTTATCAAAAATGACACAATATTTTCTATATTTACAGATGTTTTATTCTTACACATTATATGTGAAACACAATTTTTCTTTCTAAACAATCATGATAATATAAGAATGTTTGCCTACTATTTATTGTGTGATGTGTTTTCTGGACTAAAATTTCACTTCTAATTGAAAAAAAAACACTTTGAGTTATAATTACATGACCAAATAACCTAATTTCATAAATATAATAACATAATTTTCTATTAGTTGATCATCATTTTTTCTCAAAACCATTTTAATAAAATGGATTTATCTCAAAACGGAATGCATTGCATCACTAATCCACATAAATAAATAATATGAAGAACAAATAACATCAAATAAAGACCATTAAATAGTTCTTTATTTCATCCTCCTTTTCTAATACATCATCGATAAATGGAATCTTGTGTCTATGAAGGGGGAAAAATTTTCTATACATACAAGGGGTGCACCATAGAGACACATCGACACTGTTGCCCGGGTGGCCTAAAAAAGGGATATTTGTGTGTTTGCCTATAAACCTTCCATCTATTCCCATATAATTTTTATGTGTGATAAATGGGTCCCTAGAATTTTAATATCAACATAGTGGGACTACTCATATGTTTCAACCGAATAGATAGGCGATGAAGTGTTGTGCCATTATAGAATCACCGAGTGGGTAGCTCAAGAGATAGATTACTCTGTTGACTTGTATGGTATTCCACTCTTTTTAACATACCAATTAATTAAATAATTATGGATTTTCATATCTATGTCTATTTATGAATTACATAGTGTTTTAGAGTCTTAATATGATAATAAATCAAATCTCAAGCATAGAATACACTAATATTTTTATAAGATTGTTTACTGCCTTTTGATAGCAAACCATTTTTAAATTAAATTTTTTGACAATTTTATAAGCTCTATGTGTCAAAATAAACATATTCATTAGAATTGGGAAATTTAAATTTACTTTGTAAACTTTTTTTGTATTCTTCTGACAATGTTCATTTTTTAATGAATATTGAAAAATACTGCATTTTATTTCAAAAATTATTTTTCACCTAATTTAATTATATTGTTATATTATCTTTTTAATTAGTTTTCAAGTGTAATTAGAATATATTTTTACCATTTAATCCAATTTTGGTCAATTTAATTTATTTCACTTTGGAATTGGGCATAAACAAGTGTCAAACTTTTGATATATATTGTTTCTAAAAAACCCGCTATTTGTTTAAACAACGTGAATTATTTTTAAACTAATTATTGAAATATATGTGTTTTGAATTTGGTAAAATGGATTACATATTTGGAATCATAAGGTATAAATTATGTTAATAAGACTCTTTTGTTTTTGGACATTATGAATAGTAACGACGATAATTATCTTTAATTATCGTGATTAATTAGTAATCTGGTTGTTAAGGGTAATAAAATAATATCATAATAATATAAAATGACCCCAAATTGTAACCAAATGACACTAGTTCTGACATGGATGACCATGTGATTCCTTGTGCCAACTTTGGGACCCCATGGAATCACTTTTGTGTGATAGTGACATTTTATCATTTTATTTTTAAAGAAAGGAAAATATAACAAAAGTATGTAACACCTAAGTAAAACAATTTTACTTTTGCCTTCATAAATGATCTCTTTGAATATAAATAGTCATTGGAAAGTTAAAAAGATTTCCTAAATCATGGTATTTTTTTAATTTTTATACATTAAATAAATACATTTATTTATGACACCATGATGATGTAGTGATTACCTCATTAATGAATGATTTAAATAAAATGAAAAGATAATGTAAAATGTAAGACATAAACTTGTAAAAAACCTATTGGATGGGTGGATTTAGAACCATTATAACCTTATCCTCGAAATATATCATTGTTAGTCCTTTAAAATCAGAAAATAATTTCATAATAATGTTAAATTTCAAGACCGTCCAAGAGTGCCCCTCCTACCTCTTATAAAGGACCCCACCTCTACCCCCTTACCCACACCTCTCACGCCATCAGCTCAGAGACACTCTACTCATTTTTTCTCTACACATCCATCTACATATCCTATAAGCCTTACCTTAGGTAGAAATCTCTTCAAGAAACCCTTTTGGTTCAAACCATGGGGATTTACCCGATTAAAGGTAATGTTTTCTCTTATGTTCTTTTGTTTTATTTTGCATCTCCAACCCCATAACCTCATTTTATTCCTTTCTTTTGTAACAACACCAGTATATTAAATATACTAGGATGTTATTATGATAAGGATTTTATTTACACTTACACACACCTCCACTTAATGGTAAAAGAAAAAACTTTTTCTGTGAGTGGTGAATTGTTGCCTCACGAAACGATGATTGATCAATATTATTTTAACACCTATCATGGTGGACATTAAGATGTCACTATATTTATATATTGTATATATTATGTTTATTTTTTCCATATGCTAAGGTATTTTTCATTTATGGCATTCCTTTATGGTTTCCATAGTGGATAAATGCGATAATTTCAATTTTGAAAGTGCAGACTACCTCCCCCTCAAAGTGATTTGAATCATTAATGCCATATGTGGGACACATAAAGGATGGAGTTAATAATATTATATATGATATTATAATGGAATTATAATTTACCTTTATATCATTGTGATTTCATTCCACTAAATACGAAAGAGAAATGAAAGTAGCGTTCATGCGTACGTACGGCTTACCGTCTCCATGAATGGTGCATTTCATTTCTTACCTTTAAATGTTATGTACTATTATAAATACATTTCTATTCTGTATATATATTATATATATGATATACAAATCATGAATATCATTCTAGATATAATTAACCTTTTACCACATGAACAACATGTAATTGTAAGAAGTCCATTTTTGACTTAAGTATCAAATATCAACAAAGCAAACATTATTAACTTATTTAATTAAATAATGTTTATAAGATGGAAATAAGTGATATAAAAGGAATAATAAACATGAAAAAGGTAATTAATCAAGTATAAATTAATTTTAGATTATTATAAATGAGATTAAAGAGTGATCGAGTCAAGTCGGACATGAGGTAAGGGATTTCCTCTCAATCTCCTTTCATTGAGGCATATTCTGTTCTAATACAAGACTTTCTTATATACGCTATATAAAAACCGTTGAAATTCCTTTTTATTCAAAGGGAATATTATTCTAGAAATCATTTAACTAAATGAAAAAAGGAATTTTTCTTTTAACGTATGCGGTGACAACGACCTTTTTCCTCCGCCACGAGTACTACTTGATCTTTGGCTCCCTTAACAAGTCATAATGTTTTTAATAGAAAATAATTACCATATACTCTTTTATGTATTTTTTTATTGAAAATGGTTTTTGATAATTGGATTTGTTATGTCAATATATTTAAGGTATATATTGTGATTGAAATGTGAAAATGTTTTCTTCCCATTATATTAGTTTTATGTATTATGATTTTATAATGGTACTTAGACATTTGATGGGTGGTTATGTGATTAACCATATGACGGGTGGTGCCATGAATACCAGGATGGGTGGTTACGTTATAACCTCCAAGGCATTGGGTATGGAAGTCATCCGTATGGCTATTTCATTTAGTGATATGTGTGGAAGTCGACCATATGGTTATTCCACTTAAGTATATTTATGTCCCAAGTTACATTTATATGTTATGTGTTCTTATATGGGTTTTATGGTAATATTTTGGTTAAAAAATTGCAAGTAGTGATATATTATTCATCTATGAATATCTACTACTTCATAAAGGTGAAAAGTATTACTTATGTTAAAGTATTCACTATTTACTTATTGTTTTGAAAAACTAACAATTTTCCTTCTTTGTGTATACCTTACTGAGCTTTTTATCTTCACCCCAATTTTTTGAAATTTTTTTCACAGGTCATAATGTGGAAAAAGGTCAAGGCTAGGATCAAGGATAAGTCATGCTATCTTAATCATTTAACTTGACATGAATCTTTCTTTCAAGAGTTCTTGTTTTGTAAAAAAATAGAAATTATGTAGAAGTGTCTACTTTGTAATCATTTGAGATGTAATAGTTATTTCTTAATTCTCTAAAACTCTAAACCTGAAATGATATTCAATGTGAATTATTCATTTAATTCAAAATTAAGTAATGTTTAAGGCTGGGGCCTTATAGTTGGTATCAGAGGTCGGTTTAGACAACTTTAAGAGTTAGAAAATTGTTAAATTCATGTATGTAAATTAATTTATGGTATAAATAAAATGATATAGCATTTAAAGATTACAATGTTGCTTCTCCTAAGATATTTTTATGTTCAGAATGGTTCTCCGCAGAGAAAATAAGGAAGCTATGTTGGGACGACATCAGGAGGAAGACAACATTTCAAATCAATAACCTGAGATGGTCAGAATTGGAACTAAACAGTTTGTTTCTATGATGGCATAGTTTACTCAGGATATAAATGGTGTTGGTATCAATGGACAAGATCATCCAAATCAACTACAGAGGAACATGTTAGTGGTGGAACATTTCATGAGGCAACATCCCCCATCATTCAGAGGATCATCTGATCATGTGCTTGCTAAAGGGTGGATTAATGCACTAGAGAAGATTTTTGATGTCATAGGGTGTTCAGAACATTAAAAGGTTAGTCTTACTGTTTACCGTTTTGAAGGTGAAGCTGATCAATTGTGGTCGATGGTGAAAAATATCAGGGATAATGATGATATTGATGCTCTTGAATGGGATGAATTCAATGGTATGTTTCTTGAGAAATATTTTCCTAATGTGGTTCATCTTAGGATGGAAAAGCATTCCTAAAATTGAGGACAGAGGATGACTCAGTGGCTACTTATGAAGAAAATTTCACTCGACTGGCAACTTATGCTCCAAATATTATACAAGATCTTGATATTAAAATCAACCGTTTTTACTCAGGGTTAAAGCCAAAGTATCTAAGGGCTTTATATTCTCGTGAGTTCAAGAGTAATGAAAAACTTGTTCGATGTGCGGATAAGGTAGAAATGGAGTTTGCCGATGATCAGGTGTTATTTGACAAACATCAGAATAAGAGGTCTAGTTAGCAGGAAAAGGGAAATAATTCATCAATGAAGCCAGGAGGTAAGAAAACCAAATATCCTTCTTTTGAGAAGTGTGGTAAAATGCATCCTGGAGAATGTTTATCTAAGTCTGGGAAGTGATTTCGATGTGGTATGTCTAGTCAATTGCTCATAACTGTAAGGAAGATGATCAAGTAACAAATGAAAAGCCAGCGGTAAGATGTTTTATGTGTAATGAATTAGGTTATTATAAAAATGAGTGTCTAAAAAAGAAATCAACTGAGGGAAAGTAGCCAGACTACAAGAATAAAGGGATAGTGAAATCCTTTGCAACTACTTCAACAGATTTTGGGTCATCAAATGAAGTAGTATCAGGTAAATTGTTTGTTTGTTCAGATTAGGCCAATGCATTTTTTGTTTCAGGGTTTACACATTACTTCATCTCAGAAAAATTTTCTAGTAAATTGAGAATTCCATCTCATTAAATGACTCCTGAACTTGTGGTAAAAACACCTGGGGGAAATGGTGAGGAAAAAATAATTTATAATAATCTTCCTATCCTTATCTGTGGAAAGAACCTACTGGAAAAACTTATTGTTTTACCTCCAGTAGAGTTTTATGTTATCCTGGGTATATAATGGCTCTCTGTTTACCATGCTAAGATTTATTGTAGATCTAACAAAGTTTCTTTTCAGAAATAATTTCAGTTTGTTTACAAGAATGAACCCTTAATGTTGTTAACATATCAGAAAGTTTATAAACTAGTAAAAGATAGAAATGAATGTTACCTTTCACATATTGTTGAAAACAAAGGAACTGTTCATATTAATGATGTGACTGTGGTAAATGAGTATCTTGATGTTTTTACTGATGAGTTTCCTGGTATTATTCATGATCGGGAAGTTGAATTTACTGTTGACTTAGTTCCTAATTCTACGCTAATTTCAAAACCCCCTTATCAAATGGATCAAGTTGAAAATTTAGAGTTAAAGAGGAAATTGCAGGACTTATTAGATAAAGGTTTCATTCGACCTAGAACATCACCATGGGGTGCTCTTATCTTGTTTGTTAAAAAGAAATATGGTTCAATGAGACTTTTTATTGATTATAGAGCATTGAATAACATCACTGTTAAGAACAAGTATCCTTTGCATCATATCGATGATTTGTTTGATTAGCTCTAGGGAGCTTAGTATTTTTCAAATATTGACATGAGATCGGGGTACCATCAGTTGAATGTAAAAGAAGCAGACATTCCAAACACTACGTTTCGTACTAGATATGGCCATTATGAATTTGTAGTTATGCCTTTCGGGTTAACCAATGCACCTGCTGCATTCATGGATCAAATGAATATAATTTTCCATGAGTTCTTGGATAATTTTGTGGTTGTGTTCATTGATGAGATTTTGGTGTTTTCTAAAAGTAAATTTGAGCATGAAAGTCATTTAAGGGTTATCATACAAAAATTAAATGTAAATAAACTGTATGGAAAATTCAACAAGTGTGAGTTTCAGTTACAACAAATTTCTTTCCTTGGCCACATTGTTTCAAAAAATGGCATTACTATTGGTCCTGATAAAACAAAAGTTGTTGAATAATGGACACGACCCACAAATATAACCGAGATCCGATGTTTTCTTGGTTTCGTAGGTTATTAATGGAGGTTTGTTTAAAAAAATTCACTGTTGTCCAGCCCATTGACTAAGCTAACTTGTATGGGTGTTAAGTTCATCTGGATTAAAGAATGTGATGATTGTTTTCAGAAATTGAAAAGAAGATTGGTGAATGCTCTAGTTTTGGAACTACCTTCCAGAAATGGTGAGTTTTTTATCTACAGTGATGCTTCATTGAAAAGACTTGGTTTCATCCTAATGAAAAATGATCAGGTAATTACTTATCCTTCACGTGAGTTGATAACTCATGAGTTAAATTACCTTACACATGATTTGGAATTAGCTACTGTTGTTTTTTCTCTAAACATTTGGAGGCATCATTTGTATGGAGTAAAGTGTGAAATATATACTGACCACAAAATATTATAGTATATATTCACTTAGAAAGAATTGAACATGAGATAGAGGATATGGCTGGAATTAATCAATGATAACGATTGTACAATTCATTACCATCTGAGAAAAGAAAATAAAGTGGCTGATGATTTGAGTTGAAAAAGAAATTCTTCATTAACCATGATATATTTGGAATGTGATCCTTTGGTTTTTGATTTTTCGAACATTGGAATAGAAGTTATTGGTAAAGGAAGTTATTCTATTTTGTTTCAGGTGTTAGTGAGATCATCTCTATCAGACAGAATTAAGCAAGCACAGAAGAAAGATAGTGGGTTCCAGAAAAAGGTAGAGATGGTTTAGAAGGGTAAGTTGCCTTAATTTAACCTTGATAATGATTTTGTTTGGAGGTTTGTGAAGAGATTATGTGTGCCTTTAGATTCACAGTTGAAGAATGAGTTATTATGTGAGGCTCATAGTTCCCCATTTTCAGTTCAACCTGGCAGTACTAAGATGTACAGAGATCTGTGGGAGTATTACTGGTGGGATAGAATGAAAAGAGATATTGTTGATTTTACTGTGAAGTGTTTGACTTGTCAGTAGGTTAAATCAGTGTAACAGTTACCAAAAGGGATTCTTCAGTCATTACGAGTGCCAGAGTGGAAATTGGAAAATATATCCATGTACTTTGTTGTGGGATTACCAAATACATCTTGAGGTAATAATGAAATCTGGGTTATAGTCAATCGATTGACTAAATCTGCTCATTTCCTTCCTATTAGAGATACCTTCTCTCTAGATCAACATTCTCTATTGAATGTAAAATAGATAGTCAAGTTACATAGAGTTCCCCTCTCCATTGTATCTAATCATGATCCCATGTTTACTTATAACTTTTGGAAAGTCCTTCAAAAGTTGTTGGGTACTGAATTAAATTTTAGTATAGCTTTTCATCCGCAATCAGATGGGCAGTCAGAATGAACAATTCAGACCATGGAGGATATGTTACATGCTTGCATGATGGATATCCATGGATGTTCAGAACAACATCTTTCTTTGGTTTAATTTTCTTATAACAACAGTTTTCATTCCAGTATACAGATGGATCTTTTTGAGGAATTATATGGAAAACGGTGTTGAACTCCAGCTTTTTGGGATAAAGTATGTGAAAGGAAGCTGATGGGACCAGAATTGGTAGAAGATATTGTAGCGAAAGTTTAGTTGATTCAAAAGAAAATGAGAACAACTCAGAGCAGGTAGAAAAGTTATGCTGATAACCAGAGGAAGGATCTATCTTTTGAGGTAGGTGATCATGTATTTCTCAATGTTTTTCCATGAAAAAGTGTGATGCATTTTAGAAAGAAGGGAAATTTGAGTCTGAGGTTCATTGGACCTTATGAAATCCTAGAGAAGGTTGGATCCGTTACATACAGAGTGGAATTACCTCCATGTTATTCTGAGGTAGACAATGTTTTTCATATTTCAATGTTATGGAAGTACATGCCAGATCCATCTCATGTTTTGAGTCTAGAGATAGTTCTGCTGGAGGAGAATATCTATAATAAAGAACAACCAGTCTAGATTATTGACTAAAGAGAGCAAGTGTTCCAAAATAAGGTAATTTATCAGGTGAACATTTTATGGAAAAACAATATGGTTGAAGTGGCAACGTCGTAATCTGAAAATGCTATGAGGGATAAATACCACCACCTATTTGTATAAGGGAATAAAATTGTGAGGACACAATTCCAAAAAGGAGGGAAGGATGTAACATCCCAAGTAAGTAAAGAATTATGGATTTTCATATCTATGTCTATTTATGAATTAGATAGTGTTTTAGAGGGTTAAAATTAGAATAAATCTAATCTCAAGCATAGAATACACTAATATTTTTGAAAGATTGTTTTGCTGCATTTTGATGGAAAACCATTTTTAAATAAAACTTTTGACAATTTTATAAGATATATTTTTCAAAATAAAATTATTCTTTATAATTGGGAAATTGAAATTTACTTTGTATAATTTTTTAGTATTTTTCTGACAATGTTCATTTTTTAATGAATAGTGAAAAATGATGCATTTTACTTTAAAACTACTTTTTCATATAATTTAATTATATGGTTATATTAACTTTTTAATTGGTTTTCAAGTGTAATTAGAATATATTTTTACAATTTAATACAATTTTAGTCATTGTAATTAATTTCACTTTGTAATTGGGAAAAAACAAGTGTCAAACTTTTGATAGATATTGTTTCTAAAAAACTCGTTATTTGTTTTAACAGTAGGAATTGTTTTTAAATTAATTATTGAAATTTTTGTGGTTGTAATTTGGTAAAATTGATTCCATATTTAGAATCAGAAGGTCCAAATTATGTAATTAAGAATCTTTTGTTTTTTGGACATTATGAATAGTAACGACGGTAATTATCTTTAATTATCGTGATTAATTAGTAATCAAGTAGTTAAGGGTAATAAAATAATATCATAATAATATAAAATTACCCCAACATGTGACATATTTCTACTGGTTGTGTCATGTACGACCATGGGCTTCCTTGTGACATCTTTGGGACCCCATGGAATCAATTTTGTGTGATAGTGACATTTTATAATTTTATTTTTAATGAAATGAAAATATAACAAAAGTATATAACACCTAAGTAAAACAATTTTAATTTTGTCTTCCTAAATGATATATTAGACTATGAATAGTCATTTAAAATTTAAAAATATTCCCTAAATCATGGTATTTTTTGTATAATTTTATACATTAAATAAATAAATTTATTTATAACACCATGATGATGTAGTGATTACCTCATTAATGAAAATTTTAAATAAAATGAAAAGATAATGTAAAATATAAGACTTAAACTTGTCAAAAACCTATTGGATTGGTGGATTTATGATCCTTATCACTTTATCCTCTAAATATATCACTATGGGAGAATAAAAATTCAAAAAGAATTTCATAATAATGTAACATTTCATGACCGTCCAACAGTGCCCCTCCTCCCTCTTATAAAAGGCTCCCATCTCTACCCCCTAACCCAAACCTCTCAAGACATTGGCTCCACAAAAATATTCTCATTTTATCTCTCAAAATCCCTCTATTCATCCTAGAATCCTTATCTCAGGCAGAAAGCTCTTCAAGAATCCCTTTTTGTTCTAACCAAGAGGAGTTACCTGATTTAAAGGTAATGTTTTCTCTTATCTTCTTTTGTTTCATTTTGCTTCTCCACACCCCTAAACTCTTTTTATTTCATTTCATTTGAAACAACACTAGTATCATCAATATAAGAGTGCTTTTTTTAAACGTATTTTATTTACACTTACACACATCTTCGTCTAATGGTAAAAAAACATACTGTTTTTGTGAGTGGCGAATTACTGTCTCACGAAACGATGATTCTTCAATCTTCTTTTAGCACGTTTCATGGTGGCCATTAAGATGACACTATATTTATATATGATATATATTATTTTTATGTTTTCTTTATGCTTCTCTATTTTTCATTTATGGCATTCCTTAATGGTTTCCAAAATGGATAAATGCGATAATTTCATTTTTTGAAGTGCGGACTACCGCCCCCTCAAGGTGATTTGAATCGTTAATGCCATATGTGGGACGTATAAAAGATGCAGTTAATAATATTATATATTATATTATACTTTAATTATAAGGTAACTTTATATCATTTTTATTTCATTCCTTTAAATACTAAATAGAAATGAATGTAGCGTTCATGCGTACGTACAACTTACCGTCTCCATGAATGGTGCATTTCATTTCATACCTCTAAATGTTATGTACTATTATAAATTAATGTATATTATGGATATATATGATATATATGATATCCAAATCATTAATATCATTATAGATATAATGAACTTTTTACCACATGAACAACATGTAATTGTAAGAATTCCATTTTTGACTTAAGTACCAAATATCGACAAAACAAACATTATTAACATAAATGATCACATAATGTTTATAACATGGAAATAAGTGATATAAAAGGAATAATAAACATGAAAAAGGTTATTTAGAAAGTATAAATTAACATTATTTTATTATTCATAATATTAAAGAGCGATCGAGTCAAGTCGGACATGAGGGAAGGGACTTCGTCTCAATCTCCTTTCATAGAGGCATATTTTGTTCTAATACAAGACATTATTTTATATGCTATATAAACACATTTTACATTTCATTTCATTGAAATGGAATATTTTTCAATAAAGAGTATTAATAAATGACAAAAAGGAATATTTCTTTTAACGTACGCGGCGACAATGACCTTTTTCCACCACCGCAAGTACTACTTGATCTTTGGATTCCTTAACAAGCTGTAATGTTTTTAAAAGAAAATAAAAACCATATACTCTTTTATGAATTTTTCTATTGAAAATGGTTTTTGATAATTTATTTGTTATGTCATTATATTTAAGTGATATATTGTGATTGAAATGTGGAAATGTTTTCTTTACATTACATTTTTTTATGTCTTATGATTTTATAATGGTACATGGACATTTGATGGGTGGTTACGTGATAAACCATATGAAGGGTGGTGATGTGAATACCAGGATGGGTGGTTACATTATAACCTCCAATTCATTGGGTTTTTAAGTTGGTCGTTTGGCTATTCCAATTTGTGATATGTGAGGATGTCGACCGTATGGTTATTCCACTTCAGTATTTTTATGTCCAAAGATACCTTTATATATTATGTGTTCTTATATGGGGCTTATGGTAATGTTTTGGTTAAAAAAGGGTAAGTAAGGATCTTTTATTCAGTGATTAATATTTAATACTTCATAAAGGTGAAAATTATTACTTATGTTAATGTATTCATGGTTTACTTGTTGTTTTGAAAAACTAACAGTTTTCATTCTTTGTGTATCCCTTACTGAGATTTTTATGATCACCCCAAGTTTTTGAAATGTTTTTCAGAGGACATAATGTATAATAGGTTCATGTATGGGATCAATGAAAAGTCATGTTGTCTTAACCATGGAACTTGACATGACTCTTTTTTTCAAGAGTTCATGTTTTGTAAAAAAAATGGAAACTATGTAGAAGTGTCTACTTTGAAATATTTTGAGATGTAATAGTTATGTCCTAATTCTCTAAAACTCTAAACCTGAAAAGATCCTCAATATGAAATATTCATTTAATTCAAGATTAAGTAATTTTTAAGGCTGGGGCCTTATACTCTTCCAACAAGGATATTCAATTTTTGATGGAGGGGTTCCCTATCATGATGAAATAAATTCAAGTAGAATGCAGTGATTCTTGGTGGGGTGACAAGACATTTAGATTGGTAATATTGTGTGATGATTACTAATAGGGGGAGATATGGTGTAAGATTGGTGATATTACAAGAATATGACTAATAATTACAAGATAAACAATGTTCTCAGACATCATATAATTTTTTCTTTGAACAACCCATGTCCTATGACATATGTTCATCTCACCCTTCAGTCCATGTATTTTAATAAAAAGGTGTAGTTTTTCATTTATATTCATTGAGTGTATAAATGAGGATTAAATCACAAGGGTTCCTGAGTGTCTGTAGTTCAGTTTCCAATGGTCCCCTCTACAAATAATAATATCCCAATGCACTTATACATTTATTTTTGGTTCTATGTCGAGGATTCATCCTCTTTATTCATTCCCGTGTAATTAATTGTTTATTGTAACATTTGCATAATTTTTATTGTGACCACCATTGGTGTAGTGTAACATAAATTTATTAAATTTTTATTCATTTCATTTTGGATTGGTTTAACTTTTAGATGATTTAATAAGTTGTTTTATAATTTTTTTTGAATAAAAGTGACATGTTTTTAGCATTTTGTGAACAATTTGATATGAGGAATTCGGTTTTATTATGGTTTTCATTAAAGAAAACTCCCTTATTTTGGGATTAAATTTTTTTTATCAAAAAATGTTGTTTTCAATGGATTTCCATTAAATGGGAAAAGGATTATTCCATATAAATAATAATTTGTTCTTTGGTTTCATTATCATTATAGAAAAATTGGAAAAAATTAATTTTTATTTTATTTAAAATTCACATAAATGAAATGTTTAATGAATGGAACAACATATATACCATGGTTATATCATTTGGGTTACAGTTTTTCACACACCCTACATACACCACAAGGAGAATGAAGCTTACACAATTCATTTTATTCTCTTGGGATTTTTCTTATTACTCTTTATTTATGGATTTATTTTCAGTTGGTCGAGTACCATAGGACTACATATGTTATGATCGGTTGTGGATCATGAGGAGGTGGATCATAGTGGTCGGATTGGTCTTTATTTTTGGAAATTGGAACAACCAACTCACCCAATTTTATTTTTTTGTATTCTGATACACATTATATCTTCATATATGGTATTTGATTCATATAATGAATTTATATATTTTGGGTAGTGATTTATTTTATTAGGCCATATTTGGATTGATTATTTATTCTTAATTATTTATTTTACATCCCACGAGAATCTAATATAAGGATTCCCCATGATTGATTTCCGTTGATGGTTATATAAATATTTATTCTGATTATACAGATAAATCACTCCAATGATAGCTCTGTTGATTCTTTGGAACAAGTTTCCATCTTTTGGGGATACTCCCTTTAGAACATATGGAGAGCCAGCGACGTATCATGATTCAGGTGAATTTTGTGCGCATTTTTTAACAATACCTCTATCCCAATATATATAAACTATTGCATCACCAATAAATGTTTTTATATATTTATGTAGTGGAAAGATAATTTCCTTTGACATAGAACAATATAATTTAATTATATTCCTTGATTATCATAAAAACATACAAATCACCAAGATAGCATTCACCACCTTATATTTGCTTCATATCTTCCGTTTAACCATCATTGTGACATGTGTGTATCTAAATCAAACACACCTAATTTTTTCTTTTATATAATTGTTTGACATCCATCATGACATTACTTTTTCAATGTATTTGTTTTAGTGGAAGCATAACATCATGTACGATCCCCACGTTGGTAGCGCCAAGGGAATTATGAGTATAGTAAAAGTGTGTAGAAATTAATAGTCATTATGTTGATATCTAATATCTAAAACATATCAAAATCAAAACTTTAAAACACCATTAATCCTATAATATATTTATATATTTGGAATGGATATAAATGATGAATCGAAAGAATGATATACCTTACCCTAGTCAATTCTGAATGTTTATGATTTTCACAAGGGTTTGATAGTGATTGATGATAAATATAAAAAATATGCAATCCTATTGAGGTATCCCTGGATCCAAATCCTCTATTCACTATTAATAATTGTAAGGCCTGTATTTCATGGGATATTTTCTAGTGAAGATTCACTTCAAATATGAGAGTATCCAACTTTTATTAGTGTTTCATTTTTAATATTTAACATCCTATCATTCAATATCCTTATTAATATAATGAAATTAGTTTCATTAGTAAACTATTTTTTTATTTCTTTGAAAAAATATTCAATAATTTCCATATACTAAGAAAACAACATGATATCGAATGTTCGTACATGAAGATTTGCACATCCACAAAGCAATGTTATTATTTTTTCAACACTAACTCTCAAATATAGTATCAAGGATGAATTTGATGAAAAAATATATTTTCAATGTCCCATGTAAAATTAACAAATTTTCATTTTTCATATAGAACAATTTCATATATTAATTAAGAATTTGGAATGATAATAATGTGTTTTAAAGACTTCTATCTCTACGAGAAATGAATTTTATTTTTCATTAAAAATAATCACAAATTGTTTTAATAATGTATTTGATAACTATATATGATAATTATTAAATTTTTAATCATCTAATTATTCAATCTAATCATTATGTGAATTCCTTCATGTACTAAAATAAAAAATTGTAAAATGATTCTCTTTTGGATTGTTTTACCACATATGAAAACAATGACTAATAAAATATGTCATTTATTGTTCTGATATTTCATTTAAGGGTAATATCATTTAAAAATGATATATTTAATTTTTTCTAGTGATTTTAGAAATGTTTCATTGAAATGTATTATATTTATTAATATATCACCTTTGGTCCTTTAAACACATCAAAAAATAGTTTGTCACAATTTCTATATTCTCAGGCCATCTTCATGTATTTCACCCAATGAAAATGGTTATTTATAAATAATTGAAAAAAATGATTCATCAATGATGAATGATCTAGGAAATTATATTTTGAAACAACTTAGTGATACTTAATCTCAGCATTATAAAGTTCGTACAAAATTATCAACTGAAACATCTAAGACCTGATAATTAAATTAAATAATAATCAGTTAATATAATTTTTATATATGGTTGTAAAATAATTATAAAATGGTTATATAATTATATTAACGTTCAATTATAAGTTATTATGATAATAATTTTTATCTCATTGGAGGTTAGATCACAAATGAGTATGAGGGAAAACAGGGTAAGTGTTTTGATCTCAAATTTCTCTATTTCAGAAATTTTGGTATTATGTACAAATGTATATTTATTTGGTGTATATAATAAATATTTGTCATATTATATCACAAATTACCTTTTATTAATGGTAATTTATGTTCAATTTGAATCTCCCTATTTCATGAGAATATAATTTAAATTCTTCTTATATTGTACGGGGTTTTCTGGACTCATATTGTTTTATTGATTCGCAATCATTACATGTTGATTATAATCATTCAAGATTGAATAATTCTTCCCAATGATGTTTTTATATAGTATTTACATCTTAATTATTTGGAAATTCCTATTTCACATCAATGTCTCCATTCTTGATAATTACATTTCATTATAAAACATTTTAATTTTATAAATAATAATCCCATCAATTTTAATGTCTTTTTTTTTCTATGAATCCATGTTTTTACTTGAAATGAATTTTCTTCCTTTCCGCATAGAATATAAGTATTTTTTATATTCAGGATAATTTTTCTACCCTTTATTCAAAAAATAATGTTTTATTTTATCTTTTAAAGATCCATGTTTTTCAACAAAGGCAATTTCAAATACATCAATGGATTTTTTAAATTTTATTCTTCCCATATATTTCATATTTTGACATAAGATATATATATTTTAATGGTGCATTTATTTGGGGTTTTTGATGAAATTGATTAATATTTTTTTATTCATGTTATAAAAATATTTTTTGGACAGTGACATCAAAATCATGAATTTCTTATATGATATGAAGAAACGCTTCTTCAATACTTTATTTGATTTCTCCTCCATTTTCAATTAATTATTCTTCAATGAATTAATGGTTCAAAAATCACCTTATATGCGATCATTCTAAATACACTTTTAGTGTGATCAGATTTTTGTATCTACTAATCATGTTTCTTTTATGTGATACCACTTGTAAATGTCAGGAAACCAATTTTATTTCTATGGGTTATTTATGATAATATGGAGGAATTGATTTTATATTCAATAAAATGTATGGATGATGATGTGTGGGGTCTTATATCACCATCCATTTAAATGGTTATATTTATATATCTCATGGGATAATTATAGGTATTGATTAAGGAATTATCACTCTATTATGTATACTAGGAAGTGATGCATACTATACTATGGGAATTAGGTAGTGATGCATACTACAATGTGGGAATCAAGTGATTATGCCTACTCCTATATGAAATTATGAACCATGATTATGTTTGTACAACTTATTTTTCAAAATATTTGATATATTTCTATGTTAGGATAAATGATTATGAAATTCCAAGTTCTAATTATATTATTAATGCTTATGTTATAAATTCATGTTTTCTTACATTCCTTACATGATTCCAATATATGTTTTCATGAACAATCATGGGTAATATGTTTTTATGATATAATCTAAAATGATAAATAATGTTTTATGACTTTCAATTATGATACTGTGATCTTTTTATCAAATATTTATCCTTTCATATATTTCATCTCATGTTTATTATCTGACATTTATGAGTAGTTGATAATTTTCCCTTACCGAGAATTTGAGCTAACACTTTTATTTTGTTTCTAATCCTTAGTTTATATTGACGTATATATCATATGATATGTCTAGAAGAGGGAATACCACAAAAGATTTTTAGTACTTACAAAAAATATATCCACTATCAACCATATTTACTACAACATCAAAGGACCATGAATCTGAACCCAACATAAAAGGATGGGTAGTACTCCTCGTGAATGTGTCACTGGATGTCAAGCCATGAGAGTGTTGACTTATAATACATCATGGTATCTATACACATCTAGTTTCGAGATACTCCATGGAAAATACTATATTCAATTGAAACTACTTGATCCATTACTTTCTTGATAATTTGGAAGACAATGATCGCTATCTCTAGCTAATCATCTGCTACATGGTAATTTTTCTCTCAATAAAACCTCATCGGATTCTGGCACTAGAATTCATGGAGCACACTAAAGCTACACATATCATCATTCATCCCTCCTTATATTATAATTTTCTAAATAGGTGTAGGTTTTTCTATCCATATACATGGATGATGAATCCCTCATGATGAACACTATATCGATGCCTCATCCCTCATCACATCATTATGGCGATATGAAATTGGTATCTCGGATAGCTACCATCGTGGAGGAGTCCTGAAAATTTAATCAAGTTTTAGCATGGTGAGATTAATACATACATACATATATATATATATATATATATATATATATATATTTACACACACACAATGGGGTTCTAACTCAATAAGAGAAGTCAAAGACTTAATCCTATATGTTTCATGTACCATTGATCCATCCCTACAACCATTTTCTTAGTATGTTATGACAAAAATATGGTAGTAAAGGTCATTGTGAATGGATTTGTTTCCCTACACTAAAATCACTTGGTTCCCTACCATGAGATCCTCACTAATTACACTTTGACAATATTTCCTGAAATCCCAACCAAATCCTTGTAAGGTGACTACTCTAGTCAATGAACTAAGGAATGAACTGCTCTGATTCCAATATGTCCCGACAAAACTATAATCAAGGATCTGTCTACATATATCCCAATACTACATCTATAGGATTGAAGAGGTGACAACTATTGAAATAAATATCCAAAATGAGAGTCATTTTCCAAATGTACCTATACGAACACACCTTCCCATCTCATTGCAGAAGTGTTGATGAATAATTATGAAAATATGAAAAAACTAAAAAGTGAAAAAAAAACCTCGAGGGTGTACACGATTATGATAGTGAAAACAAAAAATAGAATAACAAAAATAAATTCCCAACTAGATAGATTGCTTGAACTAACAAAACTAAAAAGTAAAGTATGGTGAGAGTTCTCATAGACTAATATCCAATCATTATCCATCGTATATGGTCTAATGCACTATGTATCCCTAAGATCCTTTATAGTGACCAAAAACATATCCATCATCTTTATAAGACACAACACATGTGGGAAAATCCCATACAGCAGTGACTATAGCATACCTAGTTGGAAGCCCCAAATGCTGAAGTGGGACTCTCAAGAGACACGATAGGGAAAAAAAGTAAAAAAATTCAACCCAAAGCAAGATTAATAAACAAATATAATGGATTGGATATAGATATAAGTTTATATGATCAAATGAATTAAACCCAAAGGTGAGGAAAGGGGATATCCATCCCATATCCCGACTTTGGATAAGATTTCCAATAGTTCCATGTGTCTATCATTGATAAAAAAACATCTTATGTGTCTTCTTAGAAGTAGATATCCAAGCCCAACCACATCTCACCACTATGTCTCACAGATGAGGGAAAAATTCATAAGTTATAGTAACTATGCCCTAGGGATTTAGGGGGTTTTATTCAATAAAAATATTTATATAGATAAATCCTTCCATAATGCGTCAAGGGGGTCTCACTATATAAGTATAAGAACCATGCCCCGATGAAATAGGGGGTTTCACTCAATTGTCACAAGGACCCATGCCCAGCCTGATAGAGGTATCCACTCGGTAGATAGAGGTTGAATGCCCATGATGATGGGCTCGGGTGGGGGGTGGGTGGGTTCCACTCTGGTGTCATGAGAACCCACATCATATCTGATAGTGGGATACAGTTGGTAGATATAGGACCCATGCCCGAGATGATGGGGGTTTCAATATCTAGATTGAGGACTGCCACCATATTATAATAGGGGGTTCCACTATAGTGTCTCAAGGACCCACGACCCATCCAAAAGTAGTGTTCCACTCAATTGGTAGAGGAATCAAGTCCAAGATAGTTGGGGTTCCATTCTATAGGTCATTAGTGATCCACTTCTAGATGGCTCCCTTAAGAGGGCGCCTTATATATTAGTTTCATGGAACGAATATCTCATATGTCTTATTTAATTCCACAAATGAGTCCACCAAAACATTCAATGTGAAAACAACATAGGATAGACTACACATGGGTCAAAAACGGTGTCCAAATGTAGTAAATATGGGAGTTTAATGTTTCCTCAATATGATCCAAGGGGTACATGACATGTGTGGACACCCACACGACATGTGATCCGACTCCATTTCCTAACCGTGCCCCAGATGTTACATGGATTTCTACTTATAAATCTCAATATGGTATGTAGAGGGTATACATAGTGTGTTTGAGCCACTCTAGGTCATGCCAATGCTCCATGGACATGTTCCTATAACCATATAATGTATATGTAATTCAATAAATGGTGTGTCCATCCACATAGGTTTCCACCTATGTCAGTTTCCTTGCACGTTTACTCTAACCCGTGTCATGTTTTTATCCATTCCTATATTTTTATACAACATGAGTACACACTAGTCCACCAGAAAAAGGTCACACGGTGTGTGATACTTATTATCTTGTGAAACGCTGACCACATCTGCTTGGAACCTACACAACATGTGTTCTTTGGACTACCTGACGTGAAGTCTCCCTTTTCACAAAACACCATATATGCACCTATGTATCATCATTTGGGTTCTCCAATATTAATTCAGCCTCATTTCGTACCAAAAATAGCAGATGTTGACATTTTTCATTGATTTTGATCATCAGGTTTTTATAAATCAAAACCACTTTAGTTCATCAATTCCTACAGGAACTGAACAGGTCAAGAATGTTGAGTTCTTCCAACGTTGATAATTTTGATGTTTAACATAATTAAAATCATAAATAAACATAAATCTAACTGAATTCATCCTTTATTTGTCAATTCATAACATGCATTATAATGTTATTCTAATATGGATGTTCGATCATGCATGTCCTTCCCAGAAATGATGAACTGATTGCCCATAGGATGATCGATGAAGAACATGAAAAATATGTGACAGAAAATAAGAAAAAAATTATAATAGTCATTGACCAATAGTTATTTTCCATCTAACACATTTGGGATTAGTGGTAATAAAACAACTGAATGATCAATTAAATTTCAGTACAAGCTCAAATGAAATTGTCTGAAATTGGTGCATATCAAAGAGAGATATTGATCATTCTCAACAATTTAGTAAAATGAGAAGGAAACTAAAGATAATGATTCCTACATAAACATATAACTATTTTTTATCAAATAACATTCTCTCCAACAATTTAGAGGATTCATTTCATTCATATTATAATGATCTGATTGTATCTAGAGTTTCATTTGCATCTAAATTCCATTCTTTTATTGATAGTATGAATAACGGTCTCAATCCTCTCGGGGTCTATGTGGATGACCCTGAATGATTCTCTATAAAATAGAATTTATTGATGAGATACATTGTCTTAATTTAATGAAATAACTAAATTAATAATTTATTTCATATATTATACATACCACCAATGACCATTATATAAGAACATCCTACAATTACCTATTTTGGATTTATACAAGGGTAGACATTGAATTTTTGACTCAAATGTGGTCTTAAATTTTTTATACAAGATTTAATCTAAGAGTTATCCCAATTTCATGGTGAAAATATGTTTACCTAACATAATATATATTTAATATTTCTATAAAATCTATTTTGGAAACAATAGGCCTTGAAATCATAGGATTTATTAGAACCTTACTCTGATAAGATGTATAAAAATTAACTAAAGTCCTATTGGTAAAAACAGAGTCTCTATATTTTTTTCAAAATAAATTTTTTTATGAGTTCCCAAATGCCTTGATATGTATATAGAGTTTCTCCTATTTTTATAATTCAATTTATAATAATTTCTTTGATAAAATACTAATTTCCACTTATAGAAATGTTTTATTAATGTTCTTATATTTTTATTATGTAAAACAGAAACATATTCATTCTTTATAATTTTTTCACTAGAGAAATTATATTTCATTTATTTCAATACCCCTAATTTGGATTATTTTCATGACACAATTCCAAATTTTTTTCATTTTATTTAAGTACGGTACAATTTTTAGTAAGGTCAATTGTTACACTATTTTGACATGTTTTAAAAATACCATGTGTCTTGAATAATGTAGAGGTTTAAATATAAATATATATTTTTGTGGAAAAAATTGAATACCATATTAATGTTTCCAGAATGTTATGTAATTTTTATCTATTTCTGTAAAAAACTAAATTAGAAAGAACACTAAAATTTATGAAAGGGAGTCCCTTGTTATTAATTATCTATTTATGGATTTTTTTGTTCTAGTTAATTATAGTAGCATTGAATATTACGAATTCTGTTGTAGTGTTTACCCATTTTTCAGAACTTTTTATTATTATATATATCATATATCATTAAAAAATTATATTTGTAGTTTTTAAAGAGTTTTCTAGGTATTACATCATCAATCCATGAGACCCACTAATTAAATGTTTCAAAAAAGAGTTCTCTTAAAATTAAATTTTTTCCCTAAAAAACTCTATAACAATTCTATTAAATAATTCTTAAATATATTTATGGAAATAAAATATGAATAATAATTACCGAATATTCAATTCAATTGTGCTTCATAAAACATGTATCCTCTATCACCTATAATGGATTTTTTTTTCAACTTAAACCTCCCAATATATCAAGTCGAATGTCAATTTAAATTGTTATTATTCTCTCTATTAAATTATCTACTAAAATCCCAAACAAAATATTAGAATTAAATAATAATATTAAAATTTTGGGAAAAAGTAAGTTAATTCACTTTTAAAATAGTCATAGAACCTCATTTCAATGAAACCCTCATAAATGTATTTATTTAACTCCTCATAAAATAATAATAAGCAAGCACACATACCCATGCCTCATATTTCCCTTGGCAGCCATCCCCAAATCCTAACCATCTATTTCACCCCATCCTTATCTCCATTTGATTATGCCATTATGAGATACCCAATGTTGAGCCCGGCATACCTCCCACTCCCAACCACTCCCATCTCACTTCCATCCCCATAATCTAATAGTGTTTCCCTCCCTCCCTATATCTCAAACATTAACAACTTTTTTCTATACTCTCTCATTATAGGTCCATCCACCACCACATCTTCCATATCATTTTTTTCTCATGTATCATCTTAGTGCATTGGTTTTGTCAAATCTTCATTCTAGATATGTGTTGTTGGGTGTTTATTTTCATCATTTGCTTGTTCATCTCACATCTACGATTTCTCAATAATAATTTTACTGATCTCTAAATAGATGAATTAATATTGAAATCATATATTAATTGAAGATTATTGTTTGTATATGTATTATTTTTAGTTGTTTAATTTCGACACAAAAATCATTTTTTTATTCCTACTTCTTAAAAACCATTAATCTTTAAATTATCTGATCCGATGTATTTTTTTAGTAATTACCTAACAACCATTTGTGTACTCTATCATCCAAACATTTTTATTATTTAGGATATCAATATCATCCTATTATATATTTTTATATATGACACGAAACACAATTTTATCAGAAGATTCAACATAACAATTCCCGATCACACAGGAAATATTCTTCTCTCGAGAACATTCTTGATTTTGAGTAAGAGAATATTCTTCAAGAAATGGAGTCATAATGTTTAGGTTATGATATATATCATGTCTGTTGTGAATAAGTGGACTCATTTAACACTCATACATTTAACTATAGTTTGAATAAGATTTAGTGTACCAATTCCTCTTCGTTGAAACCTTTAAGGTTATCTTCTGCATAGTTGGAGAAGTTGGATGACAGAGTCACACAGATTGATTGTGAGGTATATGTACATGGTATTAGATATATGTTTTTTCATAGTGTTGTTTCATTAAAATATTTTTAGGTGTATAAAGAATTAAAAGAAAACATTGTATCTCTACTTGACCCACCTAATATGATTGAAAAAGCGATAGTTTAGTGATCAGTCCCAATGCATTCCAAAATTACATTATTATATATAACTTTGAAGGATGTTGGGTTTATAAAGTTGATAAAAAATGAATTTAATAACTAGTTATCGTTAGAAATTCTAGACTGTTCAACATGAAACATAAGAGAAAAGACTCTGATGGTTATTGATGCAATGTGGGCCGACGACCTGCGGGATTTGTGTGTATGGGGACAATGTTGGGTAGGGAGGGTTTAAAATGTTTGACCATTTTGAGTGCGGGCCAATGCGAGGTGAGCCCGCATAGGTGCGGTCCAATGAGGGTTGAGCCCACATGGGCGAGTGCTTTCCTATAGGCCAGATTTAAAAAATATATATTATTTTTACAATATATTTTTCTTTAACAATTTAGTGTTTTTAATAAAAAATCATGTTTAAAAGGTGACATATATTTTCTCACATTAATGACCATTCTAATTCACCATTTATTCACATGTAAATTTTAAATAGTTCTATATTTATTGTTTTAATGTGATATGATGTTATTTATATAGTAATTATTAACCATATTCACAAAGTGTGTCAACCCTCTCTCGAAAAATTGAACTCCTCACGCCTACACATGGTTTTAAATATATAAGTGCTATTATAATCATAATATTTTTTAGGTAAATTCAATTTTTTTTATTATTTGATTTAATTTTTTTATTATGATAATAGGGTATAACCTCATGGAAAACCTAATAGATTCCTCTGAAACATATCCTTACCTGGAGAGACATCATTTATTCACCGGTTTAGTTGTTCATGTCACCACACATCCAATATTATCATTCATTACCCCTCACTGATCAGCCACCTATATTCAATCACAACAGTTCTCCACCACATCATCATATCCACATTCAACTATTAACCCACAATAAAATATTCCATTGCATCCCTTAAATCTCATGTTATTGTAAATTCATACTTATCCCCATTAATACGATTATTAATGATAAAACAATACAGTGATTAAATGATTATAAATAGTATATATTTTTGGTAAATGTGGGTAATCCATTGGGAAACCAACGGGTTTATGCTTGGTAGGGTGGGATTGATAATTTTTGTTCGTATTATATGCGGGATTTTGCGTACAAACCCACGTAGGCTCAAACATATGCAGGTTAGCCCACCCCACCCGGGACTGCCCGCTACACATTAGTTGCGAGGATACATGAAAATTCTAGAACCCAATATATGTTATTGTTCCACACCATGTCAGAATATTTTCTAGAGAGGTTTCAATTTCATTATTTACACACATGAAATATAGACATATTTACAATGTAATTAAAATCTCAAGAATTCCTTATTGTGGTCACAATGCATTGAGACATAAATAAGAAATAACAATTAGGGATGAGGGAAAAATAATAGTGAAATTAATCCCAATTATTGAATTCATCAAAATTGACCCCCCCCCCAATTTCTATCATGTTTACTGAACTTCAACGAATTCATACATTGAGCACAACTACAAAAATTGGTCATGCCTATGTTACATTGTGATATTGTTTGTTAATTTTCCATCCCTCGATTAATTGTCATCTTTTCCTACCATATTCTATACAATGAGAGTGTCATTAACGTTTTTGGGATTGGATCGTTGATCATACTAAATTGGAGTTCACCAAATAATAGCTCATGTAGTTAAAACCATGATGGAGTTCCCATTTGGATAATGTTGTTGATTGTACGAAGCCAATGCAGGGCTAGTGGTGATCGATGTCATGTGTTTCCTCCATGTTGGATGGTGGAAAAGTGAAATCCACTATGTATGATGGAACACACATCACCGTGACCACATCTGGTATTACAGTATCTGTAGAGACTATTCTAGTGGGTGTGGGTGATGATCTCAAGTATGTGATAGTTTTTTTGGTCTCTGTCATCACTAGTATACATGCCCTTGTTTATTGGATGGTGAATGGATCCTCAATACCAAAAAAAACATTTTTCAGGAGAACTCAAAACATATTTCACTACCTAATCAATGATTTCATCATCCACTACATGCACATGCTTTCTGATGGTGTCAGACACGAGTTATGCCTTGGACCCTGACTGATACCATATAATGATCATTGGAGTAATCTAGACATCTAGCTTCATTAATTGAGGGTTCGCATTTATGAAATACGTGATTTATTCAAAGGTTTGGCGAATGTGAAACCATGGTCATATTATATGTCAGGCCTCATATGACATCATCCCATCATGTTTCTGAGTCATCTATAGTTTAAGGATACTGATGGTGGTTGATATAGCCTCACCCCAGAATATTTATAGAAGGCCCTTATCCTTCAATATTATTTGATCATGTCAAACCATGGTATAATTTTGTTGTTCAATGATATAATTCACAACTATAAAATAGAACATTAATAGTTCTAAAAATGCAATTTATCAGCGCTAGACAATCACTAACTACATGAGCGACATTAAAAGCCCTAGAATTATATTACTACTAAAAAAGCAATTATATTGGGGACATTTATCAATGATTTTATTTAGAACTTATTAAGGAATCCTTTATCATCGAATATATTAGTTTTGATAATGGAATTTTTATCCATGCTATAGAGGCAATGCTAAATTAAACCATTATTATGTTTGTTATTAGCACTAATAAATGAATTATTTATCAGTTCTTTAAAAAGTGGTGATAAATGTGTTCATTATCGCCACATTTAAAAGTGATAATAAAGGACTATATTTTAGGGTGATTTTATAGCACACCACAGCGCCAGAAGCACCATAAACACACTAGAAACAAAAAAAACACACCAAATATCAACAAAATCATGTCCCAATAAATAATTTTAATGAAATTAAATTTAAAACACAAATACCATACAAAAAATATTTTAAACATTACAAATATTGGTTTATACAATAACATAAATACCATTTATTACATATATTCAAAGGAAATCCTAACTGTCAGTGTTACCATGATTTCATTTGACATTTTAGTCAAAGTACAAAAACTCCATGAGTAGTTTCAAAACTACCACCTCAACTAGAAAGAAAGAATCCACCAATATAAGGAAAAAATTATCATATGAGTAATAAAAAAATTAAAATAAATAAAAATAAATTTGAAATAATACATTAATTCTATGGGTAATTATTTTTCATTGAAAACGTCAATATTACCTCTGTGATTGAGTAGAGACAATGATGTTGAAATTACTGCAAATTATGAAGCATTGATAAAAATAATATAATAAGGTATCAATAACATCATTATACATAGAAAAAAAAATTTATATGAGTTTTCATGCATTTAATCTAAATTATTTTAATATATAAGAGAACATGTAATATAATGAGGAACGTTTTAATGTATTAAAATCACTTTTACCATCACATTGAAATCTATTTTTTGATATTTCATATGATTTTTTCTTCTTTTGAGAATCCAAATACCCTCTTTGTGGTCCCCTCTTATGTAAAATACATTTTCTATATTAGGAATGGTATGAAATTATTTGGATTTCCCAAGGAAAGGGTCAACATTGATTGAATTTTCATCTAACTCACCATCTGTTTTAGTCTCCAAAAAGAAAATCAACTGATTCTTGTTTGTTGGATCATAGAGAAAAAATACATGCACTAATTATGATTCCATTGTGAACGGATTAGCCTTTTCCCATTAAACACTGAAATTCACCTTCAAAAATTCCATTTCAACAACTTTCACTACATTTATATTGCCATCCCATTTTTAATGGAAAAGCGGAACTTGAAATTTTGTATAATCCAACATGTATATCAATTTGATAACACCAAAATATGAAATTTTTCAAAAAATTGTATTTTCATACATTGAATCAGATATGCACATTCCTTCAGATACAAGTGTGACACTGCTATTTTTCATCATACTGAAGTCATCATGTTATTTTGTATAGAATGTATAACCACTTTTTTAAAAAAATATTGTAAAAATTAAAATTTTAATTTGGTCCTCTATCTAACCATTGAATTAGTTTTAAAATTGAATTTTTATTTTTGGATAACTTCATATAAATTTGATCTCTAAACCATCCTATAAACTATTGATGATGTGTTTTTTATATCAATCCTTAATCCCTTGATTTATTCAAATGTCTATGAATTTTTAGGGGGGATTAAATGTTTGGATAAACATCTTCACTATAATTTAATATGTAAGGATTTGCTTACTCCCACTTTGTCAATTTAATTGTAAAAATATCTCTTCAATAAATCCATTCTCCCATAAAGATTTTCCTATGTAGAGACATTGGAAGGCTAATTATTTCAATATATGAATTATAATAAATAAATAATTCAATATATTATTTAATAACATATCATTTTACAATGAAACCATCTAGATGACATTGATTCTTGACATACCCTTTAAATATCGTCAAATATTATTCTATTTGGTACGTCTATCTGTAGTGGACAAGACCAAAAAGTTGATCCTCTCTGACCATGTGAACCATTAGGTGGACCATTATATCTATGAATTATGGTGGGAAGAACAAATATAATTCACATAATATGGATGATATCTCATTATTCCTAACGAGAAACATCAACGTGTCTACCAAATTTCTACATATAGATTTGAAAATTATGTTGAGTATAGTAAATGTATGTCACACATTTTGAGGTATAAAGAAATGGAAATCAACCTGCATTAAACCCTGCATCAAAACATGACAGACATGTGATTTCATTCCTCACATAAAATTAGTCATTGAAGGGACATTCATGATATTTTATGAATACCCTATAGAAAAATTACAGTATTATGGAAAATTAAAAATTGTAATTTTTCCTGTATGGATAGATTATAAGATATTAGAGGATGAAAAATATTTATTTTACCCATCACCATTAAAAACTCGTCCCTTGTCCCCATTTCAATGATGTCCATCCAAGCATTGATTCTGACTTTTATTTTTCCAAGAATATTTGGTAACATTCCAATAACATTTTTAAAAATATTTTTTTCTACATGCATGACATCATAAAAATTTATATCATATAAATATTTCAAATATGGTAATTCCAAACAAATTGATCTCTTCTTTCAACCTTCTTTTGTAAGGTTATTCAAAAATGGTTTATCATAAATGGTGTCAATCCTTTTTACTTTATTACACTTATCACCCATTATTGGATATTTTGATCAACCTTATTCAATATTCCATTTAAATGATGTCTTATAGGATCATTACTTATGTCATCAGGGAAAAAATGTTGATTTCCTAAATATTTGTTTTCTATCAATGTTTCAACTGAACTAAGTATTTATGTTTTTCACAAATGGGACACCCCAATATTCCATTAATGGTATTGAAAGATAAATTTATATAAGTTTGGAAGTCATTTATTATTCTATTCATCATGGCCCTCAATGTAAATTCTTCACTTATATAAGAATAATACATTGTAACACTTGTATCCCACATGAATTTCAGATCATTGATCAATGGTGCCAAATAGACATCAATATCATTTTCCGGTAACATTGGTCCAGATATAAGTAGAGATAATATAAAGTATTTGCGCTTCGTGCATAACCTTGGAGGTTAGTTATAATTTACCACCATGATGGGATATGTACTATGAGTGACACTTTTTAAACCCAATGTATTTATTCCATCTATATATAATGAAAGACAAATGTTTCATGATTCATCTTAAAATTTTGGAAACTCATAATCAATTTACATCCACTAAGGAGAATCAACTGGATGATGTAGGTTCCCATCTTTAATTCTTGTATCTGTATGCCATGTTAATTGTATCGTGGTTTCCTAACATCCATAGTGTCTTCTAAACCTTGTAATTATAGGATTTTACCATTAATATTTCAAAAGACATGATTCAAATTTATTTTATTAATCTTTTCCACACTTCAGGAACTTTACATGTTATTCACAGTCATTTAGAATCAGTATTCAATCACTCGGAACATCTTGTAATTTTTAAAGATCATGGTAATTTAAGGAAACATTAATTTAGTGTCATATGTTTAGCATGGTAGTTAAATTTCTTCTATTAAAATATCATTCAGATGACCAAGTAGTTTTTTAAATCTAGTGTCACTCCATACATTGCTACATTTAAAATTATATAACATTAATATAGCTGGAAATGTTGTGTATTTCGTATAAATGGTATATAATGGTTTCTTTAAAGAGATATTTAACTCCTCAAATAACTTTGTAAAATCACAATGGTCATCTTTAACTATCATTGTCAATTATTTCATGCGATTCCAACCATATTTTACAAAGGTATTCATATAAAATGATACATAAAACATAGTATCATCACAATCAATGCTGATATTCAGTTTTCCCAATGATTAGTCTATCATTTATAGCATTAATATATTTTGTAAAAAAAAATTCATCAACCTCTTTTGGACTAAATTTTCTTAAATAACAACTACCAAAACACATATATAGGTTTTCAGAAGTGTCGTGTACATGATCTCTTGAAAACTTGATGAACTCTTTAACTCCATAATCATATAAGTTTTTCAAATGATAATAATGCATCCATTTTCAATTCATATTCATCCTATTTCTATTATAGAATATTAATTTTATACAATATAAGAATAAATATACATAATATACTCATTATCAAAAGTGAAAGTGATAGGCGATTTTAATAATAAAAAATAAACATTTGATTGTTTAAAAGAGTCTCATATCCTTTGAAAACTCATAGAAGTAGTAAAAACACTAAAATGAAATATTATACCAATAATAGAGGTTAAATTTTTTAGAATACATAAAATATAATTATAAACCACATAGAAATAGTGAAGGTGATAAGGATGCATATAGAAGGCACGTAGTGGATGCATCATATTTCTGATGGATAATATTAATAGTTATGTCTTTGATATGAGGATATAGTGTAAATACATGGATGGGTAAACTATGTTGAATCACCTCAATGAATATGGTAATTCGAGGTAGAAAAAAGAAGATAATAAATTATATTATCAGTAATCATTATATGTTTAAACCAAAATATGGATAGTGTAATGACCCTAGCCCAAATTACAAAATAAAAACCATGTCAGATCATCGTACGACCTCTAACAAACCTTTATTTCACTAAATAATGGATTTGAAATTGGGAGTAAAAAAACCATAAATGGGATGTTGTAACACCCCAAGCGTCCGTGGTATGCTTCTCTTTGAATAATAGTGTAGTGTGTGTTGTATGCAACCTCGAGTTCTAACACACCGCGACCAATAAAAATAGCCATCATGAATAGTAATACCCACTTTTTGAAATTATATATATTTTATATTTCAAAATGGACTTCATTTTTGGATTTGGAATATCAAAATTATCCTAAGATGTATTTTTGGTATTTTTCTGAGATCTTCCAATTTTTTATGAATAGTGAAAAATACTAAAAACCAACTTTTTTAATCAAAATAATTTATAGTGATAAATTATACAATTGAGTGTTTTTAAAGTATAATTATAATATATTTTTACCAATTTATCCAATGGTGTTCATTTGAATTAATTTCAATTCGAAATTGGACATAAACAATTTTCAATCTTTTGATATATATTATTTCTTAAAAACACGCTATTTGTTGTGACAGCGGGAATTAATTATAAAATTATTTAATGAAACTTACATGTTTGGAATTTTTTAAAATAGGCATCATTTTTGAATTCAGAATATCAATTATAGATTTGGGTGAAATTTTGGCATTATTCTGAAAAACTTCAATTTTTGATGAACAGTGAAACCACTAAGTGATAGTTAAAAACTGATTTTTCGTTTAAATGAAACATTTCCACTTCTGAGATTTGGTTTTCAAAAATCCAAAATACATTGTTGTAATTAGGAAGTAAAATGTGGTTCAATGGGATTAAAATAATTTTTTGGTGAATAGTAACTTTTAAGTTTAATTAATCGTGATTAAAGGTAATTAGAGAAATTTAAGATAAAAATGATATTGTAAAAATATGAAAATATCTTGACACTTGTCCTAAAATTATTGGGTGAGTCATGGCCGACCAAGGCAATACCTAGGTCAACGTGGGGACCCCATGGAGCCACTTGGGTAAGAAAATGACATTAATAACTTTTTATTTAAAATAAAAATAAAACTGTCACAAACATGTGCTGTTTTACTAAAACAATTATTACATGGGGTTATATAAATTTACATTTTGACTATAAAAATTAATTGTAAATATAAATATATTTCCTACATCATGGTAATTTATTTATAATTTTTAGACAATAAATAAATTAAATTTGTTTTTACACAATGATGATGCAGAGATTACCTCATTAATTAACAATTTAAATAAAATGAAAAGATAATGTAAAATCTAAGACATAAACTTGTAAAAAACCTATTGGATGAGTATATTTCGAACCCTTATCATCTTATCCTCTAAATACATAATTGTGGGACATTTGGAATCTGAAAATAACTTCATAATAATGTAACATTTCATGAGTTTCCAAGAGTGCCCCTCCTCTCCTCTTATAAAAGGCCCCCACCTCTACCACCTTATTCATACCATCAAAGCCATTTTGCTCGGCCAACCTATGCCCAAATACTCTCCCAACATAACTCTATTACTTATAGAAGCCTCACTTTTTCCAGAAGTCTTCCCAAGGAATCCTTTGGATCAAATCAAAAAGAGTTACCTGATTTTAAGGTATTGTCTTCTCTTATGTTATTTTGTTTTATTTTTCATCTCCAACCTCTTAAACAATTCGTATTCCTTTATTTTGTAAGAAAACCAGTATCATCAATATTCTATGTTGTTTTTATTATAATTATTTTATTTACACTTACACACACCTTCGTCTAATGGTTAAAGAACATACTGTTTCTGTGGGTGGTGAATTATTGCCTCACGAAACGATGATTGTTCAATATTCTTTTAACACCTCTCATGGTGGTCATTATGATGAAACTATTTTTATATCTGATATATATTATGTTTTTTCCTTATGATTCTGTATTTTTCATTTATGTCATACCTTTATGTTTTCCATTATGGGTAAACGTGATAATTTCATTTTAGGAAGTGCGGACTACCGCCCCCTCAAAGTGATTTGAGTCGTTAATGCCATATGTGGGTTGTATAAATGATGGAGTAAATGATATTATATATTATATTATGATGTAATTATAATATACCTTTATATCATTAGGATTTCATTCCATTAAATATGAAATAGAAATGAAAGTAGCGTTCTTGCATACGTACGGCTTACGGTCTCCATTAACGGTGCATTTCATTTCTTACCTCTAAATGTTACGTAATATTATGAATGAATGTATATACTGGATATATATTATATATATGATATCTACATCATTGAAATAATTCTGGAGATAATGGATATTCTACCACATAAACAACTAGTAATTATAAGAATTTTTTTGTTAACTCAAGTACCAAAGATCGACAAAACGACCGTTATTAACTTAAATGACTACATAATTTTAGTTACATGGTAATAAGTGATATAAAAGGGATAATGAACTTGAAAATGGTTCTTAATCAAGTTGATATTAACCCTAGTTTGTTATTCAGGAGGTTAAAGAACGATCGAGTCAAGTCAGACATGAGGTAAGGGAACTTCTTAACCCAATTTCCATTCTTTGGGTTAATCTCTTACTTTCAAATTATGTCATGATTTTATTATGTCCTATCTTGTATTTGTAATTTTTTTATGTGTACTTATACTGAATACACATAAAAGATCTATTTTATTTAAAAAATTATCTTTGTAAGGGAACTTCTTAACACAATTTCTGTTCTTTGGGTTAATCTCCTACATTCAAATTATTATGTGATATTATTATGTTTTATATTGTATTTTTTACTTTCTTTATGTGTATTTATATTGAATACACATAATATATCTATTTTATTTAAAAAAATAACTTTTTAAGGGACTTCGTCTCAATCTCCATTCATTGAGGCATATTTTGTTTTATAAACAAATTTCTTTTATATGGTGTATAAACCAATTTGAATTTTACTTTTATTCAAAAGGAATATTTTTATACGAAGTGTTTTTACTAAACGACAAAAGGAATGATTTTTTTCTTATGTATGCGACGACAAAAACCTCTCCACCACCATGACTATTATTTGAGTTTCGGCTTCCTTTATAAGCCATAACATTTTTTAAAATGAAAAATAAATACCATGTTTTACTTTTCTTTTATTTTGGTATTGAAAATTCTTTTGATAATGTTTTTATTATATAAATGTGTCGTATTGATATCTTGTGATTGAAATGTGGAAATTTTAAGTTTCCTTTATGCATGTTTTTTTGGGATACGATGATTTTATGATTTATGATATGTTTAAACCTTTTCATATAAGGAATGCATTGGACTTAATAAGTGACGGGTGGAGCCCGTTACAGCTCCTCGATGCATCAGAAGGTCTCATGAGAAAAAATAGTGTCTTGGCATGAGGCCTTGACAAAATCTTATTTGTAGTCTAGGCACGAGGCCCTGGCTATGTGGTTATGATAGTTTGGCATTATGCATTCCATAATTATGAATGTGGTTATTGATATTGTATGTGATTATTCGACCAGTAGAATATCCATGTGAATAAGTAAATGGCATTATCTCATTTTAATTTTTCCATATTATGTTGAAGTTCAAGTTTAAATGGCATTTTTTTAATCATACATTGCATTAAATGTATTTGTTTATTTATGAAAGATTCCTCTATATTGTTATCCTTACTAAGCATCTAAGCTCACCCCTTTCATTGTTTTATTTTTCCCTGGATGTGAAGAAATATTTTATGACTGACCTACTGGGATAGTCTGAAGGGGATAGAAGTGTGGACTATAGAGACTATGTTATTGTGATTTTTCACTTTATGATGTAATGTAACATTTATGAATGTATCTATTGTTTCCAAGTCTACTAAACTAATCGGTCTTTCGAGACTTGGTCTTTTGTGATCATCCCAATGTTATGCAATAATGCACCGACTCTGGGTAATTGGGGTTGGGGCATTACAGTTGGTATCAGAGGCAGTTTAGTACTAACCTTGGAAGCAAGATTTAGATAAACTGTGATTAGAGCACATAGCCCAAATATAAACTTTGAGTATTAGTATAGAAGAACTTCCTAGAAATTTGGTATTATATATATTTTGTGAGTTTTCCGAGCAATACATCCCTGTCTGGATACGACCAGGTAGAGGTGGTTTTGGCACAGATGTACCTAGGGGTAAAACCTGAAAACACCGCTTTGATCTAGACTCGAACGTGAACTGGTGCATGACAGCGGTCCTTACTACACTCTTAGTTACGACACTCCCGCGGGATATGCTTAGGATAATTCTCATTTTCTTTACAAAAAATTATGAAGGGTTTATGAGTATATAATTCCTCAAAGAAAATATTTCTTTTTATGATTATGGATTATATCCATAAATAGTTCAATTTAAGATTAAGTGTTTTATAAGTATGGAATTATCTATTTTGATTCATAAACTGGTCTAATTTATTCCATTGTTTAGAAATGGCACCTAGTTGGAGGAATGGAAACCGTATCAATACACGCACTCCATATAGGGATTTTCTTCCTGCTCAAGATAATTATTATGGAGTTGTAGATACTGCTGGTGCTGATCAACTTATCACCATACTGGGATAACTCACTTAGGTTATGAATAATATCCTTACTTGTATAGAGCACCCTGATCCGCAACGTGGAGGATCAATGTTAGACCGCTTCATGAGGCAAAAACCACCAATATTCAATGGGAGTACAAATACCTTAGTAGCTGAGCAATGGATAAATTTCTTAGAAAAAATATTCCATGCCTTGGGGAGTAGTGAAAAGGAAAAGGTTATCATGGCAGTTTACCGCCTCACTGGAGATGCTGATCAATGGCGGCCATTGATCCAAAATACAAAGGAGGATGAAGAAGTATCAAGTATGGAATGGAGAGAGTTCTGAGATCTTTTCTTAGAAAAATAATTTCCTTGTGACCATCGAGTAGATATGAAATGACAATTTCTGAGTCTGAGACAAAAGGAGGATGAGAATGTCGCAAAGTATGAGGCTAACTTTACAAGGTTAGTGAGGTATACTACAGATTATATACGTAACCCAATAAGTAAGATTGATCGCTTCTTTGATGGGTTAAAACCCTTTCTCTGTCGAGCATTAGTATAATAATATTTCTCAAAATATGATGATATAGTCTCCTGTGCTATCAATATAGAAAAGGAATTCTCTAATTATTATGACAACAAAGTAAAGCAAGAGAAGAAATGAACAGTGGAACAAGAGACAGATAAAGGGAAAAAGAGAAATAAGGATTTTCCATTATGTGATAATTGTGGGAAGAATCACCCTGATACATGCCTAAAAGGAATGGGAGTTTTTTATAAATGTGGTGAAAAGGGTCACCAGGCTCGTGATTGAAATGGAAAGAAAGAGGCTATCAATGTTGAATGCTACAATTGTATAGAAATGGGGCATTATGAAAATGAATGTCCTAAGAGTCAGGGAAACTTACCCCAGAAAAGGCCAAGGGATCAAGGCCAAGCTTATGCTATTACTACAGTTAAGGTGGAATAATTAATGTATTGGTTCTTTTAGACTCAAGGATTATATTCTGGTTATAAATATAATGTGATATATATAAGGATTTTACTGCAGTACTTGATGTTTTCATTAATGTTTTAATATAGTGAAGGTAATCATATTTTTAGTATGTGACAAAAAAAGAAACATTAATTCATTTGGGGAATCTGATGTTACAATTGATTTTGGAATTTAGAGAGCTTTTAGAGAAAGTCTGTACAGAGGTATTTTGGATAACTATAAAGGTTGGAATGGATTAAGTTGAACCTTGAATAGTATTTTTTAATGTTAAAACATTTCAGAATATTATTTTTGGAATATTATAATACTATAGTTTTAGGAAAAGGAAAACCTGCAGGTTGGGGGATAACCCGTCACGTCGGACAAAGCTAGAGGAATCGAACCCACAACCATAGTGCGACAGGCCTTTATTACCTACCACTAGCCTACAGGATGTCCCTAATTATTTCAAATAGTTTTCCTATTCTAAATGGTATGTTTTGATATTTTTAACCATGTAAGATTAGGATAAATATAATATTTTTTAGTTCTATTATCTTTTTGAGTGAAAGATGAGTTTGTGGAAAAAATTTATTAAATAATTAAAGTCTACATGAAAAGTAAGTATATTTCCTTACATTCTTAATAAATCTCTTAAATAAATTCCTCAGATTTATGAAAGGTAACTTAAAACAAAAATGTTGCCGGTTAACTTTTCCAACTGTGGATTCAATGACTGTTTAACCAATCACAAGTTTGTGATTTTCATGTGGTTATCTTTCTCATAATCCAGTTTTCTACAACTCTCCATCCTACATTGATGGTTTGTTTTTCTTCCATATCTATATTTTCATATAATCCTTGTATGGGCTATCTCGGGTGCCCTTTGTACTTCTCTTTCTTTCTTTTAAAGTTATATTTTTATTAACCTTATTTCCGATGTGGGTTTTCCACAAAGGAATATCCTATTCTCAACCTTTTATATTCAAAGAAAAATTTAAAATTCCAAGGATGAAATTTATTGAAGGAGGGGAGAATGTAACTCCCCAAGCTTCCATGGTATGCTTCTCTTTTAATAATAGAGCAATGTGTGTTGTACGCAACATCGAGTTCTAACACACCGCGAACAATAAAAGAAGCCATTATGAATAGTAATACACAATTTTTGATATTATATATATTTTATATTTCAAAATGGACTTTATTTTTGGATTAGGAATATCTATATTATCCTAAGTTGAATTTTTGGTATTTTTCTGAGAACTTCCAATTTTTTATGAATAGTGAAAAATACTTAAAAACAAATTTTTTAATAAAAATAATTTATTGTGTTAAATTATACTATTGATTGGTTTTAAATTATAATTATAATATATTTTTACCATTTTATCCAATGGTGTTCATTTGAATTAATTTCACTTTGAAATAGAACATAAACAATTTTTAATCTCTTGATATATATTGTTTCATAAAAACATGCTATTTGTTGTGACAATGGGAATTAATTAATGCATCATACATGTTTCTAATTTTTTAAAATAGAAATCATTTTTGAATTCAGAATATAAATTATATCTTAGGGTGAAATTTTGTAATTGTTTTGAAAAACTTCATTTTTTTATGATTAGTGAAACTAGTAAGTGATAGTTAAAAACTGATTTTTATTTTAAATGAAACATTACTAGTTCTATGATTTGATTTTCAAAAATCTAACATAGATGGTTTTCATTAAGAAGTAAAATGTGGTTCAATGGTATTAAAATAATTCTTTGGTGAATAGTAACTTTTATGTTTAATTAATCACGATTAAATGTAATTAGTGAAATTTAAGGTAAAAATGATATTTTAAAAATATGAAAATATCTTTACACTTGTACTACCCTTATTGGGTGAGTCATGTCTAACCCCAGACAATCCATGGGTCAAATTGGGGACCCCATGGATCCACCTGGGTAAGAAAATGACATTAATAACTTTTTATTTAATGTAAAAATAAAATTGTCACAAACATGTAATGTATTAATAAAAAAATTATTAAATGGGGTTATATAAGTTAACATTCTGACTATAAATATTCATTAGAAAACTAAAAATATTTCGTACATCATGGTAATTTTTTTTATAATTTTTAGACATTAAATAAATAAAAAAATTTATTACACAATGATGATGCAGCAATTACCTCATTAATTATTGATTTAAATAAAATGAAAAGATAATGAAAAATCTAAGACTTACACTTGTCAAAAACCTCTTGGATGAGTATATTTAGAACCCTTATCACCTTATGCTCGAAAAACATAATTGTTGGTCCTTTGGAATCCGAAAATCACTTCATAATAATGTAACATTTCATGAGTTTCCAAGTGTGCCCCTCCTCTCCTCTTATAAAAGGCCCCCACCTCTACCACCTTATTCATACCATCAAAGCCATTTGGATCAGCCAACTTCTACCCAAATACTCTCCCAACTTCCCTATCTTACTTCTAGAAGCCTCAATTTGGGCAGAAGTCTTCCCAAGGAATCCTTTGTCTCAAATCAAAAAGAGTTACCCGATTTTAAGGTAACGTCTTCTCTTATGTTATTTAGTTTTATTTTGCTTCTCCAACCCATTAAACTCTTTTTATTCCATTATTTTGTAACAACAACAGTATATTAAATATACTATGATGTTTTTATGTGATGTATTATATTTACACTTACACACACCTTCGTTTAATGGTTAAAGAACATACTGTTTCTCTGGGTGGCGAATTACTGCCTCACGAAACGATGATTGTTCAATATTAATTTAAAACATCTCATGGTGGACATTATGATTACACTATTTTTATATATGATATATATTATGTTTTTGTTTCATTATGATTCTTTATTTTTCATTTATGGCATAATTTATGATTTCCATTATGGGTAAACGCGATAATTTCATTTTAGGAAGTGCGGACTACCACCCCCTCAAAGTGATTTGAATCATCAATTCCATATGTGGGATGTATAAAGGATTGAGTAAATGATATCATATATGATATTATACTGGAATTATAATATACATTTATATCATTATTATTTCATTCCATTAAATATGAAATAGAAATGAAAGTATCGTTCATGCGTATGTATGGCTTACCGTCTCCAGGAACGGTGCATTACGTTTCTTACCTCTAAATGTTATGTAATATTATGAATGAATGTATATACTGGAAATGTATGATATATATGTTATCTACATCATGCATATAATTCTGGAGATAATTGATATTCTACCACATAAACAACTTGTAATTATAAGAATTTTATTGTTGACTCAAGTACCAAAGATTGACAAAACGACCGTTATTAACTTAAATGAATACATAATTTTAGTAACATGGTAATAAGTGATATAAAATGGGTAATTAACTTGAATAAGGTTCTTATGGAAGTATAGATTAACTCTAGTTTATTATTCAGGAGGTTAAAAAACAATCGATTCAAGTCAGACATGAGGTAAGGGAACTTCATAACCCAATTTCCATTCATTGGGTTAATCTCTTACTTTCAAATTATGTCATGATATTATTATGTCCTATCTTGTATTTGTACTTTATATATGTGTACTTATAGTGAATACACATAACAGATCTATTTTATTTAAAAAATTATCTTTGTAATGGAACTTCTTAACCCAGTTTCTATTCTTTGGGTTAATCTCCTACATTCAAATTATTACATGATATTATTATGTCATGTCTTGTATTTTTTACTTTCGTTATGTGTAATTATAGTGAATAAAAATAATAGATCTATTTTATTTAAAAAAATTATCTTTGTAAGGGACTTCGTCTCAACCTCCAATCATTGAGGCATAATTTCTTTATATACAAATTTCTTTTATATGGTGTATAAACCCATTTGACTTTTACTTTTATTCAAAATGAATCTTTTTATATGAATCATTTTTACTAACCGACAAAAGGAATGTTTTTTTTCTTATGTATGTGGCGACAACGAATTCTCCACCGCCATGACTATTATTTGAGTTTATGTTTCCTCTATAAGCCATAAATTTTTTTAAAATGAAAAATAAATTCAATGTTTTACTCTTCTCTTATTTTGGTATTGAAAATGATTTTGATAATGTTTTTATTATATCAATGTGTTGTATTGATATCTTGTAATTGAAATGTGGAAATGTTATGTTCCCTTTATGCATGTTTTATGTGATACGATTATGTTATGATTTATGATATGTTTAAACCTGTTTCTATGAGGAATGCATTGGACTTAATAAGTGACGGGTGGAGCCCGCTATAGCTCCTCGATGCATCGGTAAGTATCATGAGACAAACTAGTGTCTTGGCATGAGGCCTTGACAAAATCTTATTTGTAGTCTTGGCATAAGGCATTGGCTACATGGTTATGATAGTCTGACATTATGGATTCCATCATTATGAAAGTGGTTATTGATATTGCATTTGATTATTCGACTAGTAGAATATCCATGTAAATAAGAAAATGGCATTATCTCATATTACTTTTTCCATATTATGTTGAAGTTCATGTTTAAAAGGATTTTGTTTTAGTCATACATTGACTTAAATGTTTATGTTTATTTATGAAAGCTTCCGCTATAGTTATCCTTACTGAGCATCAGATATCACCCCTTTCAATGTTTTATTTTTCCCAGGATAGGAAGAAATATTTTATGACTGACCTATAGGGATAGTCTGAAGGGGATAGAAGTTTGGACTATGGAGACTATGTTATTGTGATTTTTCACTTTAGGATGTAATGTAACATTTATGAATGTATCTAGTTTTTCCAAGGCTACTAAACTTATCGGTCTTTTGAGACTTGATATTTTGTGATCATGCCAATGTTACGCAATAGTGCACCGACTCTTGGTAACTGGGGTCAGATCGTTACAGATGTGGCCTCCTCCACAAAAATAAGTAGAAACAAGTAGTACCAAAGCTAAAAAAACCCTAGCATAACCCTTGGGGTCAATGAACTTCCAGACCCAAAATCATATTTACCCGATATAAGAATACCTATTATAAAAAAACAATGGAAATAAATAATTGAGTTGTTATATATAGGAACACATACATGTCATCCTTGTATGAAAACTCAATTATAGTCTTTAATAAACATGAAATGGATAAACACATTATATTCATTGTCTGATATAAACAATGGATTATACAATAGTAGTGAATACAAAAAATATACCATTAATCATTCCTTTATCAATAGATCACTAACGAATATTAAAAATAGATCATAATCATATCATAGAACAGGGAATAAAAAATAAAAACTATAATTCACACTGAAAATCATAATCCATTCTCACTACGAAAATATGAGGCCCTCCTTGAAAACCCTAAATTGATTCATCCATTGCTCTGGTCTCTAGATCTTGCATAGATCTCTTTTTTTGTGTGCGATGGTGGAATCTCTTAGGCTTTGGTATGTGATGTTCATCTGGTTGTCAGTGTTCTATATGGTGTGTCTTTTTCTGGGGTCATTCCTAATAGTAGTCTTCATTTTACTTTTTTTGTGTATGGTGAATGATGTTCTTCTTTCTCCACTGGTGATGGATTCATTTTCGTAGGCCATTTCTGGAGGCCATTTATATCTTGAAGACTTTTTAAACCATTTGATGACATAGCTTCATGACCCTTTCAATTCTATCCTAGCAGGTCAGCTATGTTGGTTGATAGGAATCTCTGGGATGTGGTTTCGTTTGTACATGGTGTCCTGGAAGGATAACCAAATCTTTTCATGTGTAGTGGAGAGTTTTGATGGTTGAATCTCTTCATTGATGTTTGTTTTGTTTAGATGGTCTATTCTAATGATGTGATTTGTGGTTCATCCTGGTGTTGCTCTTGATTCTTCTCTCATATGTCTAATTTTCAGGGTGGTTTTGGTGACGGGGGAGAGGTCGACATCATCCCATTATCAGGTCATTAAGGTGTTTTAAGAAATATTGATATAGGTAAATTTGTAAGGATACAGATACCACATGGGATGTGGTGGAATGATGGATTGTTGATTGAGGCATCATGATGTGTTGTTTTTTTTGATGTAATTGGTTTGATGGAATTTGGCTCCAATTTTTCCTTTGGTATTAGAGTTGGTCTATGAACAGTTTAAGGTGGATTCCAGTCTGTTGTGGTAGTTGTTTTTTTTCAGAAATTTGAAATTGGGATGTTTCGTGATGATTTGGTGTGGTTTTTTTTTGTGGATTTTTTAGTAGTTTTGATGACTTGGACCATGAAAATATGTTGGATTTTGTAATTTTGGGATTTTTTTAAATCTACGTGTGTATTTTTAATGAGATGTTTGAGTGGTGGTTCATTGCATGAATATTTAACCTTCACATATCCATACATATTGGTATGTTTGGGAGGGTATAAGAATTGTTATGATTACCAAGACCGTGCATCTATCCACGTGACAACTAGATGTTAGGAAGGTGTAGTTCCTATTTTTGTGAGATGGAATGAATTATTTTATGGTTTTATTTTGATGAAATTCATTGGGTTCAAAATTATCCATTGAAAGTTTAAATTAGAAAATAAAAAAATGAATTAGGAAACTGTTGAGTGCTTTTAATCGATCATTGATTCACCGTGGAGGATCACCGATATCCAGTGGCTTATGTAGATATATTTTGATATCGCAACAAGTTTAAAAATAGTTAGGGTTTTTAAAATAGACCGGGTAACTTTTATTAGAACTTACAAATAATCATTGATAAAAAACAATTTTCACCCAACTTATTACTTATGCACTGATAAAATGACTATTTATCATCAATAATATCATAGCGCAGAAAAATATCAAACTTATTAGTGCTTTTAGAACAGATAAAGAATTTATAATTTTAATTATAAAAAAATTGTGATATTTATATATACTTAATAAATAAATAAATATATATTTATATATTTAAAAAATAAATAAATAAATATTTATATATATTTAATAAATATATAATATATAAAAATATGAAATATACTCATTATTTATATAGATTTATTATAAATTTAATAATAAATTAAATATATATACATATATAATTATATTAATACTTTAAAAAAAATTATTTATTTATAATTATAAAAATATAATTGTATAAATATATTAAATTTACATTTATAAATATATTGATTAAAAAAATTTAAATTTTTTCTCAGAATTAAGGAATATCTAATTATAACTACAAACATATATGTTAAAAATGAGTGAAATTGAATAAATTAAGAATAAGTACACTTTTACAGTGTTTAAAAAATGAATAAGTTTGGTGTGTGTGAATTGTATATGAAAATTAATTAATTACGTATACCTGAAATGAATATAACACACATTTTATCTATGTTAAATTGAAAAACCAAACAAAAATAAATTATATGTCAATTAAAATGAAATTACAGAAAATATTTTTGATTCAAATTAATTTATAATTACAAACCATTATTCAAAAAATATGTTCATATTTAATGTAAAGCACATTAATATTATGTTTTATATAAATCATGTTTATAAATATAAATATATGTACCTATATATTTGATATATAAAATTTAATAACATTAATTATCGTAACTATCTAATTAAGAAAATAATGATTATTTAAAAATTTATAATCAATATATTCATTTTTGTAAATAAATACTTAATTAATATAATTTGTAATATTTCTTTAATAAATTTTGTTTTATTTTTTATTTATTTAATTATTATTTTTTATTTATTTGGACCCTTATCAGAACAAAAAATGCACTGATGAAATAAATATTTATCAGCACTACAATAAAACCAGTAATAAAATGATAAATTTAACAGTTCCTAATTTTGCATTGATAAATATTCCATTTATCAGTGGTTATTTCTATAACTAATAAATTCCAGTGCTGTTAAACGTCAGTTTTGTAGTACTGATTCTGATGTAGTGAATAAAGAGTCATTTGTTGGTGTTTTATGCCACACACATTATAGTATTAACCAAATTACACAAAAGTAATATTGTCTCTATAATTAATGTTGAGGACATTATATATATGATCAATTTTATTGTGAATGGTCTTGATGGTGTCCCATTCTTCTCTATAACTTGCCTTGATGATTTATATGGAGAACATATATAGTAGGAAATTTGGGAGAATAATCACTAGCGCCATCTGATATTCCTTGAGTTCAACACCTCTAGTGTTGACGACATCCAAGAGTCCACATTCTTGAAACATAGCCATTATCATCAAGAAAAAGATGATGTGGTTATTATTCTTTAGGATCAGATATATCATTGATCACCCAAATTTCTTCACCACCTAACGTACCACCAAATTGATACTACCGCCATCAATGAGGGCTCTTGGATGTTTTGATGATGTATGGGAGATTTAGGGTGATGAGGGATTGATGTGAGAAATCATGGATCTAGTAAACCTATCTCTAATAACAATTTTTGAATATTCCTAACCAATCTACATGGAAAAAAATATAAATACATGGAAGGGTAAAGGAAAATTATGGAACACAATATATGATATTCCACCCCCCAAGTGGGAGTATTTTATAGAGGGGTTTCCATTAAATTATATAAACACATAAAATAAAGCCATATACATAACCTAATTAAAACCACATGGAACCCTTAATGAGGATAAAATGTTTAAATCCATAAATTAGTGGAGAATGTGGGAGGTCTTGTAATTGTGGAATTCATCTCCATTATTTAAATTATTCAAAATGTACTGTCACCACATTAATAAAAATATTCATTGGACTCCAACCCATTAGAATGTGATGTTTTTATGAAATTCCAAAATATAATAATGACATATAAAAATAATCATGGGCCAATTGTTTATTTGTATGATCTTAATTCTTCTACCATTTTTGTTTAAATTATTGAACAATTAAATAATTTTATCACAACTAATGAGGTATTTTGTGGATATTCCCATCAATTAGAAATTAGAAAACATGTAGTGTGATAATTTTTCAAAATTATTAATTCGATTAGGCTATCATCATAGCCAAAATTCAAGTCAATATCTAATAAAATAAAGATATTGATGGTGTGAACTATCCAGTTAATGTCGGACTCTTATGTCACGATACCATCAAATCTGATATTGAGGCTAATTACATAATATTTTTATATGTGTTTATTGTTATTGTGAAATCTCCAACCATCCTATATATTTGTGGTTTTCAGAAAATCATGATAAATGTTAAGTTTTTTTAAGGAATGAACATCTCAATTATTTTTACAATATTTGTGTTTTAACTATTAAGGATGGGCTAGTAAAATTTAGGATTTACTATATTTTTGTACCAGGGATGGTTTCATTTGTAGTTTTAAATATTTTCAAAATGAATCACATAAATCATTTATTCCCTTGTCATTCTCCATGATTTTTGTGTAGGGATGAAGTTGTATTACGTTATCGAAATTTTTTCTCTATAATTAGTTCCCCAAGTTGATGTTTTCATGGTAAATCATTATCATGGAGTCCAAAAAATCATAGTCTGTTATTTCGATTAATTGGTACCTTAAATCATGTTCTAATGATAAATTTGAAGCATTTAATAACCAATTGTCCATGTGCTTACCTTTTCATGATAATGTGTTCAATTTAATAGTACTCCCATTGGAATGTTATGCGTAACATCACCCATAGTCTGTAGAGTGAATTTAAATGGTCCAGTTATCATTCTTTAGAACTATAACCTTAAAAGTGGTTAGATCTTGGGATCATATTTAATGTGATGACTTATTAACTATATACCATGTGTGATTTGGATAACTAACTGATTGGATTCATAGAATGATAAATTATTAAATTTGAGATATCTTTTGTATTAAAAGATATAGTGTTATTTTTCAAAGGAACAAAATTAGAACTGGGATGTAAACTTGAGTATAACAAGAATGAATAAATGAAATACGTATTGATAATTTGAATGTGTACTTCTATTAATGTGTTTAATGGTTTGGTAAAACATGTTTTAAAATTACATAATCTTGGAAAAAGCTCTATTTAATGGTTTGGTAAAACATGTTTTAAAATTACATAATCTTGGAAAAAGCTCTATCAATACAAGGACTATTTGGTGGGGTTCACAAATAGCGAATATTTGGAATTTAAATTAATTAGGTATGCTTAGATGTATGCTTATTTTTCTAGAACATGTACTTATCTATAAAAAAATATTTAATTATTATATAAATAATTATTTTCTTGTTTATGAAGGATGTTGGGGAATCCACAGAAAGTTATGATCTTTTTTATGAAGTCCGTTAATAAAAAAAGGAAGATATATGGTTGATGCATCCATTCAATAAGAGGTTGATTTTTTATTGGATTTCACTATGTTGTTCTATAAATTGTAGTATACTCTCCTCAAATGTATTCCCAATCACAACTTTCTTCAACAATAATTTTAAAATTAATATTTATTGGTGGTGAATGAATTTTTAATGTTAATAAACTATGTAAAATAGGCTTAGTTAGTAAAATATATATAATATTTAAACCATATGCATTCAATGGACGAATTCAGTTTAATAATGTTGTTAAGAACCGATAATGTTATATATTGTAATCTATATGTGATCAACATAATAAATAAACTATATAAGTAAAGGTGATTCATGAACTTCTTATAGTATTTATGTTAATTGTAAATTTTTTGTACTATATTCTGTTGTATGGAAAGAATGTAGAATCTGTAGAATAAAATATATGAAGATTTTAAAATTTATTCATTGTATACTATATGGATTTAGTGTATGAAAGATGTTACAGAAGAGTAGTAAACTACAAGCATTTAGTTTATGGAATATGATGTATTTTGTTTAGTATGAATAATAAAGGAGATAAACTTTATGAACATTATTCAAAATAGGGTAGGTAAAACTATAAAGCATATCCAGAAGAATAAAAGTAGTTAACTTCTATTGTAGACTAAATTCTATTTAGTAGGAATTTTGATTGGTAGATTATGATGAGAAGATTATAAAAAAAATTCTTTCATTGATGTTTGAGGATTTTTTTGGATAAAAAAATAAAAAATACCAAATTTAATAGATTAAATTTTGTTGAATCAATATATCAATAGGGAATGGAAAGTAATTAATGTAAACAATTACAAAATAGGTTAGTGGAAGGAATATATTGATAATATAAAAAAATATATTAACATTTTGTGAAAATTATAATTGAAATGCATAATGAATAAGAAAAAATTATAGTTGACAATTACCGTTAAGACATATATTTGTGGGTAAACTAATCCTATTGGTAAGGAAGGTTTCATATACATGTATGAAAGATGAATGTTCATTAAAATTAAATGTTGTGTCTTTGGAAGTTAGTATCAATTAAATATATTAATAAAATAAGAATGAAAATTTTCTTAATAATAATAAATATTACCTCGATTATAAAATCATTAATTATAGATATTGATGTATAATAGTTTGGAAAAAAATTATGAATATGTTGAATAAATGATTGTATAAACTTTAACATCTACATTTTATGAGTACCACATAAATTTTAGGGACGTATGAGATGTAATATCTAAACATGAATAATTTGATAGTGAAAGAGGAAATTTACTATGTTTATGGGTCTAGACATCGAAATGATACTTAAAAAAATCAAACATTTTGAGGTTAAGATATAATATTAAAAGTGGAGTTAACCACCAATTCATATATATTGACCACTAAAATGAAAAAATATATGATGAATTAATCTTCATGATTTAGAAATAGTTTCTAACTATATTAGCCAAGTATTCAGTGTCAAATGATAATGAGGATAAAATAGAATGGAAATGGGTTGTAAAAATATCTAAGGGGTTAAAAGGGTATGTGGTGGGATAGAATATGATCACGAAAGAGGGTTCAATATTTTAGAATAGAAATGATGCAGTGTTTTAGTAAAGAACAGGGGTGAGGGGAGATTAACATGATGTATGGATGAGTAGAGAGATATGAAATTGAGGTTTAATGGCAGTTGAACATAGTGGATATTCAAAGAGATTGGAAGAAGACTGCTACAATAAAAGGGTTTGGATGTTGAGTAATGGGTAATGGAGTCAGAAATTGTCAATTATAATAGAGGATGTTTTTCCTATTTTAGGATAATAGATATTCTACTAAGTGATAGATCAACAAGTGGTATGGATAGGACACTGTGTAGTAGAATTATAACTCATGGATCGCTACTGCTTTATTTATTCCATACATTATTAATGATGGAGACGTCATAAATCCAATGACGATATATGGTTTTTGAGTCCATTCAAGTGTAGATTCCCTTTTTTTGACAACAAAAATATGGAACTAATAGGATGAACTCAACATCATTATTTTGATGTGGTTTCTACCCAGAGTAACCAATCATGATAGGTAAAATGTTGGAAAGGGTCAAATAGAATCAAACTGGGTTGTAGAAAGAACCTAGGGTTTAAGGGACATGTGGTGGGGGAGAATTCGAGCACGATGGAGGGGTTAATATATTCCATTAGATAAAATATTAATTATGAATTGGATTGGTGAAGAAAAAGGGTTAGGGGAGCCAGAAGTGATGGAGGGATGAGGGAAGGGAATGTGATTGAGTGGAATGGGGGTCTGGACTTGATGAAGATTCAATAAGATTGGAAGAGGGTTGTAGCAGTTGGTAGGGAAGCCTTACATGGTGAATTGAAGTGGATGGGGTTTTCCCCCGATGTACGATTAAGGATACATGACCATTTGAGAGATCAACAAATGGGGGGGATAGGATAACAAATAGTAGAATTATATATATTGTACCATAGTAGTTCTATTTCATCCGTACATTAATAAGGAAGAGGGGGAATCCATTGAAAAGTTTTATTTTTTTTCATGATGTCTAATCATGACCATCAAGGATGATATATAGATAATATGTCTATTCAGTAAGAGTTTGCTATTTTTCTTTGATATCACTATGCTAGTATGTGACTTGATATATGAATAACCTATTTTCAGCTCTTATTTATAATTTCAAATTATTATTTTGTATTTTTTTATCATAGATTCGACTCTGCCATCAAAAATGGCCTTGGGTGTGTTGGTGTTTTTATCCACCACTACTACACATATGACTTCTGGATTTATGACCTCTCATAAAAGGGAATGACCAATCGTAATTCTATAAATAAACCTAGACATGATTAGCGAAGAAATGACTTCATAGACCCATATGATTTGGGATTGAATTTATGGAATGAAATGAAAACATTTCATCACACATTGAACACCCAAGCATACACTAAATGATAAAATAAATTTTAACAACTTATGTCATGAATTTAAGAGGAATTTGATTATTCAGATATAAAATTCAATTGAGGATACAAGAATTCATGACTCACCAAGGTATTTCAATATAAAATACAATAGATGATATTACCTTGGAAGACCCAAAAATACATTTCAATATAAAAAACATTGGATAACGAATAACCATGTTCAACAATGGGGTATATATACAATTCATAGGAATCAGGTCTAAAGTATCAACAAACACTCTACATTTAGTTAAACAAAATTAATATATATAATTATAATTAATATATATTTTATACACTAAATGTCAAGATTTTTAAATTATGCTAAATATTAATATGATGTGTCAAAAAGAATGATACTGAAGTGAGAGAGAAGTTAAAGAGTAAGGATTGTGTAAGGGATGTTTAGATATTCAAATGTGGGATACACACAATCCATTAGTGAATATAAAATTCGTTTATTCCACGTATTCTTACCACAAGTAAAATACACTTTTTCAATGAATATATACATTACAGTAAATAATTTCACTGATTGATTTTTCATCTTGCAGTTCTATTTCCCAAAATATTAAAATGGAACAATTCCTTAAATTCAATCTCTAAAGAAAATTTTTTATAGTAGATTTCTCAACATTGATCCAAAATTTTGATCATATAAATCAATCGATTTTCGGGAACATTAAATGACCATCTTGAATGCTAATCAGTTTTATTTTCATGGGATAGTATTTTGACAACATATTTTCTGAGTTTAATTAACATAAGATTATCATTCCAACTTCATTAAGATTATGCCAATTAGAAATATCTACATAGTGTTATGAAATATTTAGTGAAGGTAATTTCAAATAGTCTTGTCCAAAATTTCTTCACTCCAAAATCCTCCATCAAGTCTGTTGTTGCTATATTAATATATATCTCTAGTTTAATGATTAATTTACCCATGTCCCAATAATCCCCAAAAAATGGTTTTTTAATTTCAATTTTTGAGGTGAAGTTCAGGAAAAAACATCCAATATGATGTCTAGTTTGGGTGACATGGGAAAATACTCTTATTTGGTGCCCAATTCCCAAAACATAATGAACATATAAAATTTTGGCTGAAACTCAAATAATGGGTAAATACAAATCTACGTGAATAATCACATATACCATACAAAGTACGTCCATTATAGTAATAAAGGCAATGCATTTTTCATTTTCAATTTTTATTCAATTAATAAATACAGAATATGTATTAAACTTGAATTTTTTTAATGATGGGTTATTTAAACTTATAATACCAAAATTAAAAGTCATGATAACTCTCAATTTTTTTTTTAAAAACCCAACCAATAATTATATTGATTTATTACAATTTTTTGGAATATAACATTGAAGAATAATTTTTTTCTTTTTAAAAATATTGATATAAATAAATTATTATCTCAGGGTTCATAATTTTTATTGGTTGAATAAAGTTAGAAAAATAATTTCATTGAATAATAAAGTAGATTAAAAAAGTTCATGTCATATAATTTCATGTTATTAACACGATAAACATAGTAAAAATTAAATAAATGAAAACTATTTTTTAATTTTCTATTTCAAACAGGAAATAAATGATGTAAACAAAACTGAAATTAAAAATTGTAAATAAATAATTAACATGAAAAAACAAACATAGTGAAAATAAGGGAATCATAAATTTTATTGACACAACATAATAATGTATATAGTAATTATTACAATATGTAAGAAAACTAAAATGACAAAAGCTTTTGAAAAATTTCTAAACTAGCATAAGAAAACCATTATGAAAGTGGGGTCCCTCTCAAAAACCATCATGTTAATAGATAAGTATGGACTCTAATATCCAACCAATGATTCTCAAGGATATTATTGGATTTCTCCTTCAATATGATGTAAAAAAATTAATATTGTGTTGAAATATACTCCAAATTCAACATCAAATTTTCAAATTTCTTCTTGAAAAGGTGATACTTGAACTAAATGATTATCATTCGAGAAAGATGTAAAAGATATTTGTTAAGACTATAAATATAATATCCTAAAATATTAAATATAATAAAAAACCTATTCTTGAAATTTATAAGAGTTTTAATATTAAAATGTAATTTTTCAATAAAAAAACTTAATAAATATTTTAATGGCCATTTGTAATGGTAAAATCTCAGTTAAAACATTTGAATATTCAATAAAATATATTCAAAGTTAGGAACTAAGTAAGGTCATGATTGTGTGATTTGTAGAGGGTTGTTGTAGAGGGAATAAAAACATTAAATATATTAAATTATGTGCACACAATTTATCCAATAAAATTAGAGAACTTAAAAATGATGTATCAAATGATAAATTTGACACCAATGTTTTGTATGAGATGTAGTGTTTACCCCAGGAAGAGTATTGCATTTATGATCATTGAATTTTAGGTTAGGTTTCTCATTAGAAAAAGTTATTTAAAATTTTAAATATAGTTTTTTTAGAAAATATTTAATATCACTCAAATTTTATATCATATGAGAAATATGAGACCAATGTCAAGTAAAAAACATGGTGCTTACCCTATGTGGGATATAAATTTCATATGCATCTAGTTTTTAGCAACAACAGACACGATAAAACTGCTTTTGTATTTTATTATTTAATTATTACATCTATAACTATTCAATAATTATTTTCTCTCAAATGATATCTTTTATGAGAAATATAAGACCACCATTTTTTCTGGATCATGGGGATTACCCTAGGTATGTTATAACTTTTATGTGTGTTGGGTGTTTTTCAACATAACATTTTATTTTAATATATTTTTTTTGTTTTTAAATAATAAATGTTTAGTGTCTCTCAAATAGTGTATCATATGATAAATATTAGACAACTGTTAAGTTAGGAATGCTTGTTTTACCCTATGAGGGTCATACCATTTTTGTGTATCATTTTTTTGACAACATCACACAAGATATTATTATATTAAATTTTCATTTTACTATTATTTATATTTTAATTAATTAAAATTAAGTTATTTGAAAATTAAGTTATCTTCTTAAATCATTCAATGTTAAGGTCACCATTGATGATGTCACATCAATCCATAAGATTCAAAATACAAGGGTTTTGACCGATTTAAATTATGCAACACCATTAATGGATGATTTTAGACACTCCATTAGTTACATCACATTAAATCAAGGAATAAATAGGCATTTTTAATTTTGGTTTTTAATGATGGTTTTTGATGAAATTTCAATGGTTATAATGTTTAGAGATAATTAATATTAATTTTAATTATTATTATTATTCTTATTAATTAGTAAAAATAATATTAATGGTGGAAATGATGAATTTTATTTCCTAATAATAATAATGTAATATTATTATCATCATTATTATAAATGTGAGCTTTTTATTTATAATAATAATTTTTTGATATTATTATTATTATTTTTAAAAATTCTATAGTGTGGAAATTAAAAAATCAATATATATATATATATGGTTTCTTTGAATATATTAATCGGATGAATAAATATGTATTGAGGAGGTTTTCAATTGAAGAAACACATGATGTGTATGGAATATGGTAATTGAATAAAATAATATATAAAGAAATTTTTATTTTATGAAGGGATATTGAATCAATGGTTTCTTTTACATTTGAATTCATATTGATGAACTGTTAGTGCACCATGACCCTAAAAATGAGGTAGTCTTGTCAGGAATAATGTTAGATATTTAATTTGGGCTTGTTCTCTAGGTCCATAAAGAACCCAATATGATGAAGGGGTTAGAGCACAAAATTAAAATGAGGGATTAATAAAATAATAGATGAAAACAATAAATTTTTTAAAAATGAATGTTGAAATGGTATTATAAATTGAATTTTGGGTGTGTGTATGAAATTGGTAGGAAACCCAATATTTCTCAGGCCCCCTCTCTCTTATTCTCTCTATATCTATTTTCTATTTTATTTTATTCTTCTAAACCTATCTCCTCAATATCTTATTCTATATTTGTTGGATTAAATCATATTCTATTCTGTTGGATTCTTCTCAACGAGTAAAAATTTATTCATAAACTTGTTCATTAAGAAATCGAGGTAATTTTTTTAGATTTAATTTATTGTTTTTAATTTTTAAAATTATTGATACTTTAAAATAATTCCGAAATGTGGATTGTTTAAGGATTCATTGAATTTTGATCATCTTCCAGTTAGGTGTGTGTGTGGATTGGGTGATGATAACCTTTGTAAACATAGACATTAACCTAGAAATCCTTATGTTAAGAATATACTTATGTTATTTGGATATCATTATACATTTTTATGTGGTGTGATTATCATGTTGGAATATCTAATATCAATTCATGAATTTTGATTCCTTTTGGTTGTGTCTGGGTAGCTGGTGACAATGTATGACCTTATTCCATTAGAATTGTTGAGATAGCTAGATTCCATGTTGATGTTTGATGCACATGTTGTAGTATTGATGATGTTATATTTTCTCATGATTTGTGACTTGATATGAAGTTACTATTTCGTTTTGATACTTCAGTATATGATATATTGTGGTTAAATTGGTAAAATACCCATGTAAAAGGTTGACCCATCGTTGAATCGTATCCTTATAGGGAGAGCATGTTCAGACACTGAATGTGACTTGATGACGAGACTGAGATGGATAATGGGCCATGATTTGTTAGTGTGGCTTGATATTGGGGCATGACTATCGATAGTTGATGAGGACCATTTTTGATAACCAAAAGGCATGATAATCATAGGGGATTTTCTTATGTAGTAAAAGTGGATAATAATGGTAAATGTGATCTAGCCTAAAGATAATATTAGGGAATGATGGCCTAGTGTTGCCTTAACTAGTGGCATAGGGTCTATAAGACTATGAAGAAGCTTGAATCTAGCTCTATCATTGAGAAACATCCAATATTGTTCTGAGGTATTCTAATATAGTGCCAAAGCAGATACGATTGGGGGCTTGTGGTGTCTTGGATAGCACCAAACCACTCAGTTTTGAAGTGCATGTTTATTCTTATTTTACATATAATGTTATTATTTCAAACATTATTATAGGTGATCACATGAGGTTATGGACGCATTAGTGGTTTCCCACTAAGTCTTGTACTCACACCCAACGTAGGCATTTTAATGTGCTTGTACATTGCATGATGGGTCAATTAAAGGGAAAGTGTCTTGTGCTGGATAGATGAGAATAGGGGTGTGGAGCTAGTAGTAGACCTAGAATGTAACTTGGGGACCTAGTGTTTATTGATTTATTTATCTATTTATTTCCTTTAGAAATGCATGTCACATAAGGGAGGTACTTTATTTGTATTTCGTGTGTGTCATTTTAGTATCTTGTATGGTTAGTCTGATTGTTTGTAACTGTATTTATAGGTTATTATTGATCATATGACATTATATTGGGGGTATATTCTCACCACTGATGGAATCATACCTATGCTGCTAGTCGGATGCATTTTACACATGGGGGGATGTGCATGAGGTCACCTGACATTCTGGATTGGACCTGGTGATTTGTGCTGGGTAGTTAGAAAAGGGTATCAGGGCATCAAGAATAAATAACATGTTCTTATATTTCATCAAATTGAGAAAAGATAGACATAGGTTGGGATGGTTGGGACTCATTCAAGGTAACTATCATAGTTTCTGGCCAGCACTGTTTAGTGAATATCCATGTTTCCATAAAATTGGAATTTACATTATGCTGTTACTATTGATTATACTCTGAATGGGTGATGCATGTGATGCTGATATGTGATTTATGGGATTTCAAGTGTGTTCATGCATCATGAATATACACGTAGATTTGAATTATATATCTATCTATCTATCATTATTCTTAAAAGTAGATTATTAGTTAAATGCCTTGATTTGTACTATTTGTTCAGGATAGATTCCCTTTGTGTGATGTTTCTATGATGCCATCCTACTATGATATATCATTATTGGAATTAATTAGTTGAACTGAGCAGGATGCTGTGTTAATATATATATACATATATATATATATATGATTGTTACTATTATGGAGGGATGAAAATAATGGTTAGGCCTAGGATGGTTATACCTTGAGTTGTATACCAACTAATAAGGAATCCATGGTGTAATATCAAAGACTTTTTAGGATTTGTTATCTTCATACTATTCCACTTGTAATAGAGATGCGAAAGTTGGAGTATGATGTTTGAATTTTTTTTTTTGATTTATTCAAGATAGACCATTATAGATAATTCTCAGGGATGAGAAGTCTATATAGGGGGATAATTGTAATATCCTTAATTTTTTAAGATAATAAAACCCCTATTCTATAAAATATATTAGTGTTTTAATGTGACCATGTATTTTTTATATAAGAAAACAAAATAAATGATTTAAATATATTGTTTAAGGGTAAAATCATAGTTAACAAGTTATTACATTTAATCCAATATTTTCGACATTTGGCACTGAAAAATTGTGAGATTCCAATACCCGTAGAGCCCCGATGTAGACAGAATAAAAATATTAAAAATATTAAATAATTTGCATGAAATATATATGAATGAAATTGGATAACTTCCAAACAGAGAATCTTATAATAAATATGAGACAACCATTACATTTGTGATGTGGGGTTTACCCTAGTAGGGGTATTGAATTCCTAGCGTCAGTTTTTTTTTCAGGTCACTTGTGAGAATTTTTTTAAGATTTTTATTGTAATATTTTTTAAAATAATTAATATCACTAAAATGTTACATTTTGTGAGGAATTTGAGACCACCATTAGGTCCGTATCATGGTGTTTACCATAGAAAATGTATAACATTTATGTACGTCAAGTGTTTGGAAACATTATATGTGATAAACCCCCTTTTATGTTTAATTAATTAATAATTCTATTTATTAGTTAATAGATAATTATTTTCTCTCTAACAGAGCATCATATGATAATTATGAGACTACTTTTATGCCCATACCATGGGGTTTAATATAGGAAGGGTAAAACTATTATGCACGTTGGGATTTTTGAAACACCGCATGTGATAATACTATATTTATATTTTATTATTTTATTACTCCACTTTTTTATGAATAAATAATTAATATCTCTAAAAAACTGCAATGAATGTGAAATCATGTTCCACCACTATGTCTAAAATTCCATGTTTACCTTAGGTGTGACATTACATTTTTTTGCAGTGGGGTTATCACAAAATCAGGCTTGATAATACCCTTTTAAATTTTAATTATAATTTTATACCAATTTAAATTTTTAAAAATTATTTATTTACAAATTAATTTAAGTTATTCAATTTTATTAATGTGATTAAAATCATTAATGAAGCCAAATCAATATAAATGATTCAAAATAAGATGGTTTTGACAAATTTAAAATATGTAAGGCCATTAATAGATCATTTGAGACACTCTATCATTTAAATAACTATGAATCATGGATTGAACTAGAATTTTTGATTTTCGATATTTAAAAATGTTCCTTTATACTTCAGTGTTGTTAATGATTAGAGACAATTAATAATAAAAATAACAACTTTTCATGTTATTATTAATAATTATCGAAAAAAATATTAATGGTGGAAATGATGAAATTGGTTTAATAATAACAATATAATTTGTTTATCACTCTTATTTATTAATATGAGATATTAAAAAATAATAATAATTTTTTTCGTTTTTGTTATTATTATCATTATGTTGTTATAAATAAAATTTCTAAAAATTAATATATGTATATATAATTATATGGTTACATTGAATATATTTTTTGGATTATTAAATATTTGTTGAAGTGGTTTTAAATTAAAGAAATCCATAACATGTTTTGACTAGTGTAATCGAATAAAATAATAAATGATGAAATTATTATTTTTGTGATGCGATATTTAATTGGACATTTCATCTACATTGGAGATCAGATTGATGATCCATTAGTGGAATCATGACCCTAACAATGAGGCATTTTTTTCATGATAAATTTGGGATATTTAATTTAGTCTCGTGATGTGGTTCCAAGAAGCGCCAATATGATGATGGGGTTGGCACATAGAATTAAAATGATAAATTAATAAAAAAAAGTGATTAAAATATTAAATGATATTAAATTAATTGTTGAAAATGTATTATAAATTGGATTTGGGGTCTGTACATAACATCTCTAGGAAGTCCCTTATTTCACACGCCTCTCCCCTCTATCATACTGACTCCCTCTCACTTTTATTTTATTTTATTATTCTAAAATTCTATCCACAATATCATATTCTATATTGATCAGATTGATACATCCCCAGTTCCATTTCATTTTTCTCAATTAGTAAAAATTTATTACTAAGCTTATATTTGAAGGTAATATGGTAATTGATTCATATTTAGTTGAATATTTTTAATTATCAATGATAGAAATAACTCTAAACATTGTAAAAATGTGGATCATCTAAAGAGCCTTTGGATTTTTATCATCTTTCGGTTAGGATTGGGCGTGGTTGGGGTAAATATAGACTTTGTAAACAACAATATTGACTTGAAAATCACGAGGTGGGAAGTTAAATAACTTCGTGGTCTCTCCTTATACTTGTTTCTATGGTGTGATTATCGTGCTATAATATTTGATATCAATGCTTTATTGGCGATTACCTTTTGGTGTGTGTATCCTCTGACATAATATGATATTTCTCCATGATCATTATTGAGATAACAAGATTCCTTGTTGATGTTTGATTTACATGTTGTGTTATTAATTAGGCTATATATTTCCATGATCTGTTCCTTGATATGATTTAACTGTTTCCTTGAGATATTTATTGTATATTTTGAACAATGTTTTCTTGAGCATGGTACCCATGAGATAGGTGGAACCAACATTTCTTGGTCTCCCTTGAGGGAGAACATGTTCAGATGAAGAATGTGAATTGATAACTAGTCTGAGATGCTTGTTGAAGATGGATGGTCTACTGTTTCTTCACCAAGGGTCATGATGATTATGGGTGATTAGACCAGTATGTGATTATCATGGGACATGATGATCATGAGTGATAAAACCTTCAAAGAAATAGTGGGGCTTGATGGTCTATGTGATCTGATGTTAAGATAACAATGGGTCATGATGGCCTTGTGTGTCCTGGCTAAGTGACCTAGGACCTATATAGCTATCGAATATTATTTGTGTAGATTTGATATTGGTAAACATCAGAGTTGAGGGAGACATTTTAATAATTGTAACGAGACATTACCCCATGAATTATGGTAGGTGTTTATATTTTTTCCATATTTTCACATAAATAGATTCTTGATTTTTATAAATTTAATATTTATTATATTATAGTCATATATGATACCCATTGTGCTCATTAAAAACATTTTCAGGTATCCAATACATGGTATTAATGGTTTTTTAAATGGATTTTATGTTATTATATGACAATAAATTGATTTATATAACATACACTGATAAAAATGATTCATATCTCTTTTAAATAGTTTTAATACAAATAATGGTGGTTACCTATGTTTGGGTTCTAAAGAAGAAAAATATAGTTTTAATGAATGAGTTTTTAATGGGAAAAAACGTTGTATTCTAAATGATTTTAAATGAAGAGTTTCAATTGAGAATTTTAATAAATTTACGTGACATGGTATTCATGTCTGAGTTTCCATTAATGGTCTATTTGACACCTTATTAGAAATAATGGTTCATGTTGATGATACCCTCATGGTGCCCCTTGTATTTTTTCTATCCCATTATAGATAATGATATGATAATATGGAGGTTGTTTAATTAATGATAGGGTTTTCTATTGTGAGGGAGTTCTAGTTGAGGTGAGAAACATTGTTTTTATTTGTGTTGATGAATTTATTACATGGTTGATTTCTCCCCACTATTAAATTTTTTTGATGTCATGGGGACCTAGATTAGTCAATATATGTTTTAGATATGTGTTGTGCTATCCTAGTATGTGCAGATGGCTAGTTCCATTAGAAAGTTATTCCATCCAGGGGTTCATTATATGATATTTGATAGTCCCTGAGAGGGAATCCCGATGGGGATATAGTAAGGATGCACATTGGGTCTAGTGGATAAGTGAACTAGGTCTAGTATCATTAATATTTATAGTGAACCAAGTTATATATATATATAAATATATCATATTTATATATTAATATTCATTACGTTACAAAAAATACATGCCCATGGAACATAAATTATTTGTTTGTTCAGAAACATATAATCATAAAACAATTTGTTCATAAATGAACTACATCATCTATCAATAATATCTTTATAATTATCACCCTTCTTAGACATATAATATATAATAAAATTCTCTATTTTCTGGGAAAAGGAACATAATAAATGCTGAATTTAGATATTACTTAAAGATAAAGAAGGAAAATATGTACATATAACATGAATATAAGGGTATCAGAACATGAGTATAACATTTGAAAACCATACCCTATATTTCAATGATAAAAATATTGAGTCATGGTATACTTATTGGAACATTAAAATACATGAATAATAATGTAATCAAAGAACAAAAGTCGTTAGATCATAACATTGTCATAAGAAAAGAAATTTTGTAATATACATACGCATGGAAAATAATTTCCAAAGTAATCATGTATCATTTCCAATGCTATCATAGTGGAATGGGTTCTCTTTCCAAACCATCATAGTAGTCATGGTCCACTCCCAATACTATCATAGGAGATGAAATCACATACTGAACTCAGTTCACTCACCATTTCATTCATGTTTATCTCATTAGAAATTAATCTTTTCCCAAGTCATAAGAGGGATATATATGCCACACTCAGCATGTTTCTCACATAACCCTCATATTTGGTGATAACATAACAATTGTCCTTGATTATAACATATCCACCATACTTTAATAAAATGTAACTTATATCCTTTGTTATAACATAACAACTATCCTTGGTTATAATATAACCACCCTATTTTGTTAAAATGTAACAATCGTGCTTGGTTTATAAAAGAACCACACATCACGTAATGAAAACTATACATATATTTTTCACGATGTCATAAAACATTCATCACTTCATTACCCATGAATATAAATTGGATTCATATACATTTAGTTATATCATGACCTTTGTAAAGGAAATAGGATTCATAATCTTTTCCACATTTCATCCTATTATAATTTGGGAAGAAGGAATGAGTTCCATTAGATTTTTTTCATCACATAACCAGAAGAGAAATAGGGTTCATAAATATATTATCATAATAATCATAAACTATTAAAAATATGATAAGAGAAACATCCTTTTATCAAATACCATGTAAATAAAATGTAACATAAAATGGTGTCATATTAAATTGAAAAAGATTTCCAAAGATCACTTGTACCATTTCTTGAGGAAAATTGAATTTCCAAATTAAAAATTATATTTTAAAACATAAAATACAAACAATTATATCAATTTATTTTTCAATGAAAATAAACATGGTAACTACTAAATGTACTTTCAATTCAATTATTGGTCATGATGGTGAAATTATTTTTTTCATATCGTTCACATTAATAGAAATAATCCTTTTACAAAGTCAAAAGATCATTTTTCAAAAAAAACAACAAGATGATTTGTTGTAAACCATTTTTTATAAAATGAAAAGTGGATAAAAATGACATTAAAAAATATTGGGAGAAAAATGAATTTAAAATATAATGTTATAATATTGAAAAAAACATAAAAAAAATAATTAGAAAACATGGATATTAAAGAATAAAAATTCATCCTAAGAGGGAAATAAAGTAGGTTTACCTTAAAAACATTCCTTAGAACCATGAGTGATTAAAGTGTGAAAAGTGAAAGGAAACCATATATTATCAATGAATAACCTGAGGAGAATAAAAATTGTTATTTTTTATAGATATATAATAATATATCATTATCATAAACATAATCATAAATAATACAGATAGACAATGTGATTATAAAATAAAATCATTAAAACTTTGGAATCATTTGAATCATAATCCCCATTAAAAAATAAAATTATATATATATATATCATGAACCTAAATATATTAATGATACAAAAATTTCATAGATGAAATACATACACCTCATAAATGAACAAATGTTAATAACATAACTTATGTCTCAACAAAGGCAATTTGAGACACAAATCCCTTACCTCGAGTCAGTCATGCCTAAAAATAGCTATAGATTAATTTATAATTAATATAAATTTATTATAAATTTATTATTAGGAAAATAATCATATATTAAAAAAAATATTATGTAATTATACCCTTTTTTCACATGTTTATTAACAATTCATTATTAAAATCCCAGTTTTGGGTGTTAACTACTTTGTTTTTTACAGAATTTTTTATTAAGATGTTTTGTTCCTTGTATAATAATCATCATTACATCATATAAAAAATTTAAATATTTATATTAATTCCCTATATGTTAATTATATACAAATTGTAATTACTTTAGAGATAGAAATATTAAATGTACCATTCATGGAGATGATAGTTCATACATACACGTGAAGGCTGTTTCAATTTTTCAAAAGATCGAATGAATGATAGTTAAATAATAATTAACCTTTACTGAATCATTATTATATCATTTATATAATATGAATTCTATTAATATATCATTATTACCTTCTATGTAAAGTGTAAATGAAAAACATGTCACATCTATTCGTGGGGAATTGGTTCGTATTACACTAGAGGGATGTTACTATATCCCAAAAGGTTAGGAGGTAAGAGTTTAAAATTGATATTATAAATAGATAATTATTTATAATTAATAAATTTCACATATTTTAATTTAATATATACTTATAATATTTAATGTAAATTGTAAATGAAATAATAATCACATTGGTTTGCGAATCCGTATTCTGTCATACACCTGATTGATGGTTTGGTTTCACATATGATGGATAAGGATATAGATATAGGTCATGAAATTACATATTAACCTCTTATTATATGGATGAAACTTATCATATTATATTACAATTTATTGATAATATTTAAAAGAAGTTGGAAGAAAAAATAAAACCAAAATGTTGATTTAAAGAATGATACCACCTCTTCTGATAACATCATTCAGTTAACACAAAAATCCTTTTTAGATGAATTTATGATAGAAAAAAGGATCTAGGTCATGTGTAGGGAACCATGTAAAGAATTTGTTTAGGTATTATATAAACTAATGTGATATATATTTTTTAATAGGAGAGTAAAGGGGTGGCCTTTTATAAGTGGGGGAGAGGACAGCCGTGAAATTTGTGAAACGAAAAAGATGTACCTAAACTTTATTCATGAAAAATGGATACAAATAAGATAAGTATTGAATATTTAAAGATATAAGGTTTAAATATGGTTAAAAATGTAACTCAACATGTTTTTAGTTAATTTTTACTCTAATATTTCACTTTAGCACCAAGTAAACGCCTTTTCATCTTAACGACGATAACAAAATTTTTACTATTTTTATTTTTCATTAAGGTAAAAATTTGATTTGAACTTATTAGATAATGTTAGTTATGATTATTCAAAATAGATTATATGTTATCAAATTCAACTCACAAATTTTTAATAATTTAATAAAACTCGCATACATGATAAAAACACGGTTTTCCAAAGAATGTGATTTCAGAAGGGTGACAAATTTTTAAATAAAAATTAAATATAAAATTGATTAAAATGATATAGTAAATGGTGAATGTCATTTAAAATTTGTGTTTTATTACATCATACATGACTCAAATAATCATATATTTAGCATATAATGTCAAATACAATAATTTTCCACATTTAACTTTTTACGATGAATTCAACATTTTTTTAAGAAACTAAAAAAATTACCCTAATTATTTTTAATTTTAATATTTATAAAATTAAATCAATTTTATAATAAAAAATTCAATAAGATAAATTTCTCTTCTCACATAAAATCTACATTTAATTATAAATGAAAATTTTAAAATTATGATCAATTTTCTAACTTTTGAAATCTTACATATTATCTCATAAAATTAACGTATTATTAAAAAAATCATGATATTACTTTATTTATACATTTTATAAAAATAATAAATATTTTAAATCATTATATTTATTATAAAATTGAAATTAAAATATTTAGTTTAAAAAAAAATAATAATTAATATTTCATTTTTAAAACATGTTTTTATTGGTACCATCTTTTAATGATTCCAATTTTAAATTTTATAAATTATGTAACTATTATTTTAAACTTCTATAGATGAAGATACTATTATAAAAATTAGTTTAGTATTTCTAACATCCATATTACTATTCTGATGGTATTTTACCTATTCTAATGGCCAGATTAATATTCTAATAGTCAGATTTGTTATGGTATTATGGGGTATATAATTCCTATAAATAAATCATATTTAATTAATTCATAATTCAATTATTTTTTATCTCAAGTTATTATGTATTGTCGTTTTCATTTTGAATATTGTGTTAATTATATTTTGTCCCATTTAAACACTATTTTCCACAAGTACATTTATTCCGTTGGATCAAGCATATCCAAATTTTCATATTTTAGTTATCTAATTTTCAATTTTATCCCATTGTAATACATTAAATTATTATAATAAATTTTCTTCATTAAAGCAATGTTCAAATTAGTATAATAAAATTTAGTTTGTTTTGTCATGTGGTCCGTGTGAATTATGTTATATTAGAAAATATGAAATAATTATAACATGTAAAATTCCATTTATAATATTACAGGGTTTTTAAATATACTAGACATAAAAAATTTCTCCCTTTAAATTTGATATTGCATACTATGGTGAAATCAGTTGACCATACTTATGCTTCATAGATTCCTCTAGTTCCCATGTTTCCTCCTCATACTTATGGTTTAACAATAATATATAGACTATGAGAGTTGTCTTATTGAGTAGGATTTTATCCCTATAGTCCATGATCTTCATTGAATACACCTTATAAGAGAAGTCATTATCTAGTTGTACCACCATTAAATTCATTATATGTGAGGTATCAAGTTTGTACTTCCTAAATAAGGATACATGGAATATGTTGTGTACTCGAGACACTGTTAATGGGAGTTATAGTCAGTAGGCCATGAATTTTTTGGATTCAATAATATCAATTAGGTAAATATACATATTATTTATCCTTCCCTTATTACCATATCTCAGGATTCTCTTCAATGGGGATCTGTGAAGGAATAGATTATCTCTACTATCAAAATCCATGTCTTGTGAACGATTGTATTTATAGATATTATATCAAAATTGAGTTGTTCTAATGTGTTGTGGAATGTTCTTTACCCTTTCTACCATATCCAAAACCTTCTCAAGTCCCATTAGCCAAAATTCAGCAACATCAACCCAACACATATGTGTTCTATATATATTTTCATAAATGGATTCATATAGATCTATTATGATTATTGAGTGAAATAAATTATATTATGACAACTCAATAAGAGGAATATTTTGAAATCATCCTTCTTTTAAGTCTATAGAGAATAATATAAAATTTTATTAGAGTGTTCAGATATTATTCTAATATTGGACATCAATTTTGGAGTGATAATTCATACCGAATTTCTACTCAGTGTTTATAAAGTATTGGATACTCTTCTAGATCATGTTGGTAAATCATATTTATCCATACGGTACAACTAAAAGTTTTGTTCCATACAATCCCACCACTTCTCTAAGGTATATAATTTCTTGTTTATTTATTGTTATTTCTTATCGAATAGATATTAAACGAGCAGCCTTTGTATTATGGTCCACCACAGTCGATAAAGAATTTTTTCCACTGTATATCTTCATAAGACCAGTGAAAAAGTAAAAAGTGATGTTCTCCTATTTAAAAGTTGGTATGGGTAATGGTTTCATTATCCCTTGTAGTATTATCACCCTAAATTTACCTACAAATATACCATGAACATTGATATATATTATTTTATATCCTTCACTAAATTTTCTCACCAATTGTTCTCTTGGATATCTCAATATGACATATGTTAGGTCTATAAGGCCTCTCCATTACTTATGCTTTTATTTTGAAAATCACAAACACCTTCTTTATAAATATATTTTCCTTACTCTTTCATGTATTTCCATATACTTACATAAATTTTCTTAATAATCAAAATTTCCTTGGAACATTGAGTTAAATATATTTTTATTAAGGTTTTTAGAAATCTATTTTACCTTACCAGAAATGTAATTAATGTTCCGATTTTTGGTTCATGGTTGTACCATACCAAAATTACTTAAGACATTGTTTTAATGTCCTTTGTTTTAACTACGATACCGATTTTTCATCTTTAATGAAATATGGTATCATATTTTTCCTCATACATATAATTCAATTATTGCAGTTTTAAGAAAAAAAATTCATTCAATTTTTATTCCATACCGAATTTCTTATAACAAGATATTCTATAGAAGAAATTTTATTTTCATACATCTTTCAACACCGACGTTTTCAAAACTGCGATTTCTATACTGGAAATTTTCCATTGCACATTTTTGAAGAATATTCTCATCAGACTATTTATGTTAGAGATAGTGATATCGTTTCTTATGATACTGATACCAGAGAATAAGAAACCAATACTAAGAATTTCCTTATGCACTATATTATATAATCTGATATTGGTAATTTTTTCTGTCATTCTGTAAATCATGATACTGATACGGGAATCTATAAAAGCAAAGATTTCATAAAATATTTACATACTCTTTACTCTTACTGATTTTATTAAAACCTTTTCCAAAATTTATAATTCTATAATTTATTATTGAATGCTTTAATTCCTTAGAATTCTGAATCTTATATTCTTATATCTTTCCAATTTTATCGGATTCCAAATTCATTACACTGAAGGTGTATGATCTTTATATTCATTGTTATTTATATAAAACAATGTCGTTTTTTATGTTATAAACTAACCGTTGTATGTTTACCACGTGTCCAGGTCCCCACAAAAATTATGGAAATATTATCGTTGGAGTTGCACCGATTGGTAGAATTTTGAAATCTATAAATAGGACCTCACATGATGAGATATAGATAGATATGAAGAACCTATTAACAAGTTCACACACTTGAATTTTATAGTTCATCTCTCTAAAAGTGAATTTATATAGAGTGAGAGTCTCTTAAAATCTCTGAGGCTTCGTGCATAATGTTTGAACGTTTTGTTCAAACTTTTCTTCGTGCGGAATTGCATCACACAGAGGTGTGATTTCCTAAAAATCAGAGACATTGGGTTGTGAAGTTAGAGGTGCTGATTTACATACAAATCGAGGGCATGCATGGATTTCAAGATAGATACTGATCTTAGGATTAAAGGCATACCTGGGGTTTTGGTATGTTATACTTTCTTGTAAGTATAAAACAAGGGACCTTTATCTATGTTTGTAGGATACCCTCCACTTTGGTTTAAAATAAAATTGTAAATTTCTGCTTCTTTGTAAAAGTTAGGAAGTTTTCTTTTTTTTTTATAAACATTCTAACTTGTATCTATAATTTTATGAGATTCTATGTGCCTTATTGTAGAATCTCTTTATAATAAAAGTTTCTTATGATTTAGAATTAATGACATTATATTTATCTAAGAAGGTGATTTCTTATTAGAGGTTTTGTGAATTTTGATTATATAAAAATTTCCTTAAGAAATATTAATGTTTACAATTCACCCCCCTCTTGTATATTGTACATATTTAGAACCTTATATTGGTATAGAGTAGAACATCATGCTCCATACCATCCTAACAATTGGTATCATAGGATTGGCGCAATCTAAATTAATCTCACAATTAGATTCAAAAGAAAAATCGTCTTCTTTACTTTTTTGGAATTTGAATTCCGGACTCATAATGTTTGGATTCTTATTTTTCTTAGAGATACTCTAGTTTTATTTTCCTTTCATAGGATAGTATTTCCATCTTTACAATCTTTTATTACTAACACATTTTTGTGGAAGTATTTTCTTTGAAAATGGCAGGTTTAAATGTCGGATCTATCGACAAACTAAATCCTACCAGAAATTCAATTTTTGATGGAAATGATTATGATAACTACATAAATTTGTTGAATACATTCATTATTAACACTAGAGTTGATAAATACTTGATGCTGACATGAGACTATAAGATTTCTAAGAAATAATTAAGTACTTTTACCAATTAGGAGAAATCAAGTTATCAATAAAATTTCAGAATTAGAAATACATTACTATGTTCCATGACTAGGAACATATATAGCTGAATATATTCATGTGAAGCTTCAAAAATTATATAGAAGAAACTTGAAGTTAAACATTTTGGTACATCTAATGTTATAGAGACAAGAAGAACTATGTTGAGAGTTGAATACCATGGCTTTAACTTTTTTTTATGGAGAACCCAAAAGCAAAGTTCAGAAAATGTTTATGAAAATTGTGAATAGAATAAAATATATGGGAGAAGAAGGGTTGGATGATGATTCCCTTGTAGATAAGATCATAAAAATAATTTCAAATGAGTGGGAGTCCAAGAGGACAACAATTGATGAGAACAGGAAAGTCACCCAGATTTCTCCAGATGAGCTATTTGAAACTCTTATTCAACACGAGACTAGAATGAAGAGAGATGATGATAATTTTAAAAAGAAGAATGTGATTGGAGGAGTTGCTTTTAAAACTACTTCTAAACATTTCAAATCCTAGACTCCAAAAATAGTTAATAGATCAAAGTCAAATAAAGTAACTATTCAGTTAGAATCTAGTGATACAAAAAAAATTGAGAATGAGTTAGCTAATCTTAATCAGAGAATGAACAGGATAGTAGCTCAGAAGAAAAATAAAAATAAGTACAAGAAGAGAAAATACAGAGAAAAGAAAGATAGGGATGTTACTGGCTACGAATGTAGAAGAACAAGACATATTAGACTTAACTGCCCTATTTTGAAAAATAATGATAAAAAGGAAAGGACTTCAGTGAGAAAAATTAAAAATTTATACCATTTTAAGCACAATAAAAGTCATAGATCAAATGACACATGGAGTTATAGTTTTTGAAACTCTCCTGAAATTGAATCTTATGAAAATGAATCATCAACAAAAAGAAATATCGGATTCATTGCTACTACTTCTTTTTTGAATACTTTTCTTATGACCAAGGTACGCTCTGCTGAGGATTTAACAAATTTATTTGTTGACATGAATAATTATCCTGAAGTTGTTTCTCTTAAAGAAGATACTTCATCTTTAGATAATGAATAAATACCTTCTTATGATGAAGTATCTATATTTTCCATGTTTTTAAAAGAAAAAAATTGTTAAATTGCTATGAAAGAAGACAAGGAAAATAATATAGAAAATGTTCTTACAAAAGAGATTTCAGACCTCTATAGAGATCATGAAGATTAGGATGAGCTTTTAGAAAAACATTCTAAAGACATTAAGGAAGTAAATTCTAAAATAGAAAAACTTTCTAAAGATTTTAAGAATTCTATTTTGAAAATAAATTTTTTTGAGAAAAAATATAACTCTAAGGAAATAATTCTCGAGGATAAGAATTTAGTCAGAAGACTAAAATACAAAATATTTTCTCTTATGAATCTTCGTTCAAACATTACTTATGGTAATGAAAATTTGGACAAGATTTATTCTTAAATAAGACGTCAAGGAAACACTACTGGTGTAGGTTATACTCACCAAAAACCCATTTTGAAAAAAAAATATTTTATTCAATCCAGATCCCCTTTTTGTACTAAAAGTAGAAATGGTGGGAATTGGAAGAAATTTTTTTCTTTGAATAATGTTCTATCTCTTGGGTTTCATAATGCATATTTCTCAAAACAAATGTGGATTCCTAAAATTTTATTGACTAACCCTGGATCCAAACGAGTTTGTATTCTGAAAATCATAATCTGGTATTTGTAGGAAAATGAAGAATGTACCAACAATAATAGGAATATGGATAAAGGATGATCCGATAATATGACTGGTAACAAAATTTATGTCTATAAAATTTTCAAAACGAAATGAGGAAAAGTATCCTTTGGGGATAATTCTAAAGGATAGATTGTCGGTATAGGTAATATCTTTCTTCATGGAAAGGTGTTAATTTCAAATGTGTTATTTTTTAATGATCTTAAGAAGAATAATATATGCATAAGTCAATTATTTGATTAAGTCTACCTTGTGAATTTTAGGAATGATATGTTTTTAGTTAAAAATTCCAATGATGAATATATTCTTACTATCCATAGGCATGAGAATGACTATTATTTGAACAATGAAGACCTAAAAAGTCAATATCTTCCATGTATAAGTGCAGTTGAAGATCAATATTGGTTTTGGCATAGAAGGTTAGGACACTACAACATTAAAAACCTTAGTAGTCTCTCAAAGAAATGATTAGTTAAGAATCTATCTGTTCTATGTTTTGATTCATCAAATGTTTGTGAACCTTGTTAGTTTGGTAAGAAACACAAATTTAGATTTATATTTGTTAGTGATGTTTCAACATCTAATATATGGGTCTATTTTTTAGCAAAAAAATATGAATCCTTTTCCTATTTTAAAACATTTTGAGCTCAAATAAAAAATGAGAAAAATCTACCATTCATAACTAGTAATAGTGATCATGGTGGTGAGTTTGTAAATTCGGATTTTGAAAATTTTTGTAGTAAGAAAGGTATTACTTCCAATTACTCGGCTCCTAAAACACCCCAACAAAATGGTGTTGTTAAAAGAAGGAACTGAATCCTTCAAGAGATAATAATAAGCATGTTAATTTAATATTCTATAGCAAATCACTTTTGGGATGAAGCTGTAAGTACTTCCTATTATACAGTAAATTGAGTTTTGATTATACATTTTCTAAATAAAACTCATTATGAGCTATGGAGTGGATGAAAACCAAAATTTTATTACATCAATGTTTTTGGTTGTAATGTTTTTACACATAATACCAAGGATAAATTACACAAATTTTCACCAAAATCTGATAAAGAAATTTTCATAGGTTATTCCAATAACTCTATGGATTATAGAGTTATTAATAAAAACACATGTACTATTGAAGAAATGGTAAATGTCATATTTTATGAAACATATCCTTTTTTTAAACAACTGCAACATACATCTTCAGATGTGTTTTCAAAAACTGATTTTTATCCTTTGTTAGAAGATCCTTTTAATATAGAAAATGTTCAAGAAAGTGTTTCTAAAACATTTACCCTCGATTAATTATTACCCTATATTGATGAACAAATTTTAAAAACCCATATCAGTTGTTACTTAGAAATCATCCTACTGATAAAATGATAAGAGGTTTCAATCAACCTATATGGACTAGAAGTTCCTTAAGAAATAAAATTGAACATGTTTCTTTTTGTTCCAAATTTATGCCAAATACTCCTGAGGATGCATTAGGTGATGATGATTGGATAATGCCTATGTAAGTTGAACTCAATGAGTTTGTAAAGAATCATGTTTGGTCCTTTATTGATAGAAATATGTAAGCTTCTGTTATGGGAGAAAAATGGATCTTCATAAATAAATGTAATGAAAATGGAATCATTGTTAGAAATAAAGACAAATTAGTTGCTAATGGCTATAACTAACAAGAAGTCATAGACTATGAATAATCCTATGCATCGGTAGCAAGACTTGAATCCATCCGAATTATTGTAGCATTCACAACATTCTATAATTTTATAATTTATCAAATGGATGTGAAGTGTTCATTCCTTAATGAATATGTATAGGAAGAAGTCTATATAGATCAACCTATTGTTTTTTATGTTTTAAATCAACATAATAATGTATATAAACTTACAAAAGCTTTATATAGCCTTAAACATGTCCCTAGTGCTTGGTATGATAGACTTATAGGATTTTTACTTCAAAAAAAGTATTCTATGGGAACTGCAGATCCAACACTTTTTATTAAGAATGAGAAGAATTATAATTGAATTATACAAATATATGTTGATGTCATTGTATTTGGATCAACTTGACAATCCTTAATTGATTCCTTTGGGGGTCTCATGATGCCTGAGTTTTAGATGAGTATGATGGGTGAGTTAACATTCTTTCTTGGATTTAAAATTTCTCAAAAACCAGAAGGAAATTATATATCTCAAAAAAAGTACATAAAATATCTTCTTAAAAAGTTTTGGAATGATAACACTAAGAGTATAAGTACTTCTATCAGAACTTCAAATACTCTAGATATTGATGAAGTAGGGAAACCTATGGATCTAACATCATATAGAGGAATAAATGGAAGTTTACTTTAAATAACAGAAAGGTGACCCGACTTAATGTTTTGTATTTTCTTATATGCAAGATATCAAGCAAATCCCAAGGAATCCCGTCTTATGGTTGTTAAAATAATTTTCCGGTACATAAAATGAACCTTAGATTTTTGAATTTTTTATTCTTCTATAAATGTTTTCGAACTAAAATTCTTTTCGGATGCGGATTTTGCTGACTGTAAAATGTATAGAAAAAGTACATCCAGAACATTTCATTTCCTAGGAGATTACACAGTCTCTTGTTCTGGTAAGAAATAATATTCTGTATCACTTTCCACTGCTGAAGTAGAATACGTAGTAGCTAGAAGTTTTTGTGCTCAAGTGTTATGGATGGAACAAACTCCCACAGATTATGGCATGAGTTTTTCCAAAACTCAAATATTGTATGATAACACTAGTTCCATATCAAAATTTAAAAATCCAAATCATCCCTCTCATGCTAAGTACATAGATATTAGGCATCACTTTCTTTGGATCACACACACAAATGAGATATAATTTGTCAATTTATCGGAACGCAATAACAACTTACTGATATATTTACCAATCCATTACCATACGATAGACTTGAATACATTAAAAGAAAACTAGGAATGATATCTATAAGTTAATCATTCATATTTACTTCTTGTTTAACCATCTTATAACATTAAATTACTCTTAAATTTTGGGGGGAGTACATATGTTTGATTTTTTTTAAAAAAATATATAATTTTTTTCATAATCAATGAGTTTCAGAATAGAAATTTTTCTGGTATCTGTTTTACTAATAGACCTGAAATATTTCCTTAAGTTAAATGAAATTTAATAAATTTTTTTCTTATTTTAAAATTTTTGTCTATTTTGAAAATCTCGAAATTGAAATTCTTGGAATCAATATTTCCCGAGTTGAAATTCTTGGAATTTAAATTTATTGTGTCTAGTTTTTCTAACACCATGAATTATTATTATAGATAATTTCTTCAGAGATTCCTTCAAGGTATATTTTCTTACCTCCTATTTATTTTCCTAGAGTTCTATCTATTTGTATTTCTTTCGTTTAAGAAATTTTTCTTCGGATTCATATTTCCTTTGAATCCGATTATTATTTTCTAAAACCTAAAAATTTCATTATGGATATATATTTTCAACCATATTGAACCATTAGATCATATTGGTCAAATCTAAGCCATTTTATTTTCTTATGGAATATGAAAAGTCATAGTTTGTCTATAAAAGGTCTACACCACTTCATAAAGAACCCACCGGTTCTTACATCGTTCGAGTTGAAGTTCTTCTACTTCAGAGTTTGTCATTCTAGACTTCGTCAGTGATTTCATAATGATCTGAATGTCATAAAGTTCTGATCTAATGGCAGTCAAGGATAATAAAGGCATGATGATATTTTAAGAAATACTTGTATGTTCAGACTTTTTCAAATGCTATTATTATCTCACCTATCGTATTATTAAATGTAATCATTGAGAGTGAATTTGTATTAAAAAGGGCAAGGTTCACGATCCTGTCTATTTGGAACTAGTCATATAGTTTTATGACTCTGTAATTTTCATTGAAAATGACGATAATGAGTATTTTAGATTTAAGGATTATGAAAAAACATACACAGTTCCATGCCAAAATGTGGCCAACTTCTAGAAGAGTTTCTATAAAGGAGAAGCCCTCATAGGTTCCTACAAAATTCCTGATAAGGAAGGTTCTTTTGAGAAGAACTGTGCTTTAAAAAGTCTCAAAATCAAGAGAGTTAAGACTCCGAAGCAGGCACATTTATTAGTAGACCATAGATTGCTAGCATTATGGATAATGGGGATCTTTATCCCAAGAAAAGGGGATAATTATTCCTTAATGATGTGTGGCATTCTTTTGAAAGACATTCTCATAAACCTATGGAAGTTTAATTTTGTAACGTATATTTTCCTTATGATTAATGGTGTGAAATCTGGTACCATCAAATCTCAAATCCTTGTGTACCCAGCCACTATCTCAAAGATAGTTATTATGGTTTTAGCTAAAATAAAAATTTCATGCAAGTATTCATTGAAGTCTTGTAAGATTATTTTTCTAAGTGAAGATACACTGAAGAAAAAGAATATTTATTTCAATCCAGACTCCATGAATTTTGAAGAAGTCATGACTCCGAATGTAAAAAAGCTGATATCGATAGAATCCATTCCAGAATCATCCAAATAAGCACAAAAAAATTCTGTACAAGAATCTTCAAAAAGTGTTTAGAAGAAGAAAAAGTCGGATGAGACCTCTCATGTCGATCCTACCTCAGTAGCTCCGACTTCAACACCAATAGTTATATTTAAACTAAAGGCTTACTCTGATTATATTTATTCTGTCTTGGGGAAATTATCTGAATACAGGAAGAATGAGTATCGAATATTTGGGTTAAATCCGGTAGAGGCAATGGCATTAAATATTCTAACCGACGATGTGTTAGAGAAACAATCTAAGGAGAAGAAGTAGAAAAGGAAAATAGCTGAGACAAAGATTATACAATCATTTCTAAAAAAAGTTGAAAAGTTCTCTGAGAAGTTACTAGTACCGGATGTCACTCCAAAACGGAAGAATAAAAAGAAACCTGTAGTGATACCAGAACCTATTCAGGGACCACAAGAAAAAGTACAGGAAGAGGATGAAATTTTCCAAGAAGAAGAAGAAGATATTATTAGACAAATTGATGATTATATTGCAACCGTAGATGTTTCTACCGAGTAAGAAGAATAAGAATAAGTTGAGATCGATGTTAAAGAAATAAAATAGGTAGAAGAAGAGGTTGATGTAACCAAAAATGAAGATGAAATTCATGAATCTGATAATAGTGATACCAGAAGTGAAGATGAAAAGGAATAAGAATATATCCAAGAAGAATCCAGAGATGATAAGACTATATAAAATGAGGAAATCCCGCAGGTTTCCAAAACCTCTACGGTACTAAAAATTGATAAAGGTATGGCCATTATGGTCTCCCCATCTGATGCCAACTCTCCTAAAAACCTTGAGAATCTGGAAACCTCTGCTATGAAGGTCGATAAAGAAGAATCTAACTATGAGTCCTCATCATCAATGGGTGTTGTATTTGTAAAAATTTTGTTAAGGAAATTAGTAAGTTCCATTCCAGTACTTGCAAACATAGATTCCTGGATCCAAATGATGCATGAAACCTTAAATCAAAAGATAGATTTAGGATCTATGATGATTGACATGGTGGTAAAAGGTGTAGCTGATCATAATAATTTCTAATTGATTACAAAGATCAAAAGGTTTCATGTCATAAAGTGATGACCATGACCCGAACCTTATTAGAAAATGCTCTTCAATTATCAGACATCATGGTATCAACAAAGAGAGAGTTCAATGATGTAGCAAATGAGCTGTCAAAATTCCAAAAAAAAATTAAAATAAATTCTCAAGTGAATTAGCTACAAAAAAAATGAAGGATTAAATCTTCTTGATAAAATGAACATTATAGATGATGTTATCAATTTTTCGAATGGGATATCTACTTCTCTTTGTAAGAAATAAGATTCACAAGATAATGTAATCAATGTTCTTGAGGATATGAATTGATCTCATGAATTCTGAATTTAGGCTCTAGAGAAGAAGGTAGCTGAGCAAGATGTCGTGATAAATAAGCTTCAAGAAGGATACAAGGAGGTGAAAAATATTACGTCCTTGGTGAAAAGTCTTATTTCAGATAAGAAGAATGAGGGTTAAATAATTTTTTTATACCAAAGTTTGGTTTTAATTTCATGTGAAACATAATGAAAATTCTCTGCAATATTTTTTGTATATATTTTTTTTCTGTATATGTCTTTCCAACCTTGCAGATCCATCTCCATTCCTTTTTGAAAATCACAAAGGTGGAGAATTTTATCAAAGAGAGAAGATAAAGGAATAATAATTTATTAAGAAAATTAATTAGGGAAAAATCTAAGGAGAAATAAATTTTCTAACTTCTTATCCGTATGAGTTAGCCATTTGAGGGAGAGATTTTGGTAATCTAAGATCCTCTAAATAAGGGAAGATTAATTTAACCTATGTCGTACACTTTTGGGGGAGCTAAGTATTTCTAACTCTGAGTATCTATTTCTTTACTTTGAAATTTTTTTTAGGTTGTTTGTGATTTTCAAAAAGGGGGATATTGTTAGCTCTAAAACACCTCTCTATCCCTTAAAAATTTATTTTTAAAATCACAATCAACTTCATCATAAATATATTTTACTTAATATTTCATTTATTTACTTACAAATTCATAAATTTCTTTATAATCAAAATTTCCTTAGACTTTTGAGTTAAATATATTTTTATTAAGGTTTTTAGAAATTAGTTTTACCTTACCAAAAATGTTCTTATGGTTATGATTTTTGGTTCATGGTTATACCATAAAGAATTCCTTAAGACACTGTTCTCTTATCCTCTGTTTTCACTACGATACTGATTTTCAACTTGAATAAAATTCGGTATCATATTTTTTTATACATAGAATTTAAGTATTGCAGTTTTAATACAAGTTTTTCATACAGTTTTTATGCCATACCGAATTTCTTATACCGAGACTCTATATACCAGAAATTTTATTTTCATACTTCTTTCAACACCTACATCTTCAAAACCAGGATTTCTATACTAAAAATTTTCCATTACGCATTTCTAAAAAATATTCTCTTAACACTGTTTATGTTAGAGATAGTGATGCCGTTTTATATGATACAGATAGAGGAGAATAAAAAATAGGTACCAAGAATTTCCTTATGCACTTTATTCTATAATCTGATACCGGTTATTTTTTATTTCATCCCATAAATCATGATACCGATACCAGAATTTGTAAAAAAAAGTGTTCATAAAATATTTTCTAACACATTACTCTTAACTATTTTATGGAAAGCCATTCTGAAATTTACAATTCTAGAATTTATTATTGAAATCATTAATATCTTAGAATTCTAAATCTTATATTGGTTTATCATTCCTGTTTTTTCGGATTCTAAATTCCATACACTAAAGGTGTAATATCTTTATAAACATGGTTATTTATATAAAATGATGTCATTGTTTCTGTTATAAACTAATCATTGTATGTTTTCTAAGTGTCCAGGTCCCTCTGAAAATTAATGAAATATGACCGTTGGAGTATAACTAACTGGTAGAATTTTGAAAGCTATAAATAGGACCTCCAATGATGAGATCCAGAGAGATATGAAAAACCAGTTCACATGTTCACACGCATGCATTTTAGAATTCATCTGTCTAAAAGTGAGTTGATCTAGAGTAAGAGGATCTTATAAACTCTTAGGATTCATGTAGAAAGTTTGAATGACTTGGTCAAGCTTTGCTTTATACAGAATTGCTTCGTGCAGAGGTACAATTTCCTTAAAATTAGAGACTTCGGGTTGTGAATTCAAGGGTGTCGATTTCCTTAAAAATCAACGGATTGTAGGGATATAAAGATAGATTCCGATCATATGATTGAGTTCTTACATATGGTTTGGGTAAGACAAACTTTCTTGTAATTACAAAACAAGGGACCTTTATCCAAGGTTTTTGGATACCCTCCTCTTTGGGTTAAACGAAGATTGTAGATTTTTATTGCTTTGTAAAAGTTAGGAAGTTTTATTTATTGTATAACCTTTCTAAATTTTATCTCTGATTGTAAAAGATTCTATACCCCTTTTGGTAGAATCTATTTGTTAGAAAAGTTTCTTATGCTTTAAACATAAGAACTTTATATTTCTCTAAGAAGGTGATTTCTTATTTGAGGTGTTGTGAATTTTGTTTAAACAATAACTTCCTTAAGAAATTTTTTAGTATATAATTCACCCCCCCTTTTGTATATTGTACATATTGTGATCCTTATTTTGGTATAGATTAGAACATTATACTCCATACCTTCCTAACAACATAATGTTTCTCGGGTCGTTGGAGAAGGTCATATTATCTACACTATTCAACACCTGCTTCGTTTTCTTGGGATTTGATGGTTCACATAGTCATTACATGAATAATTCTACTCCTACTTCATCAATTTTAAACATTTAGTATTTCCTATTTTATTTATCTTATACCTTCTTCTAAATTTCCAAATCAACTTTTTTTAGCACACTTTATCTTATCCAGAAGGAATGCTTGAACAATAATTTGAGAAACAAATGATGATCTTCCGTCATTTATGATCACCATGTCCTCAATTTATATTTCCATAATATTGGATCCTTCTAAATTATCATCATTGTTATGTTTCTAGATCATTTCTACATAGATCATCTATCACTTTATCTTATTTCCTAGGATGGTAGTGGATTGAGAAGTCATAGTCCTTGAACAGAAAAAAACATTTTCAAGGGTTCATATTAAGCTCTTTATAGGTGAATATATACTAGAGTATTTTATTATAAATATATAGTCCATATTTATACCCATAGTTATAATACAACAAGATTTTCAACCAAAAAATCACTAAAAATAAATCCAGATCATGATTTGGATTGTTTATCTCATGAAAATTCAACTACCTTGAGGAGTAGTCTATCATTTTATCATTTTTCATTTGTTATATCCTAATACCATCTTTAAAAAATCATTTTATACAATGAAAATTTCACCACATTGTGAAGTGTATGTATTTTTGTAGTGATAAGACTCTATTACAATTCATTTGAGATCTCTATTAATTCAACAGTCCAAAAAAATTACACCATTTTGTGTCATCTTGGTTAGTCAGTTTTGATAATTACAAGAATCTCCTAAAAAATTGTCGATAATACCTAGGTAGTCTACAGAAACTACGAATATTCATAAAATTTTTAGTTATTGGCCACTCATCAATTGACATTGTCATAGAAGGGTCCAAATATATCCCTTTGATGTCAATATCATGAGCCAATTATGATACTTCCTCCCAATGAAATTGATAATTATTATAATTTTAATATAGATTATCCTTTATAAGAATTATTAAAACCATATTCAATTGCTTATCATGATCATCCTTTATATTAGAGTAAATTATAATATCATTTATAAATCCTAACACAAATTTTTTTATGTAATCTTTAATTAATTTTTTCATTATGTCAACAAAAATTGGGAGAGCATTAGTGAGTCAGATGGGGATCACTATGAAGTCATAGTGTTCATAAATTTTTCAAAATGAAGTCCTGGAAATATCTTCTTTATTCACATTTAATTTGTGATATCTCTATTGAAGGTCTATGTTAGGGATTTATTAGGCCCCACATAGTTTATTGAACAAGTCATTTGATTGTGGAAGGGGATACCATTTCTTTATCAATATTTTTTTAGTTCATGATAATTGATGCATAGGGACATTGACCCATCTTTCATCTTACGTTAGAGGACCAACACACCTCCTGGTTAAAAAATCAGGAATATAAAACCCTTTATTGATTCTCATGTAACTGCTTCTTCATTTATTCAAACTCAATTGTTTCTATTCATTAATGAGTCTCAATTAGGGGTAGAGATCTATGTATAAGATAAATCAGGAACTCAAACATTCTTCCTGGATGAAAACCATAAAATTCTATAAGGAATATTTCACTATAATCCCTCACTTTGGGTATGTCATTAAGAATGTTTAATCCTTTAACAAAGTCATATCAAAAGGTAATAATATCCACACATGATATGAATATTCCAATAGAGATTCATCAACCTCCATATAATTGTAAAAAATTGTAGGATAACCAAGGATGTGAAGATTGATCTTCCTCCATCCCAAAATTTAATGTCAAATTTATATAATGATTCATAATAAATGACCAATTTTGCATAAAACTCTAGTATAGGATGTAATTCATGATTTTCAGGGAGGTTTAGTTCAAAAACATCAACATAGGAGGAGTAATATACTTGGGAAGTAATATATAAGAAATTTTATATTCTCACTAATAACACAACCCCATTATATTGAGGTAGTGTTTGAATAGATAAAATAAAAATTCAAGATATAAATTTATGTGTAAAAATATACTCATATAGGAAATTTTATGCTCATTAATGGATACTGATCACAAATTTCACTATTTTATTTTGGTTTTATTCATTTACTATATCTAGAATAAACTTAGGGATGAGAATACATAAAATAAAAAACATGTAAAAATGGAAACTAAAAATATTAAAGGAATAAATCATAAATACCACATAGATACTAATATATGAATCTCTATGTTTCATTCAAGGTTATATGTGGAAATGTTTTCTATTAGTTTTTTCAAATAACGATCTACTCAATTCCTTCATAATGGTTCATAATGAGTTTAGGATTTTCCTATTCTTATTCCATAAGAGTATCAGACTATTTGTGAAACAAGGATTCTATGTTTTATACTAGGTGAGGATTGAGTTAATTCTTAATTTTTCATTCTTATGGTTATTACCCATAGGTACAACTGTCCCATATCCACATCCATTTATAGTATCTAGATAGGGATGTAGTTTTTTTGGAAACCACCCACTCTATACATCAATAACATTTCAGTACTTTTTCATATTCAATTACATATACTTAGACTTAATGCAAGGTTTATCACTAGAGTGTTCCATTATAAACCCAAAATGATAACTATACATTACTAGGATACCAAATATAGTGACCCAAAACATCTACACATATTAAAATTTTATTTTTTAAATAAATATTCATTAAATACCACAAATGGATCTACAGACCATATTTCTTAGGAGGAAAATACACATAACAGATTAAAAAAACTGAAATAAAATATATTTATTCTAATATCCAAAATGAGCATCTAAATCCCCTTTAACTTTTAAAATATATAGGATAACCTTTGGAATACATAAAAGAAAGGGGTGAGATATAAAACCTAGAAAAGGAATAATACTTGTAATGAAGCATAACATATAAAATATAAAGAATAAAATGATAACACAAAAGAAACAAATCATGATTATACATATGGTGTCATTATATAAAGATAATTTAATCAATATATAATTTATGTATAGTAATTTGGAAACTATTAAAAACCCAATATTATCTTAATTCAAGGGTAACTTCCAATACAACATCACATGATGGATCAAGTCCAATCAGGTTTATCATTAATTCCTAATCCCATATATAACATCTCATGAGATAAATAAATTACCTAATAAATTGTAATGAAATATGGTACACCCATAAAATCATGTACCTACATATTCTTGCTAGAAAACGAAATTAAACACAAGTCTAAAATCAAGGAATTACCCATGGAATGAAATGGTTTGTATATTCTTCATCATTAAGGGAAACATTAGAATATGTATTACCCTATTAAAGAATGAAGAATATTCTTGCTATATATGTAATATATATATATAGTTTTTGAAGAATTAATAATATTAAATAGATAAATGGAATGTGAGTTAGATATAGAAACATTATAACCTAATGAATAGTGTGGTTCATAAAGATCCCAAACCTTATGTTCTCAAACCATACTGCACTTTCACAAAATGTATAAGATAATAATAAACATAATTAATTATTTAACAATATTTTACATCTATATTTAATATATATTTTTTATTCTATAATTTTATAAACATTTCAATGAGATATAATGATTTAATTCTCTTTTATAAGTGCCTTCGTTACATGGCTCTATGGCCAAATCATGTTTGTAAACATTTGAAAGTTATTTTGAAATGGGAATAAAAATATATAATTGAACTGAAATTGTATTAATTAAAATATTGAAATCGAAATGGTCCCAATTATCTTTTTGAGTTCCAATATATGAACTATACATTTAGTAAAAATGTTATTGTAAAAAGTTTAGTTTATTTTTGTCTTTTCACCTACCATCATGAAGAAGTTTCATTTTATTTAATATTATGGCCATATGTTCATTATAGAATGTGTAAAAATATAAAATATATATAAATATTTTATTTTATGAAATTATATTTTTATTTAAACCTCACATGAAGGTCATAATGAGAATCAAAAATTTATCTTCTAGGGAGAAGGTGAACCAACATATTATGGACGATGTTTTTATTTTTAGAATAAGAGGAGAAGAGAAGATTATGGATGATATTTATTACATTAACACAACAATATTTCCTAATAAATATGATACTAGAGCTATTATTACATATTTAATTGAAATATTTTGTAAGGTGATGTGGAAGAGAATAATATAATACTTGGTTTAGGGTATTACAATTTCCATTAGATGTCTCTTATTAGGATGAAACTTAAAATAGTCATTTGATGGGACAAAAGTAACTAAGATGTGGCAGAAATTATTTGGAAGATGGTTGGGTGGAAATATTTCAATCATCAAGGATTATAAGTTTTATGGATAAGGGGTAGTAAGAGTTTCTATTTATAAGTGGCAGGGAGGGGTGTTTTTGAATATTTTATTCATTGGTTTATTATTTTGAATGAAAACTATAATTTTTTTTATTATTGTAACTATATATAATAATTTTTTCTGAGTTTGAACTAGTGGGTTCTTATATCATTCATTTCTAAAAAATTCAAGTATTTAGCCTACAATGATAAATACGAGAATTTATAATATTTCATTATTCAAAAAAATTCATGTAGTTTATAAAATTATAAAAAATTAAACATAACAATTTTTATGCATATATTTCAAAAATTTAATCCATTTTATGAAAATAATTATATAAATATGATAATTTTTTTTAAATAAAATCAGCACTTAATTAAAAAAATGATAATATTATTATTTTGATCAATTTTATGACTATTTGAAAATTTATTGTGTCTCATAAAATTATCTAATTGTTTTAAATCAACATAATATAAATTAACATATTATTTTTATCAAAACAAAATTTATTTAAAATAATTTTTTTTACTTTAAAAGTGATATTAAAAAAATTATGTTTTACAAAAATACAAACACATAATTTATCATCTTAAAAACATTTTCTATATTTACAATAATAGAAATATCCCATATTTAATTCTATATGATACCTAAACATTATTTCACATTCAATAGGTGAGGTTACTGTTCAAATAGTAATGTTACTATTCCCAATGGTCATATTACTATTCCATTTTCCAGGATACTATTCCAATGGTTTAATTACTATTCCAACATCTAGATATGTAATGATAAAATGGGTTGTATAATTCATTTAAATATATCATATTTCAACTATTAGTCATTAAATTCTATTTTGTATACTATATGTATTTTTATTTTTAGTATAAACATTTTATTACTCATATATCATCTCATTTATAATCTGTGGTTCATGAGTCCATTTATTCTTGTGGATCGAGCATATTCCCATTTTCATATTTTGGTTATATTATTTTCCATATTTTATCCCATTGTAATATTTTCAATTCTTATGTCTATTTTTATTTTCTAAATGTATTTTTAAATTTAATATAATAAAATTTAGTTTGTTCTATGACATGTTGTGTGTCCATTATATTATATTATTATATATGACATTATTAGAAGAAGGTAAATTTCCTTGATAATATTATTTTTTGTTACTCAAGTGGACATAATAATTAAAAAATACTTATGATTTCAAAAAATACCTCCTATGGTGGCCATGTTATCCACACTAGAAGCACATGTGATTCTTCTTTTATCCCTAAGAATTTTTTCCATACTCAACCATCTTTTGTGAATCCCAACACCTGAAAACTCCAACTAAATCATCAATAAAAGAGTATTGATCAACTTATTTCCTTTACTTATATCTTATTTTAAACTTAAATTTTCATTTTAATAATATTCATATATGAGGATATACAAAAATTTTATATGATATCTCTATGGTCTAGTTTAAGACATAATTTAAAATAGAGATTTTTAATCAAGTCATAACCAATGATCTCGGGTCAGAAGTATACCAAACATGGAAATTTACTAGGATACTCAATGACCAATTTCTCCCCTTGATTGATACCCTTGATATTATAAACTTTATCCTTCTTCACTTCATTCGGATATTTCCACCCAATAATGACTGACTTGAATAATTCCCAATAATTATTTATTACAATGCATGGAAGTACAATGACTTCCCACAACATTCAACCAAGTCCATAAAATAGGGGGCTCACAGACATTTCCATTTGAGTATCAGGAGTATTAAGAGAATTAAATATTCGTTAAATTTTATTTAACTATCTCATTTTCTCAAAAAACCCCTCTCACCCCCATAAAAATGATGAAAATGATTCATGATGTTCCGAATAGGATCAAAAATTTGGAATGAATCAATCTCCACCACTCGATATGATGTATGCGTAGAGTTAGGAACATAAAATTACACTTCTTGAAGACATGAAGGGATACCTCATAGGAAACACTGGTGAATGGATTTAATACCTTTCTAGGATCAAATTATGTGAAATATTTCTCCACATCCTAAAATATAGGCTCATCAAATCAAGCCTAAGGAAAAACCTCAGACATAACACGAACATAAATAATAGCATTTAAAAAAACTCAAAAACCATTTATCAAAACACTATCACATGAATAAATAAAGATGTTTTATCCATTTATAGAACATTTAACATACAATTTAAAATGATAATTATTGATATAAATCCATCACATATGAAATCATTTACCATCTTATGGAACTCATTCTATGGTTCCTGAACATCATTTTCCAATTTCAATGTCGGAACCATTTCATTTTTAAATTCAAAATAGATCCAAAATTTCTTCTAAAATTATCCCCATAAAAAAATTATATAAGAGTCTTTAAAATTTTAAATTTTAAATAAAAAATTTCACAATTCAAAAGTTTTTTTAATGAGAACATTTTAGTTTTCAATCAAAATAAAATGGAATGTTTGTAAGACCCCGACCCTAGAAACCAAAAATTAGTGCCTTAATTTATTAAATTAACAAGATTACAAGGAATCAGATATCGGTGGACAGATCTTTTTAGAATTTTTGTAAAAATAGAGTACATACATGATATCTATATTACACCTGGAAATAGAAAATAAAACATGATGGATAATAAAAAGAGATAAAAAATATCCTTGAATTATCATTAAAATATTTCCACTTCATATCCTTGGAAAAGGAAACAAAACAAGGGTGATCAAAATTTTTCACATAAATGAATTATTTTAAAGGTATTTTTAGTTTGATTTCCATTATTGGTTTTTTGGGATTTTCCCATTCATTTTTGAATGAATTGGTAGTTTTCATGTTTTGGGCCAAATCAGTAGCCCAATTCTAGATTTAAAAATAAATTTTTATCAATTATAAATTCTTGATTTTTTAAATTTTTTATCCATTCCAATTCCTACCTAGCCTACCTGGACCTATTAAACACACTATATTAATATGTACCATTTAGAAATAAATAATCATGGCGGATTTGGTTTTTTATTTAACAGATTAGGCCTACTTGAAATCCCATTTCCTGCATTAAAAACGTTTTTTAATGCATTAATATCACATTAAATTTTTATGTCTGTTTGCTGATTCCAACTCTCACCCAATTCCACTTACACAAGGTGTGCCCCATTCTATCCTACTCTAATTTCGAACTCAATTATATCATGAATTTCTAGATTCCACAAATTGCCAATATTTGAAGTGGTAAATTGATCCTTTCATAACTCCTTATATTTTTAGACTTTATCCCCCATTCCAATTCCTATGTGATCTCTTAATCGTTGATCAAACTTCGTTTAAATGTTTGGCTATTTAAAAATTCAGATATAGGTGGATTTTGGGTCATTTTCTTCAAGATCTAATTGGTTATGTGTTCCACACTTTATTTCATTTTTTCTCTTTAGGGTTTCATCCCTCTTTAGTTAATTTATAAATTGTCCAGAAATTTGGATTCATACCTAGAGTTTTATTTGGGGTTTTCTTGGTGAAATGTTATGGTTTAGGGTTATTTTTTTACTTCGTTGGGGTGTGGTTGAGGTGCAGTTAAGTTTTTTCACCAATATTCAAGGGCTTTGAATCAGAAGGTAGGTGGTTTCATGTGTAATCAATTTTTTTTGAGTTATCTTTCCATATTTATTGGTTATATGTTCCACATATGCGTCTTGTGGTGTAAAAACGTTTTATTGATGGATTTTCTTAAGCGTTTAATTTTATAGTTTCATTATGGATTGAAATTGGGTTATTTTCAAGGGTGACTCTTGGGGTGATGTTTGGGTGTATTTTATAATGCATGAAAATGAATTATTGGTGTTTAAAAGAGATGAAAATAATGTTATTTTAATGTATAAATGTAATTTGGTCATTTGAATGTGTCTTTTGAATAGGTTCATGGTGTAAAACCATGTTTTACTTCATGGAAGTGATTAATGAAAACATGTTTTTTCATTTGTGTCATTTGTGGTGTCAATTGAGGTATTTTTATAACAGATGGGGTAGTTTAATAAATGTTGTTAGGGCTGAAAACTCTTTTATGGATTGGTATTTGAATGATTTTGGAATTGAATTAGGTATTTTAAATGGGATTTTTGTGTGAAGCATAGTTACACCCCTTGGGTTTGTTTTATGAAAATTGTGACTGTTTTGTTTGGTTACAAAAATTAAAATATGGTGTATATATAATTCTTGGTGGGTGTGTATACATAATATGGGTTTTTGAAAGTTAAGGTTGTTATTTAAGATGTCAAATATTTTTGTTTGAATGTTTTAAAAGTGCTAAAAAAATTTAAAAAAAGGAATGAGATCTGCAAATCATGGTTGTGGGTTCTTTTGTGCGAGTATTTTGTGAAATATAAATTTTTTTGATGAAAAAAGGTTTATATTATATTTGAGTGGGATTTTATATGAGTTATAATTTCTTATAATGGTTTTAAAAAATCGTTCAAAGGATTTTTGTAAGTGTTAATGAATTGTGAAAAGAGTTGTGGACTATTTTTGGTGTGAGTGTGATTTCAAAATGCATTTGAATGAAGAAGTGGATTTTGTGACTTCTGTGAGGTACATGCTGGAAGTTTGGTGAAATTGTGATTAGGAAATGAGATTTTCATAATAAAATGTTGTTTTTTAACTTGTTGATCTTTTTTGAGAACAAGTGGAAACCTGGGTATCTAAAAGGGTGGACGTGTACAAGAATGCTAGTAAAACTGTGTAGTTTGACATCAGTTTCACTTATCAAGAATTAATCTTAGAATAATAACTAAACTATGATGATGATTGTTGGGGACCACTATGTTATGGGTATGTTCTCTTATAATGGCTCGTGCATGGGAACATATATTTTGATTGTTTCCTTCACCGAGATACGAGGTACCTAAGAACCACAACGAGCTAGTGCCTAGGGGTTATTTACTATTGCTTCTGCTCATTAGTTACATGGTGCATACCGTCGGCATACAATATGGTTGGCTAGAAAATTCAGTATTGTTCTCATTATTTTTTTATGTGTGTATTCTTCGTTATAGTCCACCAGAAAACTGTTTGAATTTTTTTGTTGCATTTTTATAAATTTTAACTAGCATTTCATGTTTCTAAAAACATGTAAATTTTCATCACTGAATTTTTATCACATGGAATATATTTTTGGTGGTGTCTTAATGAGTATTGGATCACACCCTACTTACACCCTTAGGTGTATCTAGACTTTGTTATTTTTTTGTCGTAGGTTTGGTACAGTTTTTAGTGTCAGTGGAACATGTTTCTAGTAGTTCCTTAGTGGTGAAATCTTGTGGAGATGGCTTGAGGGAGGTGCCCCATTGCATGAGTGTTCTTGTGTTATTTCCTTTTTATTTTTACCTTTGTTATAGTCTTTTTGAGTTGTTTTAAACTATGCAATTAAGTTCGGAATTTTTGTAAAAGATTGTTTATTTTGAGAAATCCAGATTCATTTTATTGGATTAATTTGTTGTTTTCTATTTATAAAATCAGGTAAATCATTCCCAATTAACATTTTATGAATCCTAGGAACTTGTTCATGTCCGAGGGGATCGTGAACACCCTTTGGTCAATGTCGTGGGCCAGGTTTGGTGTCAGTTTTTGTGGTGACCAAATTCGATTTGTGACACAAATGCTAATTAAGGGTTTGTAAAACAGAAGAAATAATGAATCGATGAAAATAATAAACATGAATTCATAAATAAATGGTCACAAATGACATATAAATATTTAGATATGTCATAATAAATATGTATCCATGGATAATTAAAATAGATTCAATTTAATCAATAAATTGATAATGAAATTCATTGATTAATGATGTAAAAAAATCCATTGAAAATAATAATAACTGAATTCTAAATAAATAAAATTCTTAATTATTATAAGTATTTTTTCCTATAAACATGATACATATACTATCAAGATCTATTATCATGATTGATTATGCTACTCTTATTTGGTCAAACAATTCGTCTCATGAGACTACCGATGCATCGAGGGTATTTCATTAACAACCCTAAAATAATGTATTTAATATCCAAATAATTACTTATAGAGTGAAATAATTTGCGTAAATAATAGAAAATGTGCCTTAAAAAATATCATTATAGAAGAGAAAAATATATTTTTCAATGATTCCCTAGTTAAACAAATAACTGTCAAAGGGAAAACTGTATGTAAAAATAGTATACGATTTAGGCTATAATAATATACCTTAAAGGGTAAAATATATATTTAACATAAATTTAATGTTAAAATAAATTATCATATGGATGTTATTGTGTCAAGAGAATAAAAACAATCACAAATGATAGTGATATTAAAAATATAACTTTTACCACTTGGTAACATTTAAATAAAAACCCCAAGGATGAGATAGTTCAAAATTATTCTTAAAATATAATGAAGGATTATTTTATCATGATATTAAATTAGAATGTGGAATTATATTATCGCATTAAATTGAATTGGTGTATAAAAACAAAAAATTATCAATGGAATGTTAATTTGGACGAAATTTCTTAACCTGTGTACGAATTGTCATATGTGTCATTATCTTCATGAATAATTAAATTAAAGAAATTATTTATCTTATTGATAAATTATTATTGGTTCATAATTACTTTTATTTCACTTATTACAATGATTTTTATACCTATATTAAAAATTAATTTCACGTAGGGTGTTTTGAAAATATTTTGTTCATGTGTCAAAAATAACACTCATAGGTGTACTATGGTCAAGTGGTCCATTATATAAACAATGTCAGAATAATATAAATTAATTAAATATCAAATTTATAAATAAATTATTCTTTTAAAACAAATCATGAAATATGGTTATGAAAAATTATCCAACATTACAATCATTGTGATCGTAGGTCGTATGTGAACATGAGTAATGTTCCCATTCTTCATTGATCATTACACAAAGAAGGTAACAAATAAATAAAAATTCCATAATTTTCATTAAAAAATAAACTAAATTTAATTTATTCATATGTACATATATATATATATATATAATTCTTATTTTGTAAAATGAATCACAACTTGTCGAGAGGGAGAAAATCCACACGTCCACGAAAGACGTTGCCACTTTTTTTAGTGTGTGAAATGTTAAATAAAGAAAATGATATATTATATGTAAATGAAGGTAACTATGTCATTAATATTATAGAAATATCATTTATGTCACCTATTTTTAATTAGAACCATTCTTAATACATTAAATGTAACATTAGAATGCATCAAATCTCTTTGGGGAGGCGAGAGTCCACACATCAACAAATGATGTAATCATATTTACCCAAAGTGGAATGCCTGATGATATGTGTTATATAAAAAATAGAAACTACGAATAAAAATAAAATATCATATATATCATATAAAAACATTGTTTCCAAAATTCTCTACCACGATAAGAGGAAAAAAATGAATGATATCTTTTCGTATGACTGTAGTCCATCACACACATAAACAATAAATTCATTACCCTTTTGAGGGAAGTGTGTGCAGGTTTAGGTCTAGCCCTAAACTTAATAAAATGTAATTATATCTATTTTATTTAATTTATTATACATAATTGTAATAAGAATAATTTAATGGTTTGAGAAAGGAATAAAACAAAATTGATCGTCAGATAATGTTCCCTCTTTTTTTACTAACTCCCTTTAGTTTACACCGAAAAACTTTTTTGGTATCTATTATGCTGAAAGTGAGGCTTCTATAACGATGGGTGGTAATTTTAGTGACTATTATTTTATGTTTTTGATGAGGAAAAGGTCTTGATAGGTGTGAATATGTTTGAGGGGTGAGTTCCATTTTATATGGAGGAGTGAAAATATTGTAAATAAAAAATATAAACACTTTTGGGAGGTTTCCTTGCATAATATGCTTCAACTAATGAATAAAAGTAGATTAAATGAAGTATATTGAAGAAATATTTCTATAAAATTGGTATTTTACATGTATCTACATCATCTTGGCCATTGATTTTATGGATTACTTCTTTGTTAATCTAAATTTTACATTAATCATATTCATTAATCTTAAATGAATTCAATAATATTTTTGTTCAAAAAATTGTTGTACTTTATAGAAATTAAAAACTATGACGATTCAAAATATGAAATCCATTTTTCCAAATTAAATTCATATAAGTGGAAGAAATTAATTTAAATTTAATCTGAGGGATGGGATGAGGATTGGTGTTTTTAAGGTAAAATGGTCAAAAGATTGAAATGTTTCTACATTAAATTTCTAGGTGAAATTGATTTAATTGTCATAGATTAGATAAATTTATATAATATTTATCTAATTTCACTTATAAAAAACTTAAATATAATTTATCTATAAAATTAAATTAGATGAAATGTGTATTTCAATTAAAATTTAGTATTTTTCATTTTTCATTAAAAAATGAAACATCGTATAAAAATACCAAAAGTTATTCTTAATATAGTTTTGAAATTCAAAATTTATAAAATTGAAATATTTTATTTTTAAAAATTATGTTCTATTAGAACATAGTAAAAGTGGCTTTATAAAAATATTTATTTTTATGCATAATATAGGGTTTGTTCTTATCATATGATTATAACATATATTTGATGATTAGAAAACATATTTTATTGAATAATATATATATATATATATAATAAAATAATTGAAAACATGTAATTAATTTAATTTATTAAAATGTCATGAATTTGTGAGCATAAAATAATATTTTATCGGAACATTCCCTATACATTCAATTGGTTCTTTTATTCATTTATAGTTAATTTTTAACTAATGAATTCAACCATATATTTTGATAACTAAGTAAATCATATTAACAAATATCAATTTCAAGCCTAGGTTTTATATTATTATATTAAATTAGAATTTTCTAATAATATAATGTTGTTTGTTAAATATCGATCATATGTTTAATACAAACTACCAAATTTAGTCATTCATTCATGTAAGGAAAGATAACTTAGTGTTGTGTATATTAAATGATATATGATAGCTTTATTTAAAACGTTATATATATCATAATACCTATTGATTTTATATTTTTTTTCTAAACCCAGTGTATCATGTCATACACGGTATTAAATATAATATTTTTACTATAGAATTTTAGGTTGTTACATTTTACCACCTTAATTAAATTGCGTCCCTATAATTTAAACGTGATCTCAGTAATCAAGGATTTGATATGTTAAAATAATATTCCTTGAAATCCACATTAAAAATATAGTTAATAAAAAAATATAGTTAATAATAGGGGAAATAAATTTTAAATTCACCATTAAATAATGTTTTCAAATTAGCGAAAAATAGGGAAATCATGGACATTGGAGAGAAATATAACCTTGATGTTCTATTGGACAGTGATAATGTATATGTTTCTTTTGAAGTTTAAGAACAAATATCCTTAAATAAATTGTTTGGAAAATCTCATTTGTATCATCAAAATTGATGATTATAGGAGAAAATTTTTTTCAAGACAATTTTTCCTAGAGTTGGGAAATTCATTCACTCACTATGAATATAAGTAATTAATATTTAATATTTCATAAACAGAATCTTATCATATGGTTGGGCCTTGAACTATTTATACATAATTCCATAGCACATGTATCATCACTTGGTGAAGTAATACATTAATATCTAAAACATCATTCAATGGTCAATTTAAACAATTAAAAAAATGATTATCCTTTCCAAAAGATTATGATCCATCAATTTTGAATCATGTTCATGGTAGTTAGTGGTACCAAAAATACTTTATACATATTAATCCTATATTTCTCCAAAAACAATTAACATAAATTTTGGAATATATTACAGAATATAATTCCCTCAACCTTGTGTCTTAAAAAATGTCTAAATTTATGTAGAATCACATTTCTGGGTTATCAGTACCTATTAACAGAAGAATTTAAATTCTATATGAAAAATTACCTCAATACATTTCTTATACTTTCCAAAATACATATAACGTGGACATCATTGTAAAAATAATTTAATAACATTTTTAAGGATCCGAATACATTGAAAAATTAATCAATTAACTTAAAATATATCAATATTATAGGAGTTAACATAATACATTTTTTTCTTCAGATGTATATAACCTTGATTCTTGCGGAATCCATTTACATAGTTTCCCATCTCCTAGAAGTTGTAACACTAAATAATATCATTTTAGTTCTACACTTTTAATAATATTTCCTGGATACCACTCTCTTCACACTTATAAATTACTCATGATCCATTATAGAATTTCCCAGAGTGATTATTTCCATAGTTATCACATGTATGAATATATTTATTTCCCCTTTTACATTTATTCGTTATTATCACACCCATCATATGCTTCTATTTATTCCCTTATAACCCATTAGAAATGGACAATTATTTCTCTATCATGATATCACATTAAACTATTTCATCATATGAGGTCAATGTTTGAGAAACTGGCTCCCATTAGATACTTGGTTTATGACCATTAAATAAATTTTTTGTCTTGTATTTTGTGTTGCATATGAAATATGTAGAATACCTTGAAAACATTGTAAAAGTAGCTTCATACTCCACAATAATTTATTCCTCATTTTTCATTTAATTAAGTAAAAAAAAATTCATCCTAGTTTGTTTCTCATGGGGAAAATATTTTTAAAATAATTTTCCCTTGATTTTTTCTCATACATGTGTTATATTTCATCTATCTTTCTATTATTCTAGATCGATGACCACCATTGATCGGCATCCCAATTTAGAAAATACACTTAAAGTTCAATATTTTTCTTTTAACCACAACCTAATGGAAAAAATTTCTTTTCCAAATACTTAATCCATTATACAACTTCTATTGGATTAGTATTATCATTACGACTCTAGAATATAACACATAATGTGATCTATAATTGAAGAATCTTATTTTGGAATAGGTTTCTCCAAACAAGAATGCTAATGTGTTATAACCTAATTAAAATACCCTAATTTATGAATATCATTCCCATTTCCAATACCAACTACATATACTATCTCATAAAATAATCCTCTTTATTGGAAATGAGTATCGATACATTTCTTCAATCCAGGTTCAATTTCTAAATAGTGGAAAACGCTAGAATATAACATAAAAAATGTAACACAATGTCTAATCTAAAACTATTGGGTTAGTTGTCATAAATTGATAAATTTGTTCTTACCTAGTCTCATAATAATAGATAATTTTTCATTGGGTCTTTCTTCTATACATATCCACAAATTATATCTTAGGGTTATTTCCTATAATGTATGGTTTTCTCAATTTATTTTCCAATTTTTCTAATACACATTCTTTAATACCAACTATAACTTGACAACTCCAGATGGCGATAGTTGTTTCCCTATATTATTACATTGGAATGATTACTTGGAGGGAAATTTAAAAGGACCAATCCATTTACAAATTTTGTAAAATAAGATGACATATATCATACCAATATTACACTGGGAAATAATAAATAAATCAGGCTACATAATAGAAACAAATAAACTACATCCAAGAATTATCATTCACAAATTTCATGCATAATATCCTTTAAAAAATATTAGGTTATCTGAAATGATCAGCAAGGGTATTTATAATGAATGAAATAATGAATAATTGAGCATAATCATCCGGTAATGGAAAATAACTATGTTTACATGCCATAAAAATATATGGATAAGGAATGATCAATGTTCCATAGTAGATAAGGGAAACACATTTAATTTAATCAATAAACTGGACATGAAATTTATCTGTAGATAATGTCAACAAATAAAATTCATAGTCTACAATAATAACTAAATTATCAATAAAGAAAATTATTAATTATTGGATGTCCTGTTTCCAAGGAACATGATTCCTTTACCGTCAAGATCTATTTTCAAGACAATTTAAACTACTTTGATTTGGAAAAATGATTCATCTCATTATACTACCCATGCATTTAGGGTCTTTCATTAACATATCCCCATACCATATCATGAATTTACAAACAATTACCCATATATTGAAATAATCAACTTAAATAATAAAAAAATTCCTTATCAAATATCCCTTATGAATAAATGATAGAGATTTATCACTAATTCTCCAGTTAACCAAATAACATTTAAAGTGAGAATTGTATATTAAATTTGAATGCCTTATAGAATATATAAATAAAAATTTCATGAGAATAATTATATTTAATATAATTGTAATGTTTAATAAAAATTACTATATGGATGTGATTGTTTGAAGAGAAACATAACAATCACAAAAGAACATGATATTGCAATGATAAGATTTACCATGTAGAAATTTTTAAATCAAATGTCCATGGATGAAATAGTTGATTGAAAATATTATTCAATTTTATTATGAAATTTATTTCACATTTTATTATTTATTATAAAACTACTTAATCTTTTATGTTTACAAAGTGTGTTTTGACCAAATATGGTTCATGTGTAAAAAATGACTTTGGTTGGTCAATTATAGTCAATGGGGTTATTATATAAAATCATCAGGAATAATAATCATGAAATTATTATAAATTTTATATATAAATTATTCTTTGAAAGCCAATATGGGGATATGGTTATGAAAAAATGACAAGCGTTGCAAACATGGAGACGGTAGGATGTACGTACGCGTGAGAAGTATTCCCATTTTCCAATGATCATCATTGAAAAATGGTAAGTATGATTTTTTCATTCTATAATTATAATTTTATCATAGATACAATGTTATATAATAATATATACTTATATATATCATTCAGGTGATATAAAAGGAATCACATCACAAGTATGAGGTGGTAGTCAACACATCCACGAATGACATTTTCACTTCTGTTAGTGTGTTAAAAGATTAATAAAGAAAATGATATATTAAATTCACAAAAAAGGTAATTCTGGAATGGATATAGTATATTTATCTTTCATGTCACATACTTTTAATTAAACAAACCATTAATATATTTTCTATAATGTGTGAATGTATCACATCGCTTTGAGGAGGCAGTAGTCCATATGTCGACAAACGATGTTATTATATTTACACAAAATAAAAAGTATGGAGATATTTTTTATATAATAGTTATAGAAGTTTTTAAAAACATAAATATAAAATATTTATTGTAAAAATTGTGTTTCCATCAAAATTCCCAACCATGATAGGTTGTATAGGGAAAAACAAATGATATCATTTCCTGAGGCGGTTGTCCACCGTACATAGGAACTATAGATTTGTTACCCATTTGCTAGAAGTGTGTATAGGATTCAGTCAAAAAAATAACATAAAAACATATCATTATATATGTAAGACATAGGATATTATATAATATTTGGATAATAAAAATTTAATGGCTTTGGAAACGAAAAAGAATCAAAAGTTATCTTTGAAAAATGTTGCCTTTTTTCGGGTAACTCCCTTTGGGTTGCAAAAAAGGAATTCCTTATTTTAATTTTTGACTGATGTGAGGCTTATAGGATGAGGGTATGGAAGTTGGGAGATTTTTTTCATTTAGTTTTTATGTGACATTTTTCTTAAGTGGGGTGAATATGTGGGATGGCTGAGTATCTTTTCATAGAAGAGGTAGAGTGAGTGTCTTTTAAATATAAATTGTAAATACTATTTAGTGGTCCTCCTTATGTAATGAACCTTAAATAATGGAAAAAGAAATTATATATAATAGAGTAAATGTTCTAAATATTTCCCTAAATTATGTTTTTGGAATAAGTATTGGTCATTTTGGCCTTTAAGACCATGGTTTAGTCCCTTATTATGCATAATTTTTCATTAATTCTATTAATTATTTTTAAATTCATTCAAAAATCCTTTTGCTCAATAAATAATTTAACATTTATAGAAATTATAAATTATTCATATTACAAATATAGAATAATTGTTTCCAAATTACAATCACAAAAGTGTTATAAATTAATTTAAATGTAATCATATAGACTATATGAGGAAATAGGTTTTTAATGGAAACATATTCAGATGTTTGAAATATTTATATATAAATTACATTGTGAGATTGATTAAAATGACATGAATTGGATTAATATATGTATAATTTATCATGTATTAATTTAAAAATAATTTAAAAAATAATTTAACTATATAAATAAATTACAAAAAATTCATTTTCAATTAAAATTGAGTATTTTTTTACTATTCGTTAGAAAATGAAACTTCATACAAAGATAAAAAATTCACCCGAATATAATATTGAATTAAGGAATAAAAAATTGAAATTTATTGTGACATTTTAAAAATATATTATTTACCTATTTTAGGTTTATGATACATGCGCCATTAAAAGGTTGTAAAATGAATTTATAAAAAATATTGATTTTTATAAGTAATATTGGCGTTGTTTATATCATATGATTAAAAAGAATATATTATGAATGTAAAATTGAATATATATTTTATTACATTAATTTCATTAAAAAAAATAATTAATTAAATTTATTAGGATAAAATTCATTTGGGAGCATAAAAATATTTTTTATAAAAACATTCCATTTATATTCATTTGATTATTATATATATTTCTAATTGATTTTTAACAGATGAGTTCAACAATATATTTTTATAATTAAGTAGAAAATATTCATAATGATAAATATGAAATATCATTTGCGTCTTGTTATATTAAATAATCAATTACAAAAAATATATTGTCTTTAGTAAAACTTGGTCTTGTGTGTATTATAAACTACTCAAAAAGTAGTGTTTGCGTATAACTAAAGGTAACTCAGTGTTGTGTGAATTAAAATAAATATAATATATTTATTTAAAATAATAAATATATCATAACATAATGGGACATTATATTCCTTTTTGAACATGGTGTTTTGTGTCATACGGGCTATTAAATACAATGTTCTTTTTTTTAAATTTTAGACTGTTGCATTCTCCCAAACATTATTAAATTTTTCCACAACATTTAATCTTGATATATGTAATTGAGGGGTTACCATTATAAAATATCATGGTTGAAAACCCAATATATAAAATGGGGTATATAAAACTTATTATTAGTTTCTTGGAAGAGAAAATATGAAAGTCTCCATAAAACTAGGCTTTCAAATAGGAGAACTTAAGTAAAATAATGGACATTGAAAATTAATCAAAATATCATATTAAAAAGGAGAGTGATATAGAACACGTTTATCTGAAATTTTATGACCAAATATCCTTCAATAATACTCATGGAAAAGGTCATTAATATTATCAAAAATGATGATGATAGGAAAACAATTTCATACACGAAAATTTTTCCATGAGTTGAGGAATTATTTCACTCTATATGAATATATGTAAATATACATTTTTATATCAAAAACACAATATTATCCTTTGCATGTTCCATGAACTATTTCCACCACATTTATTTGAATATTATTCATCATATAGTGAATTAATACATTAATATCTAAATTCTCATTCAAATATCAACATAAAGTTAATGTACATTATCTATATTAGTATACTATATTTATATATATTATTAACTCACAATTAAAAAAATATTACGTCTTAGTGTTCCCATAGACATGTGTTTTTTTACAAAAATATACTGAATCAAATTTATAATATATCTGTACAAATCAAAATAATTTTTAAAATCCATGATAAAAATATAATACATAACAATCCACATAAATTCCACAATAAATTAAACTAGTATATATTCAGAAAAATACTTTTATAATATTATTCATGGATCAAAATATTAGAGAAAATTAATTATTCCACTTCTGATATATCAAAATCATAATCTTTTCCTTGATCCATTAGCTTCTAATGAGTTATATTCTCATTATTCTTGTGTAATTATTTTTCATAGTTCCCCATATCCATATATTTATAAAGCTGAATAATATAATTTCCCTTCATCCACTTGAAATCTTTATCTTGGTTAACATTCTCTCTACACATATAACATACTTACAATCCATTCATTCATTTCCTAGGGTGATTCTTCCTATATTTAGCAACTATGAGAAAATTCATGTTTCCATTATTACCTTTATCAATTATTTTAATTTATTTCCTCTTATTCTATTTCTTTCCTTCGAATTAATATGAATTGAGGTATTATTTCTAAATTCTTATAGCACATAAAACTATTTCATTATTAGAATAAAATACTTGATATACCTACTCCCTTCGATGACATGTTGTTAATACTATATTCTGTGTCATGTTTGAAATCCAGAGCATTAATTTCAAATATTGTAAAGGTATCTTCATACACTACAACAAATTCTTCCTCTGTTTGCTTTAAACTAAATAACTTTATACTCTTCTCAGTATGTTTCTAAAGAGCTAAATTATATTCAATGAAAGTGTATTTAAAAATTTAAAATCCCATGAGTTATATTTACTCATAATTTCATGTATTTTGAATCAAAGAACACCATTGATCTATATCACCATTAAGACAATACACATCAAGGGTAACCATTTAATTTTTCCTCGCATCCTAATTCATTAAATATATTCACCAAAAAATTAATCCATTACTCAGATTCCATTGGATCAGTAGTCCCACTAAATGATGGATTCCATTATTTCCTAAATCAATCAAACATAAGAGAATATTATTATGGAATACGTTTCTCCATATGGTAAAGTTTATGTGTCATAACTTGATTATGAATCACTAAAATATTCATAATTTTCATTATTCTAAATCCAAATCCATTGAATTTCTCAATAGGTAAACCACTAAATTTTTGAAGAATATTGATATAATTCTTCCTTCCATGTGATATTTCTAATGAAAGTTATACACTATAATTTATTATAGTGTTTTGTAACTCAATATTTATTTCCAAAAATAGTTGAATACTTACCCCAAATTGAAGAAATTTTCCATTTGTAATATGATAATCACCAACATTGTTTCATTGGGATGTTATTCTTTTATTATCCACAAATTAAATATTGGGTTAATATCCCTTAATTTATGATTTCTAAAATATAGTTTCTCAGAGTTCTACTAAAATTCCTTTGATACCAATTGTATCACCACAATCCGAGAAGCCATGAGTTGATTTTTTTTACTTTATTATATTAACATAATTCTACGAAATCCAAAACTGGAAGACAGATCATTTTAGTAGTTTTAGAAAACAATATTACATATATGATTCCCATATTACATTGGTAAATATAAAATAAAACTGGATACCAAATAAGATGAAATAAATTTCACCCTTTTATTCACATTCAAAAATTTCTTCTTCATATCATGGTAAAATACAACAAAATAAGGATGATTGAAAATTGTTTTTAATGGTAACTACATTGATAGAAATAGTGAATCATTGAAAATAATAATCATAGAAGCTTAAAAACATATCATATATTCCATTTAAATATTTGTTTAAGGCATAATCAATATGAAATGGTAGATAACTGAAACACATGTCATTTAATCAATAAACATATAAGGAAATGAATCTAAAGATAATTTCAATGTAAATATCCCATGTAAATTAGAAATAAATGAATTTTAAATGATGGTAATGATTAATTATTAGACATCATATTTCCCTGGCACATGATAACTTTACCATCAAGATCTATTCTAAAGACAGTTTAAACTACACTAATTTAGTGAATTGATTCATCTTCTGTGACTATCGATGCATCGATGGGATTTAATTAACATTCTCCTAACCCATTTCATTCATGTATAATGAATTATTCCTATAATTATAAAAAAAATTAAATAATAGACAATGTTCCTTAAGAAATATGTGTATTTAATTAAAGAAAAAGACATATCAATAATTCCAATGTTAAACAAATAACTATCAATGTGAGAAATGTCTGTAAAAATTATATACGGTTTATGAAATAATGATATCAATTGCATGATAATATAGATATTTAGTATAAATTTAATTTTCAATAAAAATTATGATAATGAATTTTATGTTTCATTATAATGATTACAATCACAGAAGAACATGATATTGAAAAGATAAATTTTACCACTTGGTAATTTTTTTTATCAAAACCCCTTGGATGATATAATTAAAATTGAAACATAAAATACCATTAATTATGATTGAATCATGATATTAAATTAAATTATGCAGTATATAAACAACATTAAATTTAATTGGACTGTACTAACCAAAAAGCCTTAATTAAACATAAATTGATCTGAAATCATTCACTATGAGACATATTTCTCATGTCTATATTTATCTTATATAATAATGAATTAATGTTAAGAATTTAATTTATTGGGAAAATTTTCATGTTTATTATTACTTTTATTTCACTTATTTCAAATTTTTATACAAATTCCTAAAAAATTAATTTTTCATTGGGTGTTTTGAATAAATGAGGTTCATGTGTCAAAAATGACTTTGGTTGGTCAACTATGGTTAAAGGGTCGTTATATAAACATTATAATATTATATTCCTTTTATTATAATTATATTAATAGACCAATTATTCCACGAAACCAAATTATAAAATAATTTTATGAGAAACAAATGAATATTACAATAATGAAGATGGTAGGTCGTACATACGAATGAGTAATGTTCATGTTTTCCAATGATGAATATGAATATAAGGTACGAAACAAGTATTTTTTATTGAATTATAATTATATAAAAAATACCATATTATATAATCATATATAAATATATATTTATTTATTTTAATGTAAAAGATATCACATCATGTTAAGGTGGTGGTAGTCGACATGTCCACGAACGACACCATAACTATTTTTTTGTTTAAACAATGAAATAAAGAAAATTATATATTATATTTTCAGAAAAGAAAATTATGTTATTAATATCATAAATAATTATTTTATTTAAAATATTTTTTTACTAAAACCATTGTTAATATATTCTATGTAATGTGTAAATGTATCCCATCACTTTAAGCAGGCAGTTGTCCACACATCAGCAAATGATGTTATCGTATTTACAAAAAATAAAAAAAATGAAGGTATATTTTATATATAAGTAATATAAATATATAGTCAAAAAATATCATAAATATAAAATAAAATAGTGTTCTTATCTAAGTTTCCATCCATTATTGGTGTTAAAGGAAAAAAATGACATCATTTTGTGAAGCGACAGTCCAATATACACATGAACGGAAAATTCCATATCCATTGATGGAATTTTGTGAAGGTTTAGAAAAAAACCATTACATAAATAAAAGTATATTTAGGATACTTATATTCTTATATAATAATTGAATTTGAATAATTAAATTTCTTGATATTGAAATACAATAAGAGCGATCATTGAAGAATGTTACCTCTTTTTCAAGTAAATCCCTTAATATTTTAGCGAATAAATTCCTTGGTATTATTTATTTCAAAAGATAGGATTAAAGGATGAGGGAAGATAATATTGTAGCTTATTTTACATGTTTTTGATGATACAAATGGTTTTATATGTCTGAATATATGTGAGGGTCGAGTGCCTTTTTTAACGGAGGAGGAGTTGCTTTCATGTAAATATAAAATGGAAAACTCTAATGATAGGTATCCCTTACATCATGTCACTCAAATAAAAATAAAAATCATATTTAAAGGAGTATATGGGACAATTATGACCATTAAATAAGTTTTTTATACGTGTTTATTTCATTTTTCTAGAAATCATATGGTTTAGTCCCTTATTGTGCTTAATTTTACCTTAATCACATTAAATTAATTTTAAATACATTAACTTATATTTTTTTTATCAACAACTAATTTGAAATTTATAGATATAATAAATTAGTCTGATTAAAAAAGGAATTCTATTTTTAAAAATTTACAATCATGAAGTGCTAGAAATTAATTTAAATTTAATCCCATGGATGGGATGATGAAATGGGGGTTTAAAGTAAAATTTATCGGAAGTATTACCTGACATTAATTTCAATTTCCAAGATAAATTCATTTTAAGGTACCCATTTGGAATAATTTATGTATAATTTATCTAATTTTAGTTTAAAATACTAAAATAAAAATTATCTATATAAATAAATTAGTTAGAAAAAAAAGTTTTCCATTAAAATTCTGTATGTTTCACTATTTATTATAAATCGAATCATCGTATAAAAATACCAAAATTCCATCGTAAGATAAATATTACATTATGATTAAAAAAATAAGATTATTTTTAAATATAAAATTTTAAAAATGATAAAATTTAGTATTATAATAGGTTCAACATTTTAATAAAGTAAAAGTGACTTTATAATTTAATAAATTTTCTGTGTAATATTTGGTTTCTTTTTATATTATGATTATAAAATATATTGGATGAAAGTAAAAAATATGTATTTAAAATATAATATATATATTACAATAATAATATTCAATAATTGAAATTAATTTAATTAATTATGATAAAATAACATTGTGAGAATAAATATACTTTTCTATAAAAATATTCCCTTTACACTCAATTGGTTCTTATTTTCATAACTAATTTATATTTAACAAATGAACTAAAAGATATATTTTCATAAGTTGATTAATCATATTCATATCCATCATTTTCATTGATAGTTTTTATATTATTATACTAAATAATAGTATCATAATAATGTATTATTGTTTGGTAAAGATCGGTCTTGTGTGCAATAGAAACTACTGAACAAATTTGTGCTTGGGTATAATACAATAAAATTCGGTTTTGAATAAATCCTAAGCTATAGAATAGATTTACATAAAATATTTAATATATCATAATGTATCAGGATGTTATATAACTTTCTATGCTTGTTGTTACATGTCATACATGGTAATAAATTCAATATACTTACTTCAAAGATTCAGTGTGTTAAAACATATTTTAAATTAACAATTAAGTCTAAAAAATGAATTAAAACCATCTCCAAAAATATTAAACCAAAATAACTCAAAATAAAAAGTCTAAAAAATCACTGATCAACAAATTACTATATGGCCTTAAGATTGTAGTGTTGTTGTTATAACCCTCTATACGAAAAATTTTGATGTACCACTTTAACCAAGATTGATGAAGGAATCACCATTTTATATGGATTATGAATTAGTAGTTTTATATAACCCTTTTTTTTATTTACAAGTTAGATTTTAACTCAATATAGCATATTCTCCACAAAGTAGATCATTATCATAATTTTGTTCATCAAGAATCTATCAGTTTTTAATCAAAATAAGGGATGAATATGTTATAAGCATGAGAGGATAATTTTTTTAACAATTTTATATTGATATGTAGTATGTTATCAATATCAAATCATTCATATAATTGTAAACGAGTGTCTATGACATATAAATATATTATATTAACATATATTTTAGTTTTAAATATGTGTTATGTTCTATATAATGTGAAATATGAAAATGAAAATGCATAAGTGAAGAGAAAATTAATTGACTTGTTTTTAATAAGATAGAAAGACTATATTTATTAGATGAGCATATAAAATGTTAATAAACTATATACAACTGATTTAATCTATAAAATAGATATAATAATTTTATCTAAATGCATTTAGTGGATGAATTTAGTTTATAAATGTTACAAAAAACCGAGAATTTAATATATTTTAAATTATACGAATTCTATTTATTAAATAAAGTGTATATATAATGGTAATTAAATAAAATAAATCAGAATTTAAGATAATATACAAATAGATATATTATAATATGTTTTATAAACAATTTGTAGAATTGGTAGAATAAACAATATTAAGATTTTAAATTTTATGAATTTTTTAAACATTAATAATGATAATAAGTTGTACAATGACTCTCAATGTTATCCATTTTATAATATATAGATTTGGTGTATGAATTATGTAAAAATGATTAATAAACTGTATTCATTTAGTTAAATACATAAATCATATAAATATCTCCCTAAATATGAAATGTAATGAATTATATAAAGATTTACTAGAATAATATAGGTAATAAAATATATGAATGTTATCAATAAAAAAAGGTAATAAATTATATGAATATTAACAAAGATATTAAATATTATAATTGTTTCATTTTAACATTAGGCAATGGCCATTAGTGTATAATGAAAGATAAACATTAGATGAACCTATAAGAAGGGAATGTATGTAAATGTGTATACAAGTACACAAAAAATATACAAGAAATGAGTGAATTATAAACATCTAAGGAAGTAATTTTTTTATTTGATAGTGAAATTCTCATGTAGCCTAGCTTTCTTGAAGTTGGAATTTTGATTGGTGAATATTTGACCCATTTTTTTAATAGTAAGAAAAGGAAATAATAATGTAATATAATGCATAGATGTTATGGATTTTTTGGGTGAAAAAAGAAAAAATACCTATTGTAATATATTTTCATGTCATGGATTCAAAATAACAGTATGAGATGATAAGTGATTGATGTAAAATAAAACCAAATATATTTACTGTCCGATTAGAGAGACTATAACAAGTTCAATGTATATGTATCAAATAAATTTTTAGGATTCAGGAGATAAATTTTCAAAATTATGGGAACAATGGAATATGAACAAGGATAACAAACCAAGGTTATGGGTTTAGACATCAAGAAAAAATGAAAAAACTGGAAACAATTACGGTGACCATCATATTATATTCTAAGTGGAGTCAACTATCTATTCACATGTTTATAGAACTAAATGATGAGAATAACATGATGAATTAATCATCATTATTCAAAATCCACGGCTTCTAAGAGTATCTAATATGAGAAGGTTAATTATTATATGGTTCATATAGAATGGAATATTTTAGTAGATCAAACCATTGGTTTAAGGGGATTTCATGGGTCAAAAGTCATGCATAATGGAGAATGTAATATATTAGACCATATAAAATTTATAACATAAATGGTTTTTATGAGGAATATGGGTGCGAGAAGATAGATGTGATGGATGGATGAGGGAATTCAAATTCTAGGGAGGTTTAAGGGGATCCTAATGCAATGGTGATTTGAAGACATTAGAAAAAGAATATAGTTATGGTAGGGTTTGGATATTGAGTAATGGGATTGGAAAATGGAAATGATGAATTATCAGGGAATAGTTTATTATTTTGTAGTAAGATCTGGGGGATGTGAATAAATGATCAATAAACACATTGTGAGGATAAGATATTAAATATTCAAAATATATTTCTAGGACCATTATAGCCTTAGTTCATCTATACTTTAAGAATGATGATATATATATATATTGAGGGAGAGATGTGGGGGCGGGATTTGACAATGAAATGGCCACTCCTGATCCACCACCCCAACTAAATAAAAAAATCAACCATCACTATATAGATCAGACATCATTTATTTATAAAATAAACCCACCCAATCTCCACCTGTATGTCGCTAAATCTCACCAGCTAACTATTGGATCAGTAGCAAGTCGATGACCCCTGATATTGGGTTTTCAAACTGGTTGGCCAACTATCTAGACGGTGGTGTTGCTATTGAAAAGCATCAAACCAACCACCCAAAGCCTTCTCTAACATTTTCTATAACCATGGTATAATTCTTCATACCTCATACACAAACTAAAAACAATGTTTTAGGATGATTAAACTATCAAAACCACATTTTGAATCTCAATTATCAAAACTAACAATCGACTAGAAGATAATATTAAGTTCCACCTAGAAATTCCAACTCATAACGACAAATATTTCTAAAAATATACACATACAAACATATACATACATACATAAAAATTCACACTCATATACATATATATGTATATAAATACACACACATAAATTCATGCACATATATACATAAATATATACTATATCATCCTTAAATTTATGTATATTTCCATTTTATTATGTATCTAGATGTTATTTTATGACTGGGTTTTGATTTGGTATTTTTGAAATGGTTTTTAGATGTTTTGGAGGTGTTATGGATGGATCATGATTTATGCATATTTTGGGGAAACCATTTAGATTTCAAAGGTAATCATGTATGTGGAAGAGTTGTCTTCTAAGTATTTCCATTGTTTTTGTACAATTTGGATGAACTGTGTGGTAACTATTTGAATTTTGAAGTGATGATTTACATGGTTGGTAGATGGTTTTTGGAATTGTGTGGCCTAACCGTGTGATGTGTTTAATGAAGTTGAAAAATTAAATTTATAACATAAAAATTACCCTGAAACCCCCATTCATTTTTCCTTAACTCAATATCTTAATCTTTGTGCTTCCTATAGGACATTTTTTGATCATATTCCTTACATATACTAATATCAATAAGTCAATGTGAATTGGATATTAGAGATTGATGCTAACAATCATGTTTCCCCTTATCCTTCTATATCATTTATTTTTCTCTTAAAAGGATATCTAGATCAAGACTTTCATGCTATGATCTATGGTTTCTAATTTGTATTGATTTGAATTTTTTTTATTCATTTAATGGTGGTGAGAAAGTCTTGGATATATGAGAATGTGGTGTGATTCTTCTTCACAAACCCATTTGAGGTAGGTGGATGTTTGGTTTGTGGATTTATTATTAAGATTTATTGGGTTGAGTATTTTGGATGGAAATGATAAGATACTTATTACTAGACCAATTAGATGGATATTTTTCCTACATTGGTTTTAGGTAATTTTCCTTGACATTTCACCACCAAATATAACTTTCTTCAATGAGAGTTCAGTGAATGATTTGTCATCGATATAGGGGTTAGAGTGGTGATGCATAAATTATTGGATGTTGATCTTTGTAAGAATTCCTCACTAATGATATTTCATAGTTATCTTTTCGCAGATTTCCTACAAACATTACATAGGTTTAAGAAACTAATTGGTACACATTCATGGTGAAAGGTTTATCCCTACATGTGTAGAAGAAACATGTTGCTTCCCTTACACAAGTATAAATTATTTATTGATTACTAGATATAGAAGGTTCCAATGTAATATACTACTGGGTATAAGTATTTTCTCATGTAAAAGGAAGTTTGCGCATGAATATAGGAGAAGAGTGAAAAAATTTTACTTGAAAAAGAAATTTATAAAGTGGTTTTCTACCTTGGATCTAAAGAATAGTTATAACTCTAGTAACATTGCATGTTTTCGAATTAATTCTCAAATAATATAATGATGAGAGGAAGTGAGTGACTGTGTTGTACTCAATTTTATCTCCCAAAATGATGAATGTTTGTAGTGTTCTCCCATATATGTAAGACATTGTATGAACAACCATAAAACATGTTTTTCATTTTCATTTATATTTTGTGATAACTACAATCATGGATTTTATATGTGGTGTTTAAGTGGGTGTAAATCATCCTATTTCTAGTCTACACAACTCATGAGGTGGAAGTTATCCGACATGATCACTATCCGACAACATTGTGAAACTATTTTTCCTCTCCATATACTTAATTATTAATATGGATGACCATGTCTAGTAAATGTTTCCCTACCAGATTCATCAATTAAATTGAATGGATATATGTTTTTTACTTCTTCAGGGTCCCTCTCTTACAAAAAGTAGTATCAATGTTATATGGATGGGTTGTACATTACATGATTAAATATATTCGTAATGGTACAAACTATATTAAATATTTTAAAACCTCTTATTTTATCCTTGTAATTGTCCATATGGGAGAAAAGAAGGCTTCATGTAAGATTATTATTGTTTAGAGCTTGAAGCCTTATTTTTTGGAAGGGTAGAATGAGGCACACAACGTGTTTATGATTTTTCAAACCATACATATTAATCATGTGAACTAATGAGAAAGGTGTAATGGTTTTTATTAACCATGTAATAACCCCCAGACAACCATGGGACCTAGAGAGGAATCCACATAGGTCGGAAAACTATGAAACATAGTCTGCATATTTTTGAAAAACATATTATAAATTATAGGTGGACTTATATTGAATATTTTAATAGCTTATACTAACATTGTGCCTAATCTTGTGAGGGGTTGGATATGATGGGTAGTGGAACTGTACAAGCTACACATGGTTGACAACTATGCACCTAATCATGCAAGAGGTGTGAAATTTTGGATAGTGGATAATGCATGGAATGTCCACAGTTGGTGGACTATGTAAGCGATGTACTAATTGGACAGAGATGGAAAACTACTAGTGCATGGTTATTATAACCTTGTGAAAAAACATTTACTCTTTTAAAAGTGCTAATTTTATCATTTCCCTCCTTTCCATGATTCCAATTTCCTCCTATATCATAATTTTTCACATTAACATAAGTAGAGGTATTCTCCATTTCTTCTCCTCCTAAGCTTTGACCTATCTCCCCTTTCAAAGATCATAATAAACCATTGTTCATCTATTTATATCACCATTAGTAAGGATAATTATCATATTTTTTATTTACTTAGTTTCTATCATCATCATTGATGCAATCTTCATGCATTCTAATATTTTATATTTTTTGGTTGGTTATCTAGTTATGAGATTTCTCCCATTTTATACATACATAAAGGCCAATACTAGGTGAGGAGTCTTCAACTGGTATAAAGTAGGTGGTATATTAATTTACTACAAATGACTACATGATTATATCTTGCATTATTTTTTTTTTGTTGAGATTTCCATTCGTCACCATTAAATGATTATTTCCCCTTATAAATTATTTAGACTAAAACTGTTACACTCTCATAGTCCCTGAATATTGTCTGAGGTTGTGACCATGACTTCAACCGCACCTCTTATGGTGTGTTTATTATATGTCTGTTATTAGAAATGAATTAAATGAGATGTTCATATTAAATTGATTCGATTTTCAAATGGTAAATATTTAACATGGCATGAGATTTGGTTGTAGGTTCGTCTCCTTGACTAGAGCCACCCTATAGGTGTGTTTACTAAATACCATGATAGATTTACCACAAACATATGACCAGTCCACAATCTAACGAGTGTTTGTATTATCATTTATAAATGAAAATTTAAGTTTATATAAAATAAAAGTGAATGGGAATACCATCTCACTTGGACCTTGTTAATTTATAAATCATGACCATAACTGAATGGGATTCTTTGAAATTTCAATAGATATAAACACGTCTATTGGAATTAAAAATTCATGGATTGTTCATATGGATTTATTATTTCCAATATATATTGTTCTTGGATAGCCTACATTGTGTATGGTTTGGATTCCAAATTGGGGGTTTCCTTGATGACCCAGATGACTCTATATAATTCCTTAATGTATTTTTCACGACTTGAAACCCCTCTTGGATTATGTTATTATCTTACATTGATGATTACCTCAACATGGTTTCGTTGAAATATTTCATACATTCTATAAAAATTATTATACCTTAGATTATCCACCTGAATTCTTCATGATGTTTATGAATATGGGCCACATTATATTATCTCCCAAGTCACCAATCAAATTAAGAACAAGAATACATTAAACATATCCATAGGGATTATAAGAATTATTATTTTATAGTTGTTTTAATTCCATGGTTTAAGTCCACGGGTTACACTCGACACCCCATTAGTTAAACACATAATTGATTATTGTCTGTTGGCCTAACTATTAATGTTTTGACATGCCATGGGACTATTTAGTTCCCCTAAATCATTATTATACATTTATTTTTTTTCAATATACCTTATTACCTAGACCTATATATATAATATCATATTATCAAGGAGAATAAATTTTAGGTCATAGCCTATAGAGACTTATGTGAATCCTCAAGGAACCCAGGATGAAGGTATTTTAGTTATTTCACCATTTTTATTTTTTTAATGCTTGAAAAATTTTCATTGTATATTCACCAGATGGATTGTATTATACACTATTGGTGGTGGCCAACTATGATTTACTCAGACACTATTGGAGCTACTGATTGGTACATGGATAGGGATTATTGATAATAATGGTGAAAAAGTCAAGCATCCAGCTATGGAAGAATGAATTTCAATGATGGGGTGGATTATTGGAGTACAAGGTTGATATAGTTCTGCTGTGCTAGTAGAGATTAGATTTTGGTCTCACTATGTATTTTGGTTTAGCATGTATTGTGTATGCATGTTTCCCAAAAACCCAATTTCTCCCCTTTTTTATATAGAATCATGGAATAATTTTTTCATATCATCCAGATATATTGCTTGTTGATTATATATTCTTGGTTGTATGTTTATGTGATTATCATTTTATCATTACACTTCCAATGTTGCTTTTTTTATTGTTATCCACAATGATAATAAGGGTATTGTCTACTCATCATGACATCATGAACCATATCTTCTAATAAAAAACCTCTCACATACGATGAGGTGTGTTTAAGACTATATTATTCATAAGGTCTATTTAATTATGAGTGACCCAGTCCCATGTTGTCATAATGTCGTATTAGAGTTTTTTTCTTTCTTTTCAACTATTTTGTTTTTCTGGTTTTGTAGAAAAGAGACTATGATGTGTTATAACATTGTAATAAGTCATGTCTTGGACTATCTGTCACATGTATTGGAGAATAAAAATGTTACCAGGGTAGGGATTTGATGTTCTGGATTATTCTTATTATTGATGAACTATTTTCAATGTTGGGTGATTCACATGATTTTTAATGTTATCTTTTACTAATTTTTCTCTCTTATTCCCAAATGACAATGGAGTATTATCACATGAATCAAGATATCACATAGTAATTGACATGTAATACATATTCTATTCCAAATTTACTTTATTATATGTCACATATTTTTCTACATATGGTTTATCAAGAGTACATTGGTTGTGATATCATACATTTGATTCATCTATTTAATGCAGGAAAAGTAATTGGCTATATAAAGTGCCTTTAGTAGCCTCGATGGTGTATTACCCTAATTCTTGATGGAATGACCTTATTTAAGGAATATTGACATTATTAAATCATGTAAAGTTAGTTAAATGAACATACAATTTTTTATGGTTGATATTAAATTAATGCCAATTTTAATTTATAATTTTCATTCATTATAAATTAGGAATGGTGATCTATATAACATAACCATCACATAAAATCATTATAGATTCTGAGAAATAATGTAAAATTCTTACTATAGTTAAATAATGTGAAAATAGTTGATTATAAATCTAAGTTATTTATAACATTTGAATTTTAACTCATCTAATTGGACCATGGTATGAATGTCTATAAACATGTTGAATAATAACTCTTAAATGAGAATATTTTAAATTATTGGTGCTACAAATAGCAATATAAACCGTGTTTTCCTCTATAAATATCAATTAAAACGCTATATAATAGATCCAATTCTATGAAACATGGAACTATTAACATGACTATCCTTATTAGTTTGTACTTTCAAGTGTGTTGGTGTCTGCTGATAATCATATACTATACCATGAAGTGGCTATGGGAGTGAAGATATTGGTAATAACTATTTAATAAAAAGGCTTTGAAACTATTATATTCTTTTATCAATAATAAATCATATAATAAGAAATCATTTTGAGTTGTTTTTTTTGGAATTATAAATATATGCCTCTATTAAAGCCTTGGGTAGAACGTAGATAAGGTGGTGACAAGCATGCTCTAGAAGTGGTGGAACCTGAACAACTGGTGATACCTCTCATAGTGCCACTGGAGGAACCTCATGTTATTTCAGAAGAGGAAAAAGAAACTTATATAAGGGAGGGTTTCCTATGGATTATGCATACCATAAATGTATCTTTGTGACCTACTTCATTTATGTCAGAGTTGACTAGAGAGTTTCAGTAGTAGTACCCTCTTACTCTTTTGGGTTAATGTGGAACCCAAGATGTTGTGTTAGGGATATATGCCATTTTATCTTTCTTGGAGCATCTAGAGACACCTCTTTAATATGTGAGTCAATATCATAGTGTATATTATTCATGGATATACAAAGATATGTTGGTATTTTTTTACCCATTTAGATCAACATAATACTATGCACTAGAAGGAATTCCAATATTACTTTTATGATTACGTCCTTCCAAAAACATTAAAAGCCTATCTGGCCAGATATTTTATGAATTTGGAGAATGTTAAATTTTCACTTATGGACTACTTATATTTTTTCATGGACCTCCATCATTTCATTCCTACCCTCCTTGGTGATGAGTTGTCTAGTGTTGGGAGATGTGAGGATGAACTTATGTATGCAATCTAATAGAATTTAAACGTTTACTATTTGAAAACTATGTCTAATATTTTGAACCATATCCTCATCAGTAACTGAAATTTTAGGGAACGTGGATGGGTACGATAATTTATCCCAACCGATAAGAGGATATGTACTTTGAGAAGCAACAACAAGTGTCACCTAGATGTTTTCAAAATAATGATTTTTTAATTCATGTAATTTAAAATTATCATTATATATATGGATTTGTTTTTAAAATAAATTATAATACTTTTAATCAATATAATATTTTAATTTGGTAGATGTTTATTTTTATGCTTCAAATGAAATGTTGTTAATTTTTTTTGGAACTTTGCGTAATAATATTAAAAAGAAATTATAATAATTATACAAATTGAATTTCGAAAAATGGATTTAAAATATTGAATGAATATTTTCAAATTTATTAATGAGTTTAGTTTCATTTTATGGTCTTTTTGGATAGTAACCATGGTAAAAATGTGCCACCAAAGTAAAAGGGTAAACAAGGTTAATGAATGTGAAAAAATTGGTTATGATGCCAAATGAATATTATGGAAAAACTTATTAGGAGATTATATTTAAATCCTTGTCACCTAATTTTTTAATATTAATTTTTTAAGTGCCACTTGACTTTGGGAGTGACTTATTATTATTTTAAAACATTTAAAAAAATTTATGGTGTCCCTCCCATTACTTATATTAGTGAACCTAGTCTCCTAACATCCTAAAACATGTTGAGCACTCTAATTTAGAAAATACATACCAAAATCTATCCCCAAAATTCTTTCCATTTCCAAGATGTCCTGGCCTTTTAAAAAGACCAATATTAGAAGTATTTAGGTGTAATATAATAGGATATATCTGAGGATAAGATATAAATCATAACTGGCCATTTTTAAGTATATTTATTCTTCTACCTCTATGAAATATATTTTTTTAACTATTCATAAATAAAAACAGAAGAATCATTAATATAATAGAATTTTATTATTATTATTTTATAACTATTCTCATCTCATTTTCCATCCAATGGTAAATGAAAGCACCACTCGTGCATATGTGTGGACTACCACCACTATGAAGTGATGTGTTTAGTTAAACATTACTAGATTATATGGATTGTTAAAATGGTGGAACAAATTAATATTTGCGATGTTTATTAAATAATAATTATTGTTTAAACATAATATAATACTTACCTTATTACCCTTTCTATTTGTTATAAATTGATAACATTGCTTCTATGTACATGTGAAATACCACCTCCACAAAGTGTTCTAGTTAATTTTTCATCACCACATTACATAAATGGTCATAAGGATGGAACTAATGAAAAAATATGAAATATATAAAATAATTTTGTTTCTAGACAATTATAATATTATATACATAAAATATTCATTACACATTTGATAAAAAATTAATTATTGTTCATGTGTACATACTAAAAAACATATCAATAAAACAACATGATACATTTTTCATAAATATCATACATGTTATGTTATATTAGAGTAAGTAATGTATAAATATTATAATTATAATATGATAAATATTATATAGGTAATGTAACCATGACCCCTTTGACAATAGTCAACACACCAATGTTGTGTTTATTTTATAAACTGGACATTCTCAAAATATCCAACATCAACTTAACCATTTAAAAAAATAAGACATAGTAAAAATGGAATAAATGGAATAGTTATAATGTAAGTAATTTAAAAAAAACTTATTATTCTATAAAAATAATACAATTTATATATTATAGGGGTTATACAGATGAATGATACATGTTATGACTCGAGGCAAGATATTTTTTTAAACCATGTTTTAAAGTATTCCTTTAAACAAATTTCCCTCCATATAATTTTTCCTAAAATATTCCCATGTTATTTTGTAATTATACATGAAATATTTTTAAATTTAATTTATATCTATTTTTTAATATCATTAGAAAGATTAAAAATGAATATTTTTATCATTTACTATACATGTCATTTTGACTTTTTAATCCAATGCGCAAAAGCATATTTTTCATATGTATACACCTTTACCATATTTTTAGGTTTTTGTAGTTTTTATTTTTTAAAAAATATATTATATAAGATAACTCGATTATTAAAAGAATATCATATTCCATGTCATTTTTGAATTTTGAATTTTATGTGTTTTCAGTGTATAAATACATTTCTCAATATGATTATGTGAAAAATGTATGGTCTTTGGATATGGTTCGAAAATATTTTCTCTAAGGTTTTATGATGAAAAAGTGTAATATTAAATTTTTTACACATGATAACATAATTTAGAATTATATATGATGTTAGGTGATCCTCATATAGATCATGTCAATAGGTGAGCATGATAGAGCAATTAAATGCATTGGGTAAGGATTTAGTCTTTGAAAGAGAAAAATTGGAGAGATAACTGGGTAAGTTACTCCTATGAAATAAATCGGGATTCAATTACACTAAAAAAAGTCAATTCTAGAAAAGAAGGCTATACCAATGGTTTAAACTATTGGAATATAGTGTGGAACTATTGGTATTGCCTATAGGAATGGCTCCCTAATCCATTACGTGGTATGGTGTGGGGTAGCCCAATACCATCAACTTTAACTAAATTGTTTGTATAACTGCTCTAAATAATTCATATTACAATGGTTATAACGAAATATTTTTTATAACATTATACCAATGGTTATACAATCCATTGGTATAGACTTCCACTATGAACACAAAATGAAACAATCCTTTCTATACACCACCCTGACCCTAAAGTAAAACTAATGAACATTTAAAACAACATATATGTTATAAAGATTACATTTTATTATTTGATAACTAAAAATAATTATATCATATATACTCAATCATGTGCAGTCATCAAATATAATGTTTCATAAATATTAGACAGAAATTTAGGGGTAAAACTCTCCCTCATGACCAACACTAAAATTTCTATCCTTACCATCATCAATAATGTACTTATCACCATCATCAAAACCATCACCATCATCATAAACATCATCATCACGTTTATTTTAACCATTACCATCACCATCTCCATTTTTAAGGAATGCATTATTTCAACCACTAATGGAACTATCATCTCCATCACCTAATGCATCCTATTACAAAAACATTTTCAACATGCATGTATCAAAAATAGTGGATTTTTTTTTTTGGAAAAAGTGACTGAAATTATGAAATCATTATTTTCATTAATCACTCATTTGACATTTATCTTCATTCATGTTCTTTTATGTCATTTTCCCCCTAATACTTATACATGACCCTTCACTACCTCTGTACGAGTCGTTTCGAACATGGTAACACAAAAACTATCAGGGGCGTTTGTAGTGGGAAGTTATATAGTGGGGAAAAACTATTCCTTAGTAGAAAATGAACTCTACTTCGATGTTAGTCTTCTAATATCATAGGAAAACTATTGTATGGAATAATGTTTTTATATTCCTTCTCATCTAGAACCATTAAATCACATTATTTCCAATATATATGAAATATTTTGTTATAAAATAGATACTAACAATTTAAAGTATAAAATAATAATAAAAATATTTGGTTCTGTCTTTTTGTCTATATAGTTTCCATATTTCTCCATTCTTATCAGGAAAAAACAAATTTAATCAAGGCATATCAAATTTAATGTTCAATATAACCCCATACAATAAAATTTATGTTTGGAAATAATTCTTTAATAATAACATATTTTTGAAATATATTAACTAATTTTAAAAAATATTAAACTTAAATTTTTAAAACCAATCAAAATAAATTATATTGAAATTTATGAGTGATACCAGAATCAATAAAACAAAAATTTATATATTTTTATTGATTTTCTGAATCTATATTCATTTTTTCATTTAATTGGGTCACATTCATTTTGTATTGGTTCTAATATATTTGGGCGAGTTTAGATTGAGTAATATTTTTCTATGTTAATTCCACACTTTTAGATCCACATAATATTTTTTGGGTTTAGTTATGAATAAAGCATATTTATTCAGACTATTTTAGGGAAAAATGATTTAGAATATTTAGATAAATTTAATTTCATTTCAATTTTGACTTGTTAATTATTCTTAGGTTAAGTTAAAAAATTTTTATTTTTCATTCAATGAATTCATGGTTCATTTGTTCTAGAACAACTAAATATAACATTTGATTTAGTTTTCTATTATACATTTTTCTATAGATTTATCCATCTAGTAATCAGTTTTATTTTGTTTGGTTCATTTTAATTTAACTTATGTTTGGTTTATTCATGTCTTTTAGGGTATGATTGTTTAATTTTGGTTAAATTTTGTTTTATTATATTTTATTCTAATTGATAAATAATAGATAGTGAAGATTATTTATATTTTGTTTATTTATAATAATATTTACTGAGTTTCATTTTATAGTTAACATGTATATATATTCATATTAAATGAATACATTTGAATGGATATATGTTAATGTTAATTGAAACTATTTATATTCATATATTGTTTATATTATATTGAGATGAGAATTTATAAATGGTAAATCATTTTATGATGGTAACATGGTTGTTGTGTGAAATCATAGACAAAGTGGTGTTTAATTAATATGGTTACATGTTTCGAAAAGGGAAATATAGTGGGTACTATGATTGCAGTGGAAACACAAAATAGGTGAGTTTTAAAACTTTTCCACTGAGGATCGAGGAAAAATTGTCAATGTCGGTGAAGAGCAGCCCCATTAAATCTGAGGATCTCAGGTGAAGGGTTTTCAGCACAAAATTAATATATAAAAAACTTGGATTAATTATGAAGTCGTGCATGAGGTATTCTCATTATTGGTGATCTCTACTCAAATAATATGAAGTCTAATTCCTCTAGATAGTCCGCACACACATCAAGGAATCCGAGGGAGCATCGTTCATCTTAATCCGGGTGCTAGCGTGGAATTGCGACGATGCTTTCGAGGCTCCAATGATCACCGCACCACTTCGCTAGCAATGCCTGAGAGAGTGCACGATCCATGCTCCTTAGATCCAGAGAATCTCTCACTAGATTATGGGATAGAGGAGAGGGGAAAGAAGCTCCATGAATAGTACTTTGAAATATCCTATCCTCTTCTCTTTATATTGGTTAATTAAAATACCCATTATCACCTCACTGGCCCCAAATACTTAACGCACTATCAATGATATTTTATGACTACTAAAAAGAGTCAAAAATATTATCATCACTTACTTGTAATATATTAAAATCTATTATGTGATAATATAGATTCATTAACTCCACTCATCACTCTCATAAATATTAATTGAACCTTGAATAATTTAATATTTGTTAATTAATATTTTTCATGTATTCACTAAAACTCATAAACACATTAAATAAATAAATTCAATGCTAATTATTTTAAACACAGATGATATGAATTTATTAATTACATTGGTGATGGTTTAACATTGGACAAATCATGGACCGATGTGGTAGGGCCCACTATGTCCCAAACTCCAATTCAACTGAATATGGAAAATCATTGAATACGCTATTGTGTGTGACCCTCTTGGCCCTTATCACAGTATCAGTGAATATTATTCAAAGACAAAAAGTAGGATCTAGCAACCCATCAGGGCCTCTAAAGAGATATAGATTGACACAGTAGTGAATACCAACCTATGAACACGCAATGTGTAATATAATCTCATTCTCAGTAATATCTCATAAAGTGGTACACACTCTAGTGTCATCCTTCATTCCTTGAATTATGGTTTGTTGATGTAACTGGAATGATTTACCCCCAACCTCCATGGAAATGGTCTTATAATGTACTTATGTCCATATCATTATGGCCTGAGATATATTACTACCATAACTCAGAAGGGACAAATCATTTATTGACAATTAAACCAATGTCATGCCACCAATTATGCACCCAACACAAACTACCTCGCCCCGACTTCATCGCCATGGTTTTTGTCTTGTATCAAATTACACAACCAAAATACCCACATTGGTAATGATGTCATGTTAGGAGACCATTACACATGATTGTAGATTGGAACGTCTAATAACACCCAAAATATGTGGAGTTTTTACTTGTCATTCAGTCCTCATGATCTCACTACTGGAGATCACCAAGTGAGAACTTCATCGGAATAAGTCTCAATGCTTATGATCCCCCAGCACCTGATGGCCAAATATATACTATGTCCAATAAGTAAGATGTATATGGACCATATAACATATTTTTATGATTATATTCATAGTATCTATAGATTCTCATTATAGCCGGAGAAATGCTATAACCTTTCGATACGACAATTAATCTTTAGAAATTACCATTTCAATAGTGGCTGCAGAATAATATAAACTGTAATGGTAAGATGACATAATGCATAGCTAAATGTATACACGATATGGTAATCAAAATAACTGAATTTTTGGGTCTAGGGAAACCACTATTTCGACACTCCCACTCAGACTAGTGACAACTTGCTAACCAAACTTGTTAGCTACTCACATGATGAACATAATGTTTCTACTGTGTAACGGCTTTAGCTACATGGTCTGCTACGGTTCCGCCACATGGCTATTCTTCTATTGCGACCTCGTGACACTGAGTAAAATTTCTCAGGATATGATATCCATAATATATAAGTTTTTTTCCACTGTCATAACATGACATCTTGGCTAGTAAGAATATCGTAATCCACATTATGATAATACTTTTCTCAAAAGGTGAGATTCCATGAACTGGAACAAATCATTGCATTTGTCTACTTCTTAGATATCTTAGACGCTGCAATGTAATCAGTCTTGTAGGTATGGACACCACTTGCTGATATGAGCTTCAATCGCTCATTACCTTTATACTAAAAGCAAAAATAGATCAGATTGATCTATGGAAGATTATTTCGTATCACCCAAAACTAGTATCCTTTCTTCTCTACATACCAGGTACATATCTTTTGTACATTCTGATGTACAAATAGATTGTTATGACTATATACCTTGTAGTTCTCCTGGATATAACTAATATTTTCCTATTACAAAATATACCTTGGAAATATCGGTTCTTGTACATATCATGGAATGTGTTATTTATCCATCGCTCCGACGTATGGATTTAAACACACCACGTTTATCTCTTCCCATCTACCAGACAAGTCAACCTGAAGAGATTATTCACTATGACATAGGAAATAATTTGTATCTTGAATTTCTCAAACTTTTATTTTTGAATACAATGTCACTATATGTATGATTTACTTGGACCAAGAAACCTATATATCTACCTCAGTAGATCTTGTTTTCTAGATCTTATGTTCCTAAATTAAGTCAATTATTAGAGAATAAATTTTATTTTGGTCTTAACTAAAATCAATACCAATCTGTTTCTGAACATACTAATTCATGGAAAACATTGGCACTTCCACTAACCTCTTGTACACAAATGGAAATAATTTGTATCAAATTTATATTCCATGACTTTGTTTCTTACATTAATCCTAAACCATATTTCAGTAACTTGCAACCTTTATTAGCATTCTGTGACGTGACCATCCCTTTCTGGTTGTGTCGTATAGACACCATCCATGATTGGTGGTCATGGCATCCAATACTAAATAATTTGATAATATATATTAGCTATGATAAGTAAAATTCAAACAGATTTAGGCATAACAACGTGGTTAAACTAATCGGTCTGTATTGGTGCCATGCTTATACCATCCATATATAAACTCACATTAATACCCACCTTAGTATTCAAAATAATAAGCACATTTTCAATTTGATACATGGAATCAATTAATTGAATTTTAGTTAGCCTTATCTATTTTAGCTAATTTCTCTATATTGTTAACTTTTACGATATATTATTCACATTTAATAATAGATCACTAACCACGGTGAATATAAAAACCATCAATTTGGTTTTATCCTTCCTATACAGTTTTTGTCTATGGAACCTTCTATGTTCCACATCCTCTTGTGGAAATCTACCTATACCAACTATTTTGGCATCTTGAGAATTGACTAAACGCAAGTCAATATTTCTCCCACTATCACTAATAAATATGCCCTCTATTATAAAGAAGTAAAGTCTATTACATGACTACGAACATTTTTATCATAGGATTTATGTAATCTCCTATACAATCAATAGGATATGTACCTTAGATTCCAAATTTGATTATCTTGATGAAAGTTTGTTTTTATTCGAACAAACTAATTTCATCCAAACACATTTCCTTATAACATAATGGATTTACATCATACTATGACTCATATGATAACTTTTTTTCATTACAATTGACATATGGTTTGGTATATAGCTGTTATTTTCAAATCATTTCATAAATTATAATGGATGTTTCTGCTAACTACAACATTGATATTACATACATCAAAATTTTGATAGATAACATATGCATTTAGGAATTACTCCACGCTACATGTTTGTTGGTTAGTGTTTATATGTAAGACTTCATCATAAATACACCATATTAACATCAATGTTGTGATGCCGATTAGGAAATGTGAATTTAGAAAATACTCAATGCTACATTATCATTATTGATGAATTCATGGTCAAGATATTCTTCAGTATCCCACCCCGAAGAAACATATATCTTCTAAGCATGAATATACTTCATTTTATTATTCCATAATTATTTAATGGAATATTATGAAGTATATACAACTCTATCTTATACTCGAAATAGTTCACACTTACTAGTTAAACTATTTGGAAAAGCTTCGTGACAAAACTTTTTTTTTCTAAACACACCTTTGTCCAAACTAAAGACGTCGATAATACCAAAATTATTTATTATGTCTAGCCTAAATACCTTACATTGTATATTTATGACATATGCTATTTTTATTACTTGACAAAGAATTACCTTGTCACAACTAGGTATACGTCTTAAATTTATATTGATCACAAATTTCCCATGATTCATGAATTACATATCTTGTGATTGAGTTTACCAAAAACAAAATCCCACCCTTAATCTGAAAGAATGTATCCATGCATCCAAGGACATATGAGATTAATTTTTGTGGTTATACTCAATAATATTTCAACACGAATCATTCATTAGGAAATTAAAAAATACGTGTACTACTTATAATTGGCCTAGGTATCACCCTTTCGCAGCAACTTGGTGAATACACCGTACTTCTAGTAATGTTTCTATACATACTTGGTAATTTTATTTAAATACACATATATAAAAAACATATAGTATTAAATAACCAAGTAGTAAAACGAAACATTACATTGATGAATATTCTTGATGTGGAAGAGACAACGTTCTACATTAAATCAGTTTATTTCTTTTAAACTTCCATTGTTTTATTTTATAATATGCAATTTAAACAACCTTTGTTAAAACCTCATTAATTGAAGGATGTCGTGATTGTGCCATTGGAATTACTTTCCTTTTGTCTTATTTTGCATTATCATTCAATTTATTCACCAAAAGAATTAAAACATAGTTGTCTTTTATTCGTATTTGCTTGGTGAACCTTACCTAGATAAGTAATGAAGCATTTACTTAATACTTATTCGTTTTTGTAACTTAAAATGAAACTTGTGTAATGTGGGGAAAATGATACGAGAAATGGATCCATTTAATTATCATGATCAATATTTCAATTTACACATTCAGGTGTAACATCACTTTATTTATATCATTGCTTCGCTTTCTCCATGAAAGCATCTTGGAGATAAGACTATATGTTATATCTTCTATGTCCTGGTGTAGCGACCAGAACTGAGACCAGACATTGATGAAAGAATAATGATATAACCATCATTTTCTTTTTAGATTAGTCTCCTGTAAGCATTTTCTCCCTCACTTCTAGAGGTAGTTTAATAGTTTTGGGGACACATGAACCTTGAGTTTCCTTAATCATAGTATTATGCGCATGCCCCTGTGATATTCATGGATAATCGTGTCTGTGTGGAAATTTTCTCTTTCCAATATTTATCACAGTTTAAAATTGTTTTATAAGATTCCATTTTTCTACAAAAACGAATTTTAGTAGATTAGTGCCTTTTATCTTGATTACCAATTTAGACATTTTGGATTAATTATTTAAAGCATTAAATGTCTCCCACTATTTTATCGGATTCTTGGAACCCAATGTGGTAGAATTTGAATACTCTGTCATTAGAGTATTCTAGTGTAAATGATCCCAAAACCACCCCTCATAGTTTACAATCTATGGCTATCCCACTGCATGGAGGGTTCTAGGTTGTTTTTTGCTAGACAACCACATTAATATGAAATTCCTTGATCTGTTGAGTGAATTCCATGCTTCTAGAAATCAAAAATCGATTTACTCAATGCTTGGATCTAAAATTACAACAAGATAGATATGGATATTTCATTGCTAAAATTTTAGTTAAGTAACCCATCACTCTTATATGAACTCCCCAATAGTTAGAGGCACCTTCTGCTATGGAAATATTGTCAGCTCAAACAGACAATTTTGTAAAAATTTATATGATGGAAGGTTGTTTAGACATAATATATCTTTGAGGGTTTTATTATTTTTAGTTTGATGAATGAAATCATTTTTTATTTTTATTAGCACGTACTATGTGATCGCACTCACAATTGATAATGTATGAAATAAAAATTTCATTATTTCTATTATTAATTTTATCTTACATGCTTGTTTATTATTATTCTATGGGATCATGCAATAAATTTCACACACAAAAATAATAAACCATGAAGAAATAAAATGAGCACCTGATCATGAGAATGTTCTATTGGTTAATCCATTGAGTGAATAACGGACCAACCAAAACCCTAGTGGTAATCACCTTTAGTCCCATGGCTTGCAACATGAAAAACAATGACATCTCATTCAATGAACCAACTCAGTCCTGGTGCGTCACCATCACAAGGCGTGAAGTGCATCAAGCATCGTCTCGTCATTATACAATAGTACTCACATGTAGGCGAGGGGGTCTCGGGGTATAAATATATATCTCTGATAATATGTGTGCATGCCCTTGTATATATAACGACTCTAAGATGACTCACAGATCGATTTTTTATTAAATTAATCTAATAATTACAAAACCATGAAATAATTAAATAATTGAATACATAATTAAATAAAATGCACCAAACATGCATTGGTCGGTCTCATCTCAGGATCCATCATATACTCATTAAACTCACTTATATCAAATAAATGCATAAGAAAATTAACAATGCATTAATATAAACTTTAGGGTATTTGATTGAATTAAGAATTTCACCATTTTTTTAAATTCAATTTAACGTCATTAGGTCCAAATTTAATTATTTTTATTATAAAAAAAATTAAATTAAATATTTAATTTAAATATAACTCAATTAAATTAATTACACCGCTTCTAATTTTTAATAACCAAAACAAATTAATATTAAATTAATTTAATATCAACTATAATTACATTAATTATTTTAATTAATTTTTGATTAAATTAAAATACCCAGGGCCATAAAAAACGAGACAAGGCCTATACGGGTTGGGGAAAACCTATGTAGGCCTAGTTCGGGATGTTCTGAACCTGTACATAGGCGTTCTGGGTTGGGTGGGTTCGGTCATGCCCGTCCCGGGCCATGCCAACCTGCCTAAACTATTTCGAGGCATACTCGTACTGTGTAGATGATTACCTCACGCCGAGATGTGATCCTGGAGGCAGGTGGTCGTATTATCATTCGCCAAGAAAAGCAAGCTAATGAGAGGAGTTGTGATCCAGAGGTCCGCAAAGGAGGCGGGTCTGGCCTGGTGCGAGCCAGGTATGAGGTGGCAGCCATGACATAACCCTAGATTGAGGGAGGTATGGCGTATCCCCAGAAGGAGGGAAGTGTGTGGAAAACCAATGTGGTGAATCTCCGGTCGAGAGGCAGAGCGTGAGTGGTCATCGGGTCTGCGGTGACGCTGCACATTGAGAGGGGGATCCTGGGTAATGGCACACGGGAGCCAGAGAGGTAATCGTGGTGTCGTGGGATGAGGTGGCTAGCTGCAGCTCTGGTGCGGGGTGGAACATGCAAAGGAGGAAATGGCATGGTTCACCAGCCCGTGCACATGTAGGGAAGTACTTCGGCTGGGTAATGAGGGGGAGATCCGTGGGGCGGCCCCCACCGGATGCAGCTACAGGTCTCAACAAGAGAGAGACCAGTGGGAGGGGAACCCGGGGGAGGCCCGAGTGCCTGAGCATGTCGGGTTTGCGCCTGTCTGTGTGTTGATGCTATTGTGGAGAGGCGGCCTTCGGCTGCCAGCTGGGTGCACTCCACTATGCGGGACTAGAGTATAGGTTGTTCGGGCGACCTGGTGGTGTGCTGAGGCAATGAGATAGGTTGAGGATTTATGGCCAGTGCGTTGCTTCTGCAGCTGAGCTGGCAGCAGGTCTTCCCTCTGTTTAATTTTTTTCAACCAAAGACTTTCATTTCAAGTCTTTCCCCTAACCTCTTTTTTTATTTTTTTAGCATAATATATTGGATTTAAAATTTAAATAATATTATATTATTATAATATAATATTATAACATTAAAATTTTTATTATAATAAAACTACTATTTTTAGAATAATATTATTATAATGATAATAATTAATAGTTATCACTAAAACTACAATTCCAGTATGAATTTATTTAGATATAAAATAGTTCATCAATTTTGAACTTTTTCAAACTACAAGTTTTAATATAAACAAAAAATTTTGGATGACCATAGAATGGTAATCCGGTATCAGTTTAAAATTTGGTATGGGTGTTGGGACCGTATCGATGTGCTCTTCATAACTTAATGCAAATTTAATTTTTTCTTAACTTAAAATCGACATGCGTATGATATGGATCAGATTCAGCCCAAGGAGAATAATTTTGGGCTTGATAAAAATTCCAAGCCCAATTGTTGTTCGAATTGGACTAGCCCACACTTCTTGATGTCCAACACTATGGTGGGCCACAACACACTTATTTGGGACCCAAAATCATTTATCCACATGGCAAATGGTGGAAATTCGTAGCTGCACATTAATGAGGAGAGAGAATGTGGAGAAAAGCATCATTAAGAGGGAATCCCGCTACTTTGGCTAGTGGGGTCATTAAATGGCATGGGAAAGTGTTATTTTATGCTTTTTATGTGCCTTTTGGGTTCCTCATGTCTTGTAACTCGAATTGGAGCATTTTTCTTTATTTATTTTGTCTTTATATTGTATTTTCACTCCATTGTAAGGGGGATGCATGAATGTGACGGGATTTTGAAGTTTGCTGTGCAATCTTCTTGCTTTAGCCTCTTCCCTTTGCCCGGAAATGGTGGTGCATCTCCATCGCTGGTGACGTTGTCTTTAAGCATGGAGAAACCTTGGCGGGTGGCATTGCCTTTAAGCCTCGGTCATTCGGCTACATTACGTTGTTCCTCTTCACTTACTCGTTTTGAGCTTCCGGCGACGCATCAATTGGTATCAGAGGCGCGGTTCCAACGAGTAAGTTCTATCACATTCTTCTTATTACTCTCCATCATGTCTCGCAAGAGCGGATCTTCTACTCCTCCTGCTCCATGGGAAATAGCTAATGCACAGCGACAATCACAAATTATTCAAATCGGTGAGCAACTTGCTCAACTTTTGAGAGCACGGCGACCTGCCTCCCCTCCACCGCAGCGACATCCTCGACGTCCATCACCACATAATAAACGCAATCCAGCACCATTTTATGAAGATCGTGCAAATGGTGATGATTCTAGTGATTCAGAGGTAGATATGCGAAGAAGAAGAGATGATGAAGACATTGAAAGAGGGTTGAAGATTGACATTCCAGATTTTTATGGGAGTATGAATCCGGATGATTTTCTGGATTGGATGCGGGAAATCGAACGGTTCTTCGAATTTAAGAATTGTTCTGATGAGAAGAAATGCAAGGTGGCCATTCTGAAATTTAAAGATTATGCATCACTTTGGTGGGAAAATCTGAAGAAACAGCGGGAACGTGATGATAAAGGCAAGATACGCTCATGGGAGAAGTTGAAAAAGCTTTTAAGGAGACGATTTCTGCCTGAGAATTATAAGCAAGATCTCTATTTCCGAATGCATAGCCTGCGACAAGGAGATAAATCTGTTGAAGAGTACATTCGGGAATTTGATCGTTTGTTGATGCGAAGTAATGTTCCAGAATATAAAGAGCAAACAATTGCAAGGTTTTTGGGTGGATTAAATGAAGAAATTGCACATTCAGTGGAGTTGCAACCATTCTGCTCACTTGATGATGTTTGTAAGCTGGCGATCAAGGTGGAAAAGCAAAAACGGACCTCAAAGGCACCGATGCTCAAAAACTACAATAGAGGTACAACTTTTTATAAGGGTATTTCTTCTAATAAATCTGGTGTTGGTGAGAAAGAATTTGGGAAGAACAAGATGCTGGATAAAGGGAAAGAGAATGCTATGGAACAAACAAAAGGGAAGTCCGACTCTTTTGAACGTGGGAATCGAAAATGTTTCAAATGCCATGGGTATGGGCATTTTCAGGCCAATTGCCCTAACAACCGGATTATTACTATTAAAGAGATTGAAGAAATTGAAGAGGCAATCAAAGAGGATGAACATGATGGTGAAGAATCTGAAAATGAGGAACATGTTGTGGAAGAAGCTGATGTGGGAAACATGTTGGTGCTACGAAGAGTTTTGCATGCTCAAATCTGCCCGGAAGAAGATCAAAGAGAAAACTTGTTCCAAACTCGCTGCACCATTAATCAGCGGGTATGCATGGTGATTATTGATAGTGGGAGCTGTACAAATGTGGCTTCAACAACACTAGTGGAGAAATTGAAGCTTCCAACTCAGAATCATCCTCACTCATATAAATTGCAATGGTTGAACAATGGGAGCACACTCCAAGTCAACAAACAGGTTCTAATTTCATTCTCCATTGGTAAGAACTATGCTGATGAAGTACTGTGTGATGTTATTCCTATGGATGCTTGTCACTTGTTGTTGGGTAGGCCTTGGCAGTTTGACAGGGAAGTGAAATATGATGGGAGGAAGAACACTTATTCTTTTCGATATGGGGAAAAGAATATCACACTTGCTCCTTTGAAGCCGTCCCAAACTCTTCAAGAAAAATCTGTTCCGGAAGTACCCAAAGGGAGTCTCTTTATCAGCAAAGCTCAAGTGGAGAAAGCCATAAATAAGCAAAAGCCAGTTTTTGCTTTATTGATGATTGAAAAGTCGTGCCATGAGGAGAAGAGTCATCAACATCCTTTAGCTCATTCCTTAATTGGGGAATATCATGATGTTTTTCCTAATGATCTTCCAGCAGGATTACCACCATTTAGAGGCATTGAACACCAGATTGATCTCGTTCCGGGTGCACAATTGCCAAATAAACCAGCATATCGGTGTAATCCTGGAGAATCAAGGGAATTGCAGAAGCAATTAGACGGGTTGATGGATCGAGGCTTTATCAGGCCAAGCATGAGCCCGTGTTCTGTTCCAGCATTATTGGTGCCGAAGAAAGATGGTACGTATCGCATGTGCATTGATAGTAGAGCTATCAATAATATTACCACCAAATACAGGTATCCCATCCCACGACTCGATGATATGCTTGATGAATTACATGGTTCATCAATCTTTTCGAAGGTTGATCTTCGTAGTGGATATCACCAGATTCGAATGAAGGAAGGGGATGAGTGGAAAACGGCCTTCAAAACTAAAGGCGGATTGTTTGAGTGGCTGGTCATGCCATTCGGCCTCTCAAATGCTCCTAGCACATTCATGCGACTCATGAATGAAGTTCTGAAATCATTTATTGGTAAATTTGTGGTTGTGTATTTAGATGACATTTTGATTTACAGCAAGGATGTGGAGAGCCATGTGGATCATCTTCGGCGGGTATTTGACGTTCTACGGAAACAAAAGCTATATGGGAAGCTTGAAAAATGCGAGTTCTTTTCAACAGAAGTGGTGTTTTTGGGATATGTGGTAACCAAAGAAGGCATCATGGTGGATGAATCAAAAGTAGAAGCAATCAAGTCCTGGCCACTACCAGAATCCATTACCGAAGTAAGAAGTTTCCACGGTTTGGCATCTTTTTATCGTCGCTTTGTTTCCAATTTCAGCACTATCATGGCACCTATCACCGAATGCTTGAAAAAGGGGAAATTTGAGTGGTCAAAGGCAGCAAATGAATCATTTGAAATCATTAAGAAAAAGTTGTGTGAAGCACCAATTTTGGCATTGCCTGATTTTGATCAAGTTTTTGAAGTGGAATGTGATGCAAGTGGAGTTGGGATAGGCGCTGTTCTCATCCAAAGCAAGCGCCCTATTGCATATTTCAGTGAGAAACTGAATGATTCAAGGAGAAATTACAGCACCTATGATAAGGAATTTTATGCGGTTATAAGAGCCCTAGATCATTGGTCTCATTATTTGAGACCAAAGCAGTTTGTTCTTCATTCTGACCATCAGACATTGAGGTTCATCAATGGTCAACACAAGCTGAGTTCGAGGCATGCAAAGTGGGTGGAATTCTTACAATCATTCTCATTTGTTTCAAAATACAAGAAGGGGCAAGATAATCTGGTGGCAGATGCTTTATCTCGAAGGTATGTGTTACTTACAATTCTTGATGCTCGAATTCTTGGATTTCAGCTTATGAGAGAAGATTATCAGCATGATATGGAGTTTAATTCTATTTTAATCCAATGTCGAGATGGATTTGTGGAGGATTATTCTGTACATGATGGGTTTCTCTTTAAGAGAAACAAGTTGTGTGTTCCAAAGGGTAATTACAGGGACTTGCTCATTCGGGAAGCACATGAAGGGGGACTTGCTGGTCATTTTGGCATCCATAAAACCTTGGAGATACTAAAAGAGCATTTCTACTGGCCGAAGATGCAATCAGATGTCCAAGTTATTCTTTCGAGATGCGGAACTTGTCAAAGAGCAAAGAGTCATTTCAAGCCTGGTTTATACACTCCGCTACCTATTCCAGAGCATCCATGGGAAGATCTCAGCATGGATTTCATTATGGCATTACCAAAGACTCAGCGAGGTAAAGATTCAATAATGGTTGTTGTTGATCGATTTTCTAAGATGGCTCATTTCATACCTTGTCATAAGACTGAAGATGCGGTGAAAGTGGCCGAATTGTTTTTCAAAGAAATTGTTCGCCTTCATGGAATTCCTCGCAGCATCGTTTCAGATAGAGACACAAAATTTCTCAGCCATTTTTGGAGGACATTATGGGGGAAATTTGGTACGAAACTTCTTTTCAGCACATCCCATCACCCTCAAACGGATGGGCAAACAGAAGTTACCAATCGAACATTGGGCACTATTCTGAGAACATTGGTGAACAAGAGCATGAGAGATTGGGATTTGCAACTTGCACAAGCTGAATTTGCATACAATAGATCTCCTAATGCTACCACTCGACATTCTCCATTCGAAGTGGTTTATGGCATCAATCCAATCACTCCTATAGAATTGTGCTCTTTGCCTCTTGATTTTCAGGTGAATATTGATGCGGAGGAGAAGACAAAGCAGATGAAGAAGCTCCATGAGTCGATTCATGCTCAAATAGAGAAGTCTAATGAAACATACAAGAGGCGAGCAAACAAGCATCGGAAGAAGGCTATTTTCCAACCTGGAGACAAAGTGTGGATTCCCCTTCGCAAGGAGAGATTTCCATCCAAAAGGAAGAGCAAGTTGGCACCACGAGCTGAAGGTCCATTCAAAGTGCTTGAACGAGTGGGAAACAATGCCTACAAAATTGATTTACCAGATGATTTTGGCAGCGTTTCTGCAACATTCAACATTGGGGACTTATCTACTTACATTGAAGAAGATGATGTCGTGGATTTGAGGGCAAATCCTCTTCAACCGGGGGAGAATGATATGGATCAGATTCAGCCCAAGGAGAATAATTTTGGGCTTGATAAAAATTCCAAGCCCAACTGTTGTTCGAATTGGACTAGCCCACACTTCTTGATGTCCAACACTATGGTGGGCCACAACACACTTATTTGGGACCCAAAATCATTTATCCACATGGCAAATGGTGGAAATTCGTAGCTGCACATTAATGAGGAGAGAGAAGGTGGAGAAAAGCATCATTAAGAGGGAATCCCGCTACTTTGGCTAGTGGGGTCATTAAATGGCATGGGAAAGTGTTATTTTATGCTTTTTATGTACCTTTTGGGTTCCCCATGTCTTGTAACTCGAATTGGAGCATTTTTCTTTATTTATTTTGTCTTTATATTGTATTTTCACTCCTTTGTAAGGGGGATGCATGAATGTGACGGGATTTTGAAGTTTGCTGTGCAATCTTCTTGCTTTAGACTCTTCCCTTTGCCCGGAATTGGTGGTGCATCTCCATCGCTGGTGACGTTGTCTTTAAGCGTGGAGAAACCTTGGCGGGTGGCATTGCCTTTAAGCCTCGGTCATTTGGCTACATTACGCTGTTCCTCTTCACTTACTCGTTTTGAGCTTCCGGCGACGCATCAGTCCCTACGATACCACTTGTGGGTACCAGTCATGCAGCAGAAGCACCAAACATGTGGTTTTTAAAAAATTCTCACTGATGATTGTGGTAAAATTATCGACATCGGTGATGAGCAGCCCCATTAAATCTAATAATCTTGCGTGAAGGGTTTTAAGAAAAAAATGAAACTGTAAAAATACCTGGTTTAATTCTGAAGCTGCGCACTACGTATGCTCAGTGTCAGGGATCGATGATTGATGAATCTGAAGTTTAATTACTCAGTATCTTCCACACACGCTTCACATAATCCGTGGGAGAATCATTCGTCTTAATTTGGGTGCTAGATTGGAATTGCAACGATGACTTCGACACTTAAACGATCACCACACCACTTCTCTATTGATGCTTGAGAGTGTTCTTGATCCATGCTCCATGGATCTAGAGAATCTAACTCTATATTATGGGAGACATGAGAGGTGATATAAGCTCCATGAATATAACTTTGCAAAAGCCCCTCCTCTTTTACTTATAGTGGTTACTTAAAATACCTCATATCGCCTCACCATCCATGAATACTTAACGCACTATCAACGACATTTTATGACTACTAAACTGAGTCATAAATATTATTATCATGTACATGTAATATATTAAAATATATTACTTGATAATATTAGAGTCATTAACTTGGCTCGTCCCTCCCATAAATATTAATTGAACTTTGAATAATTTAATATTCGTCAATTAATATTTTTCATGTACTTACAAAAATAGGTAAATACATTTAATAAATAAATTCAATACTCATTTTCTAAACACAAATAATATGAATTTACTTATTACATTGGTAAACGTTTAACATTGGAAAAATCATCGTACCCTATGGTAGGGCTCACTATGTCCAAAACTGATATTCAACTGAATAGGGAAGATTCTTGAATACATTATTGTGTGTGCCCCTCTAGGCCCTTATATTTGTAGTAGTGAATAATATTCACATATCAAGAGAGGGATATAACAACCCATCCTGGCCCCTTATGAGATAATGATTGGCATAAAAAAAGAAAACCAACCTATGAACACTCACTGTGTAATATTATCTCTTTGTGATTAACATCTCATAAAGCAGGAAGGACTCACTTGTCATCAACCATTTCTTGCTTTATTATTTGTTGATGTAAATGGATAAATTTACCCTCGACTACAATTTACATTGTCTTATTAAGGTACATCCATCCATATCAATATGGTACGAAATATATTACTTCCATAACTCGGAAGGAAAAAAATCCTTTCTTGACCATTCAAGAAATGTCATGCCACCACTGACACACCAAACAAAAACTACCTCGCCAAGACATTGTCACCATGGTTTTCATCTTGCATCAATGTATGCAAAAAAATGACAAACATTGGTAATGATCTCTAATTAGGAGACCATTAAACATGATCATAAATATAAACGTCAAATGACACCCAAAATATGTGGAGTTCTTATTGGCAGGTCAGTCTTCATGATCTGACTACTTGAGATCACCAAGTGAAAACATCATGAGAAGAAGTCTCAAATAGCATGAACCACTAGCACATGATGGCCAAACATCTAGTGAGTTCAATTAAAAATATGAATCTATACCATAAATCATATATTTAATAGTAATTTCATAGTATCTTGAGGTTCTCATTATAGCCTGGGAACTACTATAACCTTTTGATATGACAATTAATCTTTTGAAATTACCATATCAATAGTGGTTCCAGAATTGTATACTCTATAATGGAAAGATGGTATCATTCATAGCTAACTCTATATAGGATATAGTAATCAACAACACTGAATAGTTGGGTCTAGGGAACTCACTATTTCAACAATTAAATGAGTGTTTTTTATAATATTGGGCTTATATATTATATGCATTTAATGGTTGAAATCATAAATAAGTACATGAATCATTGAAATTATTTAAATTATGATTTAAATTGTAATCCCTTTTCTATGTTTTGTGATTATTGTTTTTATAGTTGTTGAAATTTTTGTTGCTCCTAATAAAAAATTTACTTTTTCTTGAAGTGAAGTAAAATATTGACCACCTTGAATACATGATTTAAAGAAATAATTTTTTATTCTTGAATGTGTTATTCCCATGAATTATATAATATTATTCATCATGTATTTATTCATGTATCATTGTTACAACTTCATTCCTATTGATCCAATAATGTGTTTTTTAGAATTGTTATCAAAGAATGTTTAAATAATTTCAAAATCATATTTACCAATAAAATCTAACTGTAAGAAAATCTTTCCATGTAAATGTATTTAAATATTAATAGGAATATTTAAGGTTAAACTATTTATTTTAATAGTAATGATTATATTTTATCCATTTAAAACTAGGAAATATTTTTACGAATATTTTTGGAGTTAGGCTCGTAGTAGGAATGGGGTTATGGGGCATATGGAGCCTCAGTGTTGATATATTAAAAGTATTAAATTTATTATATTGTGTGCACATATTTCTAATAATTAATAGAATATATCTTGAATGGAGCCTTACATGAGAAACCCGAGACTTTAATTAAATAAGGTATGCATGTTTTACCCCAGGTGTAACATCATTTTTGTACTTGCAATGTGTTTCTTTTAAGATATACAGCTAAGAAAACAATAGGGAAATATATTAATTAAATAATTTATTATATATTAAGTGATGGAAATATAATCCACCCCGTTATCATCAGGGTTAGCGCCAAATCCTTGGATTATTTTCATAACCCTCTTCATTGGATAGGACTAAAGTGGAGAGTGTTGGTGGGTAACAATGAGTTTGGGGATTGGTGGTCTTCCTATCAAAGAGATTCTTATTGTTAATTAAATTATTGGATCATTCCAATGATGATGATGTAGAATCATTCTTATACACAGATTGATCCAATTTCAAGGTAGGGATTTGGATTTATTATATTAATCAATGATTATTCTATTTATTTGATGAGAATGAATTAATTACATTAGAAATTTAATTCATCGATCATTATTGAATTATGGTAGATTGGTTTTTCTTCTGGGAAATAGAAATTACTAAATGATTTTTTTGTTTATTGATTATTATTCATTATTCATTGATATTTTTCAACAATAGAAGAACTTCAACCTGATAAATGGCCAATGGTTGTTCCCCACTTTTTGGTTTCATGTTTTTATCCCCCCATTCTTCAAAGGATAATTTTCAATCATTCATTTTGGTTATGGTTCGACTACACTGAAGAATACATCATTGTAAAAATAATCATTGATAAAATAGATCTATTTCACAGATTTAGATATAGGATTGAAGGTATGATAGAGGCCTTATTATAATGATGTAATTTTACTGATGGATTAACGGAGATCAGATTTATGGGATTTTGAGTTTTGGAGACAATGTGTAATATGATGTGATTTCCATAAAGTTAGAGGCCAGAATCAAGCAACCAATGATTGTTCAGTTTTGTTCAACTCAAATCATGGATTCATGGATTATTCTTATGATTGAAAAAGAAGAGGAAGCATAGAAAAACATGCATTAGAGTTCCTGAATTTATAAAACAGTGTAACGTACAATCAATGTAGTTATGAAGAACATTTTCAATTTGGACCACCATCTATTGTGGATAGGGATTTTGCATAGTGATAAATATTACAAAATCATGCGACTCAATCACACAATGTGTGGTCCTTTAGCAGATAACCTATTGTGTACACCTGGATACATAAGAATTTTCATGTAAATGTGAACACAGACATAGACAAAGTACATGGGCATGAACAAAGTACACATACATGAGATAATAAACACTAACATCAGCACATGTGGGTCATGGCGTAGTGGGATTCATTGGCTATCCCCTATATACATTGTATAATTCTCCAATGGAAATTTTTATACCTTTATTCCCTCAGCCCAGTATCGGTATCAGTGTGGATGAATGATTTTAGCCCATCCTGAAGAGGTTAGGGTGAGTTATCTTATCCACAATATATGATAAGAGATCCCCCTCTGGTCTATTTGTGGATAGATTCTAGTATCCCTCTAAATGGAATGAGGTGTTATCCTATATCATTCTTCCAAAGGATATGTCAAGTGTCCCATTTCATATATCTAGGTTGTTTTATCCACTTTAATGTTGGTTATTAAATATAGGGTTCGGTACCCCCCCCCCCATATGCCTTGGACATGATCCCCTACCCATGTAATAACATCAATGAATTCCATTTTCTTCTTCTTCAAGGAATGTACCAATGAGTGAAACCTCTGAAATGAGTGACTTTCATATATCAATAATTGATGATTGATTTATCTCATATGAATTAATCCATTGAACCTCAAGATTAATCAATTATTGGTAGTGAGGACCAAGTCCTTACTTTGGTACTTGTTGTCTACATCTAAAAATTTCGAGGATGCATTGTTTATTATTCACTTACAGATGATTTTCAGTTAACTAACTCTTTAATGATTTTTGTTTGATGATTTCTAGGTGTCATACTGGGTATAATTATACTCACCCCTACATGGTATCTACTAATATAAGTCTTATTTTATGTAGTGAATATTCCTTTTGATAGAGTTCTGGGTAGACCAGGAGCTGGTCAAGAATTGTTGTACCTATCGAACCTTGTATAATTATAGGAGTTTTATATTGGTTAAAAATACTCCTTATTAATAGGTTAGATACTTTTTCAAGTTATGGTGTAATTTTATTTGGATTATATGCCTTTATATACTCTTATCATAGTATAATGTGGGATTATTTTGCATATATGCATTTACAGTATTAGTTTCGTATCGTATGTATTATCTGTACTATAAAAATGAACAAATCATGTACCTATTTACACTGTTTAATTGTGTTTTTTCTATAGTTTTAGATATATTTAATTTTTTCTAAAAATATAAATAGGATTAAATATATCTTCTGGAAAAATCATCCCATGAAACCTGCCCTCAATTTTTTTATCACTCGCATTGCTCTCTGCTCTTACCCATGATCACTTCTCTTGAAACTCTTCTCCCACTGCAGATTTTCCCACTCTATCCACTACTTCCCTCTCTACATTTGTCTATGGGTAAACTACCTATAAGTACCCCATGCCTGTCATCACACTTTTTCCAACCTATTATTCTGATCTCAGTATTATACCTTAGGGTTTCGACAATATCGTTCTACCCTAGTCTCTTTACAGAGCTCTATTCCATTCCCATTTATACCTCAAAAAATGATCCTATCATATACCATATGGTTACTACATATATTCTATTTCTTTTGGGAACATCCAATGAATCTCTCCTCGATTCACTCCAAATTTTACCCTCAATATGGCCATTCATGACTGTCGACCTTATCATCATAGTAATCTATAAATATTGTGGTTCACTTGTATTGAACATCGCATGAAATTAATTTTGAATCATTAAATATAATTATTATGTATATTACCAATTATAGGAGTTAAATGGTTGATTTTCCTCATAGAGACTATTTTCACTCTACATCGTCCCATTTCTATTTTCACCATTTCATTAACGGTGGTTTCCATTCATGACTGGCGACCCATACACCACTTTAATCGGTAGTGATAATGGTTCTATACTATTTCATTACAAATTTATCCTTTGGAATTTATAACCCTATATTATTTTTTTATAAAATTGTAAAGACCAATAATTTCAATGTAAATTATTATTTGTTAATTAAATGGGAATTTTACGAGTCCATGAAAAATGACGGCGAGTGATTTCGTGGCCCAGAGTGCCGAAAATAAATTTCTAATCTTTTTTTTTGAGTATGTTCAGTAAATATGAAATCTGGATTTTTCAAACATTTGAACTGTTGCTTGGAATTGATATCTGAAGGAACTGTTGAGCTCGCTGCGCTGGTATTTTCTTAAGAAGACATTCACCTTGATAGTAGTTGGTCAAGGGTGAAAGGCAGTTTTGGGGTTTTTTGTGGAAATAATAAAATAAAATAAACACACATTTTATTTTATTTTTTGTAACCAACCTCCATGTGGAAATTGGTGGTGGGGACCACCAGACCATAACCTCTCATGGGAGGTTATGGTGGCAGAGACCACCCAATCCAAACCTCTAATTAGAGGATATGGTGGTGTGGACCACCCGAGATTAAACCCCCTGAAACCCCCCCCCCCCTTATTTGGGAGAAAAACCTCAACTCCCACATAAATGTTGGAAAATCCCTCAACCCCACCATTAATGTTGAGTAACCACTTGACATCATCCACATTATTTGTGCCAATGCACATATATTTATTATGTCAACACTCCCCTTTAATTAATTGAGCCAACACATCAATTATCTAATTAATAATTTTGAATATCATCCAACAAACTTAATAGAGGGTATGATCTCTTATTTTTGGCACAACTCAACATTTGGGTGGAATTGGGAGAATTCTTCTCCAATGAAGAACACTTCCTCCACGATGAACGCCAATAAATAACGTCTTCATCTATAATGAACTGACACAAAAGTATGAGATTGGAGGTGTGTGGTGGACGAGACAAACATCGATGACTTCACCCTTTTCCTTATGCCAACACTGACAATAAACAACTTGAGGTAGGAGTTTGTTTCTAAATGTTTATCACTTTCCTTGTACTCCCTTCTTTTCTTGTGTGGGATGTGAACAAACCCAACGAAAGATTACAGTTTTACGTTCCTCCTTCATTATTTTAAACCACATGCTACCAATCTAAACGCGGAGGGTGCGGGCTAAACCAACACGGCCCGACCCCTTCGCTATTCCTCTTTGGTGTATTCTTCAAGATTGAGGAAGGTGACGAAGACGATGGAGGTAACAGCGCCGTAACCCACGGCCTTACCACACCTATGCGGCCAACCTGCGGCCTCGCCAAAATTCCATCCACTGAGCCGTGCTGCTGTTCGAGATGAGCCGCACCACTATTCGAGCCGTAACGTTCCACCGTCTGAGCCAAGCTGCATCGTCGTCTGCCGAGCCACACCGCCATCCAAGCCGAGCCGCACCACCAGGGTGAGCCGAGTGACTCCACCTTTCTGAATGAACCACCACCAAATTGTAGCTATTCCACCGACTCACGGCCGGTTTGCCGACCCGCGGCCGGTCCGCCGACCCACAGCTGGTCCGCACCCCTCGGCACCGGTTTGCACCCTCACAACCAGTCCGCACCCTCACAGATGGGTCTGCTTCCCTTTTGGCTAGGTCCACCACCCTCGCAGTACCCCTCATCCAAGCCGACCCTGCGGTACCCACGCATCCCTCGTGGGATGGGCCGTATTGCGGACCAGGCCAGACCCAAAGGGTCGGCTGGATCTGTGCGACCGGGTCGGACCAGACATGCGCCCACTTCGATACCTTTTACTTTCTTGTGGCCATATCTTTGGCACCAGACATACATCTGACAAACCATCAGTGGCATTGGGAATAATGGAGCGAGATGATCCATTTTCGTATTAACTACTGGAGTTTTGGATTATGATAGCAAACAATCAGGTTGGCTTGAGAACGAATCCAACTGGGGCCTCAAGACTAAAAGGATAATTACTCACATACCTGGCATCTGATCGACACGCCATATGTTACGTTGAGATACCTATGATGTGGCGGACCTTTGAGATACTTTTTCATGGGAATTCATGGTAGTTTGAGTATTGACCAGTAGCTTGTGGAGCGGATCCTCCCGAGATGAGCAAGCATTGTGTGGAGATCTAGTGGTTGGCTGAGACATGATAACTGCAAACCGTTTTGACTCGAAGTGACTCGAAAGGCCTAGTGGGGAGAGACTTGGTGATGCGGCAGACCCACGATTGTGAGCGCCTTGGTGACGCAGCTGACCTACAGTATTTGAATGGAGGAGTATATCAGCAGACCTTGAGGGGGAGAACCTCTATGAGACATGGTAGACCCACAGGGGGGAGTCCCTCTGTGTGATGTGGCAGACCCACATTACACATCATGGGGAGTATGTCAGAAGTCCATAGGTAGTGGGAATCACCTCTATGTGATGCGTCAGACCCACTGCACTCGACAGTGGAGGAGTTTTCTAGAAGCCAAGGAGTTCGATGTTGTGCTCGGAACGTTAATTGATACTACCCCTAGAATAAATCCTAGTTAGAGTTGAGTCAGAACCACTATGTATTCCTCATAATTCAGATGAATTATATAATAACATAGGTATATTTATGGGAATATACCTATGTAAGGTTATCTGTTGGTTTCATACTTTGTTTTTTATCATTTGTGGATTTTGTGAGGCCATGAGGTTCTCGGGGTCCCGAATCTGTATCGTTATACTCACCATTTCAAGGGCTATGCCTACACCTTATTGTGTTGGATGAAGATGATAGACAACAATTAATGAGGCTGAGAGTAATAACACTAGACAGTACCTAGAGGTGGACCTTATGAAGAGTCGGTACACAGAGGAGATAGACAGATGAGGAGTGCTGAAGAGGTGATCTGTACCTACCCATCAGGTAGGAACCTAAGAGGATGACCCAGCAACTGAATTTCTATTTTCTTTAGTTGTATTATATCACAATTGTAATTGCAATTTCCAGTCGATCTCATATTCTGGCCCCATTTACTTTGAGCACTCTTCTGATATATAGTTTACTAGGTGTTTCATCCATCTGTGTTCTTTCTTGTGTGTGTGTTTATAGGGTATAAAGGCAATGCCATCCCAATTATAGGGAATTACGCCTTTGGTGCTAGTCACCATCCCCTGGCCTATGGAAGAAGAGCTTGGGGTAGTCACGACATGGGCCCCAGGTGACGGGTCATGACCAATTGGTATCAGAGTACTTGGTTCTACCCCAGAACATAGGACTCCGATCTTTTTTTGTGAAGTTATTATGTTAAGGGTAATGATTATGATTTTTAGTTCTGGGAGTCCATTTTTGGTTCAGTGGCGGGCGTATCCATACAAAAAGACCCTGACTTCTGATTTCCTACTCAATGCATGAAAAACCTTATTACGTGTGTGTGTTTTCAAAAGTATTATTAATGTCAGCTCACACGGTTCTCTCACTAGGTACAACCTTTTAACCATGGAACAACTATTTATTTTCCAGATTCTTCCACATAGACAACTAGCTAGAATTATGAGAGTGGTACACACGGATAGCCCATCGAGCGATGATGCCTTGGTGCAGGGCCCTCTTCTAGTAGAGGCACTAGCCGTACTATTCCCCATTGGGCCACCAATTCCACCTTCCCTTGCAACAGATAGTGCATTCCTCTTGAGCGTGTTGCATGTGTTCTAATGCCAGAGGACACCCATGTTCAAGGGAGAGATGGACCAATAGATAGATAAGGATTTCCTGGAGGTTGTGGTGAGAGTTTTCTAACTGGTAGAGACACCATCTGATCTCATGGTGATTTTTGCTGCCAGCCTCTTACAGGTAGCAGCAGACGAATGGTGGAGCTTGATGCTACACCTTCATGAAGAGGTGATGCTTCTCTGGAAATATTTCGAGAGCCTGTTTTGGGCAGAGTTTGTCCAAGATACTCTTCGCACAGTGCGCATACAGGGGCTTCTTCATCTGCAGCAGTGAAGCATGATTGTGGCTCAGTACTCAGCGAGGTTCACAGACCTCTCACGCCACTCCATAGATATGGTTCAACACCCTTTTTCAGGGCCCATTGCATTGAGCAGGGTCTCAGGTAGGAGATCATGGATTTAGTGGTGTCACTCAGCATCCCAACATAGGAAGGGGTGTTTGAGAGAGCCCACTTGGTGGAGAGATTATTTGCTGAGCAGTCACCAGTAGTGAGACCCACAACCAGTCATCATGTAGCAGAGTCTTCTGTAGCTAGAAGCTGACAGATGTCACATAGGTCAAAGAGGAATAGACCTATAGGTTGACGACTGCATGACTCCTGATCGGTTGTGTGGGGCACCCAAAGGAGAGCTTGTCATGATAGGAGCGGGAAATGTTACACTTGTGGCAGGCAGGGTCACATGGCTCATGACTGTCCCACCCACCGTTTAGATGATTACCGGACGGTTGAAGAACCATAGAGGTAGAGAAAGAGGTTCAACAGAGGAGGTCAATAGAGAGAAGGCTGACTTGGCAGAGGAGCTGGTCGTGCAGCTGGCAGTGGGTGAAGATTTGAGGTGTTGCTACCAACACCACCAGTAGGTCCACCCCAACCGTAGGGAGCTGGTGGACATCAGAGAACTCAGCTCCAGGAATCTGAGGCCTATGATCATGGATCTCTAGATATTATACGAGGTATGATTTGTGTCTAATCCACCATAGTTTCAGTACTTATAAACAAAGGTTCCAGTCATTCATTAATTGTCACTGCCCTTGTTCGGAGCTTAGAGACTCCAACGGAGTTGTTGGCTCGATCCTTATGGCTAGAGACTCCTACAGGAGAAGATTCAATGATTATGCCCTGGTTCCAGTAGTGTGAGTTTACTCATGGAGGGGAGAGCTTCGGCTTGGATCTCCATGTAGCGGTGTTGAGGCCTTATGATTTTATCTTGTGTATAGAATGGTTATCTATAGTCCTTGCTCAGATAGATTGTATTAGGATCAAAGTGTGGTGTGTCCGCACGGATGGGACTAGGTTTACCTTCACCGGCGAGAAGGGAGCCTATTCAGCGTAGGATGGACATACCCCGAGGAGGGTGAAACTGATTACTAATCAGTTGGATAGCGATACCCTCGGAGCAGTTGATGAGGAGAGTCTGAGCTATCATGTAGTGGTGGACCAGTATGCAGATGTTTTCCCTGATGATTTCCCAGGTCTACCTCCTCACTGAGAGGTGGAATTTTACATTGACTTGTACCCCAAAATGACACCGATATCAACACCAGTGTATCGGATGGCTCCTACAGTGTTTTGCGAGCTGTAGGTATAGCTAGAGGACTTGCATGTGAAAGGGTTCATCCATACTAGTGTTTCACCTTGGGAAGCCCCTATTCAGTTTACCAAGAAGGATTGTGGATGTTTGAGGCTTTGTGTCAACTATCGGCGCCTAAACCAGGAGACCATGAAGAACATGTACTCACTACCAAGGATTGATGACCTCTTTGATCAGCTAAAGGTAGCATGATGGTCCTCGAAGATATACCTCAGACCAGGCTATCACTAGCTCAGAGTTTGAGATGAGGATTTGCAGAAGATGGCCTTAAGATGTCGGTATGGGCATTATGATTTCATGGTTATTCCATTCATCATGACCAATGCTCTAGCAGTGTTCATTTGACTCCTGAACATGATCGTTCAGTCGTACATTGATCACTTTGTTGTGGTCATCATTGATGACATTCTGATATACTCAGCTACTGAGGAGGAGAATGAATATCATTTGCAGGTAGTATTGTACACATTCTGAGAGCACCAAATTTATGATATGATCTCGAAGTTCCATATCTGGATCTGAGAGGTTCACTTTTTGGGACATGTCATATATGAGTCTGGAGTTGTAGCAGATCCTGTGATGATTAAAGCCATACTTTCATGGGATCCACCTAGGAGTGTGACGGAGGGGACAAACTGACGAGAAGTGCTGAGGAGGCGATCTATACCTACCCTTCAAGTAAGAACCTCAGAGGATGACCCAACAACTAACTTTCCCTTTTCATCAATGGTATTTTATCATTGTTGTACTTGTACATTCTAGTTGGGCTTGTATTCTTTCCCCTTTTACTTTCAACACACTTTTGTTATACAGTTTACTTAGTGTTTCATCCAACTGTGTTCTTTATTGTGTGTGTGTTTATAGGTTATAAAAAAAAATTCCATCCTAGTTTTAGGGAATTATGCCTTTGACGCTAGCCACCAACCCCTGGAATATGGAAAGTGGGATTGGGGTAGTCGCAGCATGGCCCCCAGGGGATAGGTCCTAAAAAATTTGTATCAGAGGTGGATCAGTTTTTCTTTAGTCTATTACAGTCACTCCCCAACATCTTTATCGATTTAGGGAGGCATAGAGTGGGGATGATGACTGCGAGGCTCGATGTGCTCAGATATCGATAGGGTAGGCACCAGATGGATTTTATGAAGTTGGGGAGCACGTCATACTCTTCAGAGGACGTACCATAGTACAAGTGTCATTTCAGGGAGAAGTGTTGAGGAAGATCCTCACATCCCCTCTAGCAGTATATCCAGTAGTGGCAAAGTTGTACCAGGATCTTCAATGAAAACACTGGTGGCAGGGAATAATGAAATCAGTAGAAGATTTTGTTTCTCAGTTCCTCACTTTCAGCAAGTGAAGGCAGTGAATCAGGTACCAGAAGGCTTGGTTCAGCCATTAGAGGGCCAAGAGTGGATGTGGGATGGGATATTCATAGAATACATGATAGGACTTTAACGTACATCATGGGTACAAGTCTCTATTTGGGTGATTGTTGACTGACTCACCTCATCGGCCCACTTCCTACTGATCATAGAGAAGGATTCAGTAGAGATCTTGGGGCGCCTCTATGTGTAGGAGATTGTGCGGTTACATGGAGTACCCTTGATTATTGTCTCTGATCGTGGTACATGATTTACTTCCCAGCTATGTAAGGGGTTTCAGGAGGCTTTTAGGATGTTGATTTGTTTAAGAACTGCCTTCCATCCTCAGATGGATGGCCAGACTGAGAGGACAATTTGGACCCTCGATGACATGATGCGTTCATGTGTCTTTGACTTCAGTCGTAGCTGGGAGGATCACTTATCTTTGGTGGAGTTTTCATACAAGAACAGTTATCACTGCACTATAGGGATAGAACCTTTTGAGCCTTTTAACGGGAGATCTTGCAGATCACCTTTGTGTTGGACTGACCTAGGAAAGTCAACACTAGTGGAACCAGAGATGGTACGGGCTGCCACAGAGAAGTTGCAGATCATCCAGTAGAAGATGAAGACTACACAGAGCAGGTAGAATTCATATGCCGATAGGATATCGAGACCTATGGAGTTTGAGGATGGAGACTACGTCTTTATACGGGTGTCACCCCGATGACGTATAGAGAGATTTGGCTGAGGCGACACGTTATATATGAGGTTCATCAGAACATTTCATTTTCACAGTAGAATTGGCATGGTGGCATACCGCTTAGCTCTTCGACATCAGTTGCACTAGGTTCACGATGTCTTCCACGTATCCCAACTGAGGAGATATGTGCACTACCCTTCTCACATCATTGACCATGGTGAGCTGGACATCAACGATGGGGAGACCTTTACGGAGGTTCCATTAGATATTGAGGATCAATTGGAGCGGGTCCTTCATAGAAGGTCAATACATTTGGTGTGTGTTCACTGGAATCACATGAACCTCCAGGAGAGCACATGGGAGCGAGAGGCTCAGATTCGCGCTCAGTACCTCTACTTGTTTCCTAAGTTTTATTTATGGCTTATGAGGACATAAATATTGATGTGGGGAGATTGTAAAGACCCTTAATTTCCCTGTAAATTATTATTTTTAATTAAATTGAAATTTTAGGAGTCTGTGAAAATTGATGACGCGTGATTCTGAGGCCCGGAGTGCCCGAAATGAATTTATGAAATCTTTTTTTGGTACGTTCAGTAAATGTGCGAGCGGGTTGTCTCTAACAATTGATTGGTGATCAAAATATAAATAGGAAGGCACCATTGAACTCACAACATTGATATTTTATTAATATGACTTTCACCTCAATGACAATTGGTCAAGGGTGAAAGTTAGTTTTTGGGTGTTTCAAGGAAATTAAAAAAAATAAACACATGTTTTATTTTATTTTGTGGTAACCAAGATTTTTGTGGAAGTTGGTTGTGGGGACCACCAAACCTTAACCTCCCATGAAGGTTATGTTGGTGGGGAACCCCCGAGCCTAACCTCCGATGAGAGGTTATGGTGGGGGGGACCACCTAGGATTAAACCCCCTTGAAACCACCTTTAATTGTGAGAAAAACCTCAAATCCCTCATAAATATAGGAAAACCTCTCAACCCCTCATTAATGTGGAGGCTCCACATGACTTCCTCCACATTAATTGTGCTATCACACATATCATTATTATGTAAACCCTCCCCTTTATTTAATAGATCACACACATCAATTAATTAATTAATCTTTTTTCTTATCTTCCAACAAACATAATAGAAGGAATAATCTATTATTTTTGGAACCAATCAACATTTGGGTGGAATTGGGTGAAAGCTTCCCCAAAGAAGAACACTTCCTCCATGAAGAACACCGACAAGGAATGCATTCATCTATGATGAATTGATACTCAGTCCTGGGATTGGATGTGTGTGGTGGACGAGACAAACGTAGATGACTTCCACCTTTTTCCTCGCTCCAACACCAACAACGAAAAACCTAATGTAGGGGTTTATTCCTACATTTTTATCAATTTCTATGTACTCCCTTATTTTATTGGTCATAATGGAAACATACAATGTGAAAGATTATGGTTTTATATTCATGATCTGTTCTTGTGAACCACTTTATATAACTCAAAATGCGGAGGGTATGGGCCGAACAAACACGGCCCGACCCCTATGTCGTTCTTCTTTGTTGTATTCTTAAAAATGGATGAATGAGACAAAGACGACGGAGGTAATGGCGATTCCACCTATGAGCTTGCCCGCCACCCTGACCGACCCACGACATCGCTGCACCACCATCCACCGAGCTGCACCACTATTGGAGCTGAGCCGCACTGCCGTCCGACTCGAGCTGCACCGCCATCCGCTGAGCCGCGTCACTGTCTGAGCCAAGCCGCGCTACTAAGCCGAGCCGAACCACTCCAACCTCTACACTAAACCACCAATGAACCATAGCCAGTCCGCCGCCCCGCAGTCAGTTTGCCGCTCATGGCCGGTCTGCCGACCCATAGCCGATCTGACGACCGATGGCTGGTCCGTGCCCCGCGGTCGGTCCACTCCCCATGCAGTCGGTACGCGCCTCTCACTGCCGGTCCATTCCCCTCACGGTTGGTCCGTGCACAACACTTTTTTTCATGCCCTCGCGGCTGGGTCTGCTGCCCTCGTGGTACCCCTCGGCCATGCCACCCTCGCAGGCCAAGCTGAACTCAACGAGTCGTTCAGTATTTCAGATGCGGCTAGACCCAATGGGTCGGACCAGACCCGAGCCCACTACGACCCCTTTTTCTTTTTTTGGACATATCATGGGCATCAAACATCTGTTTGACGAACCGTCAATGACGTTGGGAATCATGGAGCGAGACGGTCCCTCTGAGTATATCCTAATAAAGTTTTGGATAATGATGGGAAATAGTCAGGTTGGATCAAGCACAAATCCAACTAGGCCCCCGAGACTAAAAGTATAATAACTCACAGACTGGGCGTCTGATCGACGTGACATCTATTACATTGAGATCCCTATTACACAGCAGACCATTGTGATACTTCTTCTTGGGACATAATGGAGATTAGAGTATCGACTAGTAGCTTGTGGAGTGGATCCTCTTGGATAAGAGCGAGCATAGTGCGATGACATAGTGGCTTGCTTAGACTCAACGACAACTGATCGTTTTGACTCAAATTGACTCGACAGGCCCAATGGGGAGCGCCTTGGTTATGTGGCAGACCCATGGTGTGGAGTTCCTTGGTGATGTGGCATACCCACGATTCTCGAAAGGAGGAGTACCTCAATAGGCCTTGAGGGGGAGTGCCTATGTTTGATGTGGCAGACCCATGGTGGGGAGTGCCTCTGTGTAACCCGACAGACCCTCGATACTTGACAGGAGGAGTACCTCAGTAATCCAAGGTTAGTGGGAAGAACCTATGTGTGACGTGGCAAATCCGTTGTACTCGATAGAGGACTATTTCTCCTGTAACCGAGGTGTTTGACGTCGTGTTCGTATTTTAACATGATACTACCCCTAGAATAAATCCTGGATTGAGCTGAGTTAGAACCTCCCTGTTTTCCTTATGATTGAGATAGATTATTTAATAACATACATATATTTATGGGCATATACATATGTAAGATTATCCATGCATGGGATATTCCCTCAACTTGTTGTTTTCGATTTAGACGACAAAAAATGCTAACTGAGGCCGTGAGTACCAGGAATGGATATTACATGGAGGTGGACCTTATGAAGAGTTGGTACACGATGGAGAATGATAGACGAGGAGTGTTGAGGAGGTGATCTATACCTACCCTTCAGGTAAGAACCTCAGAGGATGACCCATCTGGCGACTTTCCCTTTTCATCAGTTGTATTGTATCACAATTGAACATGTACTTTCTAGTTGGGCTGGTATTCTTTCCCCTTTTACTTTCATTACCTTTTTGTTATATAGTTTACTTGGTGTTTTGTCTAGCTGTGTGCTTTATTGTGTGTGTGATTATAGGTTATAAATGTAATTCCTTCCTAGTTTTACGGAATTACGCCTTGGGGCGCTAGTCGCCCACTACTGGCCTACGGAAGGCGGGCTTGGGGTAGTCACGGCATGGGCCCCGTTGGACGGTTCGTTACAAAAATATATTCATCTTTTATATGTCACATTACAAACATCAAAAATATTTTCACTTTCATATTCTTTTTTATGCATTTGATTCCCTCACCATATAATGTTTTATTATAATTTTTATGGTTTTCTTAGGCATACTCACAATATTTTTCTCTACTATTAGTCATTGAATATGGCCCTTATTCATTAATTTATTTGTCAAATAATATATATTAATGTATGAAATTTTGAAATAATTTAATCTTATATAACATTTTCAATGTTTATTTTGATATTTTTTATGAACTATTTTATGATTTTATTTATCAAAACATGATGAAACATAATCTCTGGTTGGTTATATATTATGAAAAAGATATTCATGAATTTTTTATAGTTTTTCTAACATTAAGGTATTTTTAGATCATTTTTAGAAAAATAATCAACTACCTATATTAATATTGTAGATGAATTAAAATTTTTATTTTTCATGAAAAAATGGGCCATAAAAATGTGATTCTTAAAGAAGAGTTGGTAGAATCAATGCACAATCTAAAAAAATGTGTTATAATTAATGTCTATGTTATATCAATACAATCTAGGTAGCTTATATAATCTAATTATGTTTAATTTAATTTTATAATTTATTTGACCCTTTCTATTTAAAATAATTAAAAAAAACATATTTCGACCTCACTGAAACTAGTTAAAGGTTCAATACAAAGGATAGGTATATCATACTTGTGAATGTTATTTTGGTAGATTAAAACAAATAAATTCATTCAATATTAATATTGTTATACATAGGTGATGAATAAATATCGTTTCCATCTTTTTCAGTTGGTAATAATTAAACTATTGGTAATTTAACATCATTTTATTCACCACATCATTTGGAGTGACATTGTTTTTAATGATTTTTTGTGACAACTAATTTGGCGTGTTAATGATTGGGTTACTCCAATGTGATGAAGGATATATAATAACTTTTTATAGGATTTAGTTATTTCTATCATCAATGGCATTTATTTTATTGAATTACGTAATAGATATACACAAACAGATGTTTTTTATAAAAAATATGTTTTACTCAAATAAAATTTTTATAATATTAATGTTTTTCATAAAAAATAATTTACAGTTTTTCCCAATTGTTCTTCTCATGATTTTAAAATATGGAATGTTTATTATTATTGACTCAGTTTTCTTTTTTATAGACTAAAACTAATGGATTATGCACCTTCTAATTCATTTCATACTCGTCTGTGTTCAATATTTGATGAATTTTTTTTAAATAGTTCATTTCCATCAGACTATCCTCCCATTTTTATATTTTTTTCACTATTTGGTGACACTTCAATTCCTTTCCCCATGTATATAGTTCTTAACTATCCCACTTACATAAATAAGTATAATAATTTTTTACATGTAAAATGAAAATTGAAAATTTTCATTAACTGAACATGCCTCAACACATTTACCAATATACTCATTATGGTCATTCATAGTGGTAAATTTTATGAAACCAACTTAGCTACATGAATAGTTAATGCCACATTTTATTAACATTAAAATTATTCTAGTATTAAAAGTTCATAAAATATTATATTTCAATATTATCGATTATAATAATTTCAATCTTTGACATATTAAATAATTACGAACATTTCATAAGTGAATTTAAATTAAGATGTACATAAAATTTTCTCTATATCATTATGAATTATTTACAACACCGTTCAGTGAGAATGTTTTCTTTCCCCATGTAAAAACTATTTTATTTAATTTTTAATTTACGGAAAAACTATATGGTTTATTATAATTAATTAATTTTTAACCTATGTTCATTAATAAACATTAATTATAAGATATCGAAACTATAGTAGTTATAACATCATTTTTTTGGGTCAGTAGTGTCCTAATTCTACATCCATAAATTACACTAATACATAACTATGAATATATATATATATATTTTCTGTATGAAAAAAAATTTCATTTACTAATTTCCCCTCATAATCACTAATGATAACAACAAGATTTCATATTAATATTTAACTATATAGTCAATATATTTTGATATATATAATGAAGAAAAATAACATGGAAGCTATATTTATACGAATATTATCAATGTTTCAATGAAAACATTCAAGATATGTCAGTTTGTTAATATATGTTGAATTATATTTTTGAAATTACATTTCATTTTACTTGTAAATATAACTATAGATTATCTAACATCTCTTTCCATATTTCATATAAAAGAAATACATCATTTTATTCACATGACAATAAGAAAGTAGTGACTATTATTTAATTAATGAGGTTATAACAATCACATTACTTTGAATGTTTGATTCTAACCTTGAAAAATGAATTCCCATTTTTATGTTTGTTTTAAAGAATTTTTTAAATTCAATTTATTTTTACATCACAAAACTATTAACTCCCTCTCTATTTTCCTTCCAATAATTCATATACTTGATGTGGTTTTGGGATATGTGTCTATTGAAATTTATTTTAATCTTGATATTGGGTAATGGATTCATAGTAGAATAATGTGTTTATTAGTTTCATGGATATATATTTCCATCAAACATGAATACAATTTGTGTGCTCTATCATTTTATCCCATCCAAGAATAGAATCCATGAAAATTTAGTGGTTTTCCCAAATTTGATTCCACAAAAGGATTCTAGTAAACTCACATAAATTTAGTGATTTTTTATAGATATTTTTATTTGTTCTAAGTCTTATAATAATAATTTCTTATAGAAAAATAATCTCATCATAAAAATTTTAATAACTAGAAATTTTTCAGATACTAGAAAAGTTCTTAGACTAAAAACTTTATTTGTAATGGTCACATATGATTTTAATCATTTTATTATTCTTTTTTTATATTTGTGTAAATTCTTTATTTTCAATTAAAATATTATAAACCATAATTTTACATTGTAATGTTTTTATATCAAAGGAGATTCAAGAACAATTTTCAAAAAAATATGCACAATGAAAAATAATTAAATGAATGAGTAAGTATCATTTGATAAATTCAACTGTTTTTATTTTTCAATATTTACATTTTTCCTAGTTTCATGTTAACATATAATTTAATATTCCTTATCTAATCATGCTTCTATTAATTTTCATATTTATTAACATCAACTTCAATATTTCCATGGAACACCATAGTGGAAGACCTATTTCATTCACCCCTATATTATACACACCTAATCATTATATTTCATTCACTAATATCCAATACATGAGTATATTTTTTTACTTTTCCAGATTATTCAGTACCATATAAAATTTATTTTCAAAAATCATTGCCTCTTTTTCATAGCCCTATCTATGGAAACTATATACTTACTTATATATTTTGAATCTATAATATGTATGTTTAATACATTCAGATACATGAATATAAAAGGTTTTGAATGTTATTAGGTTATATTCATTAACATAAAATTGATAAGAAAATTTAAAGCTTTAGGTTATATATAAATAATAACAAATATGTTGATCATCGTAAAAAAATTCCAATAATACATTCAATTTGAGAAATGATAAAATATACAAATTCTATAAAATATTATTCATAACAAACACATGTGGTCATACTTATTCATAAACTAGTACTTTGATACAATTTTTTTTGGTTTACAATTATTATGATAATGTTTAAACAAATGATTACACAAAAAAACATTAATTTGAGAACCCCAAATACATCATGGTTTTTAGTGGATTTCAAACTATTATTTTTAGAGATAAAATTATTTTTTTATATTTATTCTATTTTAAAATGTAAGGTTTGAGGGTTGATTGGAGGGCCAAAATTTATGTTCATCAGGATGGTTTATATAGTGTATTCTTGGTAGGGATTTATGTGAATCATCGTATATTTAAAGAATCATAATCGATTCTTTAGTAATAAAGGTAATCATTGAAATGATATTTACTATTTTGATTATCTATAATTTTAATTAGTATTTCTGGTTCAATTATATAATTTTTATGTGATTTTATACTACATTTTAATTTTGGGAGCTTCCTTGGTTAGGGGAATACCCATCTATAATTTCAATAAGCGTGTATATATGATTCTATATCATAATATATATGAAAGAACACACATATTATACCCTTTATTATTATATTATCATATATATTATTAATGAACAAATTCAATATATCTGTAGAATGTCCAAGGATGAAAAATATATACATGTGTGTAGAGTGTCTAGGTCACTTTTGGGATGGATTGGAAGTAAGATTCTATATAGGTTCTATTGAATTTTTAGACTAACAAGGTATAATTATATTATAACTTGAATGATTTTCCCATGTAGTGATACTTATTTATGCGAGTGATTGATTCTCATGACGACAATATGAATTGGTTGGAAACTCTTATTACAAATTACTAGGTAAAATCTTTTATTATCACATGGTAATATAATGTTTCACATGGACGAGGTACAAATTAATATAACAAGAGAATAATATCTTCAATCATAGTAATAGTTGTTATAGCGGTTCATAAAGAAGTTGTTTTCCCCACCCTTTAGTTTGTATTTTTCACATGATCTAGCATCACTCCAAATATTTGGTCATTTGATCCCTTCTACATATTGAAGTGTAAATTAGTGTGTGAAAACATAAATTATTTTGAATTCATGTCTACCAGATTCTTTTATCTTCAAAGGTAATATCACTGTATTTTTTTTTGAAAAGATATGATCATTTGTGCCAATGTGCATATCATAAATTAATATTATTCATAAAATGAGAAATTTAATCCTTACTCCCACTCCTGGTATCATTATAATAAATATCATATATAAGAACATTTCTCTCTGAAAAGGTCATATCAATCGTCTCTTCTTTCATAATAACTTCTAAAAATATATCTAAGGTAAGATGACTAACCTAGAGTTAAATATATAAGCATCATTCCCACCTCAAAAATGTTACCACATCTTCTCTTCATTAATAAGAAGATACTGTAAATATCATAGTATGATTAGGAACCCAAATACAAATTCCTAAATCACAGTGTTTTCTAATATAATTATAAAGATCTCATGTTTTTATATAGAGAAGTATTTTTTAAAATAGGCTCTATCAAAAAATTTCTATAGATTTGTTCCCAGGACCCCTTATATATATCATAATATCCATGATAAATAATTCACTATTTAATTGTAACTAAACAAAATAAACATTACAAAAATGTTATCTAATGTTATACCTCTACCCAATTCAAATTGAATAAAATATCTACCTCTTTAACACAGTGTATGGTTTCCCAATTATAAATCCACCACTCATTTCTCAATATGAGCAACTATTGGAACTCCAATAATGTATCACTCTTAGTACCTTTTTCTAAGGGTCTAATCCTTTGAGGAACCACATCAAGAACTTGTTACATCATCTTTAGATGAATCATATCGGTATGTTATAAAAATGATATACACAATCAGGTGAAAGAATACTATATCCCAATGATATGGAATGTTTTGACATTACTTCAAAATCCATCTATAAATTTTTTTTAAATCACTTTAACATGAATAATCACCATGAAATACTCCTACATGATTCATATACAACATAACACAATACCCTAAAATTATTAAACCATCCATAAATTAAAATTAGTTTAGAACTATGTTCATGGAGGTAAATTGATAAATGTTCGAACTCTTTACTAGGTTCCATGGTCTATATAGTATCATATGTTTGAAAAAACCACATTCAAACTAACTCAATTAAATTTACAGTTTACTACTCCAAAATTCATCTTAAACCACTCTTTGATGTTATTTATTTATATACCAACCCATTAAAATCTATTTTGAGTCATTAACAAAAATAACTTTTTCTAGATCCTTGTTTTGGAAAAACATAATAAACATAAAATATTAATTTTTTACTTATAGATTCCTCATATTTTTCCCTTGTAAAGTAATTTCATAAAAATATTAGTCACAAATATATTAATTCAATACCATGATCTTTCGTAATCATATCCACTATTGATCACCATAATGTACCTTGAACTATATTCAAATGAATGAATTTTCATGATGTACATACGAAGCCTTTTGAATGATGACTAAAATCTCAATGATCACACATAATTTATTAAAACAAATTCTTATAAATAGAGAATTGGGGCTCGAGGAATTTTTTTGGGTTGATTGTACATAATCAATATTTAATAGTGATATATCGTTGGTTTTTCATTTTTTTCAGTGTATACTTAGTGTCTCCATTCTTTATATTTTTGTTTATAAAATCTTGTGATACTTATATTTTTATTTAATATGACAATGTTTATGACCTTGTTAGTTTTTATCATTTTAGATCAAATATCATTCACAATTAATAATGAAACTCCCATGTCAATGATTGATCCTCTAACTACTTTGGGTCAAAATAAGATAGTGTGGGGCAAATGGTGTCATTAGACTACTACAATTTAGTGTAAATTCATTTAAAATAGTCCTATTTTATTTTATATCAATCTTTTCCTTATTTTTATAAAATGATTGAGTATTAATTACTTTCCTTCAAAAGCATAAGAATGAGGATTATATTGAATGAATAATGATTTTTCATAACTGTATGTAATAATTTATTATATCTATTATATACTTCTATATTAAAAAATCATTCAAATTTATTCCATTAACTGTGTATTCATGTTTATATAAATATGATTTAGTGAATATATTTTATAAAATTACATGAAAATATGTGTTTTATGTTAATTTTATTGAATTGTTTCATCTTAGATGGTTATATTTTTTAAATTTTCATACCATACAAATATAGATGCTCCAAAGTCATCACCATGAGGAAGGTGATCTCATAAAATCTAATAATATTTCCCATGATGAAATTTGTTTTTCTTTAAACTATAATTAATCATTAATGGTATATCATTATTAGAATTATATTAACATTATCAATAATTATAATTATGTGACCATTATTGAAGTTACTAAGTGATGAATTCGGTAAAATTAGAGCCTGGCCATTTAAATAAATTATCCAAAGAAATTTCCTAAATTTCCACCCAAATGATACCCAGGAAGGTCATTATTATTTGTCAATTGTCTAATTTTTTATCTTCTTTCATCACTACATTCAGTTTTCAATAATATTTATATGATATATAAATAGAATACATAAAATATCATACATATTTAAACATTTCAATTGTAGTTATTTAAGAATACCTAACAAAGGATATTCCATAAATTTACAAAAGGAAATAGTTTATTAAGATGTAATCATGTAAAATTAATTACTTAAATAATGTATAATGTTTTACACCCTTAGTAAACAAAGGTATATAGTTGAAACTATATCATTGAAGGGTTTATAATGACCCAGTGGGGATTTCAAATCTATAGACTAGTCAGTGGGAACATCATATACCTAAACAAATTATTATCCATCAAGAATGAAAATTAGAAAGTATGTAGAAGACCGAAAAGGCCCTAAATAGCTAGTTAAGGATATCATTATATGTTTTAAAATTAATGAAAATAACATTGGATATAATATCAGGATTTAATTTTGTAATTTAAATAATCATGAAATGATTACATAGAAACATTTGAGGACTAAATGAATAAAAAAATTAAAAATAGTCAATGCATTGAAAATTGAATTGTTCTATGTGTTTTGAATTGATTGTTTAAAAAATATGGTGTAGTCAATTTTTATATATTTTCAATTCCTCTTAGTTGGTTTTTCAGGTCATAATATTGTAGTGATACCGATAAAACAATTTAATGATACCGGTAGGGTTGAATTTTAATGTAGAAGGATGGTTTATACACTATATACAAGTTAGGGATTTAAGTGATCAAATTGTGTTTATAATTTATTCTAATGATATATTATTCTTTGAAATTGAGGAGGGCAGCATGACTGCGGCCAAGGGAAAAGGCTTTTCCTTCAAGGAAGCTCTCTACGGCTCGGCGTCGGCGGCCGTCGGTGCTGTGGGTCCTCCCCCGGTTTCCGTCTCCAGGCACATCCCTCCTATTCTGATGGGGCCAAGGGTCGCGGCTAGGGTGGACGGGGCACCTTTGGTGGAGTTCTCGACGCTGGAATTCAAGGAGGCTTCCTCTTTCCACGACCTCACCCTTGTGGAAAGATTCGGTCGCAGCAAACCTCCTCTCGGCTTCTTTAGGGAATTTGTCGAGTCCTGGGAGCTGAGCATTCCAGCGGCTGTTTCGGAGCTGTCCAGGGTGGCGTTCTCCATCCATCTGTTCTCCAGGGAGGATCTTGTGAAGGCTTGGCCTCGGGAGGACCGGTGGTGTGGTTCGTGGCGGTTCTCGTTTTCGCGGTGGTCGTGGGACTGCCACTTCGGGAAGGAGTCTCCCTCGGCGGCGGTTTGGATATCCTTACTAGGTCTCCCATTGCCGTTTCAGAATCCGGCGTTTTTGAAGGCGATAGGCGACTCTCTGGGTTCCTTCCTCTGCTCGGATGCTCCTACTGCGTGTCTCTTAGCTGCTGCTAACACACACATTTGTGTGGAAGTTGATCTTTCGGTGGGTTTAACTTCACGCTTATTGCTCCGATCTGGGGACGGCCTCTCATGGTGGCAGAGGATCTTCTTCAAAATCTCTCCAAGGTTTTCTGTTTCCTGTGGTCTTCACGGCCATTCAGAGGCGGTCTGTCACCGGGGGAAGGCGGGGTTCTGGGCTCCCGGTCCTAAACGTCGTGGCCCTGGCCCGACCAGTCCGGTCGTCCCGGCCCCCGTGCCGGTGAAGGTAGCCGTTGGGGGATCCCCTCCAGTTTCAAATTGCGGGGAGGGTCCGCATGCGCCGCCTGCCTTTTCTGACATCGCTGGCATGTCGGAGGTGGGGGACTGTGCCATAGGTCTTGCGTTTCCTGCCTCGGACCTGATTTCTCTGTCACCTGTCCCCCTGGGTGGGGACATGGGCCCTTTTATGGCCGCTCCTGCCATGATGGCCCCGTCGGATCCCTGGGCGATCTGCGGGTTCTCTTTTTTGGCTTCGCCGGCACCTCCTAGGTTCCTTTCCCCGCTCTCTCCAGTTTTGTGGATTTCGGATCAGCTGGTCCCGGACTATCTTCAACACTCTTTGAGTAGCGATCTAGCTACTGCGTTCAAGGCTTCTTCCCCGGGTTCTGCTGTCCCAGTGGGCTTTCTCAAGGAGCTTGAGGTTTCCCGTTGCTCCCCGCAGCGGTTGGTGCTGGTCTCCATCCTGCAAGGGGATCCGAATCCTTACATCTCACGGAATCCTTCCCTGGTAAGTTTCTCTCTGTCTGAGGAGGCGGTCGGTCCTCTGGTGAAGAAAATGTTCCCAGCTAGTTCAGCTCAGCGGGATGACGCTGTTGCCCCGATCACTCGTTCGATGTCCAAGAAGGGTTTGATTCTCGCTCCTGCTCCCGAAAGTTTGCTCGGCGGAAAGTCCAAGAAGGCTCACGCCTGATGGTTTCTGCGGTGATTTGGAACGCAAGGGGCCTGGGGGCGCAAGCAAAATGCGACTTCATGGACGTAGATGTAAGGAAGAACCTCGCCTCTATTGTGGTTATTTTGGAACCCAAGCAGAATCCTTGTAAGCTTCAGTTCCTTGCTAGGAAACTTGGTTTTTGCAGCTCCTGGCACGGCGGCCCCGAAAACTCTCAGATATGGCTCTGTTGGAAAAAGAACGTGGATGTCGAAGTGATCAGTGTTATGAACCAGTGCGTTAATGTGAAGGTGTCGGGTGGGGAGGGTGTCACGCTCTTCTCTTTTATTTACGCCAGTACTGAGTCTGAGAGGAGAAAGGATCTCTGGAACTTCTTATCCTCCTTCCAATCGAGCGGACTTCCCTGGTTTGTAGGGGGTGACTTCAACTCCATTATGGATTTCTCCGAGAAGAGGGGAGGTCTTTCGCACGTTAACAGTGGCATGCATGACTTCCAGGCTTTTCTCTCTGCGGCTGGTCTGCTGGATTTGGGTTTTAGCGGAAGCAAATTTACGTGGTGTAACAATCGTAGGGGCGCGAGCCGCATTTGGAGTCGGCTGATAGGTGTCTCTCCAACCTGCAAGGCCTGGACTCCTTCCCGCTAACTTCGGTTACACACTTGTCCCGCTCACTTTCAGATCACGCCCCGCTTCTGGTTGTCCTTCGAAGGGAGTCCGCGACAGGGTTGTCGTTTCATTACTCTAGTTGCTGGCACGGGGTGGAGGGCTTCATGCAGTTGGTGAGGAAATCGTGGGAGCTGGAGGAACCCGGGAGGTCTTGGTGTGGTCTTTCTAACCATTTAAGGCGTTTAAAGAAGGATATCTAATCCTGGTTGGCAGAGAGACCCCAGGATAGCACGGGGGTGGATAGGATCCAGCGGGACATCGAGCGGATAGAGGAGGAGATGCAGACCAACTGGGATGAGAACAAGTTTACTGTGCTCTGTGACAAACGTATCTTTCTCGCTGAGAAGCTGCTCGAATTGGAAAGACCCTACCGGCAGAGGTCTCAGGTCCGTTGGCTTAAGCATGGAGATAGGAATAGCGCCTTTTTTCATGCATTCCTGAAGGAAAAAAGCAACTTGAGACTTAACCTCAGCCTGGGTAACGGGGAGTTCACTTCAGACGTGGGTATAGCTGGCCGCATGGCTCTGGAGCACTTTGAAGGAATTTTGGGCGGCGGGCGTTCTCGTGGGAAGACTCAATGTACTGAGGAGGGGGCTGGATCCTTCATGGGATGCATTCCCCAGTTGGTGGAAGGTTCAGAAAACGTGTGCTTGAGGGCTATTCTGTCTGTAGCGGAGGTTAAAGAGACAGTTCTGGGGATGGCCCTGGACAGTGCCCCAGGACCGGATGGGTTTCCTAGATCCTTCTATATAGGTGCATGGGATATCGTGGGGCCTCACGTGGTGGAAGCCATTCAGGATTTCTTCCGTGGAAGCCCCCTTAACAGAAGCACCTGTGCCTCGAGGGTAGTCCTTATTCCTAAGATTAAGGACCCTTCCTGCATTAATCAGTATAGGCCAATTTTCTTGTGCAACATGTCCTATAAGATCCTGTCCGGTCTTCTTACCCGTCGACTCAGCAGTGTGATACCGCGGCTTATCTCAAGGGAGCAGCACAGTTTCGTACATGGCCGTAGCATACAGGGGGCGGTGGTCATTGCGAATGAATTGGTTAGTGACATCAATAGGAAGACGGTCGGGTCGAATGTCATTTTCCAGGTGGATATGGATAAGGCTTATGATACTATGGAGTGAGGTTTCATAATCTGGGTTATGAGGAATATGGGATTTGAGGAATGGTTTTGTGATCTTTGCTTCCGATGCTACTCTTCTCCTTGGCTGTCTATCTCAATCATGGGGAAGGTTTTTGGTTTTTTCAAGACGGTACGAGGGGTGCGGAAAGTTGATCCCTTGCCTCCGAGCCTCTTTGTCCTTGCTCAGGATGCGCTTTCTCGGAACCTTCATAGAGGGATGGAAGAGGGAAGGGTGTCTCCTTTTGTCTCTCGTGGTGGATCAGAGGCGGTTTCACATCTCATGTTCGCCGATGACATACTAATTTTTCTGAACGGGCGGTGACGATCGTTGCATGGTTTTATGGAGATTATGCAGACTTATGAACACTTGAGCGGAAATGGTATTAATGGTGCAAAGAGCCATGTTTTCATCTCTAATAAATGATCAGGACAATGTTGTAAAGGGATTCAGGAAATGTTGAATTGTCAGAGGCGGCAATTTCTGATGATTTACCTCGGTATTCCTTTATCATATGGGCGTATCAGGATTCATGTCTTTGATGGGATTATCAGCAGAATTATGGGGCGAATCATTAATTGGAAGAGTAAGTTCCTTTCCTTTGGGGGGAGAGTTTCACTAATCAACAAAGTTCTTACTTCCATCCCAATGCACCTTCTTTCCATCATGAGAGCGCCGAAGGGTGTTGTGTCAAGGATGGAGAAGATTTGCACTTCTTTCCTCTGGGATGCCAACCAGAAGGGGCGATTCCATTGGGCCTCATGGAGACGGATGGCGAGGCCTATCAATGAGGGCGGGGTGGGGCTCCGGGACATTTTTAACACCATGCAAGGGTTGCAGGCACGACTTGCATGGGAGGTTATCAAGGGGGACTCTTTATGGGATTCTTTGATTAGAGGAAGGTTAGGGTGGGACGACGGGCAGCAAGAGCGCCAACGGCCTGGCATGTCTAAGCTGGCTAAGGGTATTCTTTCGCATTTGGTGGAGCTTCAGTCAGCTTACCACTGGATTATTGGCAGCGGCAAAGTTAGCTTCTGGAGATCGAACTGGGCAGGTACTCCTCTCTTCTTCCCTGGGTGTCCCATCCCTGAGGTCTCCTTCAAGGAGGCGTGTGGGCATCCTTCGTTTATACAGGCCGTTCTCAGCCCGGAACAGAGGGAGTTATTCGAGAGCATCATCTTGAATAACGAGGTGGATAGGTGCTGCTTTACTGGGTCAACCTCGGGCCAATTTTCTGTTCGGGATTTTAACCGGCTCCAGTCTACAACGACGACTCTGGACGAGTGGTCCGCCAAGCTTTGGTGCAAGGAGTTCCCCACGAAAATGAGCTTTCTGGTTTGGAGGATTAGGAATGCTGCACTGTCGATGGATGAAAATGTTCAAAGGAAGGTCATTCCCTTGGTTTCTCAGTGTATTTGCTGTGAGCATCCGCAGAGAGAGTCCACGCTGCATCTGTTCTTCCAGAGCGACTGGGCTGGACATCTTTCGAGCATGTTCACCCCCCATTTCAGCGGTAGCGGGACACATGCTTCCCTCCACGAGTTCCTTTCCTCAGGGTTTCACGGGGTGGGAGACACTGCGATGGAGTCCAAAATCTGGGCCTGTGTTCTTGTTTCTGTCTGCTGGTCTCTTTGGGAGGCAAGGAACCAGGCGAGGTGGGGTGCTCACCCCTCGGTCTGGTTCCTCCAGATGCGGACAAGGGCGCTTTGCTCTGAGTTGGGTGAAGTCATCAAAGGTGGGCAAGCCTTGGCTTCCTTCTGTAGGTTCTTCCATCGGACTTATTCGGCTGGTGCGTCGGGCGAGCTGAGAGGCAAATGGGTTCATTGGAGCCCCCCCCTACATGGGTTGAAATTGAACGTTGACGGTTCCTTCAGGAGCAGGATGATGTGGGGCGGGGGCCTCATACGCAATTCAAGTGGCTCTGTTTTGGCGGGTTTCAGCACCTTCTTTGGGGCCGGTAGCTCTCTGGAATCTGAAATGAGAGGCCTTCTCACAGGTCTTGATGTGTGCAAGAGGCTGGGGTTGCAGCCGGATGTGATTGAGTCTAATTCAAGGGCCTTGGTTAATATGGTCAAGGGCAGCTGTGAGGTGCCATGGTCCCTCTACTACTTATCCAGGAGGTGCTCCTTGGGTACAATTCAGGGCCAACAAGCTAATCATATTTGGAGGGAAGCTAACTTTGCTGCTGATGCCCTTGCCGGCTTGGGAAGGGAGGAGGAGCCTCTAGTTGTTTACAATAGTGCCAGGTCACTTCCCATGGTATGTATGTCGTTTGTACAAGGGGACGCTCTTGGTTTACACCATTTCCGGCCCCCTTAGGGTCTTTGGATGATTTTTTTGTGTGCCGGTGTCCACAACTTTCCTTCATAATAAAATAAAAATATGATTTTCCCCTGATATATTATTCTTTGAGTTCTTGCAGTTTTTTATTTCTATTTCTATTATAATTTAATTTTATTTGGTTACACATTCTTGTTTTTGTTCTAGAAATGCTTGTAATCTTTTTTAAATTATTTTTTAGAAGCATCATGTGATATATTGTTGTTTGAAATTTATTTATATTGTTTATTAAGTGTAGAAAATGATATATTCCTGTCTGAATTCTTGTGATATATTATTGTTTGACAAGATACTGGTAGGGTAATAATTTTACTGTAATATTGAAGATTTTTATTTCTATTTTAGAAGCTACTAGAAGGATAATAGTTTAAATACAATAGTAAGAGTTTACTTTTATTCTGGACATTTTCACCTGATCAATACACGCACATACACACACCTAAAATGTTGTAGGTGTAACTGTTTTTTTTAATGGGGATATAGTTAGGATTTAAATCCTTAAATTTATATTGGTGTTGGCCAAAAAAGTATCCACATTTTTGAACCATGGATATAGTGGTGTTTCTATATTTTGAAACCATGGATACAACTCTATTTATATGGTTCCAAGCTATGGAAATAAGATTCATTATTTTTAATAACATCCATATCTTCCATCAATGGATACCTATGTATTTCAAAAGTTGACACCCTGTAAATATGCCTATATCCAAGAATTTAACAATGAAATGAATCATATTTCAATCATTTCAATCCATGGAAATAGTCTTGGCTTGATTTCAATTCCAATAAAAACCACAACCATCCAAACCATGGATATATCTTATAGCCACTATTTTAGGGATTATACCAGCGATTATAAAATGTGGTTATATGCAACTTTTCATGGAGTGTATAATAGTTTATAATGTTGTGTGTATGTGTACATGTACCATTGAATAATTTATATCATGTGTGTGATATGCCTACTCAATGATAGTCTTTATCCACTAGCCTATTGAAGGCGGTTTTTGGGTGTCACACTCTACTTATTACCACCTTGTTGTGCCCTAATGGATCAGGTAGGGACATTAAGAATTAATCATGTGATGTAATAGGTAAATAAAAAAAAATCTCAATATAGGATGGGATTTATATGTGAATGAAAATTTTCATTAATTGTTATAGGATCATACTAGAATGCATGCCACATGTTACGGGAGGTTGTTAGAATGTGTGAAACATGTAAGATTTATTTATTGGTAATGAAATGACTATAGAAATACATAGTTTGAGCATTTACAATATGAATGTAGTTTTAAAAGGTGTTTTAAAACTATTTATAAGTTTCTATGAAAAAAATAAAAGGATATTTTAAATCTTTTATAAAGAAATTTAATTTTTTTAAAGGTGTTTAAAATGTATTTAAATATAGTTCTAAAAACATAATAAAATAATTTTTTTTAAAAATAGCATAAAAACACTTGTAACTTTTATATTATGTTTTACAATTGTTTTAATGTATTTTATAAAACTGTTTAAATGAATTTTATAAGGAGGTTTTATATCACATGTAAATAGGTTTGAAAAACTTCAAAAAAATAGTATTTTAATCACATAAAAAGTTTTAATTTTTTTTTAAAAGTTAACTTTTAGTTTTCATCATTTATGTCTATTTATAAAAAAACAATTTGCAAATACCTATAAATTTATTTAAATAATTAAAATTTTCATTTCCATTGGAACCTAGTTAAATGCTAGTGGCCATGAAGAATACATGTTTCCGCTTATGTTCTGGAATCATATTTCACCCTAATGTGTGGGGACACTTCATAGCATACTATTTTACTTCATTTTCACAATTCGAAAGAATTAATATTAAATAGTAAAAAAGTGTTAATTAATGTTTTCATCATTTTCAAAATAAAACACACAAAAATTGAATAATTACATAAATTCATCACTCCTCTAGTGAGTGATCATTTCCTGGTACATAGATGATGGACCCCCATTTAGGATAGGTATTACCACTAAATTTGTACCAACTCATGAAACCTAATCACTGTATAACTAATGATTATATAATTTCCATTATTCACCTAATTCTCCAAAATGTGCAGTCATCACAGCTTCAACATAAGGAAAATTATAACGGTTCCACTATTAAAATATTAATTCATTGAAATACAATAATAATATATGATTAAATATAATGAAATTTCATAGCCATTTGTGAGCCATAAAATTATCCTTTATTTAATTTTCAATGTGTATTTAGGTGATTGGTGACCAAGCTGAAAATAGAATAATTTTTTATACTTATTTTTATTCCTGATTAAATAGGGAAATTTATTTTGGTAACTAATTCCTAAAACAAATAATGTTATTTAATAGATTTATTATACAATTATTTCTTTAAAACATTATTTTTTAAATTAGAGGATATTTTTCGATATAACTAAATATATTTTTGAATTTATCATATTGGATTTACCTTTTTATGTATTTTTGATAATTTTCTAAAAATGATTAATTTTTAATGAATATTGAAAATACTACATTTTAGTTCAAAACTAATTTTTCATATAATTTATTTATATAATTAGATTAACATTTTTATTGGTTTTAAGCTATAATAAATTTAGTTTTTATTTATTATCCTAATGCATGTGATTGAAATTAACTTCACATTAAGATTGGATATAAAAACTATATTAACTTCTGATCATTTTAACTTTATAACCCCATTTCCTCGATTTGTCAATGGGATGAATTTTAATTTAATTTTTACTTTTTATATTAATTGTTTTTTAAAAAATGGACATACCAGGTTGTAATTTATATGAAATTTTTTTTCTAATAGAAATAACATAACTTTTGGTGAATAGTAGCTTTATTTTTTTTACCACGATAAATAGTAAATAACGAAATAAAGGGTAAAAGTAATATTATAATTATTAAAAAATTACCGTAACACTTGTATTAATTTAATTGGATGATTGTGCTTAGAACAAAGGCATCCATGGTCCGATTTTTGGGCAATATTGAGCCAATTGGATATCATTAATCTATTTATAATATTTTATTCAATGAAATGTAAATTTAACCAATTAATGAAGTTTTTTTTATCATGGATATATGTAAATATATAAAATTAAAAATTTTAAATGATTGTGTTGATATTAAAAAACTTATTTTTATGATTGTAATATAATTTTATTTTATATGTATCAAATAATTACCATTAATTCTTATGCAATGTTGATGCAATCCATGAGAATGTGAAAAAGTCAATAAATAAATTGTTTTAATTATATATATATTAGAAAGATTAATTAAACCTTAAATTGTATAAATTTACTTTTGTGTGTATGTTTCATCTAATATATATTTTTCACTAGAATTTTGGACATTTTGGACCCACATGGATCTCATTATTCCATTTATATTATTTTATTGAAAATAAATACCACTTGATAACAATATAATTTTCAATTAGTATAATATTTGATTATGAAGTTTTTCATAAGTTTTTTTCAAAAAAATAATACTGAATCGAATGATAATATAATTATATTAATCATTTATTTTTATTTTTAAAATTTAGATTATAAATAATAAGATTAATAGATTAAACAATTCTGATGCAATAATTATTTGATTAGTGAATAATAAATTTAAATATTTGTAAAAATAATAAATCAAATATTATTTTATTTTTAAGCTTATTCACTAATTAATTCAATTAATATAATATGTATAAGATATTATACATATTTATATTCTAATTTTATAACATGTTTTTATGTTTTTAAATTAAAAATTTATGAATATTGTTTAATTTGAAATAATCAATTTTCATGAATATAACAACTAATTAAAATATTGAAAAATATATGAAAAGGACAAAATGAATATATATGGTCTGAAATTTGATATCCTTTGATTTTTATCCCCTTTTTAATTCATTAACCAAATATTAGACAAAATAAAATTTAATATTTTATGTAATTTCTAAATTACCCCTATCCTCAATTGGGAAAATAGACTCCCTATATATATTTTCATCAGATTAAGCCATATTGTTTGGATAAGCACGAAAAAGGTATTTACTCCTCTTCCATTAACATATTCATGATATTTTTTCTAACAAAAAGAAAACATCCACGAGCCATGAAGAGGTTCTGAAGGAGAATTTTTCAAGGGGTAAAATCCTTTTAACCACTTTTAAATTATTTCTCACAAATACCTTATAACCAAATCTTATCCAATGTTTAATTAAAACTATAATTACTAATATATAATAGAGTTATTTTGTGTTTATGGTATATGAATCATAAAATCAATAATATTCTCCATTTATTCTTGAATAAAAATATCATTGTCTATCTTGCGTCAATTCACTGCCTTCATGGACAATGATTTTTTGTCTCCCTTTTATCAAAATCATAGAAATGATAAATTCAACTGAAATTATATATAATAAAATAAATATATATATACATCATCATTTATGAATTATTATTTCATTTTGAAAAAGAATACCATAAATAAACCAACCGTGGAATCCATTAAAAGAACGTATCCGGAACAACTAAAATAATAAAATGTTATTAATAAATGGGTGGAAATGTTATAAGAAGATCATTTAAGGTAATATAAATAAAAGTTTAATTATTTAATATTTTAATAACACTATTCAAATCATTATACAAGATGTTTGAAAAAATATAATTGAATTTGAACTAGAGGTAAGGGTTTTTCTTTTTAAATTCATTTTAAAAGTATCGTTTAAGAAATTAAAAACGATTTTTTATGTTCCATGATAGGTTACCCCTGATTTCATGATTCTTTATTACTAATTATTTTTCCATTATTGTACTTCATAGTTATATTTGAATAAATTTATTTAATTATTATTTGAATAATAATTATATTTAAGATGTTATCTGTTTAACGAAAAAGGTATTTTGAAAATCTGAGTTTATTTTTCTCCAAGTTATAAATTAGTTATAATGTTTTTTATTCATGATATTTTCTTTGAAATTGTTTATGTTGGGTTTATCCCATTATTTCTCATGATATGATAGGTTGAGCCTCATTATAGCTGATGATATGACATGTGATCCCCATTATTGCTCTCCAATGCTTTAGGTACTCCAGAGATGGATTTTGACTGCATGGTTATTCAATGTATAAGGGTTAATGTAAAGTGATATGTTAAATATGACCCATGGAAGATTAATTATGTTTTATATCTGTTCTGATGAGTTTTTATAAAACGGGATTTATTTGTTTTTATGTTATTATTTGACTAACCATTTCATTATTTATATCACATATTGAGATTATTGGGATCATAAAAAGTTTTTAAACTGTTTTATACAGGGAATAAGTATGGGTTAGAGAAAGAAGGAATTCAATTTATATATTATAATGAATTTCATGAAAAATAATCGATGTTTTAAAAAAATTATTTTATGAAAAAATGGTTTGAGAGTATAAGTGTCTACTTTGTAATTTTTGAGTTATTATGTAATAGTTATGGAAAAATTATATAAAACAAAAAACATGAAAATATCGTCAATGTGAAAGAAGGTAAATTTTTACTAAAACTAAAGATTGTTTAATGTTTTTAGGTTGGGTCCTCATATTCTTGTATCAAAGTATGGTTTAGATAATTTTAGGGGTTAGGATGCTGTTAATAGAATACTTTGATTGATTATTATCTTAAATTTATATTGAAATGATATAGAATCTGAAAAGTAAAATTTTTATTCATGTAACATATTTCTATTCAGAATTGTAATTCACCATGTTAATGATTTGTAGAGGAACCACATGGTTGATGAAGAGCTATTGAAATCTGAAAATGCTATGAGGGAAAGGTATTTTCACTTGCTTAATATGTAAATAAAAATTGTGAGGATTTAATTTATTTAAGCCATGGAGAATGAAACAACCAAGGTAAAAATATAATATTTTGTTTTATATTAATTAGTCATCTTTAATTAAATAGTTAAATTTATTTTTTATGCAATTATTAAAATAAATAATGTTATTCAACATGTTTATTATATGTTTATTTATTTGAAATAATATTGTTCAAATTATATAATTTTAATTTTAAAACACTATTTTTTTTGAGTTTATCATATTGAAATTAAATTTTCCTAAATTTTTATGAATTTTCAGACCGTGTTTAATTTTAAATAAATAGTGAAAAATAATGCATTTTAGTTCCAAACTCCATTTTCATATACTTTATTTGCATTATTATATTGAAATTTTAATTGGTTTTTTCAAAATTAAATTAATTTTTTATAATTTAATTAAATTTGGTTACTTGTAATCAATTTCAAATTGAAATTGCATATAAAAACTATATGAACTATTGATCATTTTTACCTTCAAAACATGATTTCTCGATCTGTAAATAGGATATATTCAAAATTAATTCTAAATAATTTTATTAATTTATTTTTTAAAGGTTGAAATAAATGGATGAAATTTATATGAAATTTTTGTTGTAATAGAAAATACATTATTTTTGTGAATAATAAATTTAGTTTTGTTACCACGGTTAAGGGTAAATTGGGTAGTTAATGGTAAAAATAATAATATAAGTATTATAAAATTACCCAAACACATGTCCTAATTTCATGGGTTGGGTGTGCTTCGACCAAAGGAATCCATGGGTCTTTTTTATGTCAACATTACACAATTTCAATGTCTTTAATCCATATATAATATTATATTCAAAGAATATCCAATTTTACAAATTAATGATGTTTTCTTATCATGGATATAAGTAAATACATTAATTAATGAATCTAAATGATTATTTTTAACCTTGTAAATTTATGATTATAATATTTATATATTTTTAAATTTTTTATCTTAAATAGTTATCATTAATAATTATAAAATGATGATGTAATGCATGTGAAAGTGAAAAAAATTGTTTTATTTAAATTTATTAGAATACTCAATTGATCCATAAATAGTATAAATTTACTTGGATGTGTGAGATTCATCCAATATCTCCATTCAATTATAATTGGGTAAATTTTGGACACACATGAATCTAATTAGTCCTATTGTATCATTTTATTAATAAGAAAGACAACTTTTTCACACTATAATTTTTAATTAGTATACTATTTTAATATGATGTTTTTTGAATTTTTTTTAAAAAATTATTTGGAAATATAATAGAATTATATTTCTAATAGAATTAATTTTTTAAATTTATAAGAAATAAATAATTACATAAATGGATTGAACAATTATGATAAATTAACTATTTAATTAATAAATTAATTAATTTAACAATATTAACAAAATTAAATATAATATTAACTTTTTAGTGTAATTCAAGAATTCAATAAATTAAGATGATAATTATAATATATTTCAAAAAAATGGATTTTAATTTGAATAATAAATTGATGTTTTTAATGTCAAAAGTTTGGAATCGGGTTTAATTTGAGAATATCATTTTTCATGACTAAAATATTTAATTGTAATATTAAAAAAACCAAAAATATCTAAAAAAGAAAAAAAATTGAAATTATATTTTATTAATTTCAATATTTTATTCTATTTATCCTGATTTAAATTTATTAACACAATATTAGACTTAATACAATTTTTTAATATATGTAATTCCTAAATTACCCCTCACCTCACTTATAAAATGGGACACATTCCTTTACAAATATTCATCACATTAAGTAATATTTTTTCGATAAACACAACTAAATTAACTCCAAATCATACATTACAAAATTATTAAGACTTTGGTCTCACAAAAAGACAATTCCAAGAGCGATGAATAGGTTCTCAAGGAAAACTTTTCTATAGGTCAATTCTTTTTTCCCTCTTTCAAGTTATTTCTTACTTACAACATATCTCCACCTATTGTATAATATTTCATGAAAACTGTATTATCAAATATATACTACAGTTTTGTTGTGTTTATATTAAATTTAACATAAATCACTCATCTTCTACTTTTATTCTTTAATAACGAATTCTTCTTCCCTGGTGTGTCAATTCAACACCTTTGTGGATAATGGATTTTCATTTTCCTTTTGTCAAAATCATGGGGAGGTTATATTCACATTTAATTGTTTAAAATAATATATATATATATATATATATTATCAATTCTGTATTATTATTTCATTATGAAAAGGAACCATAAATAATCCAACATTTGAAACTATGAAAATAATTCACACAAAATAATGAATATAACAAAATTTCTGAAATAAATGGGCGTAAGATGTTATTGGAATAGAATCTAAGGTAATATAAACATGAATTTAGTTATTATATTAAATATAAAATTAAAACTATTATAAAAGAGTTTTGAATTCATTTGAAGGAGGTCAAATATGAGGTATCGAACATTCCTTTTCTAATCCCTTGAAATATCTCTATTATGAAATTCCAAAAGATTTTTTTTGTGTGGCATGAGTGGTTTCTCCAAATTTAATGATTGTTTATTTCTATATTGATTACATCATATGTTTTCATTGTTATTTTTTAACAACATTGTTACATTATTATGTTCCTGAATTTTATATTTTAAATGCAATTTGTTTTATGGAAATAGGTATCTTAAAGATATGAATGTGTTGTTCTCAAGTTTTTTAATGAGTTATAAAGTTTTTTATTCATTATATGTTCCTAAAAAATGTTTATGTTGTTTTTAAACGTCTATATTCCTATATAATAAGTTTTAATCCCCATTACTTCTAAGTATATGTTATCTTGAGCCCATTATATCTTATGAGATGATGGGTAAGACCGATTATAGCTCTATGATGCATTCTATACTCCAAAGATGGAAGTTGTCCAAATGGTTATTACATGTGTAAGGGTGAATGTAATAGTGATATAATAAATATTTTTCAAAAAAACTACATGTTGATTCAATGCATGCTAATGAGTATTTATGATTTTTTTGGGTTATTATGTTATCACCTGACTAACAATTTCATTCTTTATATCCCTTTCTAAACATTTTTTTTCTAATAGCATGTTTTTAAAATGTTTTTCATAGGTTGAAAGGATGGTTAAGAGTAATAAAAAATTAAATTTGGATGTTATGAAGAATTTCATGAATAATAATTCATGTTTTATTTTAAAAAAATTTATTTTGTTTAAAAAGTGGATTTTGAGTAGTTTGTTTAATTTGTAATAATTTTGTTGTTATGTAACGGTTATGTCTTAATTCTATAAAACAATAAACTTTAATATATCCAAAATTTCAATGATATGAAATCTGGAAAAAAACATATGATTTTGTATTCTTTAAGAATTGGTCATTATAGTTGTTTTCAAAGGATGGTTTATATAACATTAGGGTTGGGATAATGTCAATAGAATGCCATAAAATATTTTTACCATAGTTTTAGATTGTAATGGAATATAATCTGAAGAATTCAATGTTTTTATATCATATATATGCTTGTTTAGAATAGTAATTCACCAGTTTCTGGTTTTGTGGAGAAACCACACGGTTGAAGAAGTCATATGGGAATTTGAAAATGCTATGATGGAAATTTACCCTCAATTGTTATGTATGTAAATAAAAATAGGGCAGACGATATTTCTAGAACGTTTGGGTAATATATCATCCTAGTTAATAACAGAATAATTTGATCTAGTATTTATTTTTATTCTTTAAATAAATAGTTAAATTCATTTGGGTTAGTAATTCTCAATATAAATAATGTTATTAAACATATTTATGAAATGGTTATTTATTAAAAAAATAAATTTTCAAATTATAGAAATCTAATTTGAAAAAAATATTTTATTATCATGTTTATCATGTTGATATTATTATTTTATGATGTTTTGAGAATTTTCTGAAAAATTATAATTATCAATGATTATTGAAAAATTCTGCATTTTAGTTCAAAAAATCTTTTTCCGTCTAATTTATTTATATAATTAGATTAAAATTTTAATTGGTTTTAAGGTATAATTAAATCATGGTATTACAATTTAATATAATTTAGGTCATTTGAATCAATTTAACATTGAAATTTTATATAAAAACATTATGAACTTTTGACCATTTTTACTTTAAAAACCCATTTTGTAGATTTTTCAATGGGATAAATTTTAAATTAATTTTAACTAATTCTGTTAATCTTATTTTAAAAAATGTACATAATTTTTTTTAATTCATTTAAATTTTTTGTCCTAATAAGAAAAATTATTTTTTGGTGAATAATAAATTTATTTGTTTAACACCTTTAATGGTAAATCAATTATGTAAGCGTAAAAATAATATTATAAGTATTATAATATTACCATACCTCTTTTCCTAATTTAATTAGATGAGGGTATTCCATCAAAAGGAATCCATGGGACAATTTTAGGAATACATTGAGTCACATGGATTTCATTAACCCATTTACAATATTTTATTTACAGAAGACCTAATTTAATAAATTAAATAATTTTTATTATGATGGATATAAATAAATATTTACATTGGAGGAATGTAAATGTTTATTTTGAACCACATAAATTATTTATATTAATTTATTTTCAATTTTTAAATATTAAATATATAAATTTAATTCTTACTCAATGTTGATGAATTTCTTATCCAAGAAAAAGAAGATAAATAAATAATTTTTTTAAAAAGAAAAATCTATATGGCCTAACTAAATGAATAGGTTACAAATGTCGAAATGTTGGAATAGTACATTTATCATGATTGAAAACCAAAACATAATATTCTAAAATAGCAGAGTAGAAGATGCTGGTACATTCTGTTACTCCTTTGTTAAAAGGAATACTGCAAGCTGATTCACCTCACGATACATATGAGTGATGATGTATGTCATGGATGCAAGGTTTTTAGGCATTTTCTCCATTTATTCATGTACCTCTAGGAAAATATGATGTTGATTCTTCCAAACAGCTTGGAAAATATTGGCCGAATCACAATTGAACAAGACCTTGTTCCTGTTATTCATCTGAGAATGATCATCTGCTTTTATAAGTTCATACATTTCAGCTTCAATTACAATGAATTCTCCACAACGACTAGATTCACCTCCCATGAAGTCTCCTTTCTGACATCTCATGGAAAATCCATACCCAGATGAGCCATGGTTTCCTCTCCAAGATCCATCTGAATTAAATTTAACCCAGTCAATAAATGGAGGATTCCAGAAAACATCAATGGTGGAAAGGGGTTTGGGAAAATTACCTTTAACATGAAGTTTGTTCAAAATGATAAGATCTGTAACTGAATTGGAGAATCTACCTTTATGCTGGAAGTTTTAATTTTGACCCACCAGGAGGTTCTTTTGAATTTAAAAGTTGAGAATAATAATTTTCTCTCCATAAAGAGACTTGTATCTTCTATTCCACATGATATGAAAAATTTCAGCACAAGAAACAAGGAAAATATTTTTTACCTGGTTGGATAACTGAATGGCAAGGATGTCTTGCAACCATTGAGTAGTTTTCTTGTTTTGAATCTGATGTAACTCAACGAAATTGAAAATATAATTCCACTATGCAGTAGAGGTATTCCCAGAGATAAATTGGTGATTAACATATTCACAATGTTGTAGGAAAAGGGGGAATCTTGAACAAAGAGATATACCCACCTGCTGGAGGTTCTCTTTAAGGGGGGTTTACCAAAGTGAAGCCTCTAAAGGAGAGTGAAGCGGGAAGGAATAAACCTTGTTTTTGTAAAATTATCCATGAATGTTATATTTCCATGGTTTAGATGGTTGCAGTAATCTTTTTAATTTAAAGAACCATATGAAGAAGGTTCCCAAATAAGAATATCATTATCTTTATGAAAATTAGAGTCTTTTACTATTTGAGAAATGTTATTGAGAAGAATATGTTGTGTTTCCAGTTTCAGATTGATAGAGGTGTTTAGGTCCATATTGGAAATAGTATCATCAATTGGATCAATTAGGAGACTTCCAGACCAATTTTGATTCCAAATGTTAAGAGAAGAGCAAGAATTAACAAACCATTTAAAATTATTTATTATATCATGGAATATTTTTTAAAGTCTGGACGATATGGTGGATTGTAGATAGTTTATCATTCCATTAACATAATTTTTAAAAAACTAATCTCTCAAGAATATTAGGGAATTAACATTTTGATAAAATGATAGATGAATTGGGAAAGAAGAGGCTGATTGAAAATTTTTAGGTTTTTAAATCCCAGACCTCCTTTTGAGAGGTGTAAACAACATGTTTTCCAGGGGAAAGTGAAAGTATATTTTTTAATCATTCTTCCACTCCACACAAAGTTTCTATTCATAGTGTTCAAGTTTTTAATAACAGTAGCAGGACAAGAGTAGACCATGAATGATTAGACATGTTTAGTAGTGACGACATGTTTAATAAGGCATATGTGGCCAGCCATTGTGAGGGTTTTACCTTTCCAAGAAGAGAGAGTCTTTTTTAATTTTCTGGAAGCATCAACAAAGTAGGAGGCTCCTGGTATTCCAAGTAAGATAGGTACACCAAGGAAGTTGAAAGGAAAGCTACCAGCTTGGATACCCCAGTAATTTATTGGGTCATATTTTGTAAGGTTAGAAATATTTGTAACAAAGAAAATGAATGATTTATTCCAATTGATTTCATGACTAGATACCGACTAATAGTGACGAAGTCAACTCTTAAAGGTCTAGATATAATTTTTGAGATATTGACTAAAAATGATGATGTCATCGGGAATGTGAAAATGAGAGTGAGTTGAGACACCTCTAGAGGCTTTGATAGAAAGAAGGTCACCCATAGAGACCATTTGGGTGAGTAACCTACTAAGATATTCCTCAGCAATGGCAAAGATGATGGCTAAGAGGGAATCAACCTATCAGAATATAAGTTCCCAGCCTTAAACATTACTTAATCTTGAGTTATTACAAGATTACACATTGATGATATTTTAAGGTTTAGATTTTTAGATAATTAGATCAGAAATCATGCATTACATTCCACATTTAAACAAAGTTGTTACATAAAAGATAGTATTCATTTTTTTCCCATCAACAGAAACATATTTAAAAAAAACATGGATTCTTTCATGAAACTTCCTTGACCCTATCATCACATCATATACATTTCCCTTGACCTGTGAAAAAAATTTCAAAAACTTGGGATGAGCATAAAAAGCTCAGTAAGGGATATAAAAGTACAAAATGAAAACATTAGTCCATGTATGAAATCATACTTTACTCATAAAACATAATAATTTTAACATACATCATCAAATCATGAATAAATCATAGAAATCAGAAGACATAAAGGTATCTTGAGGCATTCATAACATTCTTACGTAGGGAGTAACCCTCCTGGTTACGTTTGGAATACCCATCACAGTATATTCCCTAAATATCTTAGGAGAAACCTTAACTTTTATCCCCTTTGTGTTACCCAATGCATTGGAGAGCTATATCGGGCTCACTCGCCCTTAGTTTATCACAGAACCACCCGTCTTCATAAAAATGCCCAACAACCATAACATAATCGTATCACATAAAACATGCATAAAGGAAACATAACATTTTCACTTTTCAATCACAAGATATAAATACAACACATTGATATAGAAACATTATGAAAACCATATGCAATACCAAAATAAATGAAAATTAAAACATGGTATTTATTTTTCATTTAAGAAAATGTTACGGCTTGTAGAGGAAGTCGAAGCTCAAATAATGGTCACAGCGGTGGAGAAGTCATTGTCACCGCATACGTACGACAAAAAAAACATTCCATTTTTTCATTTAGTAAATGATTTATATAAAAATATTCATTTTGAGTAAATGTAAAAGTAAAAGGGGTTTATACTCAGTATAAAAGAATGTTGTGTATAAAACAAAATATGCATCCGCGAAAGGAGATTGAGACGAAGTCCCATTCCTCGTATCTGACTTGACACGATCGTTCTTTAATCTCCTGAATCATAAACATGAGTTAGTTTATACTCTATTAAAAACCTTTTTCATGTTCATTATTCCTTTTATATCACTTATTACCATGTCATTAACACTACATAATTATTTAAGTTAATAAGGGTCGTTTTAACGATCATTGGTACTTGAGTCAAAAGTAAACTCTTTATAATTACAATTTTTTCATGTATCCATTATATCTAGAGTTATATTCATGATGTATATATCATATATATCATATATATCCAGTATATACATGAATTTATAATATTACATAACATTTAAAGGAAAGAAATGAAATGCACCGTTCATGGAGACGGTAAGCCGTACGTACGCATGAACGCTACTTTCATTTCTATTTCATATTTTATGGAATGGAATCATAATTATATAAATGTATATTATAATTCCAGTATAATATAATATATAATATCATTAACTCCATCCTTTATACATCCCACATATGGAATTAACGAATCAAATCACTTTGAGGGGGCGGTAGTCCGCACTTCCTAAAATGAAGATATCACATTTACCCATAATGGAAACCATAAAGGTATGAAATAAATGAAAAATACAGAAGAATAAAGAAAAACATAAACATATTATATATCATATATAAATATAGTGACATCTTATTGGCCACCATTGAAGGTGTTATAAGAATATTGAACAATCATCGTTTCATGAGGCAGAAATTCACCATCCACGGAAACAATATGTTCTTTAACCATTAGATGTATGTGTGTGTAAGTGTATCTAGAATAGGTATTATAACAACAACCTAGTATATTGAAAATAATGGTGTAGTTTCAAAAGAAATGAATAAAAAGAGTTTAGGGGGTTGGAGAAGCAAAATAAAACAAAAGAACATTAGAGAAATCTTTACCTTTAAATCGGGTAACTCTTCTTGGTATGAAACAAAATGGTTTCTTGATGATATTTCTGCCTAAGGTAAGGATTCTAGGATGAATAGAGGGATGTTTAGAGATAAAATGAGCAGATCTTGGCCGATCCAATGGCTTGAGAAGTGTGGGTAAAGAGGTAGAGGTGGGGGCCTTTTATAATAGGAGAGGAGGGTCACTCTTGGAAAGGTATAAAATGATACTTTATTTTCAAATGGGTTTCGGATTTTAAGGCTCCCACATTTATGTATATCGAGGATAAGGTGATAAGGGTTTTAAATATACTCATCCAATAGGTCTTTGACAAGTTTAAGGCTTATATTTAACATTATCTTTTCATTTTATTTAAATCGTTCATTAATGATGTAATCGATGCATCATCATGATGTCATTAATAATTTAATTTATTTAATCTATAAAAATTATAAAAAAATACTATGATTTAGGAAATCTTTTTAGATTTATAATGACTATTTAAAGTCCAATTTATCATTTATGTAGGAAAAATTAAAAATGTTTTACTCAGATGATACATTCTTTGTTATATTTAACTATCTTTAAAAATAAAAAGATAAAATGTCATTATCAATCAAAAGAGATTCCATTGGGTCCCCAAGTTTGTCACAAGGCATACCATGGTCGGAAATGACACAAAATGTAGCATTATAATACATGTTGGGGTAATTTTTTATTATTATGATATTATTTTATTATCCATAACTACCCGATTACTAATTAATCAAGATAATTAAAGATAATTACCGTAGTTACTATTCATAATGTCCAAAAACAAAAGAGTATTAATTAAATAATTTTTACCATATGATTCAAAATATGGAATCCATTTTACCAAATTTTAAACATATAAATTTCAATAATTAATTTAAATATAATTCTCATTGTCAAAAAAATAGTAGGTTTTTTTGAAACAATATCTATGAAAAGTTTGGCACTTGTTTATGCCCAATTCTAAAGTAAAATTAATCCCAATTACCACCATTGGATTACATGGTAAAAATATATTCTATTTACACTTTAAAACCAATTAAAAATATAATCTAACCATATAATTAAATTTGATGAAAATGCAGTTTTGATGTAAAATGCAGTATTTTTCACTATTCATTAAAAAATGAACATTGTCAGAAAAATAACAAAAATTCATCCAAAGTAAATTTAAATGCCACAATCATAGAGAATAAGTTTATTTTGACAAATAGAGCTTATAATAGTGTCCAAATATTGATTTTAAAAATGGTTTGCCATCAAAAGGCAGTAAAACAATCTTTTAAAAATATTAGTGTATTCCATGCTTAAGATTGGATTTATTCTCGTTTTAAGCCTCTAAACACTATTTAATTCATAAATAGACATATATAAGAATATATATTATTCATTACTTAATTGGTATGTTACATCCTTCCCACCTTTAGAAAATTACATCCCCAAAATTTATTTACTTATCGAATAAGTGGGGGTATTAATCCCTCATTGCATTTTCAGATTCCCATGTTGCCTCTTCAATCATGTGGTTTTTTCACAAAACCTTTACATGATGAATCACCTTATTCCGTAACACCTGCTCCCTGTGGTCATGAATTTGGATAGGTTGTTCCTCATAAGATAGGTTCTCTTCTAACTGAACTACCTCTGGACCCAAAACATAAGATGGATCTGGCATGTACTTCCTTAACATTGAAACATGAAAAGCATTGTGTACCTGAGATAAAATCGGAGGTAAAGACACTCAGTATGAAACCGATCTAACTCTCTCCAGAATTTCATATGGTCCAATGAACCATGGACTCAACTTTCCTTTCTTACCAAATCGCATCACACTTTTCCATGGTGAATCTTTGAGAAAAACATGATCACCTACCTCAAAAGAGAGATCCTTCCTCCTGTTGTCCGCATAACTCTTCTGCCTACTCTGAGCTGTTCTCATGTGTTTCTATATCAGTTGAACTTTTTCTGCCAACTCTTCTACCAATTATAGTCCCATAAACATCCTTTCACCTAATTCATCCCAAAAAGATAGAGTTCGACACCACTTCCCATATAACGCCTCAAATGGTGCCATCTGTATACTGGAATGAAAACTGTTATTATGAGAAAACTGAACCAATGAAAGATGTTGGTCCCAACTTCCCTGATAATCCATGTTACAAGCACATAACATATCCTCCAAATTCTGAATTATTCATTCTGACTGCCCATCTGATTGAGGATTGAAATCCATACTAAAATTTAATTCAGTACCCTATGACTTCTGAAGGCCTTTCCAAAACAAAGAAGTGAACCTGGGATCACAGCCAAATACAAAGGAAAGACGAAATCCATGTAACCTGACTATCTATTTAATATACAAACAGGCTTGTTGATATTGGGAAAATGTATCTCGTATAGCAAGGAAGTGATCAGATTTAGTCAAGTGATCAACAATAACCCAGATTGCATTATTACCTTGAGGTGTCTTCAACAATCCCACAACGAAGTCCATGAATATATTCTCCCATTTCCACTATTGCACTATTAAAGGCTAAATCATCCCTTTCAGTTACTGCCACTCTTCTTTAACCTATTGACAAGTCAAAAACTTCACTGTAAAATCAACAATATCTCTTTTCATTCCATCCCACCAGTAGTACTCTCGAAGATCTCTATACTTCTTCGTACTGCCTAGATGAACTGAAAATGGAGAACTATGAGCTTCAAAAAAAACTCTTTCTTCAACTGTGAATCACAAGTCACACACAATCTCTTCCCAAATCTCAAAAAACAATAATTATCAATGTTGAATTCAGGAAACTTACCCTTCTGAACCAGCTCCACCTTTTTCTACAACTCACTGTTTTGCTTCTATGATTGCTTGATTCTGTCTAATAGAGAGGATTTCACTGATACCTGAAACAAAATAGAAGGAAATACTGCACTAACCACTTCTAGGAAAAATTTCATCAAATCCTAAACCAAAGGATCATTTTCCAAACACAACATTGTTAATGAAGCTTTTCTTTTTTGACCCAAAAAATCAACAACTTTATTTGATTTTCCCAGATGGTAATGAATTTTACAATCATAATCCTTGATTAATTCAAGCCATCTCCTCTGTCCCATGTTCAATTCTTTCTGAGTGAATATATACTTTAAACATTTTTGATCGGTATATATTTCACACTTTACTCCATACAAATGATGTCTCCAAAATTTTAAAGAGAAAACAATAGCAGCTAATTTCAAATCATTTGTAGGGTAATTTACCTCATGTAATTTCAACTGTCGCGAAGCAAAAGCAATTAACTGATCGTTCTACATTAGGATGCAACCAAGTAATTTGAATGACGTATCACTGTAGATAACAAACTCACCATTCCTGGAAGGTAGTGCCAAAACTGGGGCATTCAACAATATTCTATTCAATTCCAGAAAATAATCAACACATTTTTTTTTCTAGATAAACTTAACACCTTTCCGAGTTAGCTTAGTCCTTGGACTAGATAAATATGAAAAATTTCTAACAAACCTTCAGTAATAGGCTGCCAAACCAAGGAATCTACGAATCACAGTTACATTTGTGGGTCTTGGCCATTCTTAAACAACCATTGTTTTTGAAGGATCAACAGTTATTCTATCTTTAAAAACCATATGACCAAGGAAAGAAATTTGTTGCAACCAAAACTCACACTTGCTGAATTTCCCTTGCAATTTATTTTCTTTTAAGGATTGAAAAATAACACTTAAATGTCTTTCATGATCTTCTTTACTTTTAAAAAACACCAAAATATCATCAATGAAAACAACCATAATCTTATCCAATAACTCATGGAAAATTATATTCATAAGGTCCATGAATATAACAGGTGAATTGGTTAGCCCAAAAAGGATTAATACAAATTCATAATGGCCATATCTTGTACGAAACACGGTCTTTGGAATATCTGCTTTCTTTACCATCAACTGATGGTACCCCGATCTCAGGTCAATCTTTGAAAAATACTGAGCTCCCTAGAGCATATCAAACAAATCATCGATATGAGGCAATGGATATTTGTTCTTAATAGTGATGTCATTCAAGGCTCTATAATCAATGAAAATTCTCATTGAACCATATTTTTTTTAACAAATAAAACAGGAGCACCCCATGGTGATGTGCTAGGTCGAACGAAACCTTTCTCTAATAAATCTGGAAATTTCTCCCTCAACTCTAAATGTTTAATTTGAGCCATTCGATAAGGGGTTTTTGAAATTGTCTTAGAATTGGGAACTAAGTCAATGGTAAACTCAAATTCCTGATCTGGTATTATTTCAAGGAAATCATCAGGAAAAACATCAGGATACTCATTTACCATTGGCACATCATTAATCTGAACAGTTCCCTTGTTTTCAATGATATCTACAAGGTAACATTCATCTCCATATTTTAAAAGTTTCTCAGCCTCTTGATATGTTATCAATAGTAATGGTTCATTCTTTTACACAAACTGAAAGTATTTCTAAAAAGAAACTTAATTATCTCTACAGTAAATCTTAGCATGGTAAACAGAGAGCCAATCCATACCCAGGATAATATCAAACACTACTAGAGTTAAAACGATAAGGTTTGAAAGTAGGTTCATTCCACGGATAAGGATATGAAGATTCTTATAAATTCTTTTTGCCTCAACATTTCCCCCAGGTGTTTTTACCACATGTTAAGGAGTCATTTATTTAGATGGTATTCCCATTTTAATAGAAAAGTTTTCAGAGATGAATGAATGTGTAGACCTTGAATCAAACAACACACTGGAATAATCTGAAAAAACAAAAAAAGTACCTGATACCCCTTCATTTAATGGCCCAATATCTACTAAAGTAGTTGCAAAGGATTTCACCACCCCTTTTTGCTTGTAGTCTAAATGCTTCCCATCACTCAAGATCTTTGTCAGACACTCATTTTCATAGTGTCCCATTTCATTGCACTTAAAAAATTTCACTAATTATAAATCAAATTTGGTCTTACCATCTCCTTGATCTCTATCAGTGCAATCATGAGCCATATATCGCATCTTACTGCATCGGTAACACTTACCAGAATTCAGAAGACATTCCACAGTATTCCTTTTACCACATTTATCACAAACTGGAAACTTAGTTTTCTTACCATCACACCATTTTGAATAATTCTTTCCTTTCTCCTGCCACCTCTGTATCTTCTTCTGATAGTTTTTATAGAACACTTGATCATCGGTAAACTCCATTTCAACCTTCTCAGCACATCGGAAAATGTTTTCATAACTCTTGAACACACGATAAGATAAAGCCCTCCGATATTTTGGATTTAATCTCGAGTAAAAATGATTGATTTTACTATCAAGGTCTCAGATAAAATTAGGAGTATACCTTGCCAATCGAGTGAACCTCTCTTCATAAGCATCAACTGAGTCATCCTCATGCCTCAATTACAAGAATTGTTTTTCCATCCTAAGTAAAACAGCCTTAGGAAAATACTTCTCAAGAAACATACCTTTGAAATCATCCTAGTCGAGAGCATCAATCCCATCAGAGTCCCTGATATTTTTAACCATCGACCACCACTGATCTCTTTCACCCTCCAAACGGTAAATTGCAAGAATAAATTTTTGATTATCTGAACAACCCATGACATCAAAAATCTTCTCCAATGCTTTAATCCACCCTTCTGCTAGCATAGGGTAAGATGATCCTCTGAATGATGGGGGATGTCGCCTCATGAAATGTTCCACCACTGACATGTTCCTCTGCGATTGATCTGGATGATCTCATGCATGGATATTACCACCATTTATCGCTTGAGTCAAATGTGCCATTACTGAAACAAACTGTTCAGTTCCAATTCTGACCATCTCAAGATGCTGATTCGGAAGGTTATTTCCTTTTGTATGCCTTCTTATAATTGCTTCCCTGTTTCTACTACGGAAGACCATTCTGAACAAGCATTTCTTAGAAGAAGCAACATGGTAATCTTCAAATTCCATATCATTTCAATTTGAAAATAAAAAAAATATTATTGGATAATAATTTAATAGAATTCTAACTCCTAAGGTTATCTTAACCGACCTTTGATACCAACTATAAGGCCCCAGCCTTAAACATTACTTAATCTTGAGCTATTACAAGATTACACATTGAGGATCTTTTTAGGTTTAGAGTTTTAGAGAATTAGATCATAAATCATGCATTAAATTCCACATTTAAACAAAGTGGTTACATAAAAGATAGTATTCATTTTTTCCCATCAACAGAAACATATTTAAAACAAAACATGGATTATTTCATGACACTTCCTTGACCCTATCATCACATCATGTACCTTTCCCTTGACCTGTGAAAAACATTTAAAAAAAATGGGATGAGCATAAAATTCTTAGTAAGGGATATAAAAGTAAGAAATGAAAACATTAGTCCATGTATGAATTCATACTTTACTCATATAACATAAGAATTTTAATATACCACATCAAATCATGAATAAATCATAGAAATCATAAGACATAAAGGTAACTTTCAGACATTCATAACATTCTTATGTAGGGAGTATACCTCATGGCTACGTTTGGAATACTCATCAAAGTATATTCCCTAAATCTCTTCGGAGAATCCTTAACGTTTAACCCCTTTGCGTTACCCATTTTCATTGGAGAGCTATATTGGGATCACCACCCCTTAGTTTATCACGGAACCAACTATCTTCATAACAATTCCCAAGAACCATAACATAATCGTATCACATAAAACATGCATAAAGTAAACACAACATTTTCACTTTTCAATCACAAGATATCAATACGACACATCGATATAAAAACATTATGAAAACCATTTTCAATACCAAAATAAATTAAAAGTAAAACATGGTATTTATTTTTCATTTAAAAAAAAGTTATGTATTGTATAGGAAGCCAAAGCTCAAATAATGGTCACAGCGGTAGAGAAGTCGTTGTCACCACATACGTACGACAAAAAAAACATTCCCTTTTGTCGTTTAGTAAACGCATCATATAAAAATATTCTTTTTGAATAAATTTAAAAGTCAAATGGTTTTATACACCATATAAAATAAAGTTGTGTATAAAACAAAATATGCCTCAATGAAAGGAGATTGAAACGAAGTCCCATACCTCGTATCTGACTTGACACGATCGTTCTTTAATTTCTTAAATAATAAACTTGATTTAATTTCTACTTGATTAAGAACCTTTTTCAAGTTAATTATTCCATTTATATCAATTATTACCATGTCATGAACACTACATTATTATTTCAGTTAATAACGGTCGTTTTAACGATCATTGGTACTTGAGTCAAAAATAAACTATTTATATTTACATGTTGTTCATGTATCCATTATATACAAAGTTATATTCATGATGTAGATATCATATATATCAAATATTTCTAGTATATACATGCATTTATAATATTACATAACATTTAGAGGTAAGAAATGAAATGCACCGTTCACGGAGACGGTAAGTCGTACGTACACATGAACGCTAATTTCATTTCTATTTCATATTTTATGGAATGGGATCATAATTATATAAATGTATATTATAATTCAAGTATAATATCATATATAATATCATTAACTCCAACCTTTATACGTCCCACATATGGAATTAACGAATCAAATCACTTTGAGGGGGCGATAGTCCACACTTCCTAAAATGAAGATATCGCGTTTACTCATAATGGAAACCATAAAGGTATGACATAAATGAAAAATACAGAAGCTTAAGGAAAAAATAAATATATTATATATAATATATAAATATAGTTAAATCTTAATTTCCACCTTTGAAGGCGTTATAAGAATATTGAACAATCATCGATTCGTGAGGCAGAAATTCGCCATCTACAGAAACAGTATGTTCTTTAACCATTAGATGTAGATGCGTGTAAGTGTAGTTCTAATAATTCTTATAACGACATCCTAGTATATTGAAAATACTTTTTTTTACAAATGAAATGAATAAAAAGAGTTTATGGGGTTTGAGAAGCAAAATAAAAAAAAGAACATTAGAGAAGTCTTTACCTTTAAACCAGGTAACTCTTCTTGGTTTGAACCAAAATGGTTTCTTGAAGATATTTTTGCCTAAGGTAAGGCTTCTTGGATGAAGAGAGGGATTTGGAGAGATAAAAGGAGTAGAGATTGTCTGAGCCAATGTCTCGAGATGTGTGGGTAAGGAGGTAGAGGTGGGGGCCTTTTATATGAGCAGAGGAGGGGCACTCTTGGAAAGGTATAAAATGTTACTTTATTTTCAAATGATTTTCGGATTTTAAAGGTCACACATTTATTTATTTCCAGGATAAAGTGATAAGGTTTAGAAATATACTCATCCAATAGGTCTTTGAAAAGTTTAATTCATAGATTTTACATTATCTTTTCATTTTATTTAAATCGTTCATTAATGAGGCAATCACTGCATCATCATGATGTCATAAATAATTTAATTTATATATTGTCTAAAATCTATAAAAAAACTATGATGTAGGAAATATTTTTTTATTTCCAATTACTATTTATATTTCAATAGATCATTTATGTATACAAAATTATAAATGTTTTACTCAGGTGATACATTCTTTGTTATATTTATCTTTCTTTAAAAATAAAAAGATAAAAAGTCATTATCACACAAAAGTGATTCCATGGGGTCCCCAAGTTTGGCACAAGGAATCCCATGGTCGGCCATGACACAAACTGTTGCATTAGGACACATTTTGGGGTCATTTTTCATTATTATGATATTATTTTGTTATCCTTAACTACCTGATTACTAATTAATCAAGATAATTAAAGATAATTATGGTTGTTACTATTCATAATGTCTAAAAACAAAAGAGTATTAATTAGATAATTTGTATCTTCTGATTCCAAATATGGAATCCATTTTAACAAATTCCAAACATTGAAATTGCAATAATTAATTTAAATATAATTACCATTCTGAAAACAAATTGCGGGTATTTTTGAAACAATATCTATGAAAATTTTGGCACTTGTGTATGCCCAATTCCAAAGTGAAATTAATCCAAATGACCACCATTGGATTAAATGGTAAAAATATATACTATTTTAACTTTAAAAACAATTAAAAATATAATCTAACCATATAATTAAATTAGATGAAAATGCAGTTTTGATGTAAAATGCAGTATTTTTCACTATTCATTAAAACATGAACGTTGTCTGAAAAATACCAAAAATTTATACAAAGTAAATTTTAATGTCCTAATCATAAAGAATAATATTATTTTGAAAAATAGATCTTATAAAATTATCATAAGTTTGATTTAAAAATGGTTTTCCATCAAAAGGAAGTAAAAAAATATTTTAAAAAGATTAGTGTATTACATGCTTAAGATTGGATTTATTCTCGTTTTATTCCTCGAAAACACTATCTAATTGAAAAATATACATAGATAAGAATATCTATTATTCATTAAATACATGGGTTGTCACACTAAAACCCCTGTAACATTTGAAGTAGCCTTCATGGGATCCATTAAAAAGAATGGAGATATGAGCTGAGCTAAGCAGATCTTTAACCCACTGTATGAACTTGGTGTGGAATCCAAACTCAAAAAGAATTCCTCTTATGATGTCCCATTCAATAGTGTCAAAGGACTTTCTAATGTCATTATTGATGGAAATATTACCTACCCTAGAAGTTTTATACAAAATATTGACACACTCAGAAGTGGTGAGGAGGCAATCTTGAATTTTCATACCTTTGATATAACTGAAATGATTCCAAGAGATAATATTCAGGGAAATATCAGCTAGCCGAATAGATAGGATCATAGTGATGATCTTGTAGATGGTATTGACCAGTGAAATAGGATTGAATTGTGAAAGTTCATTGAAATTTTCTACCTTTGGTATGAGAGTTAAAAATTGAGAATTGAAACAATAACTAATAGAACTATCTTTTAAAAAAATGGTTAACCAACATACAAACATCGCTTTGGATCACATTCCTGTGAGCTTGAAAGTAGAAATTCATGAAACAATCCGAACATAAGGAGATATCATTATTAAGTATGAATTCGACATTATAGATTTCACAATAAAGGGGATAAGCTATCAAATTCAAATAATCATCATTAGTGACTAATCTGGGAATTATGACCTGTTTGATTTTCCTGGGTGATTCAACAGCATTAAAAAGGTTCATGTAATAAGAAATGATGTGATTAGTAAGAATAAGCCTAGTATCAAGAATATTATTGCCATATCGAAGGAGATATAGTGGATTGGTAGTCTTTCTAACCCTCTGTAGGGTATTGAAAAACTAAGTATTATGGTCACCATCAAGAAGCCAAGACACCTTAATGAGATTTTTTTATATTATCCCTATGATTAATCAGGTTAACCAGATTATAGGCTATGTGATTCTCTTTTAAAGGTTCTCTAGTGAAATCATGGTGAGTATTAGATAGTTGCAAAGCATGCAAGGAGTTTTCCAAAGTGTCAATCTAAAAAATACAACTTGTTCACACCATAATTGTAAATTAGTATTATATTTTAATATAATGTTTTAAAAAATAAATCCAGAAAATTATTTCCAAATCTAATAGAATTATCTTTCCCATATATATATTTTTTAAATTTTATGTAATATATAATTATATTAATCGCATAACCAATTATGATTCACTAATTATTTGATTAATGAATAAATCAATCTAATGATAATAATAAAATAAGATAAAATTTTATATTTTTTAGCTAAATCATGATTTTTTATATTAATATAATAAGCCCAACATATAATAAAAAATATTATTCGAATTTGAAATATGGTATTGATGTTTTTAAAGTAAAAATATATGAATATAGTTTAATTTGAGAAAACAAATTTACATATCTATAATATTTAATTATTATATTCAAAAATCAAAAAATTATTTAAAAAGGAAAAAAAGAAGGAAATGGCCGAAAATTTGATATATAATGTTTTTATCCCTTTTCAAATACATTATACCGATATTAGTCTTAATATAATGTAATATTTTAGGTAATTCAAAAATTTCCCCTCACCTCAATTATAAAAAGGGACTCCCTCCTTCATAATGTTTAATCACATAAAGATGCATTGTTTATATAACCTCTGAAAATTACTTCACCCTCAACCCTTACAATATTTTGGAGATTTTGGTCTTACAAAAAATAGAAAACTTCTATGAGACTTGAACATGATCTCAAGTAGAATTTTTCAAGGGATAAATTCTTTTTTTCCTCTTAAATGTTTTCACACTTATTCTTTATCCCCACATCTCATCCAATTATTCACGAAAACTACACTATAACATATAAACTGTAGTGTTGTTTCTTTTATGTTATATGAACCATAAAATATATCAACATATCTTTTTATTATTAAATAATGAAATAATTGTCAGTGGTGCATCAATTCACCACCCTCTTGGAAGATGATTTTGCTTTTCCCTTTTTACAAAATCATGGAATTGTTAAATTCAAATGTAATTTTTTTTAAAATGAAATACACAAACACACACACACACATATATATTTTTATCAAATTTAGATTATTATTTCATTTTCTAAATAATACTATAAATATACATACCTCAGAAACCACGAAAAGAATGCACCTGATACAATGATAATAAAAAAATATTGATAATCAATGGTCAGAGACATTATTAAAAGATAATTTAAGGTAATATAAACATTAGTTTAGATATTTAATATATTATTAACACTATTCATACCTTTATAATTGAGTATTTAACACATTTGAATGAAGTCGATCCCTAGGTAAGTCCTTTTCCTTTTCAAATCCATATAAATGTCACTTGTATGAAATTCAGAATTATTATTTTTTATGTCATGATTAGTTTCATAGGATTCCATGATGATTTATTACTATGATGTTTCTTATTTATGTTTCCATGAATATTTTTATTGAATATTATTTGATTATTATGTTCATGATATTAATATTTTAAATGTAATTTTTTAAAAAATGGGAATTCTTAAAATATGAATATGTATTTCTCAATTGTTTAAATGAGTTATAAATGGTTTTATTCATGATATGTTACATATAAATTTATTATGTAGCATTGAGAAAAATATAACTCGAGATATGATGGGTTGAACCCCATTATTGATCATGATATGTTTGATTGATCCCATTATATATCATGATATGATGGTTAATCCCCATTATATCTCTCAAATGCATTGGGTACTCCAGAGATGGTAGTTTTCCAAACATTTATTCTATATATAGTTATGAATGTAATGGTAATATCTATTATAACTCTCCAATGCGTTGGGTACTCTTGGGAAGGATGTTTACTAAATTTTTATTTTATATGTAAGGGTGAATGTAAGGGTGATCCTCATTATAACTCTCTAATTCATTAGGTAATCCAGATATGGATGTTGGAGAAATGGTTATTACTTGTGTAATGGCTAATATAATATTTATTTGGTAAATATATCCCTAGGAAGCTTCATTATGTTTCATTAATGTTTACTGAGATTTTACGAAATGATTTTTTTGGTTTCTATGTTATCACATGACTAATAATTTCATTCATTATATCCCTTACTGATCTATTTGTGTTCATTTAATTTTTTTTAAAATTCACATTTGTATAATGATGGTTAATAGAAATAAGTACGTCATGTTTTATATTATAATGAATTTGATGAAAAGGTATCCAGGTTTTATTTTAAAATGTATTATTTTGTGAAAAAAAGGATAGTGAGTAAGTTTCAACATTGTTATTTTTTCATTGTTATGTAATATTAATGTTTTAATTATATAAAACTCTTAACATGAAAAGATATTAAATGTTAATTATAGTATTTTTTTTTCTAAAAGTCAAGATTTTGTAATTTGTTTATGTTGGGACTTTATAATTAGTAACAAAGGATGGGTTATATAACCCTAGGTGTTAGGATAATGTTAATAGAATGCCATAAATTATTCATACCTTATATTTATATTTAGATGATATAAAATTTGAATATTATTGTGTTTCTTCATTAATCATATGTCTATTTAGAATATTTATTCACCAGGTTATGGTTTTGTGGAGAAACAACACGCTTGAAGATGAATAATGGGAATCTAAAAATCTAATGAGGTAAAGGTATCCTCAGTTGTTTAATAAGTAAATAAAAATTACGAGGAAATTTTTTTATACGATATGGATAATGTAACCACCCAGGTAAAAATATAATAATTTATTTTTTTAATTATATTCTTGAAAGAAATAGTTAAATTCATATTCCTAAGTAGTTCTTAATATAAATAATGTTATTAAATAGATTTATTATATGTTTATTTATTTAATACAATAATTTTCAAATTATTGAATTTTAATTTGTAAAAATTAATTATATTTTTGAATTAATCATTTTGAAATTCACTTTTTGGGAATATTAATGAATTTTCAGAAAATTTTTGACTATTAATTAAAAATTAATATTATTGCATTTTAGTTAAAAAACTAATATTTTTCTAATTTATTTATAGTGTTAGATTATAATTTTAATTGGTTTTAAGGTATAATTAAATCATTTTTTTATCATTCAATCCATGTTAATACATTTGAATAAATTTTATGCTGAAATTGTATATTAATTCTTTTTGAACTCATGAATTTTTTTTATAAAAACCCCATTTTCTCGATATATCAATGGGAAAAAATTTCATTGAATTTAAACTAATTAGTTTAATTTAATACTTAAAAACACACATATAGGGGTGTAATTCGTATAAAATATTGGGTTTATTAGGAATAACATAATTTTTGGTGAATAGTAACGTTAATTTTTTTACCATGGTTAAGTATAAATCAGCCAATTAAAGGTTAAAATAATATTATAATTTTTATAAAATTAACCTAAAACATTTTATAATTTCATTAGATGAGTGTGTTTTGACCAAAGGAATCCATGAGTATATTTTATTACAACATTGTGACACTTTTATGTCTTTAATGCATTTTAAATATTTTATTCAATGAAAATCCAATTTAACAAATTTGGGACGATTTCTTATTATTAGTATAAATAAAAATATAAAACAAATAAAAATGATTATTTTGAACGTAATGAATTTATTTTTATGATATAAATTTGTATTTAATTTTTTATAATGAATATAAGTTACAATAATTCTTATCCAATGCTGATGTAATGATTCTTAAAACGAAATAAGTAAATAAATAAATTAATTTAATTAAAGTTATAAGAAAAATAAATTGATCCATAAATAGAATAAATTTAATTGGATGTGTATGTTTCATTAAATACCTCCTTTTTATTCGAATTTTTTAAAATTTGTACCCTCATGGATCACGTTAGTCTCGTAATTTTATTTTTTAAAAAATAAAGAAAACATGTTCACCATATAATTTTCAATAAGTATAATATTTAAATACGATGTTTTTCAGAAGTGTTTTTATAACAATAATAGTTTTTGTAATGATACTAAAATTATAGTTCTCATAGATATTTATAGGTAATTTTTAGTTAAAAAATAATTACATTAATGGAATACACCATTATGATGTAGTAATTATTCGATTAATGAATAAAACAATTAAACAACATAAAAAATAATAAAATAAATATAATTTTTTATTTCTAACATAATTAAATAATTAACAATATTAATATGATATTTTTAATATATAACAAAAATTATATTCCAATTTTAATCCTTGTTTTGATGTTTTTAATTTCAAGAGTTATCAATAGTGTTTAATTTGAAAAAATCATTTGTGATGAATATAATATTTAATTAAAATATTCAAAAATCAAAAAAAATATTGAACAAGGACAAATATGAAAGAATATGGTCTAATATTATATATCATATTCCATTAATCTCATTTTAATTTCAATAACATTATTTTAGATTTAATATAATTTATTATTTTGGGTAATTCCCAAATTACCCCACACCACAATTATAAAGAGGAACTCCATCATTCACAAAATATATTCACATTAAGCCATCATGTTTTGGAAACCTATTAGAACATTTCATTCTCATCCCTTAAAAAATATCTTTTGGTCTCATAAAAATACCACTTCCATGATCCTTGAAGAGGTTCTTAAAGAGAATTTTCCAAGAGGTAAATTCTTTTCCCCCTTTAAATTATTTCTCACTTATACATTATCCCCACCTCTGTCCAATGTTTCATGAAAAAAAATTATCACATATATTATGGAGTGTTATTCATGTTTATGGTATATTTATTATAAAATCTCTCATCTTCTAATTTTATTCCTAAATAACAAAATCGTCGTATGTGGTGAATCAATTCACTACATTCATGGATGATGATATTTCATTCCCCTTTTAATGAAATTATGGATAGGAAAAATTCAAATGTAATTGTTTAAAATTACTAATATATATATATATATGTTATTAATTATGTATTATTATTTCATTTCTTTATGGAATACCATAAATAAATTGACATTTGAATCCATAATGAAAACACACCCAAAACTACAAAAATACAAAATATTGTTAAAACATTGGTGGAAAATGTTATAAGAATATAATTAAGAGTAATATAAACATTATTTTACATCAATAATATACTAATAAAAATATTAAAACCATCATACAGGTTGATTTAACATATTTTAAGGAATTATAACCTAATCTAAGGGATTCTTCTTTTAAAATCCTTTTAAATGACTCTGTAATGAAATTCAAATAGATTGGTTTTTACGTAGTAAGAGAATTTTCCAACAATTTCATGAGGCTTTATAATTACGATTCTTTCATTATATGTTTTCATAGTTATTTATTATGATATTCATTTATTTATTACCTATATGATTTTTATATTCTAAAGGTGATTTTTTATGAAAATGGTATTTAAAAACTCTAAATATTTATTTCATAGGGTTTTAAATGAGTTATCAAGTGTTTTACTCATGTCATGTTTCTTTTACATTGTTTATGTTAGTGTGAGTGCATTATAGTTCAAGATATGGTGGGTTAGTCCCCACTATTGCTCATGATGTGTTGGGTTGAGCCAATTATAGCTCATGATATGACGGGTGAGCCCCATTATAGATCTCGAATGAATTGGGTAATCAAGATATAGATGTTGAATGAATGATTATTCCATGTGTATTGTTAAATGTATGTGTTAGATGGTAAATATTTTCCAAGGAAATTTTATAATGTTTATACACATGATTCTGAGTTTTTTTGAAATTTTTTTATAGGTTTTTATGTTATTACCTGACTAAAAATCTATTTTTCTATATCTTATAAGGAAATTTTTATTCTCATACCTAGAATTTTTTATTTTATATGTATGGTAAAAGATAAGAATTAATTAAATATGTATTTCATGAGAAAAAATCAGGAAAAATAATTCATCTTTCATTTTGAAATGATTTATTTTCTGAAAAAATGGATACTGAGTAGAAGTGTCTTCTTTGTAAATTTTTATTTTTTATATATTAGTTATTTTAACACACCAAGCTTCAATGGTATGATTCTCTTTGAATATATAGTTGCATGTGTTGTACACAACCTCAATTTCTAACACACCACAACCAATCAAACTAGCCGTTATGAATAGTAATACACATTTTATAAAATTTTATAAATTTTTTCTTTTTAAATGGACTTCATTTTTGGATTCAGAATATTCAAATTATCTTAGGGTGAATTTTTGGTACTTTTCTGTTAACTTTCATATTTTGACGAATAGTGAAAATTGCTAAATTTTAATTAAAAACAATTTTTTAATTGAAATAATTAATTGTGATAAATTATAAATTTGTGTTATTTTAAAGTATAATTAGTTTATATTTTTACCATTTAATACAATTTTGGTCATTTGTCATAATTTCACGTTTAAACTGGACATAAGCACATGCCAATCTTCTGATAGTTATTATTTCTTAAAAACACGTTTTTTGTTTTGACAACATGAATTAATTTTAAATTAATTTATACCACTTATGTGTTTTGAATTTAGAAAAATGGATTCCATATTATGAATCAGGAGGTCCAAATTTCGTAAATAGGTAACTTTTATTTTTAGACATTTTGAATAATTACTTCAGTAAATATTTTATTTACTATGGTAAAAGGATAAATCCGGTAAATAAGGGTAAAACAATAATATTATAATAATATTAAATTTCCCTAAAACGTGTCCTAACCCTATTGGTCGATACATTTCCAACCATGAGAATCTTTGAGTCGATTTTGTGACCCCATGGAGCCACTTGTAAGTTATAATGAAACTTTATATTAATTATGTTAAAGTAAATACAAAAATGACATGAGAATATATATTTTAGAAAAACAATTTTAACATTGGGTTATATATGTTATATTTTTGACTATAAATATTCATTAGATATATAAAAATATTTCTTACATAATGGGAGTTTATTTCTAATTTTTATAAATTGAATAAATAAATTTAATTATGACACAATAATGATGCATCATTTTCTTTATTAATGAAAGAATCAAATAATTGGTATTATAAATGTTAAAATAAATATAATTTGAATGTTTTTATGACATAAAAAAAATTTATTGGTTAATATGACATGTTAGGATTACTTAAATGAATAGTTTTTTAAATAATTCAGTTTATATGACTTAAAAAAAATAAATTATTAAATAGTGTCAAAATTGACATAAAGTAGTTTTTAAAACAAATACTATATTATTAATTGATATTATATTCTTAAAAATATAAGGATCCATAAAAGGAATTATATAATGATAGTTTTATCATTAATGGACCACTTTGGGGTCCCTCTGAATTATATAGTATGTTTATTAACTATATAATATAAAAATACCAACAGACATGGTAAATGTCAAACTATTTAACTAAGAGTTAAATCAAAAAGATAAAGTTAATACAGTTACCCAAACCTATCTAAAACCTTTTGTTTGAGTGATTTTCAACATATAACTACCTTAAACTTTAAATAATCCACATTGGATCCATTAGAAACCGAATATTAATTTATTATAAAATAATATTTATAGCTTTCCCAAAGTTGCTGTTCACCCCTCTTATAAAAGAGCACCCCACCTTCTCTATAATTCAAACCTTCAAAGCCTTTTGGATCAGCCAAACCCTGCCCAAATATTCTCTCAACTTCCCTCACTTCAACCTAGAGGCCTTGGTTTTATCATAAAGATAACCTAAGGATCCCTTTGGATCATATCAAAAGGAAGAACCCAAAGAAGAGGTAATGCTTTCACCACCATCATTAAAGTTCCCCTCTTCTTACACTTCTTCTTTCATTGTTATTTCTATTCTAAAATAATTACTCCATTATCTTCTATATACTGTGATGTTATTATAAATATGGTACAATAAATTTCATTATTCTATCCATTCTTCAAATGACATGTCACCATAGGTACTTATATACGACTTACTGTCTCCACGTCGTGGTGTAATTGTAATTCAATACATAATTATTAGGATGTGTGTAATAATGATATGTACATGACGTAAATAATAAACATAACATGATAATTATTCTGTATATATGATACAACAACCAATTATATATTATTTTAATTTCAAAAGATTGATATTGTTGCTCATTCGTACGTACAGACTACAGTCCCCATGAACGCTATGAGATTCATTACTCATCGTAACCATTCAAGAATAATTTTTATTTGATGGTTAAAAATAATGTTTAAAGACGTAATATCATTTTGGATATGAATAAGATACAAACTATCCATAACAAACACAGCTTACATAGCAAATCATATAATAGAAAACGAATCAGTTAACATCCGAAACAACGATAATACAATGATATTATTATCAAAGAAATGTTAAAAGATCGTATATGATATCATATTAATGTATATGATTCTTGTATAATTTAATAACAAATTAGTTAACCATTATAAAGGAGTTTAACCTACCATCGACCAAGGAAATGAACAAGGTAAGGGTTTATTTCACAATCTCTTCATTATCCGTGGTTGTTTATATGTAATTATCTATGGGGACCACATTATCATCCACATCCATGTTTCATAAAAATTTATTCCAAATAATTCTTACTATTTAATAGAATATGGGTTAAAGTCATTTATACCTTTGTTTATTATTTATAAGTTTTTTATAATGAAATCTTTCAGTCCTTTTAAAAACAAGGTCCTTTTTAACCTTTTCGACAAAATTAAGGTAAGAATGCTATTTTTTAATTTTACGGTGTGTGTGGCTTTTTTCGGCCATTAGAAAATCGAAAAAACGTCCTATACAAGCTCTTAAGAATATTTTCAAACTAAATTTTTTCTTTTATAATTATGTGACTTTTAAATGATTTAAAAAAAGAGACATTTCTTTCAAATAGTTTTCATTTCATCTATGTCAACATCCTTTGATGGATTTTAAGATTATTTGAAGTTGATTTATTATGATACAAAAATACCATATTGTATTTATGGTATTGTGATATGTTTGACTATGAATATGTTATTTTTATACCATTCGTGGTTTATGTAGAAATTTTTGACATTTTGTATGCTAGTTTTAATATAAATGTTTATGTTATGTTTAAACCTGTTCATATGAGGAATGCATTGAACTTAGTAAGTGACAGGTGGGGCCCTCTATAGGTCCTCGATGAATTGGAAGGTCTAATGAGGCAAACTAGTGTCTTGGAACAAGGTCTTGAAAAAATCTTATTTGTAGTCTTGGCACAAGGCCTTGACTATATGGTTATGATAATCTGGCATTATGCATTCCATCATTATAAAAGTGGTTATTGATATTGATTGTGATTATTCGACTATTTGAATATCCATGTGAATAATTAAATGAAATTATTTCATTTTATTTCTACCATATTATTCTAAAGTTCATGTTTAAAAGGATTTTGTTTATTTATACATTTGCTTAAATGTTTAAGCTTATTTATGAATGTTTCTGATATATTGTTATCCTTAATAGGCATCTGAGCTCACCCCTTTCTATGATTTATTTTTCCCAGGATGTGAAGAAATATTTTATGAATGACCTGCAGGGATAGTATGAGGGGATATGGGTGTGGTCTATGGAGGCAATATGTTGTTGTAGTTTTAATTTTTTTGATGTAATGTAAGACTTATGAATGTATCTAGTGATTACAAGGCTACTAAACTAATCGGCCTTTCGAGACTTGATCATTTTTGATCCTTCCAATATTATGTAATAATGCACCAACTCTGGGTAACTGGGGTAGGGGTGTTACAGTTGGTATCAGAGGAAGTTTAGTACAATCCTTGGAAGCTAGATTTAGATAAACTCTGATTATTTCAAATATACCTAAGATAGAATTTGTGGATTAGTATAGAAGAACTTCCAAGGACTTTGGTATTGTAGAGATTTTGTGTGTTTTATGAGCAATACAACCCTGTCTGGACACGAGAAGGTATTGGTGGATCTGGTATAGATGTAGCTAGGGGTAAGACCTGAAAATACTACTTTGAGCTATGCTTGAACAGGATCTGGTGCAAGACAACGAGCCTTACTGCACACTTTGTTATGACACTCCCAGGGGATATGATATTGATAATTCTCATTTTCATTAAAAAAAATTATGAAGGGTTTATGAGTATATACTTCCTCAAAGAAATCATTTTTATGATTATGGATTATATCCCAAAACTGTTCAATTTATTTTTAGTGTTTTACACGTTTGTATTTATGTATTTCGATTCAAAAACTAATCTAGTGTATGCCATTATTTAGAAATGGCACCTAAGGGAAGAAATGGTAAATGTATCAATGAACACACTCCATATAGGGATTTTTCTCCTACTCAAGATAATTATAATAGATCTAGTGATGCAACTGGTACTGATCAGCTAATCACCATACTGGGAAAACTCACTCAGGTTATGGATAATAACCTTACCTGTATAGAGCACCAAGATCCACAACGTAGAGGATCAATGTTATATCACTTCATGAGGCAAAAACCACCAACATTAAGTGGTAGTACAAATCCATTAGTATCTGAGCAATGGATAAATTCCATAGAGAAAATATTCCATGCCTTGGGGAGTACTGAAACGGAAAAAGTTATCATGGTAGTTTATCACATCACTGGAGATTCTGACCAATGGTGGTCATTGATTCAAAACACAAATGAAAATGATGAAGTATAAAATATGGAATGGAGGGAGTTTAAAGATATTTTCTTATAAAAATACTTTCCTCATGACCATCGAGTAGATATGGAAAGGCAAGTTCTATGTGTGAGAAAAAATGAGGATGAGAATTTTCGCAATGTATGAGGAAAACATTACAAGGTTAGTAAGGCATACGCCAGATTATATAATAACCCAAGAAGTATGATTGATCATTTATTTGATGGGTTAAAACTATTTCTTCATCTGGAATTTGTCTCAAAATCCCTCTCGTCGTAGGAAGACATTTTCTAATGTGCTATCAAGATAAGAAAAATAATTCTCTAAGTCTTATGAATATAATGAAAAGAAAGAGAAGAAGAGATATGATGATAACTCTAGAAATGTAAATAATGGGAAGAAGGGAAAATTTGATTATCTATCCTATAGTAAATGTGGGAAGAAACAACCCGGTACTTTCTTGAAAGTAATGGGAGTTTGTTATAAGTGCGGTGAAAAATGCCACCAAACTCGTGATTGCAAGGGGAAGAATGAAGCTACTGGTGTTCAATGCTACAATTGTAGGGAGATGAGACATTATGAAAATGAATGTCCTTAAAGTCAGGGGAACATACCTCAATAAAGGCCAAGGGATCATGGCCATGCTTAGGTTATCACTACTGCTGAGGTAGAAGCTCCGAAAGGCGTGGTAGCAGGTAATTTAATGGTTTCCTCATGTTTAGAAAATTCTTTATTTGATTCTGGATCATCGCAGTGTTTCATATCTTTCCAGTTATCTAAGAAAATTAGGTATTTCCAATTTTATTTAACAAGGGATTTGTATGTCAAAACTCCTATGGGAAGTAACATTGCAAAAATGTTTTTTGAATGAGTCCCCATTAGAGCATATAAATGTTTCTTATCTGCTGATCTCATCATCTTACCCATGATTTAATTTGATATAATCCTTGGCATGGATTGTATTTCATACCATGATTCAAAGATATATTGTATGAAGAAGGAGGTTACAATTTTTGATGATGATGATAATGAACACCTTATTATTAGAGCAGATTGTCACCACCTGATTCTTATCTAGATCCACCCCTAGTAGCTCAACTAAATTCAATTATCAGGGAGGTAGAGAATGAAATAAATTTGGGTGAGGAAAGGAATGTTCAAATAGAAGATATACTTATTGTGAAAGAATATGTTGATGTGTTTCTATAAATATTTACCTGGACATCCTCCATAATGAGAAATTGAGTTTTCCATTGATTTAATTTCTGGTTCAAGGCCCATATCAAAGAATCCTTATAGAATGGACACTATGGAATTAGTTTAACTATAAAAACAACTAGAGAAATTGAGTAATAAGGGATTTATTTTCCCTAGTGTTTCCCCATGGGGATCCCCAGTCCTTTTTGTTAAGAAGAAAGGTGGTTATATGATGTTATATATCGACTATCGGGAAATCAATGCTATAAAAATAAAGAACAAGTTTCCCCTACCGCGTATTGATGATTTATTTGACCAAATGAATGGAGCTAAATACTTTTCAAAGATTGAACTTTGAACTGGATACCATCAGTTGTGTGTGAAGAAGGAAGACCTTCCGGAGACAGTATTTCTATCCAGGTATGGGCATTATGAGTTTATAATAACGCCTTTTGGGCTGACCAATGCACCCTTTTTTTAATGGATCTAACGAATAGAGTTTTCAATGAATATATCGATGATTTTGTGGTGGTATTTATTGAAAATATATTGTTATATTCTAGAGTCTATGAATATCATGAAAATAACTTTCCCATTATCCCGAAGACTCTTAGAAGACATGAATTATATGGGAAGTTTAGCAAGTGTGAATTTTGGCTTCATGAGATTTGTTTTCATGTCCATATTATCTCTAAGACTGGAATTTCCATTGATCCATCTATGACCAAGGAAATCCAATAAATTCCAGACCTGATGAGTGTAACTGAGGTACATAGTTTTATTGGTTTAACAAGTTATTATCGGCATTTTGTCCAGATTTTTTCCCGATTGGCCAACCCATTAATGAAGCTCAAATGTAAAGGGGTTAAACTTATTTGGACAAAATAGTGTGAATAATGTTTTGAATAACTGAATATATGATTTTTCAATGCTCTTATATTGACACTACCATCGTGGAATGATGGGTTTGTTATTTATAGTGATGGTTCAATGAAAGGACTTGGTTGTGTCCTCATGGTTAATGATAGGGTTATTACCTATGCATCATGACAACTAAAAATTCATGTGAAAAACTGTCCTACTCATGATATAGAGTCAGCAGCTATAATCCTTGCTATGAAGAATTAGAGACACTATCCCTACGGTGAAAAATGTGATATATATACTGATTACAAGAGTTTGAAGTATATTTTTTTTACAAAAAGAACTCAATATGAGGAAAAGGAAATGACTTTAACTACTCAAGTATTATGATATCACTATACACTACAACCCAGGTAAGGAAAATAAGGTTGTAGATGCTTTGAGCAGAAATGATCAGGGAGTTTTGAACAAAATGAGAGTTGAAAGGGATCCAATTTTAATAGATCTAGTAATGTTGGATATGGGAATAACCATGGAAGGTGAAACATCGATACTTTTTTAAATGGTTTCTAAACCATCTTTACTCGAATGGATTAATGGTTATCAGACCGATGATGAAGAATTTCAAAAGAAGATTAAAGCTGTGAATGATGGGATATTTAGTGACTTTGTTTATGAAGATGGAATTTTTAAATTTGGGAAGAGACTTTGTGTTCCTGATATACCTGATCTAAAAAGGGAATTATTGGACGATGCTCATAGTTCCAATTTATCTATACACCCTGGAATCACCAAAATGTATAGAGATTTGAAGGATCATTTTTGGTGGGAAAAAATGTATAGAGAGATTTCTGATTTTGTGTTTAGATGTATGGTTTGTCAATAAGTGAATGCTGGAATGAAACAGCCTGGAGAAGTCATGCAACCTCTTCCCATACCTGAGTGGAAATGGGATAATATCAAGATAGACTTTGTCATGGGACTACCAAAGTCTCCTAGAAGGAACAATGAAATATGGGTCATTGTTTATTGTCTTACCAAGTCAGCACATTTTCTTGCTATAAGGGTGGATTTACCATTTTAACGTCTAGTAAGACTATATATTAATGATGTTTTGATACTTCATGGATTACCCATATCAATTTTTTCTGATCGTGAATCACGTTTTACATCAATATTCTAGAAAATCCTTTTGAAAGCCCTGGATACTAAACTTCATTTGAGCACTGGATACCACCCCCAAACTGATAGACAATCAGAATTTACTATTCAAAACATAGAAGTCTTGTTGAGATCATGATCACTTGACTTTCAAGGTATGTGGGATCAATATATACCTCTGATTGAATTTTCAAATAACAATAGCTTTCATTCAAGTATTCAAATGGCACCATGTGAAGTATTATATTGAAAGTGATGTGGCACACCAACCTGCTGGGATGATGTTGGTGAAAGAAAACTCATTGGCCCAGAAATTGTGGAGGAAATGATGGAAAATGGAAAGGTAATCCAAAACCACCTCTAAGCAGCTCAATGTATGAGGAAGAGTTATACCGATAATCGAAGTATTTGGAATTTCATGTAAGAGATCATGTTTTTGTGAAGGTATCTCTATTGAAGGGAGTTATATGTTTTGGTAAGAAAGGTAAATTTACTCCCAAGTACATAAGACCTTTCAAAATTCAAGAACGAATTGGGGTTGTAGCTTGCCATTTGGAAATGCCACCAAGTCTCTCCAAAGATCACGATGTGGTCCACCTATCACAGTTGAAAAAATACATGCTTGACCCAATGCATGTACTCAATTATGAGGAAGTAGAACTAGAACCCGATCTATCTTATTTTGAAGAGCCTATTAGGATTCTTGATACTAGAGAACAAGTGTTGAGAAACTGGATGACTCGTCTGGTAAAAGTTCAATGGAGAAACCATAAGATTGAAGAGGCAACATGGGAAACCAAAGAACTTATGATGAGGAACCACCCGAGTCATTCCACGTGGTAGTATTCTAGAAATTTCAAGGATGATATTACTTGATGCAGGGGATAATGTAACACCCCATTCTTCCACGATACATTTCTCATTAAATAATACAGTAGCGTGTGTTGTACGCAACTTCGAGTTCTAACACACCATAATAAATCAAACAAGCCGTTATGGATATTAGTACCCACTTTTTTAAATTTTATAAATTTTATCATTCAAAATAGACTTCATTTCAGGATTCAAAATATCAAAATTAGCTTAGGGTGAATTTTTGGTACTTTTTTGATAAATTTCATATTTTGATGAACAGTGAAAATTAATAAATTTTAATTAAAAACAACTTTTTTAATTGAAATAATTAATAGTGATAAATTATTAATTTGAGTGATTTTAACGTATAATTAGATTTTATTTTTACCATTTAATACAATGTTGGTCATTGGACATAATTTCACATTTAAACTGGACATAAGCAAGTGTTAATCTTTTGATAGTTATTATTTCTTAAAAAGACGCTTTTTGTTTTGACAATGGGAATTAATTTTAAATTAATTTCTGCCACTTATGTGTTTTGAATTTAGAAATATGGATTCCATATTTAGAATTAGGAGATCCAAATTGTATAAATAGGTATGTTTTATTTTTAGGCATTTTGAATTATTACTTCGGTAAATATTTTATTTACAATGGTTAAAGGGTAAATCTGGTAAATAATGGTAACAAATAATATTATAATAATATTAAATTAACCTAAAATGTACCCTAACCCTATTGGTTGATACATGTCCGACTATGGGCATTTTTGGGTCGATTTTTGGGCCTCACGGAGCCACTTGTAAGTGATAATGACACATTAAATTAATTAAGATAAAGTAAATAAAAAAATACATAAGCGCATATCTTATAGAAAACCCTTTTTTACATAGCGTTATGTATGTTATATTTTAGACTATAAATATTTATTATAAAGATAAAAATATTTCTTACATAATTTTATTTTATTTATAATTTTTATAAATTTAATAAATAAATTTATTTATGACACAATAATGATTCAGTATTTTTCTTATTAATGAAAGAATCAGAGAAATGGTATTATAAATGTTAAAATAAATATAATTTGAATGATTTGATGACATCAAAATTTTTTTTTGGTTAATATGATATTTTATAATTACTTAAATGATTTTTTTAATTAATTAAGTTGTTTAATCTTTATCAAAAATCAATTATTAAATAGTGCCAAAATTGACATAAAGTAGTTTTTAAAACAAATATTATATTATTAATTGATATTCTATTCTTAAAAAACTACGGTTCAGCCAAATTACTTATATAATGATAGTTTTATCATTTATGGAACACTTGGGGGTCTCTTGGATGTATATAGTAATTTTATTAACTATATAATATAAAAATACAAAGAGACATGGTAAATGTCAAACTATTTAACTAAGAGTTAAATAAAAAAAGATAAAGTTAATATAGTGACCCAAACCTATCTAAAGACTATTGGTTGAGTTGTTTTTGACCTATACCCAGTATAAACTTTAAATAATATACTTTGGATCCATTGGAAACTGAATATGAATTTATTATAGAATAATATTTCTACCTTTTCCAAAGGTGACCCTAACACCTATTATAAAATGGCACTCCCGCTTCTCTCTAATTCACAGCTTCAAAGCATTTTGGATCAGCCAAAACCTACCCAAATATTCTCTCAACTTACCTCACTTATTCCTAGAGGCCTTATTTTGATCATAAATCCAACCTAAGGAGCCCTTTTTATCAAATCAAATGGAAGAACCCGAAGAAGAGGTAATGTTTTCACCACCCTCTTTCAAGATCCTTTCCTCATCCACTTCTTCTTTCTTTGTTATTTATATTCTAAAATAATAACTCCAGTTTCTTCATTATACTATGATGTTATTATAAATATGGTACAACCAAATTCATTATTCTATCCATCCTTTTAATGACATGTCACCATATGTGCGTACGTAAGGTTTACCGTCTCCACGTCGTGGTGTAATTGTTATTCAAAACATGATTTTTTGGATGGGTATAATAATTATATGTATTTGATGTAAATAATAAATATATCATTATAATGATTCTTTATATATGATATACCATCCAATTATAAATTATTTTAATATCAAAAGAGTGATATTGTCGCTCGTGCGTACGTACGGACTACCGTCTCCACGAACGTTATGAGATTCATTCCCAATCATATCCATTCAAGAATAATTTTCATTTGATTCTTAAAAATAATGTTCAAAGAATTAATATCATTATTGTTATGAATAAGATACAACCTATCTATAAAAAACATTTATTACGAAATAATGCATATGAAGTAAAACGAATTAGTTAACACCCGAAACAACGATAATACGAATATATTATTAACAAAGAAATGTTAAAAGATCATATATGATATAATATTAATTTATATGATTCTTGTATAATTTAATAACAAGTATTTTACCATTATACAGGAGGTTATCTTACCCTCGACCAAGGAAATGTACAAGGTAAGGGTTTATTTCACAATCTCTTCATTATCCGAGGTTGTTTATACATAATTATCTACTGGGACCTCTTTATCATCCACATCCATGTTTCTTAAAAATGTATGTCAAATAATTCTTACTATTTTATAGACTATGGGTTAAAGTAATTTATAACCTTGTTGGATTTTTATATGATATTTATAAAGGAATATTTTCTATCGTTTTCCAAACAAGGTCCTTTTTAACCTTTTCGACGAAATTAACGTAAGAATTCCTTTTTCAAACTTATACGGCGGGTTCATCTATTTTACGCCATTATAAAATAGTCGAAGCTTCCCTTAGAAGCATATAAGAATATTTTCACAGTATTAGTTTTCTTTTATAATTATGTGACTTTTAAATGATTTAAAAAAAGATATTTCACTCAAATTGTTATGATTTCATCTATGTCAACATCATTTGATGGAATTTAAGTGTATATGAAGTTGATTTATTATGATACCAAACTTCCATATTGTATTGAAGGTTTTGTGATATGTTTGACTATGGATGTGTTATTTTTAAACCATTCATTATTTATGGATAATGTCTTGACATTTTGTATGCTAGTTCTAATACGATTTTTTATATTATTTTTAAACCTATTAATATGTGGAATGCATTGGACTTAGTAGGTGACATGTGGAGCCTGATATAACTCCTTGATGCATCAGTAGGTATCATGAGAAAAACTATTGTCTTGGAATAAGGCCTTGAAAAATTCTTATTTGTAGTCATGGTATAAGGCCTTTACTATGTGGTTATGATAGCCTGGAATTATGAATTCCATCTTTATTAAAGTGGTTATTGATATTGCATGTGACTATTTGACTAGTAGAATATCCATGAGAATAATTAAATGACCTTATTTCATTTTATTTTTGCCATATTATGCTGAAGTTCAATTTTAAAAGGATTTTGTTTTAGTTATATATTTCCATAAATGATTATTCATATTTATTAATGTTCTAGCAATATTTTTATCCTTACTGGGCATCTGAGCTTGTCCCTTTCTATGTTTTATTTTACCCAGGATGTGAAGAAGTATTTTAGGAATGACCTGTAGGGATAGTATAAGGGGATATGAGTGTGGTCTATGGAGACAAGATGTTGTTGTAGTTTTTATTATATGATGTAATGTAAGACTTACTAATGTTTCAAGTGATTCCAAGGTTACTAAACTAATCAGTCTTTTGAGACTTTATCTTTCGTGATCATTGCAATATTATGTAATAATGCACCGACTCTGGGTAACTGGGGTTGGGGTGTTACAGTTATGACCTAATTTTCTAAAAATATAAACTTGAAAAGATACTTGATGTGAAAGAAATTAAATTTTTACTTAGAATGAAGATTTTATAATGTTTTAAAGCTGTTTCCTTACAAATGGCTTAATGGGAACGAAATAACAATAATTAGAAAGTGTATCCATATAAATCATGCATTCTCACCCAATATTTACAATCATCTAATCTCCCTCATTTTACACAACCATCTGTTGTGTATGTAATTATCTATCATCCTACATGCATATACACCAATGCCTCATAGTAGTGGAATATCAATGTGTGAATAAATAAATAACAAATATTAAACAAATACATATTACAGTGAAAAATAATTATAGTCATAAAATTTATTAGGGTTAATAAATATAACTTTTCTAGGATGACTAGTGGGTGATAATGGATCGCTATGATATAAAGGATTTATGACCATTGTAGTATTGGTGGGGTTCAACCCCTTCTCTTGATGATCTGTATACTTGGGAGGTTCAGAACACGTTAGAGTAGATGTTAAAAGAGTATGTACATAAAAGCATAGAGACAAAAAAGATGTGGGAAATAGAGATAACATTGAATTATATGGGAAAATATAATATCGATAAAGAGTGGTAGCCATATTTTGATAATAAAATATATATGAGGATGATCATATGTAAATGGTGGAGACTATATAGTATTTCTACAGATCCATGGTTTTATAAGGGGAATGTTGGATGTGAAACTGTGATTCATGGTATATGTGATGAAAAGTCTGTGAAATTAGGTATGGAGAGTGTTATGAGTAACTCTAGTACCTCCCCCTTTAATCATCAGGTTGGGACAAATTTGATGATGGGACCTAAATAAAATTTTAAAAAATTATTAATAAAAACACATTATATGATATTTTTATTTATATTTGAAATAGTTTACTAAAAAAAATAAATATAGGATAAATGATATGGATTTCTTCTTCTATTTTATAGAAATAATATCAGACCACAAAATATTTTTCATAAATACAAAACATTCCGATTATCATGTAAAATTTGGGTATGATATGGTTTCATTCATCCATTTTTAATTCAATACAATTCAGTATAGGTTAGGACATTTGGACAATTTTGGTCATTAGAATATAAAATTTGGTTATTTTAGGGTTAGTTCATTTGGATCATATTTTATTAAAGTCATTTGGTTTATAATTAGGATAGGTTATATGGTCATCTCATCTTATTCTCAGTTGGTCATTTTATTTTGTAATTTTGGTCATTTTTTTGTTGTTCATTTAATTAGTTTTTGGGTTAGATAATTTGGTTAATTTTGGTTGTTAGATTCATTTTTTTAAATCCAATTAGTTTTATTATTATAATTTTATCATTTTAATTATTTCAATAAGTTTCATTTCAATTCATTTTGATTTTTTAATTTTTTTAGTTTTGTTTATTTTGATGCATTTTAATAGAATTTAATTCAACATTTTAAAAGTAATATCAAAGAAATATACAACGTTATTTTATTAAAATGAGCATGAATTTAATGTTTCATAAAAAATGGAACCATTTTTTTTTGAATTGTACTATCATAGATACCCATTTCATGCTTATCCAATGAAACTGAGAACACATATGGTTGATTTTACATATTACCCATCACATATTTAGGTTCACAATCAAATTTTAAAATTGTTTTATTTGTGACATCATAAGTAATAAATTTATCTATGTTAATGGGGGCCTTTATAGTGTCCATTTCATTCCCACCATGATTGAAAATATGTTTTGGGATTACTTCAATAGTGATACTAATTTCAAGTATCGTATGATATTTCACGTAAAAAATCCATTGTAAATGAATTCAAAATACATAGCTCATCAGTTGTAAGGATGTGAGTCATTTTAATAACTCTAAATCTACAGTCATGAATAAATGTTTCATGTCTCATCATTGAATCAAACCAATTGCATTTCAACATAGTGACTCATCCATGAGAGTAATATTATAGTATTAGTATTTTATAAACAAATCCATAATGAAAAACATTTTCATATTGAGGCCTATAATATAATACAATGGAATAGTATTATGTCATTACATTTAGAACAATTCCATCATGTTGTGGTGTCCTATCCAATGATCAATCATTGATTATAAAAGTGTACCCATTGATCACCATTGATTTTCATTCACGAACTATGAAATTATGACTAGTGGAAAATGATAATATTTCATGAGATAATGTGTTTAAAGATAAACAGAATACCAAAATTATAAATCAATATTTAAATTAAGTTTTTTTTGTTGTTGTAATACATATAGCTACGATTTCAACAATGCAAGATACTATTTACAATGCAATATTTCACTCATTATCAAATTTAATGAATGATGATTTTTATTTTTATTTTTTTTATTTTTCCTATATAAATTGAAAGAAATATTTTAACACATATGTACATTAGTATTTATGTAAATAAAGTACACATTCTCAATTTATGTACCTAATGTAGTTCTCTATCAAATCATAGACAAAAAAGACTCTAAAAAGCGCCATCTAACAATATTCAATGATCTCTATTGCAAATTTATATGATCATTGATTTACACCTATTTGTGGAATAGAAGGAAAACTAGGATACGTTTTCTTAATCAAACAACCATTATTTCTCATTTGTCGGTTACGTGTTGTGTTCACATTAGACTACTACATTGAAATGAAATCCCTAAATTCTACAGCCAGTTAACCTTTTACAATTTAATAATCAGGATGATTCCTATTCTGAAAAAATACATCAATGTGTACATATTTCATTTTGTTGGATACATCCAATTAAAATAAATGGGTCCTCCCAGAATTATTTAATTTTGAATATATCCAATTATAAGCCTCAAGGATGTGAATAATGATGGAGTAAATAATTATCCTACTAACACAAATTTAATTTCACATTATCCTATAATTTTTAATAAAAAAATTGATCATGTTTTTAGTAAAAATATATCTATATAAATAGAAAAATCATGTTACTTCGACCATTACATTATTGGAAAGTAGAAGATATATTTACATTAAAATGAATTTATGATAATGGATGAGATGATAAAGAGTTTTTAAAGATTTTAGCTTCAAATACATTTTTAATCAATTTTGATATATTTAATGAATATCCATTAGAACCATTTATATTATCTAGTAATTCTAGAAATTTACTATTTTATAAAGGTTTCATCACATAAGAAGCACATATATCATTCTATTTATTTTCACCTATACACCGAGGTTGCAGTTATAGTCCAAATCACCTATCCACCAAGTCATTTCTGGATGGTAAATTATCTTTTTTAATAACAATTATATTTATTAGAATTGAATGAAACATTTCATATAATGGGTTTTCATATTCATTACCTGTAAATAATGACGTAATAAATTGGTTGGACGGCATGGAAACTCAATAAAGGTAACTTTATTCCTCCAATTGTAATTGAATTAAATGAAAACAACCTTCTTTTTTTATATTTCATCTTACCATTCACAAATGAAAATTTAGAAACTCTAAATTCATTAAACACATCCATTTTAGACATATGATTTGTTGGTTTATTGGTCCCAATGGTAATGTCGAAAATTCAATGATAATTCCAATATAGGTGACCCATTGAAAGGAATCATTGATGTTTTATTAAACTAAAACTATGTTGATATTTATGTATCCCTGTGCAGAGTACAGAACCAGTTTTCCACCAAAACCATGCTCTAGGATGGTTGGAAATTAGGATGTAGGTCTACCTCCCCATATAAAAATATTTTTTGACTAGTAATGTGGGACTGATTTGGGGAAATTGGGGAGAATAAAACATTATGTGGTGAAAATAATAATATTACATTTATAAATATATCATAGTGGAGAAATCCCATTAATGAAATAAGGAAACAATTAGAAATTAGTTGGAGAATAATAATCAGTTGAAATAATAATTCCAAAGTTTCAATTGCTTATCTAGATTATAAAAACGTTATAACATGTTGTACAAAACAAATAAAGAATGTCACATGTGGCTAGCCCTAATAGTACATATATAGAAAATATCAAAAGAAGATCCAAACTGATACTGAGGTACCACTTTTTCCACTACCATTCATTTCATTCCCCTGGTACATTTTATGATCACTATGTCCATCTCTCGAGAATGAATACTTACCAAATTTCAAAAGCATAAAATCTACATGCGTATTAAGGGGATCAAATATGGTGTGAGTATGATCCCAGAATTAAATCGACAACATGTTTCGGTATTATATCAATAATTTGTTCAGTGAATAAAAAAAAATAAAAGGTAAATTCATAGCTGTTATTTATTAATTTACCCACTTCCCTTATACTCAATAACCACAAGGAAGAGTTTACCTATATTGTCCAATGTCAGATTATCTTAGAATTTGTGATTACAAATATATATAGAATAAAATATGTATATATATATATATTCATTGAGGAGGACTCATGTAATAGTCCACAAGGATCCCCTAACTAATATCATATATGGTGAACCCTTATCTTCCACACACAGACATGTCATTGTAATCTCCATTAATCAATCTAGTATTCTGCATCCAAACGGTTTTTCCAATAAATTAAGATCTAGGTCCCTTGAACCTTTACTCCGAATTTCCCCACCAGATCAAAGCACAGTGTCCTGAGGTGCCTTGATATCATTCTTCTAATAATAATAATCATCATATCAATAGCCGACACACAAAAGTATGTCAATATTTTTCTTCCCATAATCTCATCAAATTAGAATTAGTTGTAATGGTGAGCCTAAAACCCCTATCGATGGTATCAAAACAAACATGGAATATTCATTCACCATCCACAAGGATTTCATTGGAAAGAACCTCCAACTTCACTGATGTTCAACAACATCACATAAGCTAAATAATCTATTGATGCCTCAACCCACAACAAGTGGTCAACACCACCATAATTGTGTCCTAATTGTGTGAACATGACTCCAATTGTGCATCATTTGACAACTGTGAGTGAAAATCACTAAGGATACCAATGAAAAAACATCCAATTTTTTTTTCTATTTCGATGACGACACTAAATCCCAATGGTCGACATTATATCTGATTTTATACATAATTCCCCTATCTTGATGAACTCATACCCTCATGTCCTAAAGACCATGTCGTCTCAACATGGTGATCATCATCACATCAAATATATCAGGCCATGGACTCATCCTGACAAAATTGTCACCTCATTCCAGGTGATCAACATTTCCTCAATCCTCAGATATAGCACCTCATGTTCCCATGGAACCATTACAATCAATAAATAAAAATTAAGTAATAAAAATTTAGTGATCACATATCCTTTCCATTTATTTATAAGCCCATTATCATTCATATCATATGTAATAAAAGTCTAAGACATTCCAAATGACATACTATATCATCATAAATTAATTTTAATACTATAGTCATTTTATTTATGGTTTTACTCGATCAACTCAATGTGTCTATTTTGGTATGCACATAGAAACGGATGATAAATTAAGGAGAAATATATACACCACCTACCTTATACTCATAGGTTCTCACTCTCATGTGATTGTCCTCTAACTCAAGCTCAAACGAGATAAATCATGTTTTTATACAAATGCCTAGAAAATAAAGAAAAATATATTACAAGGATTTAATAATTTGTGGTGTAAGAAAATCATGTAAGTGAGACAAAATGATTTGAAAATTTACTTATATTCTTTAAATGAGACCGAGATATCTCGATTCAGACCACTAATGATGATGTTAGGATGAATAATAATGTGGAGGAGAAATGGGAAAGTCACCTTATGTGTCCAATGAACTAGAGAAAAAATTTGGTTGAATCCCTAAAAATGAGTAATGTGATGTTTGTACATTTCATACTTTTAAATGACCTATAGTTTTTGGCTGTACAGTTTGGCTAATCATGAACCGACTATTTTATATATCTATTTAAGCACCATGATGCACATTGTTTGGGGAACAGTTTTTCGAAATGTTCATATGTCATGTGATTACCCTTTGTAAAAAACATAATATTTACTGCATGGCCATGCACCACTACCCACATGGTTTGAAAAAATATTACAAGTGTAATGGTGGACTGTACAGTTACTCTTAGGAGGCTACATGGTTAAATCTTAAAATTCCCGCCTGTATGAACTTTCTCAAAACTGATTTTTCATGGAATGAAACACCTGAAACACATTAGAACCCCCAAGGAAACATCAAGAATTTAACTCTTCTAAAAAAATACATAGGGTAAACAAAAATATAAAATTATTTTCCAATGATAAAGAGAAAATTTTTTCTGACCTCCAAACTCAAAAAATTAAAAAAGGTTAACAAATTTCAACCCACTCAAAAACACATGAAGTTACAATCTCTATAGATTAATAAACCTCATCAATAATTTATAAATCATAACTTGATGATGGTACCTAACATAACCATCTTTTCACATCACCTCGGTTTACCTCATTCATTATTAATAGACTAATTCCCCTTGTGGCGTTCTTTCCCATAGAAAGTACCTACCTAGTTGGTCCTTGACCCAAAACAACATTTTGATGGTCCCATAATCCATCCTATTACATTAAATCACTCCGATGACGTATCTCCCTTAATTAACATCATAAGGTGCAAAATTAGTCCCATTTGATACTTAACACACATCAAGTCTCTCATCTCAAGAGATTCCCATAATTACCTATTACATATATGACACGCACAATAACCCAAAGATCATCAGATGAACAAAGATTCTACATCTCAAAAGATTCTAAAAAAGTTACAATTTTAATATATAAATATGTATTCCCATCATTGTCGAGATACCTATACACCTCATACAAAGCCCCCTTCTTGGATGATTCACATAATAAATCATGGTTCCTATGAAACCCATATATATATATATATTACACACAAATAAATAATTTAGAGGTAATTAACAACATCTGGTTAGTCCAAAACAACCCAAATTCACCTCATGCACAAAATCTTTCCACGCAAAAAAAGTAAACTCAGACATGCCCAAGGAAAATATCTATTAATCCTATGCTCATCAACCTACACTAAACCCACAACGTCAAAAACATACACCTAGCGTGAAGACCGAATACATGAGGCCTAAACTCACTAGGTTGTTTCACCAACTACCAACCACTAACCCCACTAATAGGTATCTCTATCCCGTCCATGACCTGTACTTGCAGCTGAATATTTGCAACCATCTCTGGGTACTACTCTCAATCCAACATCAGATACTAGATTCTGATATCTTCTCTATTACTCATCTATTTTAGATTTCTTCCAATAGAAAGTCTCTAGATCCCCCCTATAATGACATTCCAAACACTCCTTTAGATTATTCTCACATTGTATATGACTGTGTCTCTACTGCCTGCACTAGATTCACACTATCAAAGAATAACTCCTCGATGACATTCTCAAGTCCCTATCCTGAAAGGCCTACTAAGACTTCTCAAAATCTAACTTAATTCTACCTGAAGAATAATCACTAGTATCAAAAACCATCATCACCCCACTCAAATAAAATAGTTTTGTAAAATTTCCCTTAGCTATCAGCACCTGATTCACAACCTCATAGAATTATTTCAACCTAAATATTCTTACATGAACCTTGATGAAGTCCCATAAACTGTCCTCAAAATGCCACACCCTCGTGATGTAATCACCCGCCCTATAATATACCAAATAGGGCCATTTTTTAAAACTCAATGTATAATCCAAAATGTAAGTTTCTCCTTTCTAGGGGATTATAAACCCATGGGATCTATCCACCCTCAGCATCTCCAGAATAAAGTGCTCGAAGTACATTTCCTCGAAATACTTCCAATCCATTCCCTCATGTCATCTAAACTACACCAATATGTACCTCAAACTATTTTTTATCTTCTAATTTTATAGATGGATAGATTCACCCTCCAACCCCAGGGGTGTCTCGAGAAGTTCGAAAATTGTCTCTACCAATTCCATCCAATTCACTATTGCCTACAGTCCACCCTCACCCTAAAACAAATGTGGAGGGTGAGACTGAAAATCATAAGGCAATTACTCTATACATGGATTAGCCCGCTAATATCCTTTGTCACTATATTTTATAACCCCTAACAAACTCTCTATGTTCATCTCGTCTATCTATGTCCATATTTTTCCATATTTAGAAGATATCCCCCCTTTACCAGAGCCTGTATGTATGGATCATGAACGAACCAACCCTCTAGGGCCTCATCATGACCCTCAAGGGACTCATCCTAGGAAATATCATGCAACACCACATCTCCTCCCTCCTAACACTCCACGAAAAGACATGTAGATGGAATCATGTTGAATACTGATACCATGGTTAATAAACCATAACAGTTATATATTATATATAGGGTAATCTATAATATGAAATATATTTCACCACCATTACACTATCCTACCACACACATGTCATATTAAATATTGACTCAATGCTTCTTACCTAGCTATATCAGGTTTGGGTATCATATATAATACATCATTGTGTCCCCTTTCTTACCCATATCTAAGCTAAGTATCACATATAATTTAGAATCAATCTATGGTAGCTAAGTAAAATGAAATAAAAAATGGAAACTAGGAAAAAAATGTTTAGATTCGGTGTTGAAACATTAAATAACACAACCATTTTATCAACAATTCCTACTCATAATAGAGTCAGGCCTATATATCACATTTTATTCTCACTAAGAACTACATATCTAGAATGGTTGAGTTTAATTCGACAAAAAAGCTAAAGAAGGAAAATATTTTTTATCTTATTTACTGACATTATAAATAGCCCATCCATATTAGTGTATTCCATGTTCCTTTGAATTATTTATAAGTTCATACCTATGTCATGTCACCTTATGTGCCTAATATGATTCATAACAATCATCCCTTTCCATTATGAGTTGTTGTTCAAAACCAAAAGAAAAATAAACCTCACACCCAGCTGGTCTAATAGAGGTGGATATAAAATCAACTATAAAAGAACATACCCAAACATCAATTTCCCATCGCTAGAATCTTGGTTTGTCCCATGTTCATTGGGATATTGGAACAAAAACACGAGCTCTAAACCATGCTTGACTACATATTTTTATCTAGTATAACAAAAATCAAATAGTCAAATCAAAAAGTAAAATATAACTCTTTTGATAACAATTTTAGAATCTCAACCCATTTCACCAATCAAAGAGTGCATAGATCTAGTTGGCCACTATGCCTTAGACGCGCCTCCACATATGTTAAAGGCTTCCCCTAGAAGTGAGGGTCAGGTAATGTGATTATTGGGAGACTATAACCTGAAGTGGTGACAATAATAGCTGTCCGTATAATAATATAGCATATTGTAAGAATACCATAACTTAGTAGAAGAAACAAATATAACTTAGTAGAAGCATAATAAATAGAAGTAGTAATCATTGATCCAAAAGGCACAATACCATTTTTGGATGATTAATATTTCATTGAAGGTCATAAAATCAAATAAAAAATTTCTCTTGTGGTTTACCATAATAGTACTTATATTCATGACCTCAAAATAAGACCCATAATTAGGATTGAGGAACCACCTAGTCCACTTCCATTTATCACATACACTTGGTACATCTACGATCAGTAAATCTCAATCTCCTGAGCATGAAATCTTACTTGATCTCAAAAGCATAAAATTTACATGTGTCTTGAGCAACCCTTGTAAGGTGTGAGTTTGAACACACTAGACCAAAAACATCATGTGTTTTTCCTACATACATAATTATGAAGATGAAAGAAAAATATAATATAAGGGAAATTCACTCCAATTCATTACTAATTTACCTGCTTCTCTTGTTCACTAAATCCACAAGGGTTCATTTACCTAAATTTTCCAACACCGACATATCGTGGAATATGTTTTCAAAATTATATATATATATATATAAATATATTTATCTATATATGAAATAAAAAAATGTATGCATATATATATATATATATTTTCATTGGTGAGGAAAAATGGATTAGATCCCAAAGCATCCCTTGAGGAATACCATATCTAGTGAACCATTAGGTTTCACCCATAATCATGTCACAAGAACTTAATTCCATCAATATAGTATTTATTTTTTAAATAGAACACCCAATTGACAAATATTAAATACCCTCAAACCTTCAATCAAAAATTCCCCTTCGGCTCTCAGCCTAACATCCTGTGGCATGGTTATACAAGTCATGAGGTAAATAAATATATCCATCTCAGCGGGAAATGTCCCATTGTATGGAGATATCCTTCCCCAAAAAATATTAACCCATTGGCCTATGGTATAATGGGTAGACTCATCCCCCTATAGATGGTCTCAACACCATCTCCCGAGGGTCCATCACCATCCAAATGGTTTTCTATGATGTGAACCTCAAACAAACCTGATGGTTAACATCACCAACTAAACCAAAAAATCTATAGAGGTCTACACCCACAACCAGTGGTCAACACTACATTATTTGAGTATAATATATGTAAAAATGAATCCAATGTTGCGTTTTTAACAATGGTGAGTATCAATCACCAAAATTACCTAATCCAAATTATCTGAAACCATATTCCCTTTAGAAAATGTCATTAAATATCCATGATCAAAACAATCTCAATTCCCACAGGCCATGACCCATCCCAAAGAACTCATAACCTCATGTCCTGATCACCTTATTGCCTCATCCTGGTGATCAATATAACCTCCAATTTCGTGAGACGCACCCTCCTCCTCATGAACATATTTCCCAAGAACAGATGATCAACATCAATTGGATCCTGAATCATATACTGTCGTGTTCTCATAGATCCATTGAAATCAATTAATACAATTAAAATAAATAAAATTCAATGACCAACTTATCTAGACCATTTGTTCATAATCCACCTTCTCGGCCTAGATTATTTAATCAGTAGATAGGGCATGCCAAATGACATCGCATATCACCAAAAATTAATTTAAAAAGAAGAATAAATTTATTTAGGGTCCCACTTGGTCAACCCAACATTCTTATTTAGGTAAACACCCCAATAACCTATAAAATTAAGGAGAAATACGTCCACCACCAACCTTATACTAGTAGGTTCACACTTATTTGATATCAGTATCTAACTCGATCCGAAACGAGAGAAATCATGCTTCTGAACACCATAAAAAGTGGGAAAATGAGATAACATGGATTGTCATTTCATAGAAGAGGAAGAATTCAATAAAGTCTTAAAGCATGATGAAAATACGGTTTTCACAAGAAGAAGATTTCATAGGTAAAAATGTTTTTAAATTAAAATATAACCTAAAATTTAATAATATTATCAATATTTGATTTATAATAATATAATATAATTAATTAAACTTTCAAAAAATTTAATATATTTTTATCTAGGAAAATTATTTAAACTAAATTACATTTGTAAATAAATGTTTTAATTTTATCACTATTTATAAAAATATTTAACATCTGCAAAAATTCTGAAAAATTCACAGAATGATGATTTTTAAAATATTATTAAACATTGAATTTTTTTTTGATAAATATTCTAAATGTGGAAAAATTAGTTTTGATATAATTATGAAAAATGTGACACAACATTTTTTTTAAAAAATATAGTTTTTTGGGTAAAAATTGATTTATTATTATCTTGTTCTAAGAAAACATATTATATGAATTTTAATTAAATTTAATGTGTATTTAATATATATTCATTCAAAATCATCTACTAATAATGATTAATTTAATTTTTTTTTGAAAATGATACATTTCATGAACAAATACATTTTTTCATAAAAACATTTCATTTATTATCAACTGGGCTTTATTTTAATTAATTATTAATTGATAACCAAATAATATATTTATTATTTGTTTAATTCATATATTTTCATAATTTATTTAATTTTATTTATATTCACCGGTCCAATGACTAGGCGATAAATCTCATATTAAATTACAAAAATATTTTAAGAGAATATTGCTTTTTGTAAAACTCGGTGTTGCATGTATGAAAAGATATCGAGTAAATTAAATTTATTTGAAAAAATATTTTGTAAATTCTTATGGAGTTAAAATTTTATTACATAGAGTTCATCACATGAAAATTATCACTATATATTTTATTCTTTCTAGGGTATTCAACGCATTTTTTTCATCACCCATCACTTGTTTATGGAACGTTTAGTATTGTTTATTTTTTTGATCTTCATTGATATAATGGTTACTAGTTTTATTATATAATATTCAGTTCTCCAGTGTTGGTTTCTGTATAAAATGATTTTTTATGTGTTTTGGGATGTCTATTTTGAATAAAAGAGAAATGATTTGTTTTGTATTTGAGATTTCATGAGATGTGTAAAATGACAACTATGGGTTTTAAATGGATTTAATTAATAAATTTATCATTATATCGGGACTCAAAAGTTTTTAATAGGTAATTATAGTTTTCAATGGTTTTCCATTAAAATATAAAAGGTTTATTCCTTATAATTAGTAAGATATGTTATGGTTTCTTTATCCATATGCTAAAATTGAAAACTATTATATTGTATGATATTTCAATCATTTACAAATGATTTTTTTTAAAATGGAACAATATATAATAATTATTGTGATCCTATTGGGCATAGTTTTTCTCACATGCTACATACACCACATTATGTATGAAACTTACGTGTTGCCTTTTAGGTTCCTAAGGTTTTCTATATTCTAATTTATTTTTCATGACCCATCCTCGGGGCCCGTGTTGTGACTACCCCAAGCCCGCCTTCCATACGCCCGGGGCTGGCGACTAGCACCGAAGGTGTAAATCCCAATAAAAAGGGAAGGAAATGCCTTTACGAAACGATAACACACACAAAAAAAGTACAAGCAGAAGCTACACTAAGTAAAGTAGTAAAACAAACGTTCTAAAAGTATAAGGGGCCATAAATACAACCCCAAAAGAAAGGTACAACTATAACTAAATGTAAAGTAAAACTCAAAGGACAACAAATGAAAGGTAACAAGTAGCTCTTGGATCAACCTCCGGGTTCCTACCTGAAGGTTAGGTACAGATGTCCTCCTCAGCACTCCACGTCCGTCCGTCTCCTCCGGGTACCGACTTGTCGTGAGATCCACCTCCAGGTACCGACTCATCGTGAGATCCACCTTCGGGTACCGACTAATCGTGAGACCCACCTCTGGGTACAGTCCAGCTCAACAGGCCTCAACCATGATCAGTGATGTCTGTCGTCTGCAACCAACACAACGAGGTGCATGAAAATCCCGTGCAGTGGTGAGTATACGATACTCAGTAGGGACCCTGAGACCCTCAAGGTCCCACTAAATCCAACAAGGATAATCACAAAAAAGTTCTCAACAGATAACCCTTACTTAGGTATAAGCCTATACATATACCTAATTTACCATGTAACCCATCTCAGCCACGAGGTATCACACATATATGAAGTCGATGGATAACCACTACTTAGCTATATGCCCATACATATACGTAAGTTTTCTAGTAACCCATCTCAATCATGAGGTAAAAACAAAGGTCATTTACTCAGCTCAAACTAATATTTTTCTTATCGAAACTGTAACTACTGAAGAGCTCAGTCTCTGACGAGTACAGTAATCCTATCACGACTCCGAAGTACTGCTCACTAACCTAAGATTTTTGAGGTACTCCTCCTCTCGAGGACTACAGGTCGGCCACCTCACAATGTAGTGCTCCTCCACCATGGGTCTGCCAACTCACACAGTAGTGCTCCCCCTCATAGACTATAGAGGTACTCCTCCTGTCAAGTACCATGGTTCTACCACCTCCCAATGTAGTGCTCCTCTGCATGGGTCTGCCACCTCCCAAAATAGTTCTCCCCATTGGGCTATGCAAGTCACTCCAAATCAAATCGGACAAGCAGTCATCAGGTCTCAGGCAGCTACATGGTCTCCATACTCCATACGCTCATCTCTGGGAGGGTCCGCTCCACGAGATACATGTCTATAATCCAATTATGACAAAGTCCCATGAAGAAGTATCTCAAAGGACCACCTCGTCATAAGGGTCTCAATGCAACAGACGACGCGTCAATCGGATACTCGGTCTGTGAGTTATTAGCCTTTTCGTTCTTGGGACCTGGTTGGTTTCGTGTACGAACCAACCCAACCGTATCTCAACTATACCCTGAACTCACATAGGGTATACTCATAGGGACCATTTCTCAACCTGATCACTAACGCCGCTGACAGTTCGTCAAATGGACATCTGGTCTGAATGTTATCGGCTTTTCTGTTCCAGGGGCCTGGTTGGATTTCGAGTACAATCCAACTCGACTAAACACCAACTACATCCAAACATTTAGCGGAGTAAGACAAAAGGTCTGTCTCACTATGAGGAATCCAAATAAGTCAACGACACGTCAATCAGACGTCTGGAGCTCAAGTTATAGGCGTTTCAGATCCGAGGGCCTGGTTAGTTTCGTGTTCGAGCAAACCTGGCCATACACAAATTTCTCATAAACCTTGAGTTTAATATTCCTAAATGACAGTCTCGATCCAAGGATCCCATTGCAACTGACGGTGTGTCGATCGGAGGTCTGTAGCCCATGTTAGGCGCGTTTGAATGAAACTGCCCGAGAATAGGGGGTTCGGGCCCGGTCCGACCCGACCCGATACCCCTGGGTCGGCCCGAACCAGGTCGACCCAACCAGGGTCCGAGTCTGGCCCAATAGGGAGTGGATCGGCCCGGAAAGAACGACCCAACCGAGCCAGCGCGGCGCAGCCCAGCCCAGCCGGCGCGGTGCGGCCCAGCCCAGCCGGCACGGCGCGGCCCAGCCAGCGTGACCAGGCCCAGCCGGCGCTGGCGGTCCGGTTCGCTCGGGCCGCCGCTGTCCAGCCAGGGGGCGTTGGCGCCTAGCTGGCACAACATTTAAGCCACACCCCTCTGCTTCTAGAATGTCTAAGCCATTTCGGTTTGGTTCGCCACCATGACTCAGCCGCAGAGGTTCTGTTCTAGCGGCGCGTCGCCGCCACTTTCCACGGACCACCGGACGCGCTCCGGTGGTCCGTTTTTCCCGTTGCCTTTTCCGGTGGTCCTCCCGGTACCCGATCTTCACTGTGGAGGCATCAAATTTCCATTACAGTCTCGTTTTTTTGTTGATGTCAATCCACACATCGGCAAAAATCTGCGGAGGGTGGTCGTGCTGTGTTTGTTTGGCCCGCGCCCTCCGCGTTAGGCATTATCAATTAACCAATATTAAACAGGGTTTATAAAGAACAAACAATCAATTTTTATTTAAATAAAATTGAATCAAATCATTCCACAATTTCTTAAATAAATTTTATGAATACCCAAATTCCCAAACAACAATTAAAACATTCGTGGATCAACTGAATATTGAGTTGATCCATGTTATTTGTTTTAGAAGGAAACAAACATGGGTTTAATATAATTCACAAGTTAATTCCCTACCTTGAGTCGTTCTCCATTCATTTATAATAACGTGGATGGAAAAGGGAATTGGTTTATTGATGTCAGAGGAAGAGTGGTCATCGATGGAGACATTCCCCACAGTAGTATCTCCACCCCTGACGCAGAGGAAGATAAGAGAAGGCACGACATCAGTGACTTTGCGTTCTCTGCCGGAGGTGTTCTTTGTCGAAGTGGTGTTTTTCTTCGTCAAGAACGTTCTTAATTGGATGGAGGGAGATCTCCTCCAATTTCTTCAGAGGTTTTCCCCCACCCAAAATATTTTCTCCATAAATATTTTACGAGGCCCCTTTAATAAAAACATTTCCATGCAAAACGAAACAATTCAAAGAATTTTTGACACTCCAAAATAATTAATGAATGTATTAATTATATGGGTTGGGAAATTTAATATAGAGAAAATGGTGAAAGGATTAAAATTAAAAAAGAATTATAAACTCCCAAATTAATTCAAACCATTAACTAAATGGGTTGGCACACATTATGAGAGGATAGATGACCTCATTAATTCTTGGGAGGTGATGGGGTTATACATTAATAACAAGGGGTTTAAATGGGGGGAAGTTCATGGGAGTTAGAGGTAAGGTGAAGTGTTGGGGTTTCAGGTGGACCCCACCACCCTTGTTCATACCCACTCATGGGAAGTTAGGTGGGGTGTGGCCCCACCTCTAACTTCTCTATGGAGAATTTAACTTCCACATAAAATAAATTGTAAAACTACAATTCATTTAAGACTTATCGAATCCCAAAAAATTAACCACCTCATGCGACAAAATGCAACTATGATGAAGATCCCCATAAGCAATTACTGGCACTACGAGTTCATCGGTGACCTCAAATTTCGATTCCGAGCACCTGTTCAAAAGTTAGAAAAACCAGCTTGTTTGTTCACTAAACGTACCCAAGCTAAACTTCGAAAATTGATTCCGGGCCTCGGAATCATGTTCTGTCAGAAACTGCGGACTCGTAAAATTCCAAAGAAATTAAAAAAAAATTATTTTCCTTGAAATTTCCTTGTCTTTACATTATTTATGCATTTTCATTTGGTTTGGTTGTGTGTCTAATGACTCGGGTTGTGATGAGTGGATGTGGACCCTGAGGCGGTAGATGGTAGTGGTCGAAGGGGTTTTGGGGGGGGGATGAAGTATTTACCAACTCAACCTATTTCATTTGGTGCCATATTTTGGTAATCATTATATCTTCTTCCAATATATTTTGATTATTTGATCTTATTTAATATTAGTTGTTTTTTTCCATTATTCTCTATTTGGATTGTGTATTTATTTATATTGGATAGTTTTACTATGCATGTTTTTTCAATATAGGGATTCACCAGGATCGTTTTTTAATAAAGTTATTAAGATTATTCAATAATATTTTAGAACTAAATCATTCTCATGATATCTCAATTGAAACCCTACCGCTAGTTACCAGTCCATGGGAATTGGGAACAACCTTTAGACCTTGTGGTGAGTAGTATCGAGTACCTATTTTAGTGGAGACTTGATTTCGTTCCTTAAAAAATGGTATCATATCCACACCTTATTATTTAGGTGTATATGGGTACCATGGAGGTTAGGATCATAATCATAAATCAAGAAGTAAGTGTATGGAATAGTCTAGATAGGTCTTTCTGGTTCAAAACATTGCGTTTCTATGGGATGTTGGGATTTGAGTCTTTTAGTTGGAATTTTTTGTTGATTATTACACTACATCACCCATGATCAGTTGTGTTGGTTTAATATTGATTTTAGATTACTCTAAAATTGGTTCTTACTTAAAAGAATGGAAATAAATAGCATTTTCATGATGTTTCATAGTTAAGGGAGTGAATTTTTTTTTGTTTTGTTATATTTTGATTTTGTTAAATGATATAAAGGTTGTGTTGTGTGGTAAAGGGGAAGAATCACATAAAATGTTTTATTTCATTGGAATCTTTAATTGGTGGATTTAAAAAAATTATGGTTTTAAGGGTTATTTTGTAATGCTTTGAGTTCCATTTTAATATTTGGATGATTATTTCAAAATTAAAGTGGTATTTTTAGAACACTAAACAAAATGAATATTTTTTTCATATAAAATAAATTAAATTATAATTAAGTTCTAAATGGTTTCATTTAGGATTTAAAATGTATTGTAGTGTTATAAATTAGACAGTTTGTATTTCAAGTGCATACATTAGGGAGAATGTGTTTTTTATAAAATTTACTTTAGTATTGATGATTTTTGGAAAGGAAATTTTTTTATTTTTTAGGTTTAATTTTTTGTATTGTCATAAGGAATATTAGATTAGTTCATTTAACATTAGAATGGATTTAATGTGTGGTAGATGGTAATATAATTTGTTTTTATCTTCAATATCGACAAGGTTGATTACTGAAGAAGATTTTTAAAAAAATGGGTGGTTTTTTTAAGTGTATTCCTTGGTAGATGGGGTTTAAATAAATTGTATAGAATTATAGTGGTTTTAAATAAAATTTGTTTTCTGTTGTGTGAGTGTCTATTTTTCCTTTGATGAATTACATGTTGGAATTTTCCTGTGGGTTGTGTGGAACTATTTGTTTTATTCGTGAGAGGAATGAATTTTTTTTATTCACGTCATGTGTTATTTGGTATAACACCCATAAATATTGAGAAATATATAGAAGTTATATATATTGGATGGATCCTTGTTTGAGTCTTATTGTGTCATAGAGTACATCCATTATCTAACCATTCTCTACCTAGACTCTAAATAGAGTAGCATATATATAATCGTCTTCTCTCTTAGAAAGTGTCACAGATTTATTAAATAACAATCCCCCATCCTTATATGGATATATATGTTCATTTGAAGTGGATAATTCATTAGATATGATTGAGAGATTCCTAAATTATATTTTAACTCCCAAAGATGTAAATCTTGATAAATATCTTTACAATATGATCCTTTATCTAGGTTAGAGGATAATGATAGAGCGGGTTATTTGTTTCATAGAAATAGTGCTTTTATCTCATTCTAGTCAATGAAGACTCTATGCATTTTTCATCATTTGGAGGAGGTATTTCCCTATACATTGTGTTAGTTTTTTTAGTTTGTATGGAAGAATTTGAATGATATGGTTTTTAGGTCTCTACAGGTATAAGCTATAATATGAAGAGAATTATTATTTTGACTTTTGTTTTAGTATGATTGGGTATTTCTGGATTTATATAGGGAGGATATTGAATTAGAAAAGATTTTGGGACTGTATTTATTGATATTGTGTATTTCTAGGGTTGTTCGTTGTGAATTATAGGGAATATTGATTTATGAATGCCTCATTGTTTATGTTATATTTTCATGGAAGGTGCATTAGTTACTCATGATGTGTGTGATTGGTTTCTTGGAATGGTGAACATGGGGATCATTTAGTCCTTGATTGGGTAACTAGGATGAGGGTGCTCGGACAGTTGATGGTACTGGTTTTCAATTTTTGTTTTTTAACATTATACTGTATATGGTATTGATGTCTTATATTTACATCTTTTAGAATTGACAGATGAGTTTGGATCCCACATTATTCCTCGATGAGTAATGGTTGTGAGTTGTTTTCCTCTCATTTCAATTTTAGCTCATTGATGATTTTGGGGATGGTTTCTTTTTTTTGGGTGTCATATTTATCTTGGGATGAAAGGAAATTATGATATGGTATCTTGGATGGGAATTTTAGAGGAGTTGTACTTTTTGGTGATGTTGGGATTTATGGTGTGTATCTAGATATTGACCTTACTATTTTTCAAATTAACTTGTAGTTGATTCCTATGCATCACAAATTAGTCACATATCATTTTCCAGTAGTATGAATAAAATTTGAGTATTTTGGCTCAATTTTGAGCATGTGATGCATTTTTTGACTAAAATTATAATTTTAAATGAGAACACATACCTTGAGTGTTTTCAAGAAAATTGAGTGACTAATTAACATGAGGTTAATTCCATCACATTGTAACATAATAATATATTATTATTATAATGAATCAATGTAATCTAAGAAAATTCTCTAGTTTTCAGTATGTAACACATGTCATAGTTTAAAATGATACTTTTTTATAAGAAGCAACCATTTTGATGCAAATTTACACATTTTGTGTCATATTGTCATGTGGTTGATTCGTACATGTCACAGATGAATCACAAATTGTCTTCCTAATGTATCAAGACAATCCATGCATTTTTTCTTATTTTTGGGTGTGTGACGTTTGTTTTGGAAAGAAATAACACATTTAAATAGAAACATAATCATTGATGGACAATTTAATTCCCAAATCACCTACTATGTTAAATTTTATAACTATCTTTTTAATCAATTGATCATACATTTTTCTCACTATAATGTTAATCAGTTTTTTTCACCCAAAATGGAATTCATTTCATCACTACTAAAAATAGTGAAATCAAATGAAAAAACATCATATAGGGAAAATTAAATAGTACCTAATTTAATCGTATTTGTTGAAGCCTTCATCTATAATTTTAATTTTTCAGAAATGAAGAGAACCCACATTTTTCATATTGAAAAGGGTTACAGTAGAGACACACACTCGCACTATTGAGTGGTGGCCTCAAATGATGGATTGGTGCACTGGTTCCTATCAACCATAAATCCATTACAATATTTTTTTGATGTGAGATACATGGGTGACCATCCAATTTAATATCAATTTATTTAGACTAGTTATATAGTGTGAAAAAATATACAGGGAATGTAGTGGGGCACCACGTAGGCATCACTAGCGAGGTAGATCAAAATATAGATTAGTTTTTTTACACCTATGATCAAAACCTCTTCCAACATTGATATTAAATAGGGATGAAGGTGTTACTTACCATGGATCCTTAGTGTATTTAACTATTCAATGATTTTAGTGGGGAAGACATAACATTTTGAATCGTAATGATATGGGATGACTACTGATGGCGGCATATGTATAAGACTAGTCATATGACATGAATCATCCAAATCATTCTGGAAAAAATTATGTTCTCATACATCAAGACATTAGGAATTCAGACCACTCATCTTTTATGGCCTATGTTCCTATAGGACTTCGTGAAATGTATTAAAATAAAATATGTATAATTGGTTCTTTCTATACATTATTGGGAGAGATGAGGCTTGACTCACTAGGGCGTGTAAGTCTGTGAGTTGTTTGGTTACTTGTTGTCCCTCCTTCCTATAATAATAACCAAAAACACATATTTATTTATCGGTGATTCTAGGTTGGTAATTCTTATGGCTTTTTTCATTCCCATGGACTTGCTATTTCTGGGAACAATTTATATTTTCTTATCACCATTGATGCAGTGGAACATGGTTAAATTATGTTTTTATTAATTTAATAATTGAAATGTTTTATTTTCAAATGGTTTTCTAGGTTTTTTATAATTATTTTTTTAATAAAAATAAAATAATTTTATTATATATAGAATTTATTATATCCTTAGATATAAGGAGTTTTTTATTCTATTTTTCATTAGACAAGTATCCCTATTTTCAGTTTCAAATTTTTTTATCTCTTAACAATGTTTTCAGTTGTTTTCCATTAAATGTGAAATGGTTTCTTCGTATATATATTAATATTTCTTTAGTTTAATAATAATATTTAATAAAATAGAAAAATCTTATTTTTTAATGTATTTATAATTATAATAAATGAAATTTTTAGTGAAAGGAACTAAATTTATTCCATGGTAAGATCATATCTTGTTTAGTATATTCACACCATATACACACGACTAGGTGTATGCATCATTCCAAATTCATATCAATTTCATTGGATCTTCCCAATTAATCTATGTTTTTATATTTTCTTATGTTGGTCGAGTACCATAAGATCATGAATGTGATGAGTGGATGTGGACCATGAGTAGGTGGTCGATAGTTGTAGGGTTGGTTTTTATATTTGGATGTTGCATTAACCAACACAACATGTTTCATTTCATTTATTTTGGTACTCAATATATCATTTTATATATGATTTTATTTATACGATCCTATTGTATATTTTGGATGTTTATTTATTTTAATATAGACTATTTGGATTGTTAATTTATTTTTAACTGTTTATTTTACCACACATGACCATCAAATAAATGTAAACACTATGAAATATTTCTTCAAAATGTTCACTAATAATTTAATCTAATTTGAGTTATAAATCACTCCCGAGTTAGATATATTGATTACATGACACAAGTTTCAATCTTGTGGGGATACTCCCTTTAAAAAATATAGAGAGAATGTTTGGGTGCCAAATTCATGAGTATCTGGGGTTGGTTTATTAAAATACCTCAATCACAATATCATTAAGATTTTACACAATCCAAAATATTTTTTTACCTGTTTCTGTACTGAAAACATTATTAACTGTTAAATTTCTCAATAATATATAATTATATTCGTTCTTAAGCTAAAAAAAAAATCAACAAAAAATAGATTGCACTTCCAAATGTTTATTTTTGTTCCTTAAATAAACCTACGTAATGACTTGTATATATCACAATAAACCCAAATAATTGGTCCTCAATTGAATAATTTGAAATCCATAATGACTTTAATGTGTCTAAGTATCAATTATAGTGGGCAAAATCCTATAAATCACATCATATATAATCCTCATGTGGGTAGGGATAAGTAAATTTTTATCTCAATAAATGGTTGGTCATAAATAATGGGTTTTAGTGTGATTTCTAATAACCAAATCATAATAAAATAAATACTTCAAAACACCAAAAATCATAGACTATTTCTATATATTTAGAATGAATATAAATGAAGAATAATAAAAATGTTATACCTTAATCCTTTTTTTCCGTCATGTAAATGATTTTCAAAAAAATTTGATAGAGATCACTAAGAAATAGTTAATAGAATGATTTCTTTGAAGGTATATAAGGTCCCAAATCCTCACATCACTATTATTTATCTTAATGCCTTCATTTAAAGGTAGATTTCTGAGGAATAATTCAAATCTATGATGAGAGTATACACAAATTCTTAGTTGTTCCTTATTAATATATTAAATCCTAACATTATATTACGATATTAATATAATTAAATTAATATCATTACTATACTAAATAGTAATTATATGAATTTAAAAAAAATATTCAATAATTTCCATCCACTAAAAAATGATTACATCGATTGTGCGTACCGGCTGATTACCGCCTCCATGAAGCGATGTTATTCTTTTTCATTATTTATTCACAAGGATGATATCAAGGATGAAATTCAATAAATAATATGTTTACTATGCCCCAAATAAAATTATTAAATTCTGATTTTTTATATACCACAATTTCATCCATTCCTTGAGGTATGGGATCCTTAATCGTGTTTATAACAAACTACCACCCCCACGGGCAATGAATTTCATTTACTATCACCTAAAATAATGGATGGTTATATGAATGATTTTAATAATTATTTTTTATAATTATTAAATTTGAATATTCTATTTATTTCATTGTATCAGTATCTATATACATCCCCTTACACATGAAAACATTATAATATGTTATAATTTTTTTCTCATTTAACACATATATAAAGGATGCTATAATGAATATGTAATATATGATTATGAGATGTAATATAATGTTAATATATTTTAATAATAATATATTTAAAATTTTTTACTGACTCTCTAAAATTTTCATTGAAATTTAAAATATTTATTAATATATCACATTTTTATCATTAAACAAATCAAAAACCAGTTCATCAGGATTTCCATCTTCACATGTGATTTTCATGTATTTAACCAAATGAAAATTAGTCATTATAAATCACTGAAAAAAAAGTAATCTTTTGTATTTAATGATATAGTAAGGATGATGTTGAAACCACATAGTGAGAGTTGATTCTATCTTCCTGATGTTCATACAAAACAAACATATGAAAGATATAACACACGATAATTAAATAAAACTATAAGGAGTTAATATATCTTTAATATCTTTTTAGAACTAATTAAAAATAATACATATTATTATAATAAGTTTCTAAAATAATTTATTAAGTTTATTAAGTTTATTATACTAGATATCAGAGTATAGTTGAATTAGTGGGAATATTAGGTATCATTTTTCATCTCAAATTTCTCTGTTTGATCCATTGTTTTATTATTCACCTAATTTCAATTATGTTCTATATATACTCAATAAGTATGACATTAAATCTTGAATTACCATTTAGTAATGAAAAATTGATTTTTAATTGAATCTTTATCATTCTTGAGGATTTGATTTAAATGCACCACAAGCTGTGATGGTTTTTCTTGACTTAGATCATTTTCTTGAGTCATAATCATTCCAAATTGATTAAATTATTTCAAGATAGATTTATTATACCCTATGAGGATGTTATATAGTTTTTTCATCGTTTTTTGAAATTCATTTTTCTAATCTAATTCTTCATAATGGATGAATGTATTTTTCATAAAAAATATAATTTTATTACTAAATATACCCATGTATTTTGATGGATTTTTTTAGACATCCATTTTATAAATTACACCATTTTTCTCTTTTTCCCAGTGTATGATAACATTTTTTTCATATCTAATGATAGTTTTGATCCACTTTATTTATTTTAAAAAAGTTTTTCCATCATTTTAATGGTTCTGGTTCTTCACTAAAGGTAATTTAAAATTCACATAAGGATATTTTTAATCATATTCTTCTACAATAAATAATATTTTGACATATGATTTATTTATTAGCAATTTACTATATTAGAATATATTTTCATGAAATGTTTTATTAATTTTTTTCTTCATAATAAAAACTGGTTTTTTGGAAGTGAAATTAAAATCAGGTCTTTTTATGATGATATTGTGAATCAATTTTTAAGAAAATTATTATTTTTTGATTTCACCTTCATATTCAAATTATTATACATAATATAAAGTAATGGTTCATAAATCAGAAAATTTATGTTTTTTTAAAGATACTTTTTTTTATGATCACATTTTTTGTATCAAATGGACAAGTTTCATTTAAATGATATCTCTTCGAAGTGTTATAAAACCAATTTTATTTCTATGGGTTATTTGTGATAAGATGGACGATTTTACTGTATATGGAACTCATATGTATGGATGTTGATGGGTGGAATCAAATATCAAACTAAAATGTACTTGTTATGTTTTTATATCATGAGATAACTATGGGTATCGAGTAAGGAATTCACACTCCACAACTGAAATTAGGTAGGGATGCATGTTACACTATAGGAATCAATTAGTGGTGACTAATTCACTATGGTAATCATGTGGTGGTGGCTACTCTACTATGATTTTATTTCACACAATTTTGTGGTTTTTGTTCTTTTTCCAAATATACAATTTATATTCATGATATGCCAAATGTATATTACATTCCATGTTCTAATTTTTTATTATTATTATGTTATGATTCCATTTTTTGTTTGAATTTGATTATATACTTCCAAGATAGGTTTTGATGACCATTCTTGGAAATTATTTTTTTATTCCATAATAAATAATGATAAATCATGTTTTTTGATTTTCACTTATGATCCCATGATCTTTTTTTGGATATTTCATTCCCCTAATTTTCCTTATGTTTGTGATCTAACAGTAATGACTAGTGGACATTTGCCCTTACCCCTCATTCAATATCACCTATTTATATTGTTTCTAATCCCTAGATTATGAAGATGATTTTATCAGTTGATATGACTAAAATAGGTTATATATGATTACTATTATGGATAAATATTAACAAGTTTTGTAAAGTAATATGTTATTAATTATATCCTCTAAGAGTATAAACCTATTGATCCTCAATTTTATTAATTGTGTGAGTGATGTATCATCTAAAACATGTATCCAATTTAATAATTTTGTATATTTATATTGGATCACCATAGTTGGTATCAGAGTATCTTTGAGTTATTTTTGGATATTATTTTAGTTATGTTTTTTATTATTACTATAAATCCTTGGTGAAAACCGTTATGATTAATATATGTATAAGATGAAATCTTGAAAAATTTATAGAGTTAAGAGAAAGTCATTTTCCTATAAATAAAAACCTATTTGAATAGTAATTTGATGATTTGGTTGTGGTAAAGATGCATCTTGGGGAAATCAACACAAAATAATTTGGTTGATCATTGACTCATTCATCACTCTGATGCATGATGAGTTGTCTTAACAAAGAGAACATGGAAGGAAACTCAAAATAAATATGTTTTTTTATATTATCTTTATGTACCTCTATAACGGATCAATGTTTTAGATACATTGTTGTATTAGCTTAAGAATTATAAGATATACCATCTTAAATAAAATTATGTTAAACCAAAATTGATATTGGTTGAACTAAAAAAACTATAAAACAAAATGGTACTGTAAAATAAAATGGATTTTTTATTGATTAACTTCTTTTGGAAATATTATATTTCTAATGTATTTTTAATTTTTCATCAATTATTTCATCCAATTTGGTCTTGGTAATGGTTGGAACTTGTAGGAACAGATGGTGTGATGGATAATACAAAGATTATCTCAATGAAAAACGTATCTAGAGGGGATCCAGAGTTAGTAATCATGTGATTATACTATACCACCTATCGTGAGATATGATTTAAAATATAAACATGGTAAATTTCCCAAAAAAAGGGTGAGTCGATCTATCATGAAAGATCATGTGAGAATGATGAAAATAAAAAAAAATCAATTTACTATATGATAAAAATGGAATGACTAACCAAGGGGTTATCTTCAAGGTAAACCGATGATTCATTACTTGTGGTGAATTATGATATCATTAATCAAACTATAAATTAAAAATTAATACTATAGTCAAAATGAGGGATGTATATAGAACCTATCCAAGGTATGAATTAAATATTTAATGTATTATGCACATTGAACCCAATAATTATAAAAGAATATTCCCAAATCCATGTAAAAACCTATTAATTGACTATTGATGAAGACTAAAGTGGTAATTAGGTTTCAAAAACCCTCCAACCAAAATTAGTTGATGTATTCTAGTTCTATCAACCAAAATTTATCTATGATGTTTTCTATGAACCTAAAGTCACCAAACATGATGATTTTTATTTTAGATAAAACATGTAGTGGTATGATTATTATTATGTTTTGGATAAAACCTAAGTATAAATAATAATATCATATATTAGGAAAAATGACAGGATTTTTGAAATAGGAAGGCTATATTCAAGATGACTCTTCCTTAATTTTAGGAATATGAATAAAATTCATTCTAAATCAACTATGACCATAAATTTGTGAAGAAAAACTATTAATTAGCTTAATATTTAACAAAATCTTTCACATGGGTCTCAATACCTAATTTGTAGATTCATTTCCCTAAAATGGTTACAGAAAATATGTGTTTTCTAATCTTCAAAATTCCATTGAGGTTATATCTCATTAGAGATAATATCTTGTTACATGTAAATATATTTCCAACATTTATCATAGTAGGTTTTATGGAAAAGAAACAAAATGTAATATTGAAATATGTGGTTGATGATATGGGTGGTCATTTCATGAAGTTAGGGATGTAGCTGAGGGATAAGATAAAGAGTGCGTAGGCTAGTCTGGTGGGTGAAACTACTATGGAAATGTCCAAGACGGTTATAAATAATGATCTCAATGAGCCTAATGATGAAAATAAAGATTCTTTATTGACACTGTTATTCATCCTCAACATCCCACCAATAGTAACTATTTAAAAAAAATTTGAAAAGAGATAAGTGTGAGTTGTGTAGATATTATAAAAATAAGTTTTCCCATTTCATACCCTAAAAATATTTATGATAATATATCATTATAGGTATGAATTATGAACTCAACGAAAAATAAAATGGGTATCCGATCAAAATTATTTGTGATATTTAGCTCTTATGGTTAGGAATAACCAAAATATTGATAGTATTCTTGTTATACATGAATAAATCTGGGTTATACTTATTTTAGAGAATTAAAAGTTGTTTTATCTTGTATATATCCTTAGCTATCTTTATTAACAAATGAGAATTAAAATTGAGGTATTTTTATTTATTTAAGAGAAGGATGTAATGACACAATGTTTCACCATATTATCTCCTTAAATATATAATATCTTAATAGTGTGTTTCAAAAACTATTTCAAATTAAACTGAAAAAACCAGGGTAAATTTAAATTATTAAATATAAATTTTAAATCATAGTTTTCAAATTATCTATTATAAATTAAATTAAAAATATCCAACAATTATTAAATAAGGTATGATTAAATTGAATCTAAAATTATATTTGTAAAATAGGAAGACCATTTTTCTATGATTGAAAATAAGGTATTATCACTAGGGTTTTACCCTGTAAAAGATCAAGCGAATCATGTGAAATATTTTATTTTGTGATTTTTTCCCTAAATAGCATTAGATTGTTGCCTTCACTGTGAAATAAATGATAGAAGAATCCCCAACTATGACTACACTACCATTTTTATCACTCTTAGATATTATTAATAGGTTCTATGTGGTTTTTTTGTATATATTGATATGATATCAACAAGTAATAATTATGTATAATATGGAATGGTCATATCAATATGAAATCCCTCTTAAGATTAACAATTTTTAGTTTCTAAGTAATGTGTTCTGATATTTTAATGAACTTATATAAATTTTATAAATTAATATATATAAAAATAATTTTACTTTCATCAAATATATATTTCATGACAATATATAAGAATACATTCACATTATACTTTTAAATATGTTTTTTTTAAAAAATTATTATTTCATGCTTTATGAAATTATATTGTAACAAATTGTTATGAATTTTAGAATTTGAAATTAATAAAATTCAATTATTTTTTTAATTACCAAGATCAAAATTTATTTATTATGAATTTATTAATTTTTTTTTCTGAAAAGAATGATTTTTAGTTGAAAAATATGGGTTTGGTGAAAATAATAACATTTATGATTTTATCATCATGTAAGAAAATAATATATAATTAGAAAACCAATATTATAATAAAATATGTATATATGTTATACAATTTTGATATTAATAATTTTTTTGATATTAAAAATATCCTTTCCACAAATTTTAGAAATAACTTTAAATAAGAGTTAAATAAAATTATTTTTTTAGGTTTTATTAGAATTAAGTATTTTCGCAATGAATTTTTTTAGATTGCATTAAATTACTAAGACCTTTTATTTAAATTATAATAAATCAATTTATTTAATTAAAATAAATAAAAATTGTTAATTAATATTATATATAAATTTTAATTTTTTTACATTTCTATATAATTATGTAGTAAGGATTGTAAAATTTTAATATTAAATTTTACAATTTTAGAGATTTTACTTTATAAATTATTTCTAAATTATAAATAATAAGATTAAAATTAGTTAAAAGTTTAAATAATAATAATTATCACGAAAATTAGTCTCTAAGGTTAATAATTTATTACCATGGTAAAAGTAACTTTGGGTGAATTTTGAAATGTTGAACGAAAACGCCCAAAAACACTCAAGGTAATTTCCAAAAAGACTTGTTTCGGTGAGTTCCTACCCACTATGACTTTTCTATATAAATTTTGAAACATTTTTTTTATTATAAGACATAGTAATATTTTAAAAGAATACTAGTTTTTATGACATATACAACACGCAACACCAAGCATAAACAAGCCATTAAATATTATTATTTAAATATGACTATTATAAACTTGTCATTAATTTAGATGGTATAAATATGATTAAGGAAATTATGAATCATATATAAAGATCCTACCCAACATAAATTTATAGTTAAATTCTTTTAAAATAATAACTAAATTTTAAATAAAGACAGTTTCATCTTAGAAAAACACAATTTCCTAAAAATGATTTTTTAAAGGATAGATTTTTTAGTGAATAATGAAATCTAGTAATTTTTAAGATAATTTAATTTCTATTCATTAAATCATGTAATTTATAAGTCTATTTATATTTTTTTATTTTGCATTAAAATTTATTATGAATAATTTTATTTATAATGATATGATTAATTTTATTTTAATGAGTGATTTTCATGATTTTGGTGTAATTTTATCCTTATACTCATAAACACAGTTTCCTAAACACTGTTATTAAGTTCATAATGTTTATCGAGTATATATAATTAAAAGAACCCATAATAAAGAAATAATTAAATAAAACTGTATTATATATATTTGTGTGAATTTAAATTCATATAATTAACATTACTAGTCATAGTGTTAATGTAAACCATTTCATTCCTTGTACAATGCATTTTTTGATGAACAACTTTTCACTTCACATTGTTATTATAATATTAAATAATGTTCTACGAATTAAGGGAATTCAATTTGATAAAATATATTTATTATTATAAATAGTAATAATTAATATTAGTTTATATGGTTATCTTAATTTTTACTCATTTTGAGTAGTATCAAGAGTAAATATTTATCACCCTGGTAAGGGTAAAATAGAAAATTATAATAAATATTAATATGATAAAGACAAAAAATTGTCCCTAAAACTTTTGTTTATCCTATGTTATGGGGTTTTTTAGACATTTTAATGAAATTCTCTTTTATTTGGCCTTTTTTATATATCATTGACTTTTTCGTTATAATAATTAAGATAAAGATAATGACAAATAAAGACAATTCATTACTCTAAATATATATAATACTTTGTTAAATGGATAATATCAACGTATATTATATTCTAAATATTCATTTGTAATATAAATTATTTTCTATCAATTTAAATTATTTTTAATTATTGGAATTTAAATAATTAACTTTTTAACAAACAAAACGTTAACATGGTACATAATAAATTAATAGAAAATTAAAATATATGATTTCAAAAAAAATTCGAATAAATTATTTTATTACATGAATTATTTAGATAAATATATCCTCATAGTGATTTTTTTAATGAAATATATTCTAATTTCCTTGTTCTCATGTTATTTTCAATATAAATTTAAATGAATAGCATCAAAATTGACATTTGTGATATTTTATAACAAATATTATTTTATTAAATGACATAAAATTCTTAAAAATCCCATCATTGAACAAATTATTTGGATATAGTTGAAAATATCTGATAAGTTCTATTTACGAGAGGTTTTTTCTTTTATATGATCTATTTTTACACCAAAAAAATAAAAACATTAATTCAACAGTAATTTTCAAAAAGGATTAAAAGGGGTTAAATAAAAAATGAAGATTGAAAATATACCCTAATCATTTATAACTTTTATTATATGATATCATTTTGACTCAAAATCATATTTTCCTTCAATATAATAAATCTGGTGACATTTGAATAGGAGAATTAATTTATATTCATTTAATTATTGATGACATTCCAAGTGTTCCCCTGATCTATCTTATAAAAGGTAAATAATGAATTTTATTTGTAGAAAATACGTGTTAGTCAAATAAAATAAAGGAAATATAATTGTTTTAGGGAATATTTCTTTCAATATGTTGTAAATCCTTTTAAAAGGTAAGAAAATAGATGATGGAAATATTATAAATCTTATAAATGGTTTTCCCATGAAATAGTCATATTTATATTTCCTATCTTTTTCATATTAATACATTTGAAATATACTAGAGACATGACAACATCCTTAATTTTTTTCACCCCCTCAATATGAAAATCGATATTTTTTATATACTTCATTTCATGATTTATTACATAAAACAACACATAGTACAACCTAGATGATCTATAATCGTAATGTCTTTGGATGATTATGTACATATCACATCAAAATGATGCATGGAAACCACACTATTACTTATTTCTTTAACATGCTTCTAAAATTCCATTTCTAATTTAAAACTACACAGGAAAACCTGAGGGCATACATAAGATAGGTGCGAGATATAATGCCCAGTAATTTAGTAAAAAGGCTATAAGATGATGAATGCATTACAAGTTAGGAAATAGTAATTTCAATAGATCATAAATGAGGTGATAATCATAAACGTGTACATCGAAGCATGATATATGATAATAACTAATGGGAAATAATGAAAGGTGGAAACAACATAAAACATGGAATTATAAACATAGGTAAAGGATAACCACTAAGACATCATAGCATGGTGGATACAGTCCGGCCATATATTAGGTTTACTCCCTAATCCTTTACATGATTTATTATGAAACTAATATATTACCCAATGCAATAGAGATCTAAATTATTCTAGGAGCACCCATCCCTTTCATATTAAGTACATGCATAAGTGTGCAATATAGATTATTCAGCATGGGATCATAATTCATCACTTTTAATTCCCAAATTAAAGTGTATTGAATAAATATATGTAATATTTAAAATAATTTAAGTATAATTATTTCATTATGAATAATATTTAGTGGAAATAGTGGTGGTAATCACAATACATTGGGCCATTCTAGAAAAATCCCATGATAATTTCAGCAGCATAACCAGGGTTCATAATGAATTATGAGAGGGATTAATGAGAGTGAAAGGGGTTCCTAATAACATTTCAATCATAAAAAATTTAATATTGATATAAAATAATAGAATCCAATATTAACAATTGAAAATTAATATAAATTAGAAAAATAAGGTTATTGAATAAAAGTTTTTCATGGAAAAAGCACAGGATAATTTCTCCAGCATAATTGAGGTACACCATGAATCATGGGATTGATTTATGAGTGTGAATATTTTATATATTAACTTTTACATAGTTTTTACAGAAATAAGAATTTTTAAAATCATATCCAATAAATATAATTTGGAATACAAAAGCCATTTCATAAAGAAGATGCTTTAATAAAGAGGAGAGTGAGAGGACCTCATACTAGATTTTAGTATAGTAACTTCTAAGGAAAAGGTTATAAAGATATTTGGTAAATGAAATATCATTATATTAACATAAATTTTATAGTTAAGGTACATTTATAATGTAATTATAACATAACCATTTACGAATAAAAAGGCTTAACTGAAAAAAGGTGCTTGAATTGAAAACAAGAGAGGGGTCCCTTAACGTTAGAATGTTATTCCAAAAGTATTGGAGGGTCTTCTTGAGAGCATGAGAATGCATTTGGAGGGATATAGAGGGGGAATCGATCATCATATTCATTTTACAATGGTTTTTATCGATGATTAACCTGCTTTTGTGTGGGTTTATACAGTAAAAAAGGGTGGAGTTGTTTATTATCTTACAAACATAGGTTTGGACTGAATACAATAATGTAATCCAAAACGAAAACCGTAACATGATATTATTTGATGTTTTATAAAAATAAGAGTGTTTTTAATTATCTTATAATTCCATGAATATATAACATTAAAATAATACCCTTGATGATGTAGAAGTGGGTCATGTTTACAAAGAATTGATTTTAAAAACATAAAATAAAATATAGGTTTAGGAAAATTCATAAAATATTTATAAAATTAAGAAACAAACACAAAAAATTATTATAAATGGGAAATATATATATAGTATTCTATATGTTTTATTTCACATATTACAACTCTTTTTTGGGAAATTATTATGTCATAATGCGTGTAATACATTAATACTGTATTTAATTTTTACCTAGAAATTCGACTTTCTAATAAAATTATGCAAAAATCATGTCTGAAAAAATTAGTTATGTTAAATATGAAAATAATATTTATTTTATCATAATAAATCTCTAAAAATTATAAATTTTAATATTAAATTAGAATCCCTATTTATTGAAAGATACATGATTTTTATAGTAATAGATTTCTACTCTTATAAAAATTGCATTAAATTATATTATCATTTATATATAATATATAATATTTAATAGTACTATTTTATTAAAATATCATTTATTTCAAAAATGTATAAATTCATCAATATACATGTCTAAATTGAAATTTTATATTACCTAAAAAAAAATTTAATTTTTTTTATAAAAGTCTAATTTGTAATACTTAATTATTTACAAATTAAAAATAATATAGAATAAATATAATATTTATTTTATTGAAAATAAAATATACATATTCATTTTTTTCGAGTAAATTTTTTTCCTCCTTAATAAATTATAAAATTTACCCTTAATTAACAAATTTTACTTTTATGGTGATAATAAAAATTTAATAATGTTACTATTTATATTTTATCAAAAATTAAGTTATATATTTACCAAATATAAATTATTATGATTCTAAATATGGAATTAATTTTGTGAAATAAAATATACATAATTAGAGGAATTTTATTTAAAAAAAAACACTCATGTATGATGGAAAGCTTAATTCTATGAAATGAATTTTTCAATGAAAAGATGATTTCAATTTATCTCTATAACTAGAAACAATCATTAAATGAATTTAAATTCACATGTATATATATAAATATAATATATATATTCAATTTAAATCATTAGTTATTAGGTGTTATATTATTTGATTAAAATGGAGATACATTATGAATTTTAAAACAGTTTTCAGAAAATTCTATTTTCAAGCCTTTAAATAAACGTATTATAAAACAATGTATAAAGATGATTCAAATATAATTTATTTAATTAAATAAAACTATTTAATACTTATGTTTCATTCATATCAAATTAAAATAATCAATAGTATTTTAAATTACTTAATTTATACCAAAAAATGTTTTATATTACCAAAGTGGGGGATTATTCACTGTTCACATACAAAACAATAATTTCTAAAAAACCCCAAAATCTCACCTCAAGTTAATTATGATATGATGATATCAGAAATTATTTTAATTTTTTTCAAAAAATTATAATAATATTTGATAAAATGATTTTAATATTCTTCCCAACAACAAATAGAAATAATTTATGGTGAAACATATTTTAATGAATAAAAAGTCATTATAATAAAATAAGGGATTATTTAATATTAATTTATCAATACATTTATTTTCATTTGAAAATTATATATATTTCATAAATTATAAAAACATATTCATAATATAAAAATTTGATGACTAGGTTATAATGGTCATATTTAAATAATATTGCTTTGTTGGGTTTGGTGTTACATATTGTATACTCAATAAAACATATTATTATCTTTTAAAAATTCAGAGAGTTACAATCTACTTCATAATTTTTATTACAAGAATAATTTTTAATTATATCATCATATACATTCATTAACATACATTTAGAATCATTATGAAGAATAAACAAAAACCAATAATATATTAAATTCTCTAACCGATTATACTCCTTTAGATAATAAACATATTGAGACTGTCCATTCTATCCAATGTGATACAAGATATAATTGACTTTTTGAAGACCATATTTTTTTTATTTAGTAAGGGAATTTTCTCTAAAACAATTTCCACATGGGTAGTTTATAAGACATCTATCGGATGAAATGTTAAAAAAATTAAAAAAACATCTTTTTTTAAAATCAATATAGTTATGATCAATATCATACATACAACATATATACATTTTGTCAAAAAATATAAAAATGTTACAGTTATAGTTATATAATAATTGAAATGAGATTAATGTTAAATGAATATAGATATATATTTATATTTATATAAATAGATTTGTTCACTTTATTGCAATAATGTTGATAAAAATAAAAACAAGATTGAAGTCAAATACATTTTAAATCACACTACATTTTTTGAAAAAATACCAAATTTAACATAAACGAATACATCATTATAAAAACAAAAACATTGTTTATCATGAGAACATCAATTTTATAACAGAAAATTCCATTTTGAAATTATTCAACATTTGATTTATCACTTATATACATAATTTAACATCACTATCCCATGAGATAATGCATTAATATATATATATATAAATCCATAGTATTCAAATCAATTATATAAAGGATTATATATTATATATAATACCACAAAAAATGACCTATATAGTTATTAAATTGTGTTTCAATCATGTTATTTGAATAATTAATTGTAATTTTAATCAAACAAGTTTATCGTTAATTTCTACATTAAGAGAATAAATTTTCCTAACATGGTTTTATAACATGTTAAAACAATTTATATTCTCCATAAAAAACTGTAAAATATGAATCAAAACATGAAATATTAAGAACATAAATGTTTTATAACCCAATAAGAAAACACAAAAACATCAAAATACAATTTTACATACAAATATCTTTAGTTCATTAATAGTTTCCTTCATAAATAACGATTTCAGAACCATGATAATCCATAATACATTATAACTAAATACATTCCAATTTTAAAAATAAATCTCATTTAATTCATTAAAATAATATAAAATCACAACACATTCATAATAATCCCATAGAGAAAATATTATTTTATATGATTATGTTTATTTATATGAAATCACGTGGTAATAAAAATAAATTTTAGGAAATTCAATATTTTGTGAATAAAATGCAAAAAGTGATAATATATGATAAAAAGGGAACACAATCAACATATCTTGAATATTTAACAGAAAAATAATTGTATGATGGAGAAATCAAACCAAAGTTTTATTAGAAGAAAAGGTAGGTATTGAGTCAATCACTTTGAAGAAAAAATGAGAAGATGAATTAATTTTCTAAATAGAATTTTTGTTTAATCATTACTCTATGAAAATGATTTTATATAACTATTAGTATAGGAAATCCTATAAATTTTGTTTAAAAAACATTTGTATGGATTATTCTCAGACATCCTTAACTAATGAGTTTCTATAACTATTAGTATAGATTTGTCGTGATAGATCCCATTTCTAGTAGTGGATTAAAAATTACGGAGCATGGGTTATGGATATAATGATCTAAATTACCATTATAATGATTTAAAAATTGATTTTTGTTGAAATGAATTTATTTCTTGAGGCAATGAATGTGTAAAGGTGAAATGGATGTTGTCGTCTCCCACCCCTAATAATGGCTTGATCCACAACTACCTCAGGCCTACCACCATAGGCCATGAGGTGGTGACGAGAAATAAAATGCATATCCTAAAAGGTGTTCCACTGATTAATGTACCTATAAAAACATACCCAACCATCTCAATACATAACTAAGGATGAATAATTATAAAAATATGAAATTTCTTTATTATAAACTAATCATGAAAAACCTATAATGTGCACAAAAGTAAGATAGTGATAACTAAAATGTTAAGAGAAAAAATTCAATCCCAAACAGATATATCCACCTAACATAAATAGAAATAAATAAGTATTGAGAGAGCCCATCAACTGGTCTATAAGATCCAACCATCACATGTGGTCAAATGTAACATGTATCCCTAAGCTCATTTGTAGTCACTCTTAACCGGTCTGTCATCTATATAAGACATGACACATGTAGGCAAAGCCCATGTGGGGGTGAGTATATAAAAAACCATTTGGAAACCCCAAAGGTTGAATGTGGTTATTTATGAGATACAATAGAGAAAGATAGTATATATCTCAACCCAATAAATGGTAGTAAAAATTCCAATGATGTATATATAAGGAGATGCATAAATGATCAACAAATTGAATCTATAACAAGGGAAAATGGGATCTCTATCTCACATACCATCCTAGAAAAAGAGAGATAACAATTAGAAAATTAATTCAATGATACCTAGCATCTCACACATCTTCTGATAAGTAAACATCCATTCTAAACAACGCATTGCCACTGTGTCACATAGTTTAGGGGAAATGTTCTTGATGTATTGGTCTTTTTTATCTTTTGAGTTCAGGTGGTGTTCCTTAATAAGTATCCTTATAGGGTTCATACCCTAATACATCAGGGGGTTCATATGTATAGGTAGAGGACCAAGCCATTGATGTGATAGGGTAGTTCAACCCTAGTTTCATGAGGACACACACCATATATGATAGGGGGTTACACTCAATAAATAGAGGACCTGCTCCCAATATGATGGGGGGTTCCACTCTAGTGTCATGAGTACCCATGCACTATCCAATTGGGGATTCCTCTCTATAGATAGATGACTGTCACCCATGATGATGTTTGGTTTCACTCTATAGGTCGAGGACCTATACCCTAGTCTGTCATGGGGTTCTACAATAATATCTCAAAGTACATGGCCCTATCTTATTGGGGGTTCAAATCCAATGATAGATGAATCACACCACATCTAGTGGGGGTTCCACCCTTTGGGTGACTAGTTAACCTCTGTTTGATCACTTTCATTATCAAGATCCTCCCAAATAAGCATCATTCCAAAACGTCTCACCTCATATCCTGAAATCTGTAATAGAGTGCACCATCACATTCTATGAGAAAAAAATGATTATTCAATCACAATCCAATATCATATTCCAAACTATAGAGATACGAGAGTTGAAAATGTACAAAAAATGATCCAAGGGGTACACGACATGTGATAGGACCCACATAGTGTATGGTCCCGCTCCATTACTTGATTTTTCCTTGATAGAACATGATTCTCATCCAATGTAGGTCTCCACATTGTGTAAGGGGTATACATGGTTTCATACAGTCACCTGTGGTCATATCCATGATCCATGTACAAGAAAGTGTTCCCATCCCATTACCATGTACTTTAGTAAACAGTGTGTCCATCTACATGGGGTTCCACCTATGATAGTTGTTGTATCTTGGGTCTCTGGAATATGGCGTGTTCCTGACAATGCCCATGATTGTGCACTATGGTAGTACACATCAGGCTACAAACATAATGTCACATGATATGTAGGGACCCCATAGGGCGTGTGATACTTATAATTCCACAAAATACTAGCCACTATAGTCAGGGACCTAGATGTTGTGTTTTCATTGGACTATATGGTGTATAGTTGGGGTTTTCAAAGAAATCCACATCAATGCCTGCACATCTAGATATGGATTCACTACATTTAATCTATCCATTTTTCCTCAAAAAAATCATTGATCTAGATGTTTTCTATCTTTTTCATCAAAATGATTGTCATAAAATCACAACCTTATTGGTTTATTTCTTCCCCATGCACCATTCCGCACATGCATATAATGTTTCCTCCCTTGATTAAGTAGGTTTCAATCATCAAAAAATTCACTAATAACCTACAATATAATATAATCCATGCTTTATTTTGTGATTCATTCAATGGTTTGAATTTGATGTGAATTCAGGGTATGATAAGGATCAATCCCACTCGACAATGTCGAAATGATACCTCATAGATCTATTTGAGAAAAACATGAAGAATTTGTGCTCTATGTTCAGAACAAAATGAATTAACAATATTTTTATAAGGGTTCTTGTCCATCAATCCTAATAGGGAAATCCAAGGTATGAAAAAAAACTAATAATCAATTAAATTTCAATACACGAGCACATGAAATTATTCAAAATTAGTGATGATAATATGAAGGGGTTGATATTGATCAAAATATTAATAAACATAGGCAAAAACAAAATGTGATGAGTACTACATAAATATTAAATCATTTTCCATCAAAAGAAATTCACTCTAGTGATTGATAAGAGACATTAAATTTGTTTCATCTCGATATTCTAGTAATTGGAGATTCATCATGTTACGAATTAGATATTCTAATAGAGAGGAGGAAGAAAATCTCGATTCTCTTAGGGATTATGAAACTAAAATTAAGGGATTCAACATACTAGAAAATTTATAGAAAAAATATATTACATCAATTTAATGAATTATTTAAATTAATAATGTATTTAATCAACTAAATGTACAATAAATGAATGTTTTATTCAAACGCCCCATGCTGACCTATTTTTGGTCATGCCTAGTGTTAACATTGTGTTCCTGACTCAAAAGTTGTCTAAAATTTTATCAATGGTATTCCTTTTAATAGTTAATATTTTTACAAAATCGTGTTTACATAATACAAAATACATTAATCATTTTTAGGAAATTATGTTCGGGCACACTCAGCATTAGAATCGAACACTGTCTTAGCACATGACTCTGAAATGATATATTGAAATATTGAAATGTCTTATAGTAAAAAATGGGTATCTACATCATTAAATCCATTAATATTTTCATCCCCCAAAATAAAATGTAATAAACATCTCAGGATTTTGATCCCCCAACTATCTCCACCATTCCGAGGAACTCTCTCCCACATTCTCCTGATTCCACAACACACAAACAATGGGGATTGTCTATACACATATGGTCATATTCTATCAAACCTAAATCTCCACAAAATGATCTAAAAATTTTTATACATTCTCATTGTTTAGCTCTCCCCAGTCAATGATGTGTATAGGGTCAAACACGTATCTCATCAGCTAAGATACTTTGATGATGTCATGTACCCTATCTTACTATATTGGTAGGGTGAGGCGGTAAGAAAACACATCAACAACCTAAAATATCTCAAATGGACCAAAGAATATTAGGTATAACTTCCCTCTATAGAGTAATCCTTAAATTCCTCATCATGTGGAGACGCTTAAGAAAACATGGTCTCCAAAATCAATCTCCAAGGGCCTATGAAGGAGATTTGTGTAAGATTTTGTTCTTTCTCAGAGTTGTCCGATTTTTATAATGGATGAACTAAACCATCTTCATTGTCACTTTCATAATATATGGAACCCCAAGATACATCTCTATGATCTATGTCTAGCATAAGGGTGACCTATAGGTTCCCCCATACATGGACTCAAAAGGATTCATGCTGATAGTAGAGTGGTATCTATTATTTTATTCAAAATCTTTGAAATTATAGTGACCCTACCATTTATAGAAAAAGACTATCATGTAATCCCTCATCATATCCTCCATCACCTAGAATTTGTTCTCAATCTGTCCATATGTATGAGGGTTAATGGTTTAACTCCTCCTCGCTTGGGTCTCAAATGCCTCTTATAGGCCTCTACAAAACCATGATGTAAAATGAATATTATGGTCTGAGATAATAATCTATGGAACCCCTTTCCCTAATGTCCATAAGCCTTTCATTTTATTGATTTTTTATAACCCCCATTTCATGGTACGAGGGGGAACCCTTACAAGGGACGTAGTCAAATATATTACATGACCTACATTTCTTAAAAAATATACACTCTATACTAAGAACTGCACCCCCATATTTTTCATCGTGATATCTATACTACAACCTTGAATGGATTATTCCATCCCATGAAATATCAGGATAGTCGAAATGGAAATGCCAATCATTCTATTTCTGAAAAATCATCTTAGCTTCTACTCTAGTCAATGTGCTTGATCTAAAACCTCATCTAGATTATGTTACTTGTAGATTCTATCTAATTTTTTAAGAACATTTTTAGGTGGTACAAAGGGCTTTAGGTGGCCTGAAACACATAAGGTGGCCCAAAAGCCTTACTGGCCTGACAGAACCCCATTAAGGTGATAAATTTCTCATGCATACACCATCCCCAAACTCTCCAATGAGATCCACACCCTATTAAAATTTAAATGTGAAGACATCATGAGTCAATCAACTATCACCTATATGGTGTCATGGACCTTTGTGGTTTCTAGATTCTCTATCACAAATTCCATGGATATTCCATAACATATCCACTCTACTATCTCAAGGGACTACAACTATCCTACTAGAACTGTGTTCTCATCCTTCACCTACTAACAGGTGAGGCACTAAGAGATGAACTCAGCCACACATCATCTCATCTGGGACAACCAAAACTACTCTGGAATTTATATATTCATATCTTCATACACCGATGTGAATAGATACAGAGGATGTGTTTATCTCTCAGATTATCTCCTTCCGCATTGTGATTGGGACCCCCGTTCAACTCTGAAAAAGTGAAACATGATCATATACATTCAATTATCCACTTGATTATTCACTTGTGGATATCTGGGGACACAATATCTCATAGCTTATATATAAAAACTAATACTCTCTCACATTCTTGAGAATTTGAAGATTGAACACCCTATATAGAAGAATCCATTCACCCTCATACTCTACCAAGGTTAGCTGAAAGGAATCCAACGACTTTAAATCCTCATGCACTATGTGCGCCTACGCCTTCCTGCTAAGGGAATATTCTAAAATGAATCCCTTACCTTTAGTATAGAATATCTAAAAGTCATATTCCTCTAAAAACTCCATCTAGAACCATATTCTCAAGTTCAAGTCTCCGTGTATGAATATGTACATGATAATCTGATGGTTTGAGTGAACCGTAAATCTCTATCCCAGAAGGTTGTGAATAAGAATCATCACGGTGAAGACTACCACTACGATCTCTATGTAATTAGTATTTTAGTTTTTCTCATGGGGTCTCAAATACCTCAAAATGTATGCGATTACTTGACACCTCTTCATCAACATGCTATGGATCCTATCCTCTGATGCATTGAAATACACCATGTACTCCATTACCTCCTTAAACAGTCTCAAGATTAGACCATTCACCAACCTAAACATCAATTCCAAGAGGGTTCTATGGAACTACTCAGTCCAGGTAAAAATATTCCCTTTCCACATCAGAGTGGTTAAAGGGGCTACAATACTAGACCATTCTATGATAAACCTCTTGTAGTAACCTTCCAATACATGAAAAATCCAATAATTTGACATGATCACTGGTGGATCCTAAGAAAAAAATTCATTTATCTTTACCGGTTCCATGGAAAAATAATTACTAGAAATTACATTTCCTATGAAATGAACCTCGTGAATTGAGAACTAGATCATCAAGATATTTCTAAAAAGATGATGCTCCCATAGAATATCTAGAACCATCATAAAGTGTTCTTCATGCTATTAATCTAATGAAAAGTATATGAGTATGTCATCAATTAAGATAGTAATGATGTAGCCCAAGAATGGATATAAAAAATTTATTATCAAATTCGTAAACATGATGGGGGAATTCATCACACAAGTGGGAATCAACAGGAACTCATATTTTCCATATAGATATTAGAAATCATGCTTATTAATATCATCTTCACGATCCCTTAAATGGTTGTAGATAGACTGGACATCGATCTTCAAGAACCATCTCTCACCTCCTAACTGGTCAAATATGTTCCCAATCCTCTACAAGGTGTTCTGGATCTTTATCATGGCCTGATCCGGGTGATGATAATATACAAATATATAAAAATATATATACAAAATATATACAAAATGTTGTTGATATTTTTCATGAACAACTCCGATGTTAACTATGATGACACAACGGTTCTAATAAAACACTTCTCTTAATGGTCTTCTAGCTACAACTGCTGGTTCAGGAGCTCAGCAGGGGCCATCTAATATGCCACATAAGATACTAGAATGGCCTCAGGATACAAGTTGATATAAAACTCTATATCCCTCTATCATAGAAAATCCCAATGGGGCATTTGTTGTGACTCCCCCTAACCACCTACAATAGGTGGTGGGATGGAAGATAGTGTTGATCAAGCATATCACTATCAAGGGAGTCATTATCAAAAGTATCTGTACATAGAAAAACATCTCCAATGTTAAACAATTCATAAATGTAAAAACAACTGAACAAAAAACTAGGAAAACATATAAATCCCACACCTAGAGTAAAAAATAAGTAATGGATAGTTAATAGGGCCAAACACAATCAAACCACATAGAGTCTGAGAACAACTGAAATGTGAAGGTAAAGATAGAGATTTTTTCAAGATTCCATTGGAACACACCACGATTTATCCAGCTCACTAAGAACTATGTAGTCCTAGTCCCTCAGAGACACCATAAAAGGATGATCATCTTCAAAAGACCCAAAACATATAGGAATATCCTATGTAGGGATGAGTATAATAGTATCCAGTAGAACACCCTAAAAACACAAAGAAAATAATAAAAGAATAACAGTCATATCTATATAGGTAGTTGTCTAAAGAGAATATAATGAAAGTATTAATATATACTCAAAAAATAATAACAGTATCTAGGTAATTTCACTACAAAAATTGCAGTCTAGGATTCTAACGTGATGGTTCCACATAACACTCTTCTAGGATAACACACTCTATGAGTTATATGGAACAAATGATGTTTGTTCGTGAGGTATTGGTCTTTAGTTTTCACCATGGCATGTATATGCTAGAATTCTGGAGAGATATAATATCTAGATGTGGGTCACTCCCAAGGACTTGGGGCTTAACCAAGACTCTATATGGATTACCCCATTATGTTGGGGATCAGTTCATGGGGTGTGTCGGTCACAATGATACCATGAACTCTACCAATTGTTAGAAGATGAAAGGGGATCTAACTCTCGTTCTCATGGATGGATTCCAACAACATAATCCAATATGTACTGCTGAATGGATCATTTTGCAATTTGTTGTAGGTGATTCAATAATAAAATTCATGAAATGGATATAGGGAATGAATCCTCATGATACTTTTAAATATATATTGGAATAAGGATCAATGACATGTTTGAAAGAGTATATGACATGTCCCGTCATTTTGGGATCCTTCCCATGAAAAATGCCCCATGAACTTGTCCATGTATAATTACATGGTGTTCTTGTGATCATGTATTTCATCCCAAATCCTGATATATAGCTATTCCCCAATATATTTTTCCTTGGCCAAGTCGATGTTGGAGTACATAGTGTGACATTGTATATGAACTCCCAGGTCATGTTTGTATAGACTCCAAGGAACATGTTGATCCATTTGGGATGGTTTGAACACTATGTGAGTGGGTCACATTTTGTGTGATCCTTAACACCGTCCCAAAGCCATATCCATTTCATAGAGGGCCCCACATAGCATGTACCTCTACAGTACACAATGTGTTGTTCGAGATATTAAAAATCCAAATCTATAATCATGCATCTCCTCCACTTCTCTATCATCGATCCACCTATTCCCCAAGTTGAAACCAAGAAGTTCTCTTGGTCAGTCCCATACATCATTGAATCATTGATATCATTCTATAAAATTCATTCATAAAATGCTTTAAAAATCATTCTTCATTGTGTTCCAATGAAATAAAAAATCAGGTATCCACAGAGTCTGATCCGATGTTTCCACTACTACAAAAAGTCTTTTAACAGTTCTAGAATTTTCCTTCATCATCACTAAAAATGTGTTGGCAATTAAATTGTTGATAAAATCCAAAAAAATTTAACAGCATTTTTTAGCGTGTTTAAATGGGTCCTTTAACATTTCTTTTTATGCACTACTAAAGGCTGCACTATTAAAGGGGGTAATATTATATATTTTCCAGAAAACTATGATCCCAACCCCTTCATTAGCAGTTCCACACCCCCTTTAACAGTTCTTCGCACTCCATTTATTATTTCTTTTCACCCGACCACACATTATTTTACACCATGTTGTTTTTCTATCTGTTTAATTATATTTCTATTAATTTAAATATATATTTATGTATAATTATATAATTATTTTTAAATTCATTTATAAAATATAATTTTGATATATATATATACAAATATTAATTTAAAAATATTATATATTATATTCAATTACATATACAATAATATAATATAAATATATATCTTTTTTATTAATACATACATATTGTATATAAAAACATTATAAATATAATGTAAAATATTGTTAGATATTGCTTTAAATAAATTTTTAGAATATGTGTTTAATTAAATATATTAAAATATACATTTTTACATAATTTTGTTGAAATATGTATTAATATGTGGGATTTATTATAAGTAAATATAATAAAACTGGGATATAATTAATTATAAATAAAAATAAATGGTGAAAAAAATAAAACATCAAATCTATAAATATCTATATTAATGTATGCTATGGGAATAAATTTAGTCTCCACTAAAATGGGTAAAATGTACCCATTCTAAGTGGATTCAAATCCATCAAATAATAAAAAACTGTGTTACCATGACTAAATAACTTGTTTTGGATGCCTTTTGTGAATTTTTCTCCTTATATAGAGTAGATCAGGCCACAGGCTTCAATTTTATATATGGTAGAGCCCAAACGGACATCAAGATCAAATATTATGGTTATTTGACGTTCATGTTACATTTTAAACTTATTTTATATTATATATATATATATTTTGTTATATTTAAACTTATATTAAATGACTAATAATTGGTAAAAAAATATAATTAATAATTGAAAATAGTTTTCAAATTATTTTATAATCCATTTAACTAAATATCAAATATATTATGTGTATTAAAGATATACCTTACCTAAATCATTTTTTAAAAACATATATTATATTTAGATCTATATAAATATATAAATATATAAATATATAATTTTTATTAAAATATAATTTTTTGATGTGTACCCTTATCAGAACTAATAAAAAAGTTTTTTAAATGGGGGTCATTATCAAAAACTTCTAAAAAACAAGAATAACCCACCAACCCATTTATTAGTGCTTTTTTAGAAATAATGCACAACGATCCCTTTTTTCAGTGCTTTTTTAGAAGCTGGGATATTTTGCGGTCCTTTATTAATTCTTGTAAAATCCCAATATTAATGTTGGGTTGTTAAATCTATTTTATATCTCGGTTAATGACCCCATTTAAAATATCTATAAAATAACTCTTAAAGTACTCCTTTAACATTGCTTTTCTTAGTACTGACAAAGGGGGTCTTTAAAAACAATTTTATCTATTGTTGTTAAAGCTATAGCACTGGATAAACCAATTCTGGTGGTAGAAATCATTCATCAACTCATGTTCTTAATTTCATGTTGTGAATATATCTAATATTTCAAACTTTTGAGCCATTAAATGAGTGTGAATCTTTCGATTTTTCAAGGTACACCAAAGTTCGGGACAAAGGAGAATTCCCAAAATGATCAAATAAATATGGGAGAAATTCAAAACCTAAAAAAAGGTAATGATACTCATAAAATGTTCATTTTTTACATGATCCATAATTAATATAATAAAATAAGAATAATCGATAAATATAAAAATAATCACCTAATAAAACTTCTCAAATAAACCCATCTAGTAAAATGTCTGATGCACAAAAAAAAATTTGGTCGATTGATTTTAATTTATTATATTAACCCATAGATAAGATGATATCAAAATAAGAAACCACCCAACCTTAAGATATATCAATTGTTTATTAATAATAATCATGATTCATTGTCATTGGTGAGATCTCTGAATCTCATTTCCCACTGATTATCAATCTACGATCAAGTTGGTGTTTGTATATGTGTGACCCTCCAACACCCTCTACAACGGTTTTCCAATGGCACCAATATTATGTGGATAACCATATGGATGTAGGAAACCCATATAATCATTGAAAAATTTATTTCACTGCTTTAACTATTGAAATAAAATAAAATAATTTATTATTTTATTCATTATATGTCTACGATGACTTTTCAACAAATGCACCACGTCGAAAAAGGTTATATCAGGAAAAGCGTAGAACCCACTTTCTAAACAAAATGGTACTATAAAATTTTTAATTCTTCATTATTTTTATATTTTATTCTACCTTTTTAGTAAAACCCTCTACTCATGCTATTAAATATATTAAATATTTTTAAAAAAAAATCTCAGAACACCAAACATCAAACTCAGATATCACCTAATTACCAGGTCCCAAAAATAATCCATACAATATCTATAAATAATACATGTAAAATATGAGCCATTAACCACATCATATGGATTTATGTCCCAAAAATAAAAAATAATTTGTTATAAAATGATATGTGGGTATTGAGCATCTATATGAGCCTCTTGCACCCAGATTCTTTCTTAAAGGTTATTGTGCTACCACTTGACACACACTAAAAAAATTCTCACCCAAGAGGAATTGTATCCTTTTGATCCTAGATCTCCACTGGGTACTCAACAATGGTAGCTCCATCCTTTCTGTTCACCTTTCACTAATTGATAACGTGAGATGGGTCATGAAGATACCTCCTCAGCTGAATCACGTGGAAGATGTCGTGTACCCTATATAACTGTGAAAATAGATCTTGTAGTATGCCACCTTACCACCCCAATGCAGTATTTGGGAAGGTTTTTTGAATCTCAGAGATTTCTTACCTCTTTTTCTAGATCATCATAATCTATATTAAGGTGAAACACATTGGATCAACTGGTATCACTCCACAAAATTTGGAGGGGAGGCTTTGTAGTGAATGAACATAAGACTACTAATGGATATTTGTAGTCCTCATCTATTGTTGGATAATCTGCATCTTCATAATAGTGGCTCATGCCAATGCTGGGCCCATGAGTGATGGATCTAATAGGTCATATCCGCAAATTGGTTACAAGCAGGGTCACCCATGCAAGGATTGTAATGGTGTCATACCAATTATGAAATTTTAATTCTTATTATTTGAAAACTCCTCTAATGTTAGGATTTCTTTGAAACTATGACCAATGTCCAACAAGCATGATCACATCATTTCCTTGACATCATGGATGGTCTACATAGTATAGATGCCAATTTGGGGATAAAATGTTGAGCTCAAGCATAACAGAGTCCCCAAAACCTCCTATATTCACTTTCATAATCAAGATGTGAAGCATGAATCATGATCAGAAATGATTATCAATGGAACACTATGTAGTTGTACTATCTCCTACATGTAATGGAATACCATGATCCCTACGGAACTCTTCTCCAGAATAGCTAGGATGTGGTCTGACATCGTGAGTCGGTCTATGGTCACCCAAATGGAAATATGTCACCTATACATATATGGTTTGAACATCATGAATTACATCAATATCGCATCCCACTTAATGTTTGAAAAAACATTATTGAGCATTATCCACCTGAAATTGTTTCTTAGCCTTCACTTACCGACAATTAATGCATAGAGATGAAAAATCTATAACTCCACTCATCATTCCTAGCCACCAAAACAACCATAGTAGGTTATAGAATATCTTTTCCATAGAAGAATGTACCACTAAACAGGATGTATTAAACTATCTTAGAAAATACTCTCTCAGCGTCACTGGTACCATCATGCATGCTCTATAAAATTTGAATTATCTTTGCCTTTTGAACATCCTCTAGAGGCATGTGATGTGTATGATTGAATATGTAGGGTCTCATAGTCATTATCCCCATGATTTGTGTCCCTAATGTTCTAAAAAATAAGTTAGGTAACAACCATTGACTGGATGTAATCTGATTTACCTCAATCCACAAAGGACTACTATAATGAGGAAAACTAATCTATAACCTCATTCAAAAATCCTAAATAAGATCTCTTACTCAGAGAATAATCCACCACATTCCCCTTTCCTAGATTATAGAAAATATAAAACTCATAATCCTATAGGACCTCTAACCATCTCCACTATCTCAGGATGATATAATTCTAAGAAATGATGTATTTGAGGATCTTTTGGTATGAACAGACGATGAATCGATCACCCATTATGTAGTTTTTCCACACCTTTAGTTCAAATACTAGAATATGGTAACTAATTATTGTGGGTTGTGTAGTTCTTCTAATGAGGTATGAATTGACTTGAACTATAGGCATTCAAAACCTTCCCCTACAGCAGATCACAACCAATCCTGATTCATGATGCATTTTAGAACACTAGAGAGTCGACACCATCCTCTAGAAAAAAAACATGAGAGATCTTTTCAATCACTTCATCAACTCATAATATGCCTGTTGGATCCTCTACATAGACACAAAATGATTCCCCTTTTAGGTCAATCTTTTAATGGTATAAGGTATCCTTGAGAATTCAGGCATGGATCTTCGGTAATATCGTGCATAACCAAGGAAGATATATACCACTGACATGCTCTAGGGTGACTCTTAAGCTATCACCGCCTCAACCTTTTTTTGGTCCACGTCAACAAAATCATCTAAGATAACATTTACCATAAAGTGGATGTCATATATCTATAATTGGAACATTAAGAGCTTAATGTAAATGTGGTTTTATAAGATTACATCCAATAGAATCCTAGAGTGTCTCACATGATCATCCTTGTAATTCGTGAACTCAAGGATATTGTTGATGTAGATAAAAATTAACATGTCTTTGAATTTAGGAAATATATGCTTCATGAGTCCCATAAAAACTGATGTGTTCTTCATCATGTAATAGGGAATCACTATGTACTCCTAATGACTGTAGTGACTTTTGATATCCATGTTTTGTATGACCTCATATCATTCTCATAGATGGTGATTTCCTGATATGAGGTCACACTTTTGGAACCATCATGACCCTATCAACTAAATAGAGAGATCATCGATACTCAATAGGGTATAAATATTCTTCACGATCACCAATTTCTTTCATAGATAGTTCATACATAACCTCATGCTCCTGTCTGCCTTATTTGAAAACAAAACTTTTGATGTCCATGTTGAAATACTTATTCTAACAAATCCATTCTTCTACAAGTCCTCTAACTACACCATTGGCTAAAAAATACCTATGGATTAAATTTGATATTGTGGAATAGATATTTAGGTCTTCCTATGGTGTGTATCAATGAAGAATTCATTCTCTAAACAGGGAAGTAAGACTCAAACATCCTCAATAAAGACACCATCATACTCTCCAACCACTACTAGGAATGGAAAAATAATTGAATCCACTGCACCATGGGTCATGGTAGCTAGCTATTGAGTAATTTACTTCACCCTCCTATGAATAATCACATCCCTCATTGCTTGTGTTTCATTTTCACCCAATAAGAATGATCCATTCCCATCACTGCAAACATGCCATATCCACTACCAAAATTAGTCAATTTGGAATTGAACTATTGATAATAAATCTATATATAATATAAAATAATATGGCCTCATCACTACTACAATGATATTCCAATCGAAACTATCACCACCAGGATTTTTTCCACATTATCTGCAAAAGTGTGTGATTGGTGAGTCGTCTTCAATAAGAGTCTCCAAGAACAATGGTCGAACCAAGGCCTCAACTTGTATCTTCATGTCTCAAATATGATACGTGGTAATAAATTATTGACTAGAACATGTGTCTATCTATAATTCATATAATTTATAAAAGAAAGAGATCATACTGTGTACCATTCCCAAAGTCTCTTATTCATAATCCTCGACGGTCTGTAGCCTCCCCCTCCCTTGTCCTACCGCGACCTATGCTGAGAGTGGACGACATTGGGATAATGGTTGTAAGAGGAAAATGAGACTACTATATCTAGATATACTGCAAGCTCCTTTTCCATGTTCACCAAAATATAGACCTATATATTCATATTGGTGCCTCTCACTTAAATGACCATCCATTGTTTCCCTATAAATCGTGTTGCAAGTTGCAATGTATCATGTAATATGTATTTGTTCATCACATGTGTATGACCGCCTCTCTTTAGGATGAATGGACCCATACAGGGAGACCCAAACTGTAGTACGTATATACAGGACCCTGCACCAAAAACATCATGCATGTAAAGGTCCCTGATACTGACGTCATCTCTCTATCTCCAAAGCCTCTACTCATGTTTTCCCTCTATCAGCAATCGTTGTATACACCTTCTCAACTAAGAAACTATTATCCACCAAAAATCAAATTATCACCCCAATATAAGAATGAATGTACAAAGGTAAAATGTTATCTTATATTTACATTGTCATTCCTCAATTAATTGAATGATCCTGAATTAACTGATCTCAACCCATATCCATCGAGTAATCAGAGAGGTTTTCAAACGTCTATGAATTCACAACTACAAGAGTGCTATCCAACTAAGCTGGTAGATGCTTCTAGAATCATATACCCCACAATATAGTTGGTGATAACTCCTATATAAATGGATAAACTATCTCTGATGAATCTATAGTCACCACATCATATTATTAGGTCACTAAACACTACCATTCTTCTACTGATCGATGAAAAATTCTCTCTGTGGTGACCACCAAGAGATCTACTATTATACTGACCAGATGGAAAATAGGTGGCCCCACCTTATAATAGTCATTAGGCACCTCTAGTTTGGAATATCCTAAGAACCTAAAGGGTAACAATTAATAATACTAATGAAGTGTACTTATCCTACACACCTCGTCATATAGTACTAAATGTACTATCTTATAATCTATAAGTGGTGATATAGGTGGTACACCACCTGGAGGTAACACGTTTGGAACTGGTCCTTGTATCGATTCCTCATCGATGATGGGTTTATCTTCATTTTCCTGAGGGAAAATTATTGTTGGAATATGTTAGTGGAAAATCTTGAATGTAAAAATGATGTACCTTGTTCAATGAGAATATATAGAGAGCTATGTCTAGAGGGACATTTAAACTATAACTGATTCCAATATGATGCATTTATAATTTTTTCCACTGCAACCAGTGATGTTATGTACCTAGTAGAATAATATGTGATCAGATTCGTAGTTTATGGATACAACGGTCAACACACAAACATTGGAGTTCCTATTCCAAAATACAAACTCAAAACACTATACATTGTTTCCCAAACCAATCTCTCAGACCCCGATCATAAGGTAGACCCTACTACCTTTGATACCAGTCTGTCAAGAACTATCCCAATGAGGTTTGTGTTGGGAACCCCCATTTCATCCTCCAATATACTTGGGGATGATGACTAGTGTCGAGTAGGAATATCAACAACATAGGAGGACTTATTATGAGTACAAATACACATGAACACATCTTAGAGAAAAAAAAAATTTTAAATGTAAAAAAATGAACAAAAATTCATGTATAAATCTAAATTCCACACCCTAATTAAAATAATATGAAGTAAGATGTAAATAGATCCAAATACTAGACCACCATAATTAGTTTGAGAACATGTCCAACCTAAATGTAAAAGCATGGAATACTATCAAGATACCACAGGAAAACTACTCATTTTGGCTGGCTCACTAAGAACTTCCTAGTTAGGGTCCCTTATGGACTCTAAAAAAATGTTCTCCAATATAACACATGACATATGTGGTAAATTAATTTGTAAGTATGATTATAAAAATAACTGTTATGGCACCAAAAAACCAAAAATCATAAAACAAATGAATAAAAATCATTTCTCTGTAGTTATATGCCTACAACACATACAATAATAATATCTATATATACTCAAAAAAGATACTTGATGTCAAGATAAATCCATAATCATAATGAAATACTAGAATTTTATCTTGATGGTTTGACATAAAATTCATCATTGAGAACACACTCCATGAGTCAGTTAGTACTGATGACGTTCATCAGAGAGGTAGTGCCTGTCATGTCTCACCATTGGAAGTATGCACTGAAAGTCTTATGATAAACAATAAAAAAATGAGTATCACACCCAAAGTCATGGGGATTACCAAAAACTCTAAATTGATTCTCCTTCTAAGTAGAGGATCGACACCGAGATAGTGTTGTTCATGATTATATCAGGATCCCCACCTAGGGCAAGAAGATGATAACACATCTCACTTTGGGCCTCATGGAAGAATTCCAAAAACTCTATCCAAGAGGTCCTACTAAATGGATTAGTTTATTATGTGTATAAGTTGATTCCATACTAACCATAAAGCTATTGATATAGGGAATGAACCTGAATAATGATTTTCTACACTGCAGAGGGAAATGGCTTCATGCCATGTTTTAAGGAGTACATAGAGTGTATTAGGGGTAAATCCCAGGCCCCATTAGCACCAGGTATTTCTTGTGTAAAATGGATTGTTCCTATATCTGTGTGGAAATACAAGCAATTACATTTCCCATGAACTTATTCCCATTTACCAGTACATGGGAATGATCAAGAACATTTTTTTCCTACCCATGTTCGTGTTGGAGTACAAGGTGTGTCACTAGCCATGTACTCATAGTTTGTGTGTGTATACCCTTCAAGGAACAAACTGATCCTACTGGGAGGATTCAGAGACGATGTGATAGGGTCACACACTATGTTATACTTATATATATCCCCAAAACCTAGAAAATTCATAGATTCATCCACACAACATGTAGCTCAATAGTACAGACAATGTTCCTTGGGATTTTACAGAATTCAAAATCTGGAATCTTGTGTATCTACTGATTCTCTCTAAGTCGATTTGGTCGGGCCTCAAACCAGAATCATGAAGTGTCATCAATCAAACCATTATTCCATATAATTAGATAAATCCAACCATAAAACCCATACATTATATTCCTTCAAACATAATTATTTTTTGTTGCAAAGAACACAAAAACCAGTTATCCATGCTATCCAATCCACCGCCTCTTTCATCATATGATGATCTTCATGTCATTTCGAGCCCTACTCTGGGATTTAGAATATTTCTCCATGAAATTGTTGTGAAATATTTGATTTGTAGGTATACATCGAAGTACATACCAAAGGAAAATTTCAATGATGAATGAATAATAATGTGAGAAATGAACAATCACAAACTAGAGGAATGAACCTCGGCTAATTTTCTTGTCGGCCTCGATCAATATTTTTTATAACATAAAACAATTAATTGATAAAAATCAAAACAATTCCTCAAATAAAACCCCCAAATAATCCCATCCTACAAAACCACTGATCCGCGAATCAATTGGTTGGTTGATTTACTTGCATTCATCAAATAAATAAAAAATGGGTATGAAATATAAATAAAAAACCACCCCACATCGAGATGGATCAATCAATGATGAAGAACTATATTGTGTTGTTTTCAAGGTGATATCTCAAAATCATGTTTCACACTGATCACTGATCTATAAGATTGTTGACTTTCATCTGAGAGAGATCTTCCAACACCATCTCTAACGGTTCTCCAAAGAACACATGATCTTGTGGCTAACCCTAAGGATTTGGAATAACCTTATACTTATAAATGAATTTAAGAAATTACCACAATAGGGTGAAATAAAATAAAATATTTATATATTTTATTCATTTTATTCTTGTGATTACTTTTCTAAAAATTTCTCACATTGATTAGTGTTATGTTGCACATAGGGTAAAACCCATGTTCTAAACTCTACGGTTACCTAAAATTTATGATCTGGATTACTATTTAAATTTTATTCAATTTTTTCATGAATATTATTCATGTATAGAATTTAATATATTTAATATATTTCAAACATTCATCTTGGGAACACCAGACATTGCAATTGCATTCCATATTAATGTCGGGTATCAAAAATATACTATACAATATCCAAAAACAATACATAGAGAAAATGAGCCATTATAGCCCCCCTCAAGAGTCATACTAAACTGTCATAGGGGGGAATTTATATAATCCTCCATGATTGAAGGAATATAGATTCCTAAAGTGACAACTGTACCAAGGAATATTATCTCAATCTTATGTGTGATGGGTTGTATCATCCTCCTCATAGAACATATTTTTCCTACCATGTGTTCTGAAACAAAAATAATGGATACTCTAGTCTGATTAGTGAAAAGAAATATGAATCATATTCAATGATAGTCAATCTAGACTCGAATCATGGATAACAAATCCATACACAAGTAGGCTTCATAGGGTTCTATTGTTTTTACCAAGACATCCCACATGAACCACTCTCCACCAAGTGACAACTCACCCCGTCAGTAGATAATTGATATAGAAGTATCATTCTCCCTAGAACCACAAGGTAAAGAAACAAAACTAAATTCTCAACTCGGAGATCTAGATCAAACACCAAGATTATAGAGATGATGTAATAACTCACAAAATTCTCAAATATTAAATAAGAAAGAGTAGAATAAATAATAATAGTACCTCTAATCATCTCATGTTTCACTGGCTTGTAATCCTCCATAGCATGTAGTTGTCTACAACCCTGAACACCGACTCCCTTAGTATGATGCGGGACATAGATTTCTAGTGGTTTAAAGATATGATAGCATTATCCACCCACATATCCTCATCCTAGAGTATCACTTTATCCTCTACCACCTCCACCTCCCTAGGGGCTTCCCTTCCCCCTCTTGGGATATCCCCGATCATGGTGCTACCTCATCCAGGGTAATCATTCGGCCATCTATATTTTCTCTTCTACACATCTGGTCCAATAGTCACCCTCTATGTGACATCACCCATAATAAGAATAGAACCACCCCTCTCTCAATTTCCCTTCTCCTATATAATTCCCTTACAATTTTCAAGACTTTGAGCATGGGGTGGTCTCATTCCCTACTACATATACGGGTTTCTCTAGTGATAGGGATTCAACAATGCTAGCTAAAAATGTTGTTAATTACCCCCATTTTCAGCACCAAAAAAGTGATATTAAAGGGGGGACATTGTTGGTGTTTTTTACAACACCGAAAAATGGGGTCTTTTATCAGTGCTTATAAAAAACCATTGATAATGGGGGGGGGGGTTATTGGTTCTTTTATAACTATGTTAATAAAAGACACCACTTTATCAGCAATTTTCTAAGAGTGATAATAAATATATAGGTCAAAATAAATTATATTTCATTAAAAATAATATATTAATATATGAATATATTTATATTGATATAAATATAATATATATTTTAAAAATATTTATTAGATACAGTAAATTTGCATTTAAACTTAATATATAAAATATTTTGACAAAATAACTTTTATTATAGTTAAAATATTATTTTAATTAATAATTTTTATATTATTAAAAAGTAATATTCATTTAATATCAATTTTTCAATAAAAATAATAAAAATAATAATAATAATAACTCTAAAATAAGTTTAAAATGTATGTTGAACTGAAAATGACCATAATGTTTGATCTGAGAGTATGTTTTAGCTCAACCACATATCAAATCAAATAATGTGTTGAGATCTACATGATTAGTGACAGAAGATATCATTTTCATATTTTTCAAAGCCAAAAGTCCCATAAGTCCTCCAAAATTGAGTTTTTAGCTGAGCTACCCTGATTTTTTAAAATTTGATGGACTTTCAAGCTCATTTTTGGGGCTATTTTTTCTCATTTTGGGAGGATACTAAAGTTATTCTTGGGTCTTACATTAATAATAATATAGTGGTTTTGAAATTATATCATTTGTCAATTTGTAGTGTTATTTATAATCAAATAGATAAAAATATATTTATTTTATTTTTATATTCACACATCAAAATTAATTTTATAAAAAATTAATAAAATATATTAAAATGTGAAATATATTTATTAATATATAAACAAATTAAAAAATATATGTTTAAAAAAATGTAACAAAAAATGTAAAAATATATAGATATATAATAAAATGTGAAATAAAATAAAATAGATGAGTTGAAAAGGCTTTGATGTATATGTTGGAGGTCAGGGTTTGAAAACTAACTGGAGGCAGGGGTACATGCAGGAGTTTGGGATTATCAAAATTTTTTATAATGGGGTGGGGGAAGCACTAATAAAACAATTGGAGTGGGAAACAATGATGCTGTCGGTGGGTGGGCCATAATTTTTTTTATATAACCTTTATTATTAGGGAATTTATCAACAAATATTAGCACTGTTAAGGCCCGCTTTATCAGTGCTAGAAATCCATGATAAAAGGGGCCTTTAATTGCAATAAAAAATAAACTGTTTATGGAACCTTTTAATAGTTCATTTTTGGCATTGAAAAATGATTTGTTTTGTAAACCGTGCTCAAATTATCAGAATTTTTTTGCAGTGTTAAATGTCCATTATAGCGATATTAAATTATATTTTTTAGTAGTGTGTGTTAAGATCATATAAAATGGAACCTACAAACTAATATATGAGTCTAATCCCTATAACCACTATTTCCAATTCATTTTTTCTTTCATCCCACTGATATGAATATCTCTGTTAGTAGTGTATGCTTCAACACTCTGGAATAGGTGAGAATTCCCACAGGAACCATATAGGTACTAGTCTCTCTAGGGCTTCTTTACTCAAATTTTTTTTCTCAGAAGTAACCATCACAGATCAAGTCAAGGGACAACCGCATAGAATTTGTGAACAATGGGGCATATTCTCCCCTGTCATCCCTCCCTATTGTAGCTCTAGAATCTATAGAATCCAAACTGACCCCATGCAGAAGGGGTAGTACTCCTATTGAATGAACTAATGGAAGTTAGTCTTCAAATGTGTCGAATCATCATGTATATGGTTAAAAATAAACCATAATCATAGAAAATATCCCTATAAATGGTTGTATTCTATTGAAACTAACTGGTCTATCAGTTTCTATATAAGCATGATTATATAGACTAACAACTCCGCCTAATTATTCATAACCTAGGGATCTGGATTCACATTTTAACATAATGGACACTAGAAATAGACCATGTGGAGTGTTATATGTCTATATGAATCCTCCATTAGCCTTAATAGTATGATCTATTTCTCATAAGGTGGATGTTTTTCTACTTGTCTTCTTGTAGGATGATTCTTGTAGAATAGACCCTGAACTGAGGAAACATCTCTCAAAAGATTTTCATTATTTCCTGAAACTAGTATCTTGCCTCACTACCATCATGGCGGTATCTTAAAAATATAATCATGATATATCATGATTTGAAGAGAATATATATAAATATAATGAGGATCATAATCAAGAAGGAAATTCAATGACTCAATCCTATATGACGAGTTTACCATCAATTCATGCAACAATGGTCTCAGTACACCAAGAAAATAAATAAGTATTCAATTTCTTGGTGAATGGATACAGTGGCCTCTCATACCATCATTGGGTTCCTTAAATTAAGATTCACACTATAGATAGGATGAATATGTATCCCAAAATCCCAATCAAATTATTATAAGTGGACTAATCTAGAAAACATACTTGGAATGAACTGTTCTAATATCAATCTGTCATGAACCAACCTTTTCAAGGGATTGAGCCTCAACTTCCACATGAATTACACTACATGATAGGTGGTGGAGATAGTCATTGAAATAATATCCTAAATGGGAAGCCTTTCCTAATGTACCTATATGTATACACCCTCCCATCTCAATGAATATGTTCATATGAATAATTATGAATGATACAACAACTAGAATATAAACCAAAAATTCTAACCCTATAGGGTCTACAAGAGTATGATAGTGAAAACTAAATAGTAAAATGTAAAAATACATGTCCAACCAAATAGATGAAATTTCCTGAAAAATGAACATTACAATTTTCTGAGAGGGATGAGATATTTATCCCCAAGCTCTAACCACCGTACACTGTCCAATGCACCAAGTATCCCTATGCTTCCCTCTTTTCATCATTGACCTATCAATATTCTTCATAAGACACAACACATGTGGGTATATCACATGCACTGGTGAGTATATGCATACAATAAAGTATGCTCCATAAGAAAAAGGGGGAGCAGTAAGAGACATGATAGAGATAGGGAATAAAAAACTCAACCCATATCAAGGGAGTAAAAAAACTAATGTCATGGGTATGGATATAAATTTATATTCTCAAACTAAAGAAACCCAAAAAGGGAAAATGTGATCTCTAAATCGTATCCTAGAATTGGAAAAGAGATCCAATAGTTACCAAAGTCCATCAACTATTCCCAGTATCTCACTTGTGTTCCCAAAATTTAACATTTGTTCCAATGAACACCTCCCCACTATGTCTCAAATTTTAGGAAAAACATTCCATAAGTATAGGAATCATGACCTTGTGCATAAATGTGTGTGTGTGTGTGTGTGGGGGGGGGGGGGGGGTTCAATCAATATTTAATTAAATATAAAACATTCCCCTAACTATCACTGGGGATCTACTTTGTAGGTAGAGTACGTGTTCCCTTATGTGATAGGGGGATTCCACTCTGGTGTCATAAGAACACATGCCCAATTATATAGGAGGTTCCTATCGGTATATAGAGAATTCATGCCTAAGATGATTAGGGTTCCACTCTAGTGTCAATAAGACCCATCAACTATCCTATAGGGGTTTCACTTAGTAGATAGAGTACCCACACCCAAGATTATTGGGGTTCCACTCTATTGGTCGAGGATCTAAACATTGGTCCAATGATGGGGATTTCACTCTAGTGTATTGAGGACCCATGGACTATATGATAGGGGGTTTCAAATGATATATAGTGGAATAATTCTCACGATTTTGTGGGTTCCACTCTCTTGGTCACTGATGATCACCTTCCGGATAACTATCATCATCTCAAGCCGCCAAGATATGTTTCACAACTACAAAATCTCACATAATATCTCAAAAGACAAAACTAAATGAACCATCGTGTTCTACCAGAAAAAACACTTTGTATAGGCTACACATAACCAGATTCTATGTCCAATATAAAAAGATATTACAGTTGGAAGTTACATAAAAAAAGTCAAGGGGTACATGACGTGTGAGGGGACCCACACAGTTTTGGTCCTGCTCCATCACCTGACCATGTACCAGATGGTACATAGATTGTTATCCATATAGGTCTACATGGAATATATGGGTAAACATGGATTGTACGAGTAAATTGGTGTTAGGCATGTGCTTCGTGGCCATGCTTGTGTAACCTTACCATGTGTGTGTACATCGGTACATGACATGTCTATCCACACAAATTTCCACCCATTTCCATGGTTGTGTCTTTGTACTCTAGAACATAGACTGTTCCTAGTCATTCTTGTGTCTATCTACTCCCATATTACATATGTCACATCCATTATAAGGTCACATGGAATATAGATATCCCTAATTTCTTGTGATAATTAAAATTCAGGGAAACCCGAGCATGCATAGCAATGTACCACCATGTCTTGTGATACTGGTAAAACATGGCATGTACTCACAGTTTTGATAGAAATATAGATACAAACTTTTGAATCCATATTTGGATTTTTAGCTTCAAATTCATCCTTATATCACCCCGATAATGGTGGATCAAGTCATTTTTCATAATTTTTTGTCATGTTGAGGTTTGAAATCAGAACATCATTACTTTTTCTCTAACATCATGCACTTCACACATCATCCATATCAGGTTCTTACACCATTGATAATTTAGATTTTGGTCATCAAAACGATAACCCATATACCAAAATCAATCTAAATCCATTCTTTTCATCTGATTCCATAAAAAATCCAATATTTTGATTTGGCTCAGTCCTTCTGAACAATGTCCTACCAAATTACCATACGCTCATCACTAAAGAATAAAAAATGTTTTAGAAATAAAGGAAGAACAAAATTGAATGTAATTGGACATGAATCCTTATACAAAGAACACAACTGGGGGATATAGGGTCAGTAAACATTTTAATAATCAATTAAATTTCTATACGTTGGTGTATGAAATTGTCCACATTTAGCACATGTCAAAGAAAAAGAGAGATCTTGATAAAAAAATTAATAAAATGTGGTAGAAACCGTAAATGATGAGTACAAATATAATATTGGATCCTTTATCATCAAATAATATTCTGACCAATGATTGAGATAAGTAATTACATTCACTAAAAATCAATATTCATCGATCCAATTTTTTTTCATCATCAAAATTTTAATTTTCAAAAGGAAAGAAGTAAGAACACTCTTCATCCTCCCAGTGTTTAATTGGATAACCCGATAGGATTATCTGAAAGTGTATATTTAATATGAAATCCATTATGTTAATTTAATAAATTATTTAATTAATAATTTAGTTAATCCAATAACTATAACTCTGATTCCCATTTTATCCAAACATCATGTACCAAACTATTTTAGGGTCAAACTAGGGTAAATTTGCATTCTTGACAAAACCATGGTCACATATTTTTGATCCAATATTCTATTTAATAATTTTCACACATTCATTAAGAAACTATGTCCAAATAATATACAATATTATTAATATTATTCAAAAAATAATTATAGGTATAACCGGCCTCCGAATCATTCGGCATCTCATTTCCTGACTCTGAATAGATATGATGAGACATTTTATAGTCTTATAGGGAAAATTGGGTCTTTATATGTTATTCAAGGGAACATTTTAATGAGTTTTCACATTCCATGAGATACCTATATAGTTTCTCCAATGGAAGAAATTTTTTTCAAAGGTTTTTCATTATTAAATATTGATTTTCACCTATGTAAATGTTTTATTTAAGTGGTTAGAGTCTTATTATGAAAAACACAAACATATTGAAGGGATTTCATTTTTTCAGCTAGACTAATGATATTAACTATATTTTCATACCCTTATTAGGAATTTATATTATACTACCACGTTTCCAAATGAATTTTATTGGATTTAAGTAAGTGTTTAAATGTAATCAAGGACATGATTCCAGTTATTTTAAATATTCTTAAATGAATCAAGTGTCTAGAATGAAATAGATTTCTAAACATAGAGCATTATTTCAGGGGATAAAACATTATTCCACATGAAAGTGTCTTCTCTGTTATGATATTTTTCTATGTTACTCTAATAATCTAAATTAAAAAGACCCTGATATTGTGTGTAGGTATAATCCTTTTTATAAATCATGTATTTATGAGGTTTTTAGGTTCCAATTCATAACAGTATCATTGTATGTTACCAAATTTTTTGTAGCATTTACCCATTCATCCATACTAGTATTGATAATTTATCTCACATATCTTCAAAAAATTTTATATGTTGTTTCAATAGATCTCCCTCAGGATTCCATCATCAAGCCATGATACCCACTACTTTAAATTAATAATAAAATTCGATCTTAAGATTTTATTATTACTCTAAAAAAAATCTATAATCGCCTCTATTAAAAAATAATTAATATATATATGAAAATGAAAACTTAATTATAATTTTGCAAGATTCCATTTTATTACCCTTTGTAAAAAAGGAATCATAATTCTCTAAGAATGGAAAAACCATTTCGCCTCAAACCTCCAAACATATCAAGTCGATCATCAATTTAAATCCCTATACTTCTCCCTATTAAATTATCTAATAAGTCACAATCCAAATAGTTGATGTAAATATCTTTTAACATATTTTAACAAATAAGATAATACCTATTTAAAAAATCATATAAGATCAAGTAAAAGATACCCAAATAAATTTATCTATTCAATTGTTAATAAAAACCCTAAAAAATAGGAAAAAACTCTTTCACCTCATATATCCCTCGATGGACGTCCCCGAACCATTGTATTTTATTACTCCCACTCACTCCCCATATCGCCTCGCTTCCATCCCCTTCCATCAATAGTTCCTCTTTTACTCCCTCTATATAAATACATAGTATATCTTCAATACTCTCTCCTTGAATGTTTGTCCATTCATTCATCTTGCATCGTTGATTTTCATCCTATATCATCACAGTACATCATTTTTTTCCACATATACTTTCTAGAAATTCGTTTCTATATGTTTTCTATATTTATATATTATTATTGAAATATTATTGTCATCGGTCATTTTTGATTGTATAAAGAAATTTGTTGGTGGTTTAGTTACTACATAACAACCATTTTTGTACACTTACCCCTTAAAAACTATTATTCCCTATTTTAACTAAGCCAATATAGTTTTTAGTTACCTCTTTAAAATTGTTTTTTTAACCTCTCAAACACCCATTTGTCTTGTTTGACCTATCAAAATGATCCCTAGATATCTCTTTATATATGACACAAAACTTCTTTTTCTAAGAAGACTCAACTTAATAGTATTCTAGGACCCTGGAAAAATTCTTCTTCTCTAGAATGATCTTGATTTATTGGAGGAGAATCTTACAAAAGGAATGGCTATATTTAGTGTAGGTTATGAGGTATATATTGTTATGGGAGAAGAAGTTGAATCATTTAACACTCTTATATTTAAATAAAGTGTGTATAAGATAGAGTGTACCAATTCCTCTTCATTCAATCCTGTAAGATTATCTTCTGCATAGTTAGGGAAGAAATAGTTACACATATTTATGGGAAGGTTTATGTATTAGGTATTAGGTCTATGTTTTTGTCATGGTATTGTTCCTTTCCCAAATTTTTAGTAACATGTGAATCTCTTTTGGACCCTCTTTTATGATTGCAAAAGTGCTGGTTTAGTGATAAATTTCAATACATTCCAATTTTTCATTACTATGTATAACATTAAAGGGTTTTGGGTTCATTACATTGATACAAAAAAATAGAATACCTAGGTGTTGTCACCACTAAATGAAAAATATTCATTAGAAACTAACCCATCTGAAGGTAATGATGTTATGTCATACCACAACATAATGATTTCATACAACAATTCGAATGTTCTGGTTTTTTACATCACTTACAATAATTGGTACATTATTTCCTTTAAAATTCTCAAATGACTGAATAATATTATCCCAAATAAGTAGACATCTTGTTTCTCAATACATCACTTAGGAAATGGGAAATTTTATCCTTTGTGTTTTTTAAAAAATGATTAATTCTACCGGGCCATTAAAACATGCATCACTTAATTAAATATGTCAAGTAACATGGATACTTAGGTGTGTAACAGTGTAGTTACAGTCAATCTCTTAAATGACCATACATTTAATTTTGGCACTGAGGATGAGTATATAATATTTTCATATGTGTTTATCAAGTATGTGAATCATCCAACCTTCCTAGTTTTTTATGGTTTTCATCATATCATGCTCAATGATATGGTTTATTAAATTTTTATAGAATTTGTGGGAATTAACTACTAAATCTTTTTTATCTTATATTTGTCACTATAATCACTGGGCTATTATCATTTAAGATATTATATTCTTTTATAAAAGGGATTGTTTTATATTTGATTATAAATATTTTAAACTTAAATTATAGAACTCCTATATGCATTGGTCCTTTTAGTTTTTGTGTGTTGAGGGATAATGCCATATGTCCTCATCTGAATACTATAATCTAAAAATGGTACACTAAATTGATGTCTTCATTCTAAATCAAAATAATTTAATAAAAATAAGCATAGTTAATTAATTTTTTAATTGGTTCCTAAATTCCTGTTCTAATGCTAAATTAAAAATAATGAATAATTAATTTGTGGTGAGCTTCCCTTGTCAATAGGTGGTGTTTCAACTTAATAGTAATCTCATCAGATTACTACACATAACAGAACCAATATTATATATACTATATTTAAATTTCCCATTTCACTTTTTTTAAAACTATAATATTTAAAAAGGGTTAGAATAGGGGATCATGTGTATTGTTATGGATTTTTAACTAAAGACAATGTGTTTTTTGGATATGTAATTTACCATCTTCATAGCATGATTATTTAAGAAATGTAAATTACCTATTATATAAAAATATATAATTTAAGACTGAAATAAAAAATGTAATTTTGTTTTAGATTTGAGTATACTAATCATTTATAAATTAAATGCGTCTCTATAAATTAATATCATGCCTAGATTTTGAGGACTTTTTTGGATAAGAAAATTCAAAATGTAATAAATGCCATTTCCTGGGATTCAAAAAAAAATATGAAATGGAAAATAATTGGAATAATAAATACCAAAATAAAATAAATTCATACATTAACAATGCATAAAAATATATTAATAGTGTCTGATGATGATAAAGAAAATATTTTAGAAATAATAAAAATTTATAAAGGAAAATTACCATCAGACATTAATTTTTGGTAAATTGATGCTATAGCACAATGGAAGTGCAACATATATGTATAAAAGATTAATGTACATCAAAATGAAATTGTGTGTCACTTGATGTCAATAACAATGAAATTGGATACCAAATACGAATGAAAATTATCTAAATCAGAATGAATATTACACCAGTAATGAAAATGTGAATTATATACATTCAAGTACATTAGGATTTAAAAAAATAGTGAATAAGTTGATGACCATATTGTAGTGACAGTGACATCTACATTATATAAGTACAACATAAATATTATGGAAATGGCTGATGAAGTAGAAAACCATGAAGAATGGGATAGGGAAAGGGGAAACTAACAAATGTAATGGGTGTAGTCATAAGAAAATAATGAAACAGATAAACCATTTTATGGTTTAGAAATGATATTCAAAGTGGAATCAACTTCCAATTCACGTATTTCTACCAAAAAATATTGACAATAATAGGTAGAATTAATTTTCATGATTCAAATGCAGTGTCTACCCAATGTAACAATGTATAAATGGCCGAATGATGATGAGGGTTGAATAGAGTATAATTGGGTTGTAAAAAGATCTATAGGTCATGGGATATGTGGTGGGAGGTAATTTTTGCATCATAGAGAGTCGAATATATATGAATAAGTAAAATAGAGAGGATTCATGGTTACAAGGAAGAATAGGGGTGAGGATAGATGGATGTGTTAGTTGGTCGATGGGAATAAGATGAAATTGAGAGTTGAGGAGATTTAAACATGGTGGAGTGTCGAAGATATTTTTATAATACTGGATCAATTATAGGGGTTGGATGGTGAGAAATGGGTTGGGTAACATGACCTGGTGAATAATCATTGGGGATTTTTTCCCTCTATACGATTAAAGAGATCTTACTAAATGAGAGATAAACATGTGGGGAGTAGAGGACAAAAAATAGTATAATGATAGATCATGGAGCACAAAAATTATAATTTAACCATTATTTAAGAATAAGAAAGTAAATTTAATGAATAAAAATGATGATATACGGTTTTTTCATCATGTCAACCAGAGATTCATGTTTTCATACCACCAAATGATGAAAATAATATGTTGAAATAAATATCATTATTTATAATTAGTATCTTCCTTGAGTAACCATGAATGAGATGTCAATGTTTGAAGAAGTTCCAATATAATTGAAGCAAGTATTGTAAATAAATCAAGGTTTATGGGAGATGTGGTGGGAGAGAAGTCGATCATGAAATATGATTGAATATATTCAACTAGATAACATAGTAATGATACATTGTATTGATAAATAACAAGGGTGAGGGGAGCTTAAAAAAATATAGGGTTGATGTGCAGTGAATGTGATAAAGGTTTAAGGGGATCCAGATGCGATCAATAGTCAAAGAGATTGGAAGATGTTTTCAACAATGGGTAGGGATTCTAGACATGTTAAATTGTCCTCGATGGATTTTTTCCTTCATTGTATGATTTTGGAGACATTACTAATTTATAGATCATCAAATGTGGATTAGAAGATAGAAAACAGTAGAATTATAGATCTTAGACCACTATAGTTCTATTTTATCTATACTTTAGGAATGAAGTGTTTTAAACCATGAATAATTTTAAATTTTGTCATGAAGTCCAATCATGCCAATCAATGATGATATATTGTTGCTGAATCCACTCAATATGAGTTTTATGATTTTCATGGATATTAGTATGATACAGACATGAATTTTTTTGAGCTCAATTTTAAAAATATTTAATATTATTTTGATTTTTTTAGTTTCACAATGTCAGAACTACCATCCATAGTGGCCTTGGTTATGTTTTTGTTTTCATCCACCACTCCTACATGTTTAAATTTTGGATTACTCACTGATCATAATAGTGAATGACCCTACATAATTTTATAAATTAAACTATACATTATTAGTTAATAAAAGACTTCTTAGTCCATATTATTTTTGGATGCCTGAATGGAACAAAATGGACACATTCAATCCTACATTAAACATCCAAGCATATTCTAGAAGCTGAAGGAAACTTTTATGACATCTCCCATACAAGAAACATGAATGACCTTATTCAGAGATGAATGGTGCTGGATTCAAAAATAATGAATGACTCACTTATACAATTAAATATAAAATAAAATATAGATTATTTATGAATTCAAGAGTGGTGCATTCATTTCATTTAAAAAAACATTAGAAAATAAATATCCTTGTTCCGCAACGAGGTGTCCAAACCATTCATATGAATAATATTAAAATAAAAAAGCATGATAATCCAATTGCAGACATATATTATATATAAATAATTAAAATAAATATTTATTTCACACTACTTCTATAATGAATTTAAAATTATTCCAAAAATTAATAAAATTTGTCAATGTTTAATGAACGATTACTAAGTGAGAGAGAATTTAAAGAGTAGGAATTGTGAAATGGATGTTGGGATATTCAATTGTGAAATAAAAATAACCCATCGATGTATGTACTATTTTTTTCATGTATTAATTATTCATGGAGAAATCAATTTTTAAATTTAAAAATGAATTGCAATATAAATAATGTTAGTGATGGATTTTCCATCCTACAGTTATACCCATCTAAAAATTTAAATGTTTTCATTGTTAAAATTCCATCAGTAATTACAATTTTTTATAGTGGGAATCTCAATATTGATCAAAATTGTAGACTTTATAAATCCATCAAGTTTCATTAATTTTCAATGTTCATCATTGTTTCTCATATTTTTTCATTTCTAGGTATGTTATTTTGACCACATATTTCTTTAGTTTGAATAAAATCAGATTATATTCCCAAATACATTTGAATTAGCCCAACCTGACCTCTATATCCAATGTTAAATAAGATTCAATGAAGGTAATTCAAAATATCCTCACCCATTATTTCTTCTCTCCACAAGCCACCATTGATCAACATGTTCTTGGATTAATCTATATCTGTGGATTACAGAATGGTTTCCAAATGGCCCTAGAATCCTAAAAATATGTCTATATAATTTCAATCAGTGTAATGAATGAAATAATAAAAAAAACTATATATTGTTCAATTTGAGTGACATGGTATAGTGATATAATTTTGAACCCAAGTCCCAGAACATATTTAACATCAAATAATATAAATTCCAAATCATTGTTATGTAACTATGTATTGAAAATTCACATATAAAAACAAAATGTCCATCCATGAAACTATTTATGGTTTTATTTAATTCATTTTGAACATGTTTTATGTTTATAAATACAAAATATATGTAGAATAATAAAGGTTTTAATGATGTTTAATTGAATCCTATAAAAGTAAAAAATCGAGAGTATTGATAATGTCCCAATGGTGTCATAAAATTAAAATGAATAATGTCATTGATTGATTACCAAGTTGTTGAATATAAAAATGAAGAATAGTTTTTTAATATGTCCAAATATTTAAATATTTTTCTTCATATCACATGTTCGATCAATTTTAAAATGTGGATAAACATATAAAATTCATGTCATTATAGAATAATTAATGTATGAAAATTTCATCTCAGGTATTCCCATGTCATTTACAGCATAAACACTCTTTTAATAAAAAACAAATAAATGATTTTTTAATTTTATATTTAAAAAAAGAAAAGTTTGGTAAATTAATGTTATATTATAAATGGAAATTCATAATATAAATGAAAATAAGGAAAATAAAAAAATTAATGGAATCCCGCATTTTATTAACACCAGTTATTTAATTTTCTAGTAATTAATACCATATATTAAAAGTATTTTGGATAATATAAAATTATGTGTAATATTTCAAAACTATCATATAAAAAAACTTATTGGTGTTGGGTTTCTAAAAAAAATTAAGATGATGGGGATGGTAGTAATCCAAGAGCTAACCAATTATTCACAAAAATCTCATCAGTTTGTCACATTGTTTTGATGTCTACAATAGGATATTATGTTGAAAAAATAATCAATTTTAATCATCTTAATTTCAAATTTATTCTTTGTAAAGTGATACTTCATTTTAATGTGAATAATTCATGAATGATGTATATTTTTTTTATGATTTACAACATTTGTGTGATCCCATATAATCACTATTGGAGATCATTCGTATCACACCCCAAAGCCATTATTGTCAAATTTATTATGGTTTAGGAATATTTTATTTTTTATGTGGTTATTTAGTGTTTTTGGGCATTCTTTGGAAGTATTGGGAAGATGTTGGACTGAACCTATAATAGTTCATGTAGTGAACAAAGTGGTTGTTCTTTGAACTGCACATATTACCTGGGATTTTTTCATGGGGAAGTTCATGTCAAAAATAGGGGGTTCACACCGTGAATCATCCCCAGGAAGAATTAATATTTTATAGGGTCTCTTTTAATTTTTAATAAGAGACTTCACACCATGAAATCATTGTAAGGGTCATTCATTCAATGAACAAGAGTTTTCATATTTTGAATGGGTATTTATCCTTTTTTCATGTTTTAAATATTTACCCATACTAATTAAAATTGGTTATGACCCCATCTTCTTCTAATAATAATTTTTTTGATCTTAGGAACAAAAGGGGGAGTCCCTTACTCCTTTAATTTTTACCACCCCCACATCAATATCAAGAAGATATCTTAAGGTAAAACCCTTAGTTCCTTCTATCCATCATTTTTCATCCATTACCCCATGGTTTTGCTTCAACAATCAAACCCTAGGGGGATATGGTCTGAGATTAGTTCTTTGGATTTGATTGAAATGTGGATTTGGTTGTTCATGGTTTGTATGAATCATGTTCTCTCATGGGGGAGAATTTAGAATGTAAGGAAACTTGTTAGTACATTTCACAAGATATTACCTCATTGAATATTATAGGGGTTTCTATTCTATTCCTTTATTTTTAAATCCATGAGATGCTTGTGTTTTATAAATTTACTTTTGATTTGATTATGGTTATGTATGATTACAATTTTTCTTTTTAATGTTTTTTTGATTAATATATTGACTGATAAGAAGGTTTTCTAAATTCATTTCATGTTATGATTTGACATTAAATGAATTTACATTCCAGAAACTTATGAAAATAATTATTTAATCTCATAAATGGGTTTAAAGAAAAATAAAGGTGGTTTTGGATTTGATTTGGTTTCTAATGGATGAAACCATGTTTAAAAGAATGATTTTTAATGTAAAAAAAGATGTCATTTTGTAAATAATTTTTGTGAACTGTTTTAATGGTGATTTTTATGATATGAATTTGATTTGAAATTCGATGATATATTTTCATTGAAGGATTGTTTGAAACCTTATTAAAAGTAATGGTTGGTTTTCATCATCCCCTCTTGTTTCTCCTTATATTTTTTCTATCCATTTATAGACAATTCATTGATCATATATTGTTTACTTAACAAATTAATGGGGTTTTTCGTGTGATGGATTTCTGGGTGAGGTGAGAAAAACTGTTTTTATTTTTATTGATTCATTTATTTCTTGGTTTATTCCTAACATCCATTAATTTCAGGAAGTCTCTAGAAACCAAGATTATCCATTTGACTATGTGGATTCATGTTTCACTAGCCTATTGTGTGTATTATTTCTATTAACCTAGGAGAGTCAACCCATCCTAGGGGATGGTTATAAAGTAGTCGATAGTCCCTAATGGGAAGAATGATGGGGATACTGTATGGATTCACATAGGGTCTAGTGAATCTGAGAAATAGTTACAATATCATTAATTTTTATAGTGACCTAGGTTTTTTATAAGTAAATATCTAATCATTTTAGAGGAATATTCATTACATTACAAAAAAACATGCTTGAGGACCATACATATATATTTTAATTGGAAACATTGAATTAAAATCATCTAGGACATAAGTGAACTACATCATCTCCCACTATGGTCTTTGTAATTATAACTCCTCTTAGACATATCATGCATCATACCTTTATTCATTACCTAGGTAAAATAACATAAGAATGGATATATTAAGTTTCTAAATAAAGTCAATCAAGGGTGATATATAAACATAACATGAGTATAACGGTACGAGAACCTGAGCATAAAATTTGAAAACCATACCTTGAATTTCAATGATCATAATCTTGGGTCTGTGAATAAATATTGTTAGTTCATATGGCATGAATAATAAAGAAAAAAAATAAAACGAGTCATTAGATAATAACATTAGAATTAGTCATGAAATGGTGGAATACACATAATCATGGAAATATGCTTCCATAGTAATCTAATGTTATTGACAAGGATATCATAGTTGAATCAGTTCACTCCCAAAACTATCGTAGTACTCAATGGTCTCTCCTAAGTCTATTGTTATAGATAAATTCTATTCATTAACTAGGTTGAATCCCTATTCCAGTCATGTTTATATCATATGATATCAATCTTTACAAAATTCATTTTAGGTGCATATTGGTCCCACCCATATTTTTTTAACATATCTATCATCTTTGGTTATAATGTAATCATTGAAATTGAATATAACAAATCAATCATCCATGGAATAATAGAACTATAGTCCTTGGTTATTGAAAAACCACTATACTAAGTTATAAAATAACCATAGTTCTTGGTAAAAACATGACCACCCTCCTTGGTTTATAATTGATCTACCCATCACGTGATGAAAAACATACGTCTATGTGTCATAATATCATAGGACATTCATCAATTTCAAACCTTTGAATAGAAATAGGTTTCATAAACATTTTATAAAAGCATACCAATTTTAAAATAAATAGTATTCTTAATCATTTTATCATTACATTATTGAATAATCCAGGGGAAAAGGAATGATCATCATAATCATTTAATCATCGTATAAACCTTAGAAGAGAAACAAGTTTCATAAATATCCTGTAATAATAAATATAAACAAACAAAATTAAGGATAGGAAGGAAATTTTGAGATCAAATCCCCAGTAAACATAACTAGCTTACCATGATGCATTATAACTGGAAAATGATTTTGAATGATCACTTATAACATTTTTGAAGGATAACAACCTTTCCACTTTGAAAATCACATTTTAAAAATAAATATTACAAAAATAATTTAAAAATAATTTTTATTTAAAATAACCATGTTAAAAATTAATGTAATCATCAAAGTTAGGAATTTTAATCATGGTGGAAAATTACATTCATTTCATACACATTTAAAAAATAATCCTTTCAAATTTTTGGTAAAAAGTAAAATGAGCATTTTTTCAAAAAAAATTAGAAGATTACATTTAATGAAATTTATAAAAAATATAAAATGATTAAAATATCGTTAAAAATACTAGGAAAATATTAAAAACTATTTGGAAAATAAATTATAAAAAATGGATATTGAAGAGAAAACATTTTTGATTGAAGAGAGAAATAAAGTAGTCTTTCAATAAAAACATTCTTTTGGATTATTGAGTGCATAAAGAAGAAAATGAAAGGAAAAAATGTATTCTCATGAAATAATGAAAGGATTAGAAATTTTGTTAGATTATTGATAGATAGAGCATATGATATAAATATTGTAATCTTAATATTAGAAAATTCTAATAAATAATGAAATTATATGATAAAATCTTTACCACATTGGTATCATTTGAATCATAAGCCCCATGAAAGAATAACATTAAAAAATTGTACAAAAATAAGAAATAATAATTTCATGATAAAAATTTTATGATGTGGGAGTATATACATCACATAAAAGAAGATATGCGCGTAACATAACTTATGGAAAAAGGAAGACAATTTGAGGAAAAAAATCCCTTCCTTCAGTTCATATCTCATCAAAAGTGATCTACATTCATGAATAATAAATATAAATATATTATAAATACATTATAGAAATAAAATTATATAAATAATTCCATATATGATTTAATTATTTTAACGCCCCGACCCCAGTTACCCAGAGTTGGTGCATTATTACATAACATTGGAATGATCAAAAGAAATATCAAGTCTTGAAATACCAATTAGTTTAGTAGCCTTTGAAACACTAGATACTTCCACAAAGTTTTACATTACATCCAAAAAAAATCTTGTCTTCATATCCCCTCATACTATCCCTGCAGGTCATTCATAAATTACTTCTTCATAATCCTGGAAAAAATAAAACATTGAAAGGGGTGAGCTCAGATGCTCAGTAAGAATAACATTATAGCAGAAGCTTTCATATATAAGCATAAACACTTAAGGCAATTTATAACTAAAACAAAATCCTTTTAAACTTGAACTTCAGCATAAAATGACAAAGAAAAAATGAGATAATTCCATTTAATTACTCACAAGGATATTCTACTAATCTAATGATCACATGCAATATCAATAACCACTTTCATAATGATGGAATGCATAATGCAAGACTATCATAAACATGTAGCCAATGCCTCGTGGCATGACTACAAATAAGATTTTGCCAAGGCCTTGTGCCAAGACACTGGTTTTTCTCATGATACCTTCCGATTCATCGAGGAGCTATAGTGGGATCCACCCATCACTTATTAAGTCCAATTCATTTCTCATATGAACAGGTATAAACATAACATAAACATTCGTATTAAAACTATCATATGAAATGTCAATACTTTAACCACAAACCATGAATGGTATAAAAATAGCACATCCACATTCAATCATAGCTCATTCGATACAATATGGAAGATTGTATTGTATCAAAATAACCTCAATCAATAATAATGAAGGATATTGACATAGATGAAAATAATCATCAAAAAAATTTGAGAGAAATATCCCCCTTTTTCTTGATATCATTTAAAATTCACACTATTTGTCAAGAAGCCATTTAAAAATTGATTTTTGAATCAAAGTGTCCCATACCACATTGAAATTTTTAAAAGGAGTTTTAATTTTAAAACTTTAATTTCCATATAAATAAATCCTTAATACCATTTTTAAAACATGGACATTAATGAGAAAGATTTAGAAGAATAAGTCTTTAAAACATTTAAAAATGGTATTTTAGTTAGAGTTTATAACCAAAAGAGAGACACTTGAATACAAATAATTGAGTTAATCAAAACATTATAATATAATGAGAATAAATGGATTCATGATATACTATGTCAAAGTACATTATATACACCATATAAAAGTGATTTGGTGTATAACAACAAAGAAGTCTCAATGGAATGTAAATTGAGATAAAATATCTCATAAAAGCCATATCCTTAGGTTAAGGATAAATCAACAACATAATTATGTGTGAAAAATATAAATATACTAAATATTATTGGATATTAAGTGTAAAACAATCAAAGTACATTCACACATAATCTTGTAAAAACAACACCAATGAATTGGATATTTAACTCAACAAATGGAGAATGAGTTAAAATTACTCTTATCAAATTCATATCGATGACTTGAGAAATAATCAATGGAGTGATTATGTGTATAAAAATTATATCCACAGAAAAGGGGAGTGGAAAATATGAAATAAGAAAATGAATATTTATTCCACACATAATCTCTGAGTAAAATAATCAATGAAGCTTGCATAAATCCGAATAAATGGGAATTGAAATTTCAAACTCCCTTATTGATTAGGTAACTTATGAAACATACACCCATGAATGAAGGATCATACAATGATGATATAAATACCCATAAATTTAATTATATTACACAATGAATACAATCATGGGCAGTACACATACACCATATGAAATAATTAAGTGGTGAACAATGGAAGTCTCACGAAATTAAGAGTGAGTTAAGAAACCCATTACTTTGTAATTTTTCCTTGGTCGACGGTAGGTTAACCTCCTGTATAATGGTGAAATAATTGTTATTGAATTATAAAAGAATCATATGCATTAATATGATATCATATATAATCTTTTTATCTAAATTTTGACACTATTCAATAATTAATATTTGCAAGAATCATAACAGAATGATTAAGTATAAAAAAGTTAATAAAATCAATACTAAAATGTCATATTATCCTAGAAAATTATTTTAATTCATAAAAAGTCTCATATTTTATTTATATGGGTATTTATAATATCAATTATTTTAATTATTCACTATTATGGTAATTAATGCATCATCATTGTGTCAAAAATAAATTAAATTATTTAATGTCTAAAAATTATAAATAAAATATAATTACGCATGAAATCTTTTTATCTTTCTAATGAATATTTTTAGTCTAAAATCCAACATATATAACCGAATGTAAAAATTGTTTTTCTAAAATAGATATGCTTATGTCATTTTTGTAATTACTTTAACTTAATTAATATAAAGTGTCATTATCACATAAAAGTGGATCCATGGGGTCCCAAAAACGACCCAAAGATGCCCATGGCCGGACATGTATCAACCAATAGGGTTAAGACACATTTTAGTGTAATTTAATATTATTATAATATTATTAATTTACCCTTATTTACCAGATTTACCCTTTAACCATGGTAAATAAAATATTTACCGAAGTAATTATTCAAAATGTCTAAATATAAAAGTTACCTATTTACACAATTTGGACATCCTGATTTCAAATATGGAATCCATTTTCCAAATTCAATACACTGAAGTGGCAGAAATTATTTTAAAATAAATTCCCGTTGTTAAAACAAAAAGTGTGTTTTTAAGAAATAATAACTATCAAAAGATTGACAGTTGTTTATGTTCTGTTTAAATGTGAAATTATGTTCAATGACCCAAATTTTATTACATGATAATAATATATTCTAAATATAATTAAAAACCACTCAAATTCAAAATTTATCACTATTAATTATTTCTATTAAAAAAGTTGTTTTTAATTAAAATTTAGTAAATTTCAATATTCATGAAAATATAAACGTTATCCGAAAAGTACCAAAATTTCACCCTAGGATAATTTCATTATTCCAAATCCAAAACTGAAGTCTTTTTTACTGTATTCAAAACATAAATGTTTCATTTATTAATTTAAAATTGATTCCCACTTTTGAAACCAAAAGGCGTATTTTTAAGAAATAATAACTATCAAACGTTTGACATTTGTTTATGTCCAATTTCAGGGTGAAATTACATAAAATGACCATAATTGGATTAAATATTAAAAATATAATCTATTTATACTTCCAAACCATTAAAATGTATAATTTAACAATATAAATTACTTTGATTAAAAAATTCATTTTCAGTTAAAATATAGTATTTTTCACTATTCACACAAATATGAAAGTTATCAGAAAAACACCAAAACATTATTGAAAATAAATTCTTATGTTACAATTCTAAATAAGAAGTTCATTTTTTCAAATTAAATATATAAAAGTTTCAAATATTGGATTTAAAAAGGCATCCCCATTAAAAGGCGGTAAAATTTCATTTTTTGAAAAATTATTCTTTTATATGAAAATGAATTTGTTCATCAATCATGTCTTAGAAACACATAATATGGATTAAAATTATAAGGATAATATACAATTTAAAATACAGTTAATAATATTCATAACCTCTTTTTAACGGCTAGTTTGGTAAGCCGTGGTGTGCTTGAAATTAGTGTTACGTACAACACACACTATTATATTATTCAAAGAGAAGAGTACCGTGGAAGCCTAGGGTGTTACATTCTCCTCTCATTCAATAAATTGCATCCTCACTATTTTAAAAATTGTTCCTGAGAATATAATGGAAAGTCCCACATCGGAAAAAGAGTTAATAAAACTATCACTTTAAAAGAAAGAAAGAGAGGTATAAAGGTCACCCAAGATAATCCATACTAGGATTCCAGGTAGGAAACCATGGATATGGATGATAAACTAAGTGTCAAGTTCTTATGGAGAGGGATAAAAGTCCTGATCAGGAGAATTTTAACAATAAGAAAACCAAAAACTTGTGTTGGGACAAATGATCATTAGTCTCCTAGTAGGAAAAGAAAACGGAATTTTTTTTTGTTTTAAGTTACATTACATAAGGATGAGGAATTAATTTATGATATTGAGTAAGAATATAATGATATATACTTACTTTTTATGTAGAGTTGCATTCATTAATAAATTTCCACCACTAAATCATTTTTTTAAACGATGAGTATTCAAGAAGACTTGGTCACACTGGAAGAGATAGAATAAACATCTATAGAATCACATGATCCATGCAGGATAAATTATATATTTACATTGTCTTTAGAGATTAATCAAAACCAAAATGGTTAGTACAAGATCTAATGATCCACCAAAATGATATTCCTTGAGAGAAATAAACACTAATCTTAATTTCTAATATTAAACCAACAATACCCCAAAGTTAAATAAATACCATTCAATAATCAATTGTCCTTAAAATCCATCAATATAATCCAAACTAATATTGAAACCCAAAACATAGAAGAATTTGAATATGTATTCTCCCATGTTAAATTGTATCTCCAAATGAAATCAAATACTCTTAAAGTCACATACTTAAAAGTAATTAACCTCATCACATATTCTATATTATTGGCTAATCATTTCCATAAATAACCCAAATCACTATAAATCCACAATAAAAATGTAGATAAAAATCCACCATTACTCCATAAATGAAACCCCATAGTATTCTATTTTCCTTGGGCATATAGTGTTCCCAACAAAGCGAACATCTTCTGAAATAACATTTATCACTTAATCTCCAAATCATTTTCATATACCAAGGGAATTCTGTTGATAAGACATAAGAACCCAAATCAACTTATTATTGATCAATAAAATCATTTAACTAAAAATAATTACTCACACTATCCAGGGACTTCACGTAGTCTAGTGGTATGAGATAAATCCCAATCGCACTTTGGTTGTGGGTTCAATTCCCACAGCTTTGTCCGACGCGACGGGTTGTCACACAGTCTACGTGTTGTCCTTTTTAAAAAACTATATTTTATAACATTACCAAAATGAGATAAATTCCTCAAAATACCATAACATTATTTTACCACAAATTTTATATCATACCTTTCATTTTCATGCCAAATTATAATAACTTATAATTCTCTCAAACCCCAATGATCATATAAAACCAAATGGTTATTTACACATATATCTATAAGAGAAGAGATAATTCATCCTCAAATATCATTCTCACATGGAAAACTGCAGGGTTACAAATACAATAGAAAATTATTCCAAAGTAAACCCATCAACAAGGAGCACTAATACTTTTTAAACATTTCTCCAACCATTTATTTCCACATAGCTTCTTCTTTAACCAAGTAAATATCCTATAGAATAGAGAATTCAGTCGAGTAATGGCCAGGTCACCTACATTTATGGCAAATGATTGTAAATATACTATTGGGATCATTTTTATCTTCTTCTAGAGTACTCTTCATTTTTCTGCAGCAATTATTCACATTATGTCCTTACTTCCCGCACGTAAAGCATTTCTTTGCCCAATTGAGACACTTTCCTGGGTGTCACCTTCCACATTTCCTGCATGATGGAAATTCAGGATTCCTTTCTCCATGGTCTCCACTGCTGGAGCTCTTATCATTCATCACCTTTCTCATCTTTGTTGAGTTCGGGAATTGGTTAATATATACATTGTTGATCATATTTTTGAAAAATTGATTTAGCATAAAGACGATATCTTTTACGCCTATAAACATTCCATTTTGTTGCTCATTTCTACCACTATTCTCACCTTGCACTTCATTCTCAATGTCACTCTGACTTCCTTGGAATCCAGCCATTGACTAAAACAAGAAAGCATTGTGTGAGTAACAGCAGTCATAAAATCATTTAGAGATTAACATGTTACCATATTCTAAATTTGAAACATATTAGGATTAACCAAGTTAATTTAGTCTCATATTATATATATAATACATCAAATAGGTTAGTAATGAAAATGTAAATTATCCTAAGCATATCCCCCAGGAGTGTCGTATCCAAGAGTGCAGCAAGGCCCATTGTCGTGCACCCGTTCCAGTTTGAGTCTAGCTCAAAGAAGTGTTTTCGGGTTTTACCCCTAGGTATATCTGTGCCGAAGCCACCTCTACCTGCTCTTATACAGACAGGGATGTATTGCTTGGAAAACTCACAAAATCACTACAATACCAAAATTCTAGGAAGTTCATCTATACTAATCCTCAATGTTCATCTTAGGTCTACGTTCTCTAATCAGATTTTATCTAAATCTAGCTCCCAAGGTTTGTACTAAACATCCTCTGATACCAACTGAAACACCCCGACCCCAGTTACCCAGAGTCGGTGCATTATTACATAACATTGGCATGATCACAAGAAAGATCAAGTCTCGATAGACCGATTATTTTAGACCCCTTTGAAACACTAGATACATTCATAAATTTTTACATTACATCCTAAAAAAAATATTGTCTTCATATCCACTCATACTATCCCTGCAGGTCATTCATAAATTACTTCATCATAATCCTGGGAAAAATAAAACATTGTAAGGGGTGAGCTCAGATTCTCAGTAAGGATAACATTATAGCAGAAGCATTCATAGATAATCATAAACACTTTTGGCAATTTATAACTAAAACAAAAGCCTTTTAAACTTGAACTTCAGCATAAAATGGAAAAGATAAAATGAGATAATTCCAATTACTTACTCACATGGATATTATACTAATCAAATTATCACATGCAATATCAATAACCACTTTCATAATGATGGAATGCATAATGCCAGACTACCACAACCACATAGCCAAGGCCTCGTGCCAAGACTACAAGTATGATTTTTCCAAGGCCTTGTGCCAAGACACTAGTTTGTCTCATGAGACCTACTGATGCATCTAGGAGCTATAGCGAGCTCCACCCGCCACTTATTATGTCTAATGAATTCCTCATATAAATAGGTTTAAACATAACATAAACATTCATATTAAAAATAGCATACAAAATGTCAATAATTTAACCACAAACTATGAATGGTAGAAAAATATCACATCCACAGTCAAACATTACTCATTCGATACAATATGGAAGATTGTATTGTATCACATTAACCTCAATCAATAATAATGAAGGATATTGACATAGATTAAAATAACCATCATAACTAATTGATAGAAATATCCCCCTTTTTCTTGAAATAATTTAAAAGTCACACTATTTGTCAAGAAGCCATTTAAAATTAGATTTTTGAATCAAAGTGTCCCATACCACTTTGAATCTTTTAAAAGGATTTTTAATTTTAAAACATTAGTGTCCATAAAAATAAATCCTTAAAACCATTTTTAATACATGGAAATTAATTAGTAAGATTTAGAAGAATATGTCTTTAAAACATTTAAAAATGGTATTTTAGTTAGAGTTTCTACCCAAAAGAGAGACACTTGAATAAAAATAATTGAGATAATAAAAACATTTTAATATCATGAGAATAAATGAATTCATGATATACTATGTCAAAGTACATTATATACACCATATAAAAGTGATTTGGTGTATAACAACAAAGAAGTTTCAATGGAATATAAATTGAGATGAAATCTCTCATAAAGGCCGTATCCTTAGGTTAAGGATAAATCAATGACATAATTATGTGTGACAAATATAAATACACTTAATATGATTGGATATTCAGTGTAAAACAATCAATGTACATTCACACATAATTTTGTAAAAACAACACCAATGAATTGGATGTTTAACTCAACAAATGGAGAATGAGTTAAAATTACTCTTATCAAATTCATATTGATGACTTGAGAAATTACCAATGGAGTTATTATGTGTATCAAAATTATATCCACAGAAAAAGGGAGTGGAAATTATGACAGAAGCAAATGAATAGTGATTCCACACATAATCTCGGAGTAAAATAATCAATGAAGTTTGCATAAAGCCGAATAAATTGAAATTAAAATTTCAAATTCCCTTATTGATTAGGTAACTTATGAAACATAAACCCATGAAAGAAGGATCATAAAATGATGATATAAATACCAATAAATTTAAGTATATTACACTATTAATTCAATCATGGGTAGTACACATACACCACATGCAATAATTAAGTGGTGAACAATGAAATTCTCACGAAATTAAGAGTGAGTTAAGAAACCCCTTACTTTGTACTTTTTCCTGATTTACGTTAGTTTAACCTCCTATATAATGGTGAAATAATTTTTATTGAATTATAAAAAAATCATATGCATTAATATGATATCATATATGATCTTTTAACATTGATTTGTTAATAATATATTATAATTATCGTCATTTCAGGTGTTAACTGGTTCATTTTACTTAAAATTCTTTCTTATGTGAGCCATATTTGTTATTAATAGGATGTATATTATTCATATACATAATTATATCAAGTCCTTAAACATTATTTTTATTAATAAAATGAGAATTATTATTGAATGGATACGATGGAGAATGAATCTCATCACGTTCGTGGAGACGGTAGTCCGTACGTACGCACGAGCGACAATATCATTCTTTTGATATTAAAATAATATATAATTGGATGGTATATTATATATACAGAATCATTGTCATGTTATATTTATTATTTACATGAATTATACATCATTATTATACCCATCCAAATAATAATATATTGAATAACAATTACACCACGACGTGGGGACGGTAAGCCGTACATACGCACGTATGGTGAAAAGTTATTCAAAGGGTGGATATAATACTGAATATGGTTGTACCATATTTATAATAAAATCACAGTATATATAAGATACTAGAGTTATTATTTTAGAATGGTAATAACAAAGAAAGAAGAAGTGGAAGAAGAAAGGAACATGAAAAGGGGTGGTGAAAACATTACCTCTTCTTTAGGTTCTTCCTTTTGATTTGATCAAAAGGTCTCTTTAGGGTGGATTTATTGTCAAACTAAGGCCTCTAGGTTCTAGTGATGGAAGTTTAAAGAGTATTTGGGCAGAGTTTGTCTGAGCCAAAGGGATTTGAATGTGTAAATTAGTGAGAAGGCGGAGTGCCCTTTTATAAGAGCGATGAGGGGAACCTTTGGAAAAGCTAGAAATATTATTTTAAAATAAATTAATATTCGGTTTCTAATGGCTCCAAAGTGTATTATTTAAATTTTAAGGTGGGGATGGGTCGAAAACCACTCAACCAAAATAATTTAGACAGGTTTGAGTCATTATATTAACCTTATCTTTTAGTTTTAACTCTTAGTTAATTAGTTTGACACTTACCATGCCACTTTGTATTTTTATATTATATAGTTAATAAAATTACAATATACATCAAAAAGACCCCCAAGTGGTCCATTAATGATACACCTATCACGATATAAGTCTCTTGGGCGAACTTTATATTTTTAAAAATTCAATATCAATTAATAATATAATATTTGTTTTAAAAACTCTTTTATATCAATTTTGAAACTATTCAATAATTGATTTTTGTAAAAATAAGAACATAGTGATTACTTCGAAAAACGTTAATTAAATAAATACTAACATGTAATATTATCCTAGAAAATTATTTTAATTCATAAAAAGTCATAAATTATATTTATTTGGGTATTTATAATATCAATTAGTTTAATTTTTCAGTATTATGTTAATTACTGCATCATCATTGTGTCATAAATAAATTAAATTATTTAATGTCTAAAAATTACAAATAAAATATCATTATGTATGAAATTTTCTTATCTTAATAATGAATATTTATAGTCTAAAATCCAAATTATATAACCCTATGTAAAAAGTTTTTTGCTAAAAGATATATGCTTATTTCATTTTTGTAATTACTTTAACTTAATTAATAAAAAGTGTCATTATCACTTACAAGTAGATCAATGGGGTCCCAAATTCAACCCAAAGATGCCCATGGACGGCCATGTATCAACCAATAGGGTTAAGACACGTTTTAGGTTAATTTAATTTTATTATAATATTATTAATTTACCCTTATTTACCGGATTTACCCTTTAACCATGGTAAATAAAATATTTACTGAAGTAATTATTCAAAATGTCTAAAAATAAAAGTTACCTATTTACCCAATTTGAAAATCTTGATTCCAAATATGGAATCCATTTTTCCAAATTCAATACACAGAAGTGGCAGAAATTAATTTAAAATTAATTCCCGTTGTTAAAACAAAAACCGTTTTTTTAAGAAATAATAACTGTCAAAAGATTGACAGTTCTTTATGTTCGGTTTAAATGTGAAATTATGTTCAATGACCCACATTGTATTACATGGTAAAAATATATTCTAAATATAATTTAAATCCAATCAAATTCATAATTTATCACTATTAATTATTTCGATTAAAAAAGTTGTTTTTAATTAAAATTTAGTAATTTTCACTATTCATCAAAATATAAAAGTTATCCGAAAAGTACAAACATTTCACCGCAGGATAATTTCATTATTCCTAATCCAAAAATGAAGTCTATTTTACCAAATTGAAAATGTAAATTTTGCATTTATTAATTTAAAATTGATTCCCGCTTTTGAAACCAAAAAACGTATTTTGAAGAAATAATTACTTTCAAATGTTTGACACTTTTTATGTCCAATTTCAAGGTGAAATTACTTAAACTGACCATCATTGGATTAAATAGTAAATATTTAATCTATTTATACTTCCAAACCATTAAAATGTATAATTTAACAATATAAATTATTTTGATTAAAAAAGTCATTTTCAGTTAAAATATAGTATTTTTCACTATTCACACAAATATGAATGTTATCAGAAAAACACCAAAACATTATTGAAAATACATTCTTATGTACCGATTCTAAAGAAAAAGTTCATTTTGTCAAATTAAATATATAAAAGTTTCAAATATTTTATTTAAAAAGGCTTCTCAATTAAAAGGCGGTGAAATTTCATTTTTTAAAAAATACTTCTTTTATATGAAAATGAATTTGTTCATCAATCATGTCTTAGAAAATCATAATATGGATTAAAATTATAAGGATAATATAAAATTTAAAATTCAGTTAGACATATTCATAACCTCTTTTGAATGGCTAGTTTGGTAAGTCGTGGTGCGCTTGAAATTAGTGCTGCGTACAACACACGCTATTATATTATTGAAAGAGAAGTGTACTGTGGAAGCCTGGGGTGTTACAATTATAACATTTTATCACCCTTTTATTAATAATTCATTTTTAAAATCCTTGTTTCGTGTAATAACTTTTTCGTTTTTTCCTATATGTTTTCATTAGGAAGTTTCGGTCCTTGCACATTGATCATAATATAATATCATGATTTTAAATAACTATTTTAATATAATATAAGTTCATTTTATAAAAATTTAAAATAATTCGTAAAATTTATTGACTTAATGTTTGAATGCAATGTTCATGGAGACGATAGGGCATAAATACACCTGAACAGTGTTTCCATTTTTTGAGAGATAGAATAAAATAAAGGAAAACAATAATTCACCAAAAATGAATAATTATTATATAATTTAGATCATATATATTCAATAAATATATCATTATTACCATCAATGTAAAATTGAAATAAAAAAGAAAATACAACAGTTTGTGAGGTTGTAGTCCATTTTACATATGAGCGACATTATTATTTCTCGATGGGTTCTAAGGAATTAATTTAGATCTGATAATATAAATCATTATGTATTTTTAGATCATAAATATCACATATATTAATTAAATTTAAAATTATCACATTATATGTAAATCTTAAGTGAAAAACGAATCACATTACTCTGTGAGGTGCTATTCCGCAGTACATACGAATGATGGATTTTTTCTACATTTTTGGGTGGATGAGATGGATATAGGTAATTTAGATAACATGATAACTTTACAGTGTAAATAATATATTGAATATAATTTATTATTGTGTTTTACTAATATTTAATTATATAGGAAGAAGGAATAAAATAGAAATGGTTGTTTAAGAATGATACATATTTTTCAGATAACCTTCTTTGATAGCACCAAAAGCATTATTAATATGGATTTTAGATAAAAAACGTGGATATATTTCAGAAGAAGGTATGTTAGCACGTGATTTGGATAGTTTAATTCTATAAAAATGTTATTTTAAGTGTTTATATGAGAGGATAGGTTGTGAGATTTTATATGTATAAGAGCGGACACACATGAATTTCTAAATATAAAAAGTTATACCCATGTTTAACACAATAAAATTGGAAAAAAATGTATCTCACTTTAATATTTGAAGATATATGGTCACAATATGGACATAAAATATGAATGGGACATCTTTGAGGTCATTTTAACTCTTTTTGTTTTATTTTAACCACTTTGTAAACCTAATTTCTCCATAATTATGGCAACAAAGTTTTAGTGTTCTTACTATTATATATTGTTAAAAAATAATATCATACATATTAGATATTATTAATTATTATACATACAAATATAAAGTTAATATTATCTAATTAAACTCACAATAGTGACAGAATTTAATAAAATTGGTATGCACCAAGAAATTGTGGTTTTCCAAAGAAGTTATCATATGTATCAAATGTTTTAAAATCAAAATTGAACATAAAATTTATTCAAATGACATATATTGGATTAATGATAATATAATTAGACTAAATTCACATTAAAACCATTTTAAAACTAAATGAATCTATTCAATTCCGTTAAAGGAAATGAATTATTTTAACAAAAAATAGCATTTTCACTATTCATTGAAAATTTTATATTTTCCAAAAATTCTCAAAAAATAACCCTAAGATAATTTTGACCTGGTGATAAAAATGAGTTTATTTTTTCAAATTATTTTATTCAATGTGTCAAAATTAGTTTGAAACTAAACTTGAAAAAAGCAACAAAACTATTTTTTTAGAATAATATAGTTCTAAGTATAAAATTGGATTTATTCTATTCTAATTCCATGAAAACATATTAGATGAATATTAAAAACAGTATTCATTATATAATATATATTTCTCATTAGAATAATTCACCAATACTTTTTAATTTAATTTATAAATATAAAGACACTTTGTGTGGACGAAAATTGTTTTTCATATAAATATATACCTTATTTTCAATTTGTGGTTATATTAATTTCTAATTAATTGATAAAAAACATTTAAATTTATATCATTTTTGAATTTTATATTTTCTTGATTTATTTATTCATATTCAAACATTCCATTATAACATCTAGGTAACAACTCTCATATTAAATAATATTATTTTAATAGTATATCATGTTTCATCTGTGTTGCATGTATCATATGAAATCCATGAAATTAAATTTATTTGAAAAAAATATTTCATAAAATATTGGGGTATTACATTTTACCCCCTTAAAATGAATTTTTCTTTAAAAATTCCTTCGCACTAATATATATGATTGAGGATGCATCTGTCTCATTATATCATCACGTTCCCATGTTGCTTATTTGATTATATGGTTTCCCAAAAAAATATTGACCAGGAGAGTGATCATGTTTTGTAGAACATTTTATATATGATATATAATCTCTAACAACTAATCCTCATAAGAAATATATTTCTCTAGTGGTATTACATTATAGTTTTGTAAATGTGATAAATCAGGTACTCACATCCCCATCAGATATATATGAAACACATCATGGACTTGGGAGAGGTTTGGCGAATGATCAAAATGATACGATATTGTCCAGATATAATCAAGAATTTCAAATAGACCAATATATCATGGGATCCACATATTTTTATATCATTTAAATAATTTAATATTTTGGTAATGCTTCAATCAATTTACAATTCATTTATTACTCCCATAAATGATGTTTAATTTCTCATGCCTGAAGTATTAAAATTAAAAATTCAATGAATCATATGATCCATTAACGAGTGATAAGTAATTACATCCATATATATTTATCATTAAAATGAATATAGTGATAAAAAATTATCAAATATGGATAAATAATCATATAATTAAATAACATATTAATCATTATAACCTCATCACGAGTTCTTCTTAAACTATTCAATAAATCGTTACCCTTAATAACTATCCAAAAATCAAAAAGGGAATAAGGTTAAAAAATAAAAAACTAACTTAGCAATATTCCCCAAAATATCATAATGTAGCATTTAATTCTCACATACAAAATATTTGAATAAATTTTTCATTTATTTAATGAAACAAGACAATAACCCGAATTACCTGAAAAAATCATTGAAAACTTACTTTCTTCCTCATTCCAAAAATAAAACCATAGATTATTAAATATATTTTACAATACAAGAATCTATAAACTATATTAAAGATAACATATATACATTTTCAGGAATTCATTAACAAGTTAAATGGATATCATTACTATGGAATTTAAATTATCTATATCAATAATCTCTTTATCCCAACTAAACATAATTATCTTAACATCTATAACATATTATGGGTTATATTTCTTTTAATCCTTAGTTTTCTGTGAAATATCACATTTCCAAAAAATATAATTTCTATGTGATCGATGCCATTCAATATACTCTATGAAATCCTTAATAAAAAATATTAACAGAACAATCTTAATATATTTCATGACTCACATTACATAATTCATGAATTTAATTATAGATTCACTTCAATCATTCAACATAATTATAAAACCATTAACATGTCCTCATTATATTATTCCTAAATACCTCCTTACTTTCAAATGTCATTGATAGTTTCTTCATTACCAAAAAAAAATATTTACTCGAACAACCATTTTATCATCATTTTGATTCCCCACTTGAACATCGATTTGTATTTTGTACATAAATATCGCATATAAAAATTTCAACTATTTTTGATACATTAGGGAAAAAATTATTATTATAATTTGTGTTAATTGAACTTCTCATTTTTTATTGAAAATTACTCTCTAAATTACCTTCTTTTACACACATGAAACATCTTCACATTAATTTCATACATTTCACTGAGCGCTTCGTCCCATTATTTTGACATGTGGGAAACTGAATATTATTTCTTCCATGGTATTCACCAGCAAAAATCAAAGACAACCCTCTTTTTATCTTATTTGGTGATACCACATATAGGTTTAGTATCATGTTTTTAATCATATATCATGATAACCTATTAGGATAATCCTAATATCCTTAACTCCAGTTAAAATCCACTTTGGTTTCTCATCGACACATTTTCTTTCACATATAATCTTTACCTATTTCCTTATATTTCTTTAAATTGTATAAAACAAAAAATGATAGAATTATCGAAAATATTCATAGTTTAAACCCAAATAGTAATGAAAAACATCTATAGGATATATAAATCATGACACATTCAATTAAATATATGACTTCATAGCTTTAACCATGGTCATCCATTATTATCATATATTCAATTCCTTCATAATGGTTTGTAAATAAAATGTGGATTAATCAAAGAAAATCCCCTATGAATTATAAAACAAGTGTGCAAAAAGGCATAATCATTGTGCACTAGAATGATTAAAAATATATACTCAACCAAATATTTTTTTGGGTTATAGCCCCTAAATGAATGTATATCAAAATTTTATCCACATGTATGATCTAGACAAGAATTTATTATAATGAAATCCACATATTATCTTCCTTGAAAAAAAGTTAGGATGTTATCCTATACATAAGCTTATCCATATGATTATCACATATTTTTTCTCATATTAGTTTCCAAAGCATAACTAAACCTAATATCTGATACCAATAATAGTGACAAATTCTATTCATATATAAATATATAATATTTTTTATAAATATTAATTACATTACACAAAATTACACCCAAGCACCATGAAGTATTGGTGTATTTGGAAGCAAGAAAAAGAAAAAACAGGGTTCATATGTGAACTATATCTTATCTCACTATGTTCTTCACAATTGCCACACTTTTTTATACCTATCATACATAATTCCTTTATTCATAACTTGGGGAAAGGAAACACAAGAATGGTTGAACTCAAATGCTCAGTAACAGTAAAAAATAGAGATACGTAAACATAACATGGGAATAAATGAATGAGAACATGAGTATAAAATTTAAAATAGTACACTTCATTTAAAATATCATAATATTGAGTCATGAAATAAATTGTTGAATTTAATAAGACATGAATCAAAATAAAATCAGTGAACAATATACATGAGATCATAACATTGGCATATTACATGGATTTTTGGAAGACATGTATTAATAGAAAATCTTTTCCATAGTATTCAAGAATCATTTCCGTGGCTATCAATGAGGAATGAGTTCACACCCCAAACCATAATAACAATAAAGGTCCACTCACAAGAATATCATAGTGGAAAAAGTCTGAAACCTAACTGGGTTCACATCCCATTCCATTTTTGTGTATCTCATCATATTCCAATATTTAGCCAATTTATTGGACAAATTATAGGTCCCACCAATTGTGGTTATTAAATAACCACAATATATAGTTATAACATAACCACCATACTTGTATATAGTATAACTATAATACCATTTTTATAATATAACCACCATACTTGGTAACAATATAATCACCATCCTTAGTTATAGTGTAACCACCATCCATGGTTTATAACCGAACCACCCAACACATAAGAAAAACCATACATATGTGTGTCACTAGTTCATAAAATATTAATCATTTTAAAACCCATGAAAATAAATACATTTCATAAAAATTTCATCATAACATAACCTAGGAAAAATATATGTTTCATAAAAATGTAATATTTTCCACATAGCATAAACCATGAAAAAAGTAATGAGTCTCATAAGTATTTTATCATGTTATAACACATGGAATAGAAATGAGTTTCATAAAAACATTAATTATAAACATAACCCATTTATAGAAATTATAAAAATTACATACATAGATTTTATACTGACTAAATCATATGTAACATCCATGGATGTCATCTTATATGATAAAAATAGTTTGAAATGTCACATGGAACATTTCATGATTAAAATAGATGTTCATGTTTGAAAATAATGTTTTAAAACAAAAAAATCATAAACCATTGTGAAAATTAATTTCATTGATAATAAACCTATGAAATTTGATTTTATTCTTGGAAGGAATGATTGTTCATTATGGCATAATGTTTTTTCACCCTGTACTAGTTACAATAAGGATTCATTCCCCATTTTCGAGAAAAATGCAAAAAGAATGTTGTTTGGAAAACCAAAAGAATAATCAATATTAAAATTTTAATTTTTTTTTCAAATTTCTTGAAAAAACGTGGGATAATATTAAAAAAATTTAAAAAATTTGAAGAATATATGGATAATGATGAAAAAATAATGTCAACTGAAGAGAGAAATAATGTAGGATTTCAATAAAAAAATTCTTTTGTAATCGTAAGTATGTAAATAGATGAAGGTGAAAAGAATACATATATTATCAAACAAATTAAGGGATTATAATAAAATTAATCTATTTCTTGAGATATTGATCATAACATATTATCATGAAAAACTCAATCATAATCAATCTTAAAAAATAATGAGACTATAACATAAAATCATTAACACATTTGTAACATTAGTATCATAATCTGTGTGAAAGAATATAATTGAAAAAATGATATCACGAAAATAAATATATTCACATTATATCTAGTCATATAGTATTTAAATACACCTAAGAAAATAATATAGGTTCATAACATAAATTATATCTTTATGAATGAAATTTGAGAAAAAATCATTTACTATGAATTTGTCTTTCTTCAAAAGATATATAGGATACTGTATAATAAATTAAAATTTATTTTAAATATATTCTAAGAACATAATAATAATTATCATTCCATATACGATGTACTTACATCCTTTTATCACTCATTTATTAAAAATTAATTATTAAAATCCATGTTTAGGTTGATAACTGCTTCATTTTTACCTGTATAATTTGATTTGGTATTTTTGGAACTTGTACAATGATCATTATAACATAATTTAAATAATTTAAATAATAATATTAATATAACCTATTTTAAAAATATACATATTTAAAATTATTTATATATTGAAATATTAAATGTCATGTTCATGGAGATCTTAGGTTGTACGTACACATTTACGTTGTTTCCATTTTTCAAAAGATTGAATGAAAGAAAGGTAAATTAAAAATAAAACATAAATAAAAAATATTTTATCATTTATATCATAGATATTATATAATTATATTCTTATTTAGATCCATGTTAAATGGAAATGAAAAACACATTACATTGGTTAGCGAGTCAGTAGTTCTCTTTACACATGAGCATTGTTATTGTTTCCCAATTTTTTAAAAGGTAAGAATTTATATGTTATATTTTAATTACGTAAGTATTTTTATATCATAAATAAAAAATTTATTAATTAATATTATTCATATAACATTCAATGTAAATTATATGTAAAAATTGATTCACATTGCTTTGTGAGGCGATATTCCATTATACACATGATTGATGATTTCGTTTCCCATATAAGGGAGGATGTGTTGGATATAGGTCATTACCATAACTTAATAAAAAATTATTATATCTAATAATATTATTATATTATATTATCATGTTTTAATAATATTTAATTTAGGTGGAAAAAGAAATGAAATATGAATATTCATTTAAGAATGATACCTCATCTTCTGATAACCTCCTTAGGTTAACACCAAAATCAATCATTGGATTAAATTATACTCAAAATAGGTGATCTATGTAATTGTTATGGATTTAATTGATGTAATTGGGAAGGTCATCGATGAAATAATGGGATTCTTATGTTTTAATAGGAGAGTAGAGGGTGTGGCCTTTTATATACGGGGGAGAGTACACAATTGGAATCTTTTAAAAGAAAATGTTGAAAACATGTTTTAAATATTACAAATAGATCTAAAATAAAAAATCCATGATCCATATAATAAATATGGTTTAATAAGGTCATAACTTTATAATTTTACTTGTTTTAGGTATTTTAATCCTTATTATTTTATTTTAACCATTGATAAACTCATTTTCACATTAACTATGGTAAGTTTATTTCTCTATTTTTACTATTCATTATGGTAAAAATTTACGCAGACCATATTTTATATTATTAATTATTAATATTATAAATAGATTATATTTTATCATATTAAACATAAATAATTTGAATAATTTAAGAAAACCAATAAGCATGCTGAAATTTGTTTTTCCAAAGAAGAAGTTTCCATAAGTATGCATTGTTTTTAAATAATAAATGAACATAAAAAATAATTCCAATTAGCTAGTAAATGTTGAATGTTAGTTAAAACTCATTTTGTATTACTTCTTACATGAATCAAAAATTCATGTATTTTTCTTATAATCTTAAATATAGTAATTTATCGTATTTCACTATTCACAAAAAATTTATCAATTTTGGAAATATACATAAAAAACTATCCTAATAATGTTTATATGTTTATATTTAAAAATTTAAATCCATGTTATGAAAGTAATTTCCTAATATGATAAATTTATTTTTTCAAATAAAATCCTCATTTTATTGGAATATACCAATTTTAATATTATGATCAATTTTTTGACCACTTGAAAAATTAATTATTATTTCATAACATTATATTATTATTATATTACAACATGATATTATATTATATAAACATTTTATGAAAATAAAATTTATTCCGAATAGTTATATTTTTTGTTATAAAAGTTCAGATTAAACATTTATGTTTTATAAAAATAAGAACATGTAATATGTCCTTTTAAAAACATTTATTTATTTATACCATAATATAAGTATGAAATTTTTACATTTTATAAATTATATAAATATTAGTTTACAATTCAATATGTGAGTTTACTACTATAACAATCAGCTTATTATTCTTAATGACCAGATTGCTGTTCCAATTATTAGGTAACTTTTTCAATGGCTAGATTATTATTCCAGCATCCAGATTTGTAATGATCATAAGGGATCTATAATTACAATAAATAACTCATAGTTAATTCAATATTCCAACACTTATATTTTCTCTCATGGTTATATGTATTTTATTTTCTTGATGACTATTTTTTACTAATAGTTTTTTTATCATTTCTATATTTTTGTTAATGAGTAAAATTATTCTGGTGGATCAAGCATATCGATGTTTTCATATTTTATTTATAATGTTTTGTATTTTTATAGCAGTGTAATATTTTGTAATGTTATATCAATTTTTATTCTCTAATATAATGTTCAAATTAATATAGTAAAATTTCATTTGTTTTTTCATGTGGTGTGTTTGTATTACATTATACTTCTAAATATGACATAATTATAAGAACGAAAATTCAATTGATTATTCTGTGTTGTTAAATTATTCCCCACATAAAACAATTCTCCCCAAAAAATCATTTTACCTTCTATGACGAAAAATGTTGTGAGTACTTCGGCTTCATTGATTCCTGTGGTTCTTATGCTGACTCCTCATACTTATGGATTCTCCATAGAATTTTGGCTTGGTGAGTTTTCCTATGGTATAAGAATTTATCCCTATAGTTAAAGATCATCACTAGTTACTTCTTATAAAGGACATCATTTTCCAGTTATACCAACTATAAATTCAATATATGCAAGGAATCTATTATGTACCTCAATAAGAGGGATATATGGAATTTTTTGTTTACATAAGACAATGTTTGTGGATATTCTAGTCCAAAATCCTCATCATTTATTCAATCATGAATATCCAAGGGTTAAAAATCACTAGGATTTTTCTTTCCATACTTCCCAAATCTCATAACTCTCTTCTATGGGGATACATAAATTAATTCATTATCTCTAACCTAAATCTTCAGATCTCATAAACAACTAAAAACATAACTCTTTTGGAAAATATGAGCTACTATAATGTCTTGTTGAATGGTATTGACCTTTTCTACTATATACTTAAACATATAAGGTCACAAAATCAGTCATTCACTAACATCATCCCAACACATAGTTTTAAATATCAATTTACATTAATGGATTTATATAGATCTGTTTTGATGCTTGGGAGAAATCTAATAATTTTTTAGAATTCAGTTAGATGAATATTATGATCACAACATATTTTTATGTATCCCAACTATATTTTTAACATCTATTTTCATGTCAAGATAGTATCCTTATATTGGCCCTCTATTTTAGGATCATTAGTTATACTGATGTTCAACTCAGTGTTTAGGGATTATTGGAGACACTTCCAGAACATTGAGGTAAACCTCGAATCTTAGTCAGATACAATTGATAGTGGTGTTCCATGTTTACTCACCACATTCCTCTGTATATACATTCATTTTTATTCAGTGATATTCCATTTTTAATTAAAATTAAATGAGTAGTCTTTGTATGAAATTAAAACACAACCCATGTAGAATTATTTCCTTTGAATATATTTGGAAGAATAGTGACAAATTCTATGGTGACAATCTCCCATTTAATGTTGGTATGGGTAACGGTTGTATTATCCACTTGGATTTCATTCTATATTCCTTTAAATGCAGACATTCCAGACAATATTTTTTATATTTCATGATATCATTCTTCATATTGTCCCACCAATAGGTGTCTTAGATATCTAAATATATCATCGTGTTTCTTAGGTGGATGAAGAAGTTCATGTTACATCCATCATTGAAAATCTCTTTCATTATCTAATTATTTTATAGAATACATATTTATGACCCAAATATTACAACTCCTTCCTCATTAATTTTAAAAATTATGGATTTCCCATATCTATTATCTTCTACCATCTTCTGAATTTACAAATCATCTCTTTAAGAACCCATTATCTTTTTCTGAAGGGATATTTTGTCAACAATTTGAGAAATTATTGATGATTTTCTTTCTTTTTATGGTTCCTTTGAAAAATAATTTTAGATATAAAGATGATTGGATCTTTATCAATTATAATAATTGATATTCATTCTAGATCCTTTCTACATAGATCATATATAACTTTATTTTGTTTCCCATGATTGTTGTAGATTGAGAATTCATAGTCCTTGATTATCTCTTACCATGTTTTCTGGTGCATATTAATCACCCATGATGTTAATATATATTTTAGGATATCATGATCTATATATATTCTATAAATCTCCCCATATAATTAATGAAACAATATTTTAAATAAAAATATCACTACAACTGACCCCAGATCATGAATTAGATAATTATGCTCATGAACAATGAACTACCATTAGGAGTAGTCTATAATTTTATCATTTTTCATTACATAAAACCTAATGCATTTTTAAATCCCCACTATATACCAAGAAAAGTTTCCCACTTGTGTGGACTATGGGTATTGGTGTAGTGACAATCATCTTTTCAATTCCTTGAAGCTCTTATTTCATTCATTGGTCCCAAAAAACATTACTCTCATCCCAGTCATTTTTGTTATAAGGTTGGAAAATTGTGAGAATTTTCCCAAAAATCATCAATAATACCTTGCTAGTATAAGTAATATATGAATCTTCATTAAATATTTCTTTATTAGCCACTATCAAATTTCTATTGTCCTATAAGGGTCCACAGATATCTCTTTGGTGGTGATAACATGCCCCAATATTTATAATTCATCCATAGGAAACCAACATCTACAATTTCATTCAGATCGATTATCTTTTATCAATTTCTATAAAACATTACTAATATACTCCTCATTCTACTACTTTTCCTTTGAGTATTTCATAATATCATTTATAAAGACCAACACAAATTTTTTGATGTAATATTAAAAGGCTTTATTAATTATGCCCATTAAAATTTCAAGAATGTTAGTCAGTTCAAAGGGAACCACTATGAAATTATATTGTTCATTAATTGTTCGAAATCCAATCATAGGATATCTTCCATCTTCAATTTTAATTGGTTATATCTCAATTTAAGGTACATCTAAGAGAACTATTGGGACCCATGTAGTTGATTGGATAATTCATCTGTTTTTTGGTAAGGGATACTTGTTCATTAACATGATTTTGTTGAGTTCATGACATTTGAGGCAGTGACTCAATAAACCATTATTTGACTTAACTACGTGGACTCAAAAACCCCAAGATGTAGCCCTTATGCATAAAAAACACTTTTTTGATTCACTTGTAATTTATTCTTCAATTATTCTCACTCAAAGATGGATATTATATAATGTAATAATATCTTAACTTAATATGAAGATTTGGAAAGATAATCATCAATCTCCACACACATGTACAAAATATTAAGATGACTCATGATGTGAAGTGTGTCCCCTATCTCCAACAAATGATGTCGGGTTAATATAAGGATAGAAAATATATGACCAATTTAGAGTCAAACTATACTAATGTAGGTTAGAAAATTATTTATAGGAGGTTTAGTATGTAAAGGATAACCTAAGAGGATTAATATACATTGAACACAATATTTACTCCATTTTTATTATAACAGACAACTCAACCCCATTGTTTGATGGTGGTGTTTGAATATTTCTAATAAACATTCAAGATATGAATTAACATGTATAACTATAATAATATAGAAAATTTAAATATCATTATAGGATAATGAGCACACAATTAACTATTAGATTATGGTTCAAGTCATTTACTATATCTATAACAATCTTAGGGATGAGAATACTTAAAATAAAAATCTTATAATATTAGAAGTTATGAACATAGATGGAATAACATTTAAATAACACATATATCCAAACATAAGATTTTCTATGCTTCAATCTCAGATACCCATGGTAATTTTTATTTTATGTTTTTAAACTAACAATATATTCATTTCTTTCATAATGGTTTATAAAGAGTTTGCAAATTTTCCAAAGCATATACCCGAGGAGAATAAAAATAGATGTGCATCAAAGAAACTTTTTTGATCACCAAGTTATGATCTAGTTAATACACAATTATCCCTTTTCATTGTTATTATCCATAGTTAGAACTATACTAGATAGACTTCCACTTATTTTATCCAAACATGAATTTAGATTGTTAGAAACTACTCAGCTTATACTTCACTATAATTCCTGTTTATTTTCTAATTCATAAAATTATCCTAAGACATATCCCTTGGTTTATAACAAGAGTATTATAGTATATATCCAAAAATAAATAAATTTAATTTCCTTTGATGTGAATTATAGTGACCAAAATCATTCACACATGTTATTACATAACTTTTAACATAAATTTCTATTAAATACAACTAAAGGATTGACAGAACAGGTGTCTTTAAAGACAATGTACATAAAAGAATAAAAAGAATGAAACAAAACATTATTTTTATCTATATAATGATATCCTAAATCATATTTAACTCTAAAAAAATATAGGATGAATTGGGGAATACATAAAATAAAGGGGGGAGTTATAAAACTCAGTAAGGGAATATTCATTATAACGATGCATAACATATGAATTAAATAGCATAAAATGATAAAATAAAATAAAAGGCACATTATTAGACAAAGGTAAAAATAATATAATATAATGAAATCATAATATAATTGATATTTAGTAATATATAAATTATTTAAAACCCTACATAAACATATGTAAAGGCTAAATGCAAAGACAATATCACATGGTAGAAAGAGTCCCATTAGGGAATATGTTTACTCCCTAATCCAATAGATAACATTTAATGTGGCCAAAACATTACCAAATTTTATTGAATAATATATTGATCAACACATAATACTATTTACATAATTATTTATGTCACAAAAATAAATTAATCATAGGTCTTAAACAAATGATTTACCCATGGTACAAAATGTGTTGCATAATATTGCCTAATTAGGGGAAACAACAAAGATTATATTACCTCATTAAAGGAAGGGTGATTAGGCTAGGTATATATGAAATAGATATATATGTATATAATATTATATTAATTAATAACATTAACGAGATATATAATGTGATTTAGATAGATAGTGTACATAACCTAAAGAAAAGGGTCATTCGAAGAGAACTCCTTCCTTACATTCCAGAATTCCACTGTACTTACACATAACATATAAGATAATAATATAAGGATAATTAATTAATTAATTAGATATCATTTCGATATATATTTGATTTATTATAATTTTATTATTTACATTTATAATCATTTCCATGTTATATAATCTTTAATTTCTCTTTTTATATGAAATTCATTTCAAGGTTCCATTGTCAGATCATCGTTGTGGACTATTGTATGTTCTTGTAAAATGGGAGTAAAAATCTAGAACTGGGTTGAAATATTTTAAATAAATAAAATCAATTTTTATGGACACAAATATCACTATTAATTCAAATATGTGGATGTTCCATTTTATAAAAATCTTATGGAAAAATAATTAGTTTATTTTGGAGGTTTCACCGACTATCATGAACAAGATTAATTTTATTTGATATTATAGACATATATTATTTCTTGAATGTGAGGAAATATATAATATACATATATAATTAATTTTAAATAATTATAATTTAATTTTAACCTCTTATTAAGATGGTAATGGGAAAACATCATCGTCCATGAAGGAATTAAACTGACTTATTAAAGATGATGTTTTAATATTTAGAATAAGTTGCATCGAGAAGATGATGGATGATAAATATTCCACTAAAATGTAAGATTCAATAATATATATGATACTGAGGTTATTATGAAATGTTTAGTGAAAATATTTTTCTGGATTGGGAGGATGATAAAAACGATTCGTTTTAGGTTATTTCCTTCTCATCTAGATTTCTCTTCTTGGGAGGCACCTAGGACTGGTCATTTGATGATACCTAAAGAAAAATGACATAGTGGAGAGTATTTGGAAGTAGGATGGGTTTAATTTTTTTAATCATCACGTATTAACATTTTCTTGGTGAAGGGGATGGGAGGAGTGGTATATAAAATGGATGGTGATGATGTTTTTAAATATTATATTAATTAGTTTATTATATTGAATCAATAATATCAATAGTTTTTAGTCATGTAAATATATATAGAAAATGGTTCATTTTATTTTGAAATACTTTGTTATTAAAAAATACATGAATAAAAAATTCATGTTTTTTGCTTCTAATGTTAAATACAATAATTTAGCATATTTCACTACTCACTAAAAATTTATCTATTTTAAATAAAAACCAAATATTCACCCTGAACAATTTTGTGTGTAGATTTAATTAATGAAATCCATTTTATAAATGTAATTATAAAAATATTCATAATTTAATTTTTTAAATAAAATCCTTACATAATTAAATTATTTCAATTTTAATCTTATAGTCAATTTTCTAACCCTTTGAAAAATTACTTAGTGTATCATTAAATTATCTTTTTATTAGGAAAAAAAAATATAAAAAAAATATAAAAATTATAGAAATAAACTTTGATTTAAATTATTATATTTATTATTTATGTTCAATGAAAAAGTTTATATTTCACAAAAATACAAATACAAAATTTATCAATTTTAAAACATATTTTATTTTCACTATAATATAAATATCCCATATATACAATTTTTAAGATACATAAATATTAATTTATATTCCATAGTTGAGGATTCAATCCTTATGGTTAGGTTACTATTCCTAATGGCCATATCACTATTCTAGTGGTTAGGATACTATTTAAGTGGTCATATTACTATTCCATCGTTCTGATTTGTAATTATGATATGAGTTATATAATTCATATAAATACCTAATATTTCATTCATTATCCATTCAAAATTATTTTCTATTAATATAATATTTATTTTCATTTTTAGGATGAACATCATATTACTAATATTACATCTCATTTCAATAGTGTTGTCAGCGAGTGTAGTTATTTTGGTCGATCAAGAAAATCCACATTTTTATATTTCAAGCATCTTATTTAATATTTTTAATCCCATGGTTATATTTTAAATTAATATGCCTATTTTTATTATGTAAATGTAATATTTAAATTAATTTAATAATATTTAGTTTGTTTTTTCGTGTGTTGCGATTGTGTTATATTATATTACTAATTACGAAATCATTTTTATTACATAAATTCCATTTGGTAATATTCTGGTTATGTAATTAATTGGCCACACCAACCTAAAACTCTCAATGATTTAACACAAGAGTTATTAGAATGTCTAGGTTCCCCCCACTATTACCTCATGAAATGCCTCTTATTTCTATAAGAAAACATTCCCCAGTGAACCATGTTTTGTGAAATTCTAAATGGGAAATCTCCACCTAAACCTACCACGAATTTGGATTTCCCCACTTATTTATATGATTATATATTCTATTCAAATGAAAATGACATATTAATCACCATTAGATAAGTGGTTATATAGAATGATCATACGAAATCTCTAAGGTCTAGGTGATGACCTCCTTGAATTAGAGAGCCTTAAGGGAGTCGTCACCAATTATCTTAGTTGATAAAAATACAAAACATGAAAACATTAAGGGATACTACTCAACCAATTACCACCATGAATATTAATCATGAGATCAAATACATTATCTTTCTTCACTTACTTTGGATATTTCCACTAAATAAATACTGAGTTGAATAATTTCAAGCATTCTTTATAATAATCGAGGAAGTACCATGACTTCACACCACTCTCATCCAAGTCATTAAAATAAGTAACTTAAAAACATTACATTTACAAATTCCAGTGTCTTGAGATAATTAAAGATTCATTCAGTTTATTTTAACCAATTCATTGCCTTAATAGAACCCCTCCCACCTCTATAAAATTGTGGACCATGATTCAAGATGTTCTGGATAGGATAATAAAATATGGAATGTCTCTAGCTTCACTAGATGATATGGAGTCTTGGAAGAGTCGTAAACTTGAAATTTCACTTATGGAAGACATAAATGACTAACTCAATGTCCAGACTAGAGAATGAGATTTCTATCTTTTAGGGAAAATTTGTTGCTAGATATTTCTCTATATCATGAAACATAGGCTTATCAACTCAGGTGTTAGGAAAACTCAAAGAAGAACACGTACATAAATAATATTCATTAAATAAAGAAAACTATTATCAAAACATATCTTATTTAAAAAATTAATGATTCCCCATTTATAGATAATTACACTTACCCATAAAATTTTTATGTCTTTATATAAATCCATCACTTATAAAATCATCTTCCTTCTCATGAAACTCCATCCATGGTTTCAATATATCATTTTGATGTTTCAATGTCGAAACCAAATCTAATTTAAATCAATCAACAAAGAGAAATTCTTATTTATACATCCTCATAAAAACATTATTTAAGATTCTTTGAATATCTTCTTTTTAAACAATTTATTTCACAAATCAATCATTTTGTAAATTGAAAAAAACTTATTTTCATATAAATTAAATAGAACTTGTGCAATGGACTGATCATAGAATCCCCGAGTCAATGACATACATTAATACATTGGCATGATTACAATGAATCAAATTACAATGGAATTATAAGATATATAGTTTTGGAAAATCAGATTATATACATGATTCCTATTTTACATTTGTAAATCGATAATTTACCATTATAAATAATAAAATAAAATAAACTACATCATTAAAATATCATTCAAATATTTCTTCTTCATATCACGGGGAATGGAAAAAAATAAGGATGAGCTCAAATACTCAGTATGCAAAAGTACAATGAAAGCAACAATGAATGAATGAGCCTAATCAATAATAAAAGATAAATAACTTATTATACATTCCCTATACATCTCTCAATACATCATAATCAATTTGTAATGTAAGAGAATTGATGTCCATGTAATTAAATCTATAAACTGAGAATGCGATGAAATAATAGATAATTTCAAAGAAAAAATCCCATGGAAAATAATAATAATATAAATCTTAATAAATGAAATTCTTAATTATTGGACATCATGTTCACATCCACATGATACCTTTTTTGTGATGATTTATTTTCATGAAAGCACAAACTACTCAAATTTCGTCAACTGATTCATCACATGAAACTACAAATTATTTGAGAGGAATTCATTAATTATTCCTTTAATATTGTTTATAATTTAAAAACTCATTAATCATATAGTGAAATTGTTATGTTAAATAATAGAAAATGTGCCTCATCAAATATTTATATTGAATTTAATATATGGATTTACCCATAGTTTCTATGTAAATCAAAAAACATTAAAAGTAAACATCATATATAAAAATGATATAAAATTATGAAATAATAATATTAACTACCGGATAATGTGTATATATAATATAAATATATTTTACAATATAAATTATCATATGTAATTTATTTTTTTAATATAATGTTAACAATCATAAAATAATGTGATATTGTGACGATAAAATTTACCACTTTGTAATTTTTAAATCAAACCCCCATGAATGAGATAGTTCAATGTGAAATGTAAAAAACCTTGACGTGTGATATAATAATGATATTAAACGAGAAATTTGAATTATCTATAATATATTAAAGTGAATTGGTGTAAAATAACCAATAATATTTAATGGATTGTAAATTGAGAATAAATCCCTTAACTTGAGTCTGACTTTTCACGTGTGTCTTTATCTTCCTCAATAATAAACTTATTTTAATTATTTAATTTCTAGAGAAATTTTTTAATTTTTATTATTAATTTTATTTCACTTATAAAAATGTTATATACAATTACTTAAACAACTAAATTTATGTCGGGATTTTTGACCAAATCTGATCCATGTTTAAAATACGACATTGGTAGGACGACTGTAGTGAAAAATTTAATTATATAAATAAATATAGAATAATAATAATGAACTAATTATATGATTTATAAATTAATTAATCTTTTAAAAAACCAATCACGAATGATGGTTATAGAAAATTATCCAGTGTTACAATCGTGGAGATGGTAGGTCGAACGTACACATGAGTAATATTCCCATTTTCAATGATACTTATAGAATGGAAATAAGTATCATTATATATTTCCATAATAATAATAATTATATCTTATAAACCATGTTATTTAATAATAAAAACTTATAAATTTACTTTTGTTGATGTTAAAGGATTCACATTGTATCGTGGAGGTGGTAGTCCACACGTCCATGAATGACCTTATCACGTTTTGTAGTTTCTTAAACTAGTAATAAATAAAAGGATATAATTTAATTTTTGAATGGTAATTAAGTATTTAATATCAAAAATATTTATTTTATTTCAAATATTTTAAATTAAAACAAACATTAATAAATTCCATGTAATATGAAAATGTATAACATCGCTTTGAGGAGGCGGTAGTCAACACATCCATAAACAATGTTATCGTAGTTAAACAAAATAGAAATTATCAAGGTATATGTCATATAAAAATTCAGGAAGTATTAAGAAAACACATATATAATATTAATTTTATAATAATAGTTGGATATAAAAATTCCCAAACATGATAGGTGGGAAAGGATGAAATGAACGACATCATTTCACGATACGGTAGTCCACCAAACACAAAAATGATTAATTCATTACCCATTTAATGGAAGTGTGGGTATGTGTTGGTATGATAATTAACCAAACATGATATAAGTATATTTAGTTTATTTATTTTATTATATAACCACTTAATATGATTAAATCATAGTGTTTAGATATTGATAAAAAAAGGGATTGTTGAAAAATGAAACTTCGTTTTCAGGTAACTACCTTGGGTTTGCACCAAAGGATTTACAAAGTTTTCATTATTCCTTAATTTGGATTCTAGGACGAGGGGAGTAATTTTTTGAGAATATATAAGTAGTATTTCAAATATCCAAATGGATTGATATGGGTGTATATGTATGAGGGGTGAGTTACTTTTTAAAGAGGAGGTGGAGTGACATTCTTGTAAATATAAAACATTAATCATTATTGAGAGGCCTCCCTTACATCATGTGCCCCCATTATTAATACAAATTGTATATAATGTATTATATGGTATAAATATTTCCATAAATATTTTTTTACTTGTTTATAGGTCATTTTGGCTCCTAAGTGTGAGATTTAGTCCTTTTTTAAGAATAATTTTACCTTAATAACATTAATTAATTTTAAATTCAATCAGTAATTCCTTCTTAAAAAATATAATTTGAAATTCATTTATATTATAAATTATTATGATTCCACATATAAAATCCATATTTCCCAATTCCAATAATAGAAGTGGTAGAAATTATTTTACATATTATTTCAATTAAGGTTGGGGTTGCAAGTTTTTAATGTAAAAATGCTTAACGGTTTGAAATATTTTTATATAAAAAAATATAAAATAGATTGAAATGTTCTAAATGGAAATAAATTATTTATTATTGATCTAAAATGACTTAAATCCAATTTAATATAAAATTAAACTATATAAATAAATTTTATTAAAATATAGTTTTAGAATAAAATTCAAAATTTTTAACTATTCAATAAAAATTGACACTTCCAATAAAAAAAGATTTAACTAATATAATATTGACATTCATATTTAAAAAAAGAAATTTTTTGCATATAAAACTTATAAAATTGATAATTTTTTTAAAAATAGCTGCTTGATTAAAATGTGGTAAAGTGCCTTTATAAAAATATAGATTTTTATGAATAATATTGGGTTTTATATTATCTTATTCATATCAAATATATTGGATGAATGCGAATGTTTTTTATGAAGATAATATATATATATATATATATTACATTAAAATCATTCAATAATTTTAATTAATTTAATTTATTAAGATAAAATGACTTTTTGAGCCTAAAAATATTTTTTTTATAAATACATTCCCTCAACATCCAATTATTTAATATATTAATTTTTAATTAATTTGTCACCAATGAATTAAACCATATATTTTCATAATTTATCTAGTAATATTCATAATAACCATCATCAGCCTGTGGAAACACCCCTCCCAAAGAACCCTAGTTCTTCTCCGTGAAGACTCTGACCTCAATGCTAGTCCCTCCCGCTATGATGGTGTAAGGACCATCAACATCTTTCAAAGGAGTGGAGTCGTCCTTTTTTAAATTTTTAAATCTTGATCATCTCCATTTTTTCCCTAAAGTTGCACTCAGACTGAAAGTCTCAGAGGTTCTTTATGGGTGACCTATCATTCAGATTTTATCTATGGAGCTCTTAGAATTATAAAATCTATTAAATCCCACCATAGTTGATATATTTTATCCACGACGTCCTTTAATTGATTCTTTGGATAGATAAATCTTTGGTGCTTGGGACTTGCAGGATAGGGCGACTATGTTTCTCCGATATAAACACCAAATTATGATCTATTTTTCATCAGAGGTAGATCTCATCAAGGCCTGGTAATTCACACCTCATAGTTTCAATGGATTCATATTCATCCTTAATTGGAGATCCTTTGATATATATATGAATCCAGATCCCTCATCTACGAAGACATGGGTTAACTTCCCTAATCTCTCCTTTAACATTCAAAATAATTTTGTTATACGCCTGCTATGAAACCTGATAGATAGATATATGTGTTCAGATAGTATAAATGAAGCTCTATTCCAACTAATTAATCCCCACGTATGTGTTGAATTGGATTTGTCAAGATATTTGTTTGAATATGTTTGGATTACTGTGGGTGAGGAATATTGATGAAAGAAAAGTGTTTTCTACGAAACTTGGATGAACATTTGTTTGGGATGAAAGCGATTGGGTCAATCTCTGGAACTCTTTTGGAAGGGGGCTTTGTCCACCTAGAGGAGGAACAAGTACATAGTTTAGGAACATGAGTCACCTGTTAAGGCAGAGAGTCTAGAGTAGAGGCCTTCTTCTTGTTTAAGATTTTGCGATGTGGTTATTGAGGTGGAGTACTACAGGAAACCAGGACCATGGTCACCCGTGCCGAAGTCATCAATGCCTATTGACATCCCATCAGTGTCATTGGTTTTTATTATGTTGAAAATGGACCTTTCCATCCCTCCCATTTCGAATCACCACAATGACTGTGTAAGGGAGGGAGGATTTCTTAACCAGGCACCGACAAAAAAGGTATCATAGTGACTTGGGAGCAATGTTGTCATAGTGCAGATGGTTGAAGGAAAGAAGAATGAAATGACTAATGGGATTGAACATGGAAGTGATCATTTTCAGAATGAGTAGAAAGAACCTGTTATGGAGGTGGAGTATTAGACTAGTGATGGGGAAGCAGGGGGATCGTGTTCAAGGAACAAGTCTTCAATTCAGATGAGAAATGGATTTTAAGGGCTTACAGTGGTCGTAATGAACTCTGAATTTGTTATCCCCCCTGAGACAGACTGGGGATGAGTAAGCATGTTAAATGATGTTGAAAATATTCATTCTGTAGATGAAACTTCAGGTTTGAAGGATAATCGGAGTAAAAAGAGTAGGATGGGTAGGAGGGATTACTCCTTATTACCACATCCTTTGGTGGCAAGTTCTTCTATAAATACAAACATCAATAGGTTGACTCTGAGGATGCGAGTCATCCAAAATCAGGGGCCCAATATGATCTACTCTTGTAATTTTTATTAACATCTGAGTAAGAAGGGTTTGAGCAGGTCACACTACTAAATTATTCTATGTAGTGGATGCTAAAATGATGGGATGGCCTCTATTGGAAAACCACAATGAGGAGAGATACACTTGTATTGACATAAAAAGCCTTATTCTTGTTGGGGGCTTCAACAAAGGCACAATTTGTTTTGAGAAGTACATACAGTCCTGTGACCAAATTGATTTTGAATTTCAAAATATGATGACGGATGCACCTAATATTCATGTTCCAAATATCCAATGGAAGTTATTTAGTGAAATGGATTCTAGTAAGCTGAAATTGGTTTTCAAAGACTCTGGAAAAACCGATGGAAGTTATTGCTTGATTTTGGAGGACTTATGGTTCAGTTCTATTATTCTAATGGGTTTGTACTTTTTATTTTTATAGTGATGTTTGGATTCATTATTTTTTATTTTGTATCTACTTAAAATGGGGATCAGAGCATGAATCCTTCACCAGTTCACGCCATTTGGATTGTGGGTCTGAGTGGTTATGGCTTTGCCGTCGGTTCTATGACCATGAGTCCTTTCAAGGGACATCTTATGGAATAGTCATGAATTGGTGAAGTTTTGTTGAAACAAGGTATTTGTTGGGGTGAGGAAGATCCTTCTTTTATATTTCCTAACATTGGTTTTTAGTTGTAATGAGGAAATATTGGGTTTCTCACTTTTTTCAAAAAGTTTTTTGATAATAAAAACCTAATTTTTAATCATAAATATCAATATCACATATATTTTCTATCTTATTTTATTAAATAGAAATATATTATTTATATATTATTGTTCAGTAAAACTTTTTATTCCGTGTAACGCAAATGCCGAACAAAGTCGTTATTGCATATAATGCAATCTATCTCAGTGTTTCATGCATTACAAGCTATATAATATATTTATTTTAAATATTATATAAACCATAATTATTTTAAAATTTTATATTATTTTTATTTCATGGTGTGGAGTTTTTGATATACAATTAAATACAATGTTCTTACTTATGAATTTTGGGGTGTTACATTCTGTCCACCTTAATTAAATTGTGTCTCCATAGTTTAATCATTCTCTAGGTAATCGACGGTGTGTTATTTTAAAATTCCATTGTTAAAAAACGCACATCATAAATATGGTTAATAACACATATTACTAATAATAGGAAATGAAAAAGTGAATGTTTCCATAAAATTATACTTTAAATGAGAAGAATAATAGTGAAAGTGTGGATATAGAAGGGAAATTTTACTATTATGTTTTGATGGAGAGTGAAAGAGAAAATGATTAAATGAATTTTTATAATAAAAAACAATTGAGTAAAATATATGGAAAATATTATTGATATCATCAATGATGGTAATAGGATAAATTAGTTTATTCAAGACCATTTTTCATAGTGTTGAATAATTTTTTCACACTATAAGAATATAACTAAATAAATGTTTCTATTTTAAAAACAAAATAAGATCCCTTGGTTATTCAATGAACTATTTATACCTCATTTATTAGAATAGGATGAATGTTATGGTGAATTAATATATTATTATCTAAAACCTAATTAAAATATGAACTTAATCCATTTAAGAAATAGATAACCTTTACAAAATATTGGGATCCAACACTTTAGAATAATTTCTAAGGTAATTAGTGGTACCAAGTTTTCATTATCCATATAAATAATCTATTTTTTTTGATGTCATTAACTCTAAATTAGGAACATGTTAATCTTATACTTTCCTAAACCATTTGTTTTCCATAAATATATAATTGTTACTAAATCACATTTAATGGATATCAGTATCAGCCAACATAAGATTTAAAATCCAAGATGGAAAATTATTGTAGTAGATTCCTTATACATTCCATAATACATATAACCAAGATATCATAAACAACACACATTTACAATATTATCAATGGATCTAAATATATGATAAAATTAATTATTCCACTTTGATAAAAATCAATTACATAAGATTTACCTTAATTATTTTAGCTTTCTCTGAGGAATGTTCCCTTGATTCATGGGGAATAAATATTTTCTGGGGCCGATCTCCTTGATGTTATAATAGTGAATAAAATAGTTTTGATTCTTCCTTATTCATTCTTTGGTTTGGTGATCCTTCTCTATGTAATTATGAAATACTCCCAATTCATTAATTAAATTCTTCGAGTGGGTCTTTACATAGTTATAACATGTGGTAATATAATTATTTCCCTTATTTCCGTTATCCATTATTTTCAATTTCGTTATATTCTTCTCTTACTTATAATTGAATACATAAAACATACATAATTTTTTCTATTTCCCGATACCACTTAAAACTATTTCAATGTATGAAAAAATTGATACATGAGTTCACTTTAGATACATAGCATAAGTCCATCAATGAAATGGTCAATATGACATTATTTTTTCTATTTGTAATCATTGACATAACTTTGTAACATTGTAATGGTAACTTCTTACTCAGAAAATAATTATTATTAATTTTTCATTAAACTATGGATATTTCAATTCATCTCAATATTTTTATCATAAGGTAAGTATTTTTTAATAAATGTTTCCTTAATAAATTCACAATGTAAGAGTTTTATTTTGACTTACATAATATAATTATGGATCAATGAACACCATTGATCTGTATCACCATTAAGTTAATAAACTAAAATTGTAACCTACTACTTTTCACCACATACCAATGCACCAAATAAATTTTCCAAAGTCATAATCTATTTCTCAGGTACCATTGGATATTTAATCCCACAAAACAATGGGGGAATCTGTTGTATAAAGTGATCCATAATTTTAGAATCTTATTATGGAATTTGTTTCTCCATTTGGGAACGTTTATGTTTCATAACATTATTATGCTTCCATAATATATCCATAAATTTATTAGTTCCAATGCCATATAAATTGACTTTATCAACAAGGAAACACTATGTTGATGATGGTTATTGATACACTTCTTCTTTCTAGATTCAATTTCTAAATAATGTAAAAGGCTAGATCATTTCTTATCATACTGTAACATAATATTTAATCACAAAACTATAATAATAATTATCATAAATTAAAAAAATAGATATATATGATGACATTATCATAGACTTTGTTTCATGGGAGGTTCCAATAAACTTATCTTCAATGTATATCATAGTGTTATATCCCATAATATATGATTTCCTAAATCTTGTTTCAATTGTTTCTACAAATAATATATTCATACAAACTATAACACTCTGAAATTAGAAGCATATAGTCAGTGCATTACCCTATTACATTGGCGTGATTATAAAGAATAAAACCCCAAAGGACCAATCAGTTTAGTAGTTTTAAAAAATCATAATAAATACACGACACACATATTAAATTAAGGAATATAGAATAACACATGATATATAATAAAATTAAATAAACTGAATCCTTAAAAAACATTCAAATATTTGTTTTTCATATACTGGGAAAAAAAACCAAGTGTTTTCTCAAATTATCATTAAGGGTATTTCCAAAGGAAGAAATAATGAATCAATGAGAATAGCCATTACTGAAATGTAAACAACTAATAACCCCTCAAATTGAATTTTTATTAAAGAAGAAAAAACCAAAGCAAACACAGGTTTAGGCAAGGTACACAACCATTTAAGGCGGTCTAAAATAGTGGAGACCAATTTGATATCCCCTAATCAACCCCACTCCTTCCAGTTCAATATGAAGAATACTATGAAAAAAATAACATTATTACCTTGATCTGCTACCATCAAGGATGCAATGTAGTCCGCAACTTTATTACCTTCACGCCATTTATGAGAAAGATGAGTCTTCATGCTGTTAATCCACCTCCTGCATTTTCTGATAAGATACGAAATTGACTAGAGAGTAGAAATCTTACCCTCCATCGAATTGAGAATAATTATTGAATCAGTTTCAATTTGATAAATAGAGATTTTTCTTTGATCACACAACATAATCCCCGTATTCATAGCCTCAGCCTCATCTTGAATGGAATTCCCACTCACATGAAACATTGAAAAATCAAGAATGATGATTCCACTCCCATCACATACAACACCACCTCCCCTAATACAACCTTAAACACAAGCACTATCAATGTTCAGCTTAAGACCCATGTTAGGAAGACACCAAATCACCTAGTTTCCTTTCCTCATAAGATATGGGCAATGCATTCTAGACAGATATACCTCATGAAAGGAGAAACACTTTAAATTCCTGAAAACCGATCCAAGTCAAGCAAAATAACACTAGTTCATATTATAACCAATCTTTTTGAAAAATGGAGTTCCTCAAAATGAGGTTTATTCCTTTTTTACCAAATGCACCAACACCCTGCACTCAATATCAGAGATATGGCTATTTTTAGGACCTCCAATATTCAAATAATGAAATAACCATTCAAGAAAAGTGGTTCTAGCAGGGAATTATTATGAAAACATAGTAAATCCCCCAAATAATTATATATAACCAAGCCCCAATATCACTCAAAAAACATATGGTTGGAATCTTCCCCACTATGAGAACTGCAGCTATGACATTTTGACGCCATGTAAATGCCCCTCCTTTTCAAATTATATTCTGTTGAAACAGCCTGATTTATAATTATCTATAAAAGGAAACTAAATATAAAAGGAATGATCTTACACCATACAATATCATTCCAAGAAACATGTTGATCTTGCTAAATAGAAATATTCTAAAAACCTTTATATGAAAAAATACCAAATTTTGATGCAGTAAAAAACATCTATCCGGATCCGTGTTTATCTTAATAAGATCAAAATTCTTCATTTGTTTCTTATCAAGAAAATCATTAATAAAATTGGGATAACTGCAAGCAACCCTGAAAGAAATCATCGGATCAGGACAACCTGGATAACCAATAACAGATCCATCACAATTACACTTTCAAATAGATAAATCTACCCTTCCATGTAGAGACCCAAAGCTTGAATTACATGGACATTACATTACTTTTTTGAAATACTTAGTACATAAAAAAAACAGACACAGAAGGACCGTAATATTTTAGTGTCTTTGGAAACTCAGAATATAATCTTCTAATCATGGTGAAAGATCTTCAACATCTCCCATAAAGATATTCCCATTTTTTTTCTTACCTACAACCTTTATTTATATCCTTGGGAAAAGAAAACATAAAAGCGGTGAGCTCAAATGCACAGTAAGGGTAAACATAGAGATCATAAAACAATCCATAAACATTTGAATGCAAAAACATGAACATAAAATCTAAACATCAAAATATTTAGCAAAGAAATGAATCATGTAAGTACGTAAGGTATATATAATAAGAGAACATAAATCATGATAAAATAGCATGGGGATAAAACATGTAATTGTGGAAACCATTCAGCACATGTCATGATTTCCATATAAGCCAAGGCATTGCTTCCAAGACCATCTTAGTGGACATAATCCCTTTCTGAATCGAGTTCACTCCTCGTTTCAGTCCTGTAACACTGAACCAGATTAACTTACCATTTTAGCCATTTCTATCTCATGAGATATAAATTTTTACCCAATGCATTGGAGGGAGATATAGGTCCCACCCATCTCATAATGAAATCATTTTTACTTGTGCCACAAAATAAAAATACATCATTCATAATAACCCAACGAATAAAATGGGTTTCATAAACATCATCCCATCATCACATAATCCATATAAAAGAAATGGATATCATTTCATAATAAGAAAAGTGAAACCATGTAAATCATAGAGAAATTAAATTTGAAACATACAGATATTAAATAATGTCATCTTATATGGAAAATGGTTTTAATAAAACAGATGAAATGAATTCTTGAGGAAAATATCCTTTCTTCTTCAAAATAATTTTCTTTTCACAAAATGTCAAGTGATTTTAAAAGAAAAGGATTTTGTTGAAAATAGTCATGAAATTTTTTGGAGGAAGCTTCATGAAAATTAGGATATATAAAACTGAAAAAATCCTTTAATGTCGTATAAGTTAAAAAAACATTTTTCTCGTACTTTTTTTCTTCAGGAAAGTCAAAAAGTATCACGTATCGTAAACAAAAGAAAGATTCCTTCCAAACCATGTGGTAAAAGTCATAAAAGTGTAAAAATGAATTCAAAAATACATTTAAGAAAACTAAACATTTTATGAATACACTTTTATAAAACATGGACATGGATGATATAGATAACCCCAGTAAATACTTACGAATAAGCAATCTCGAATAAAAATGAGATTTGAAAAATTTTCCCTTACCTAAGGTCCGATATGCTTCGTACGTATCCAAACCTCCTGTATAATGATTTCAATAATGAAATTGACTTATTATAGAATCATATTCATTGTTATGATATCATATATGTTTCACTTATGACTTTATATTACACGTTATTTTCTAAATTCCATGTTTAAAGAGCGTTTTGGGTAAAATCGTTTCATTTTTCATCCGGGGTTTGACTTGTAATTGTTCATATGATTACATAAATCATGATTAAATAATTTCAGAATATAAAACAAGATTTATATATAATATATTTTCAGAATATACATATATATATATATAATAAATCGATAAAGGAATGAAATACACCGTTCATCGAGACGGTATACCGTACGTATGCATGAACGCTGTTTTCGTTTCTTTATTGAATTGAATGGAATTAATTGGATGACATACATATATATATATACATAAATCCAGTATAATTAGTATGTCATATATTTCATGATTACTTTTTATATATACTTTATAATCATTCATGAATGGTTAATCATTAAGAATGAATCTCATCGCGTTCGTGGAGACGGTAGTCCGTACGTACACACGAGCGACAATATCATTCTTTTGTTATTAAAATAATTTATAATTGGATGGTATATCATATATACAGAATAATTATCATGTTATATTTATTATTTACATTAATCACACATCATTATTATACCCATCCAAATAATAATATATTGAATAACAATTACACCACGACGTGGAGACGGTAAGCCGTACGTACGCACGTATGGTGACATGTTATTCAAAGGGTGGACATAATACTGAATATGGTTGTAACATATTTATAATAAAATCATAGTATATATAAGATACTAGAGTTATTATTTTAGAATGGTAATAACAAATAAAGAAGAAGTTGAAGAAGAAATGAATTTGAAAAAGGGTGGTGAAAACATTATCTCTTCTTCGGGTTCTTCTTTTTGATTTGATCAAAAGAGCTCCTTAGGTTAAATTTATGATTAAAATAAAGCCTCTAGGATGTATTGGGGAAAGTTGGGAGAGTATTTGGGAAGATTTTTTCAGAACTCAAAGGCTTTGAAGGTGTTATGTAATGAGAAGGAGGAGTGCCCTTTTATAAGAGGGGTGAGGGGTACCTTTGGAAAAGCTAGAAATATTAATTTATAATAAATTTATATTCGGTTTATAATGGCTCCAAAGTTTATTATTTAATGGTTATGGTGGGGATGGGTCGAAAACCACTCAACCAATAGAATTTAGATTGGTTTGGGTTACTATATTAACCTTATCTTTAAGTATTAACTCTAAGTTAATTAGTTTCACTTTTACAATGTCTGTTTGTATTTTTATATTATATGGTTAATAAACAAACTATATACATCCGAGAGACCCCCAAGTGGTCCCTAAATGATTTAATTATCATTATATAAGTCTGTTGGCTGAACCATAGATTTTTAGGAATTTAATTTCAGTTAATAATATAATATTTGTTTTAAAAACTCTTTTTTGTCAATTTTGACACTATTCAATAATTGATTTTTGTGAAACTCATAACAGAATGATTACTTCGAAAAATGTCAATTAAATCAATCCTAATATGTCATATTAACCAATTAAATTAATTTATTTCAATAAAAGTCTCCAATTATATTCATTTGGGTATTTATAATATTAATTATTTTAATGTTTCACTATTATGGTAATTAATGCATCATCATTGTGTCATAAATAAATTAAATTATTTAATGTCTAAAAATTATAAAAAAATATCATTATGTAAGAAATGTTTATAGATTTCTAATGAATATTTATTGTCGAAAATCCAACATATATAATTATATGTAAAAATTGTTTTTCTAAAAGATATATGCTTACATCATTTTTGTAATTAATTTAACATAATTAATATAAAGTGTCATTATCACTTACAAGTGGATCCATGGGGTCCCAAAATCGACCCAAATATGCCCTTGGTCGTCCCTGTATCAACCAATAGGGTTATGACACGTTTTAGGGTAATTTAATATTATTATAATATTATTTTGTTACCCTTATTTACCGGATTTACCCTTTAACCATGGTAAATTAAATATTTACCGAAGTAATTATTCAAAATGTCTAAAAATAAAAGTTACCTATTTACAAAATTAGAAAATCCTGATTCCAAATATATAATCAATTTTACAAATTCAAAACATAGATGTGGAAGAAATTAATTTTAAATTAATTCCCTTTGTTAAAACAAAAAGCGTGTTTTTAAGAGATAATAACTATCAAAAGATTGAGACTTGTTTATGTCTGTTTAAATTGTGAAATTATGTACAATGACCAAAATTGAATTAAATGGTAAAAATATATTCTAAATATACTATAAAAAAATTCAATATTATAATTTTAAAAAATAAGTTATTATGAGTATTTTTAATTAAAATATAGCATGTTTTTACTATTCATTAAAATATAGAAGTTACCAGAATAATATTAAAAATTTATCCAAAGTAAATTTTTATTTCTTGATTCCAAAAAAAAATTTTATTTTTTCATATTGAACTTATAAACATGTTAAAAACTATATTTAATGTGGGTGCATCATCAAAAGGCTGCAAAACTGCATTTTTTGAAAAATAATTATTTTACCTGAAAAATTTATTTTGTTCTTATACCATGTTCTAGAAAATGAGTAAGATGAATAATAATGTTATAAAATTCAAAATATAGTTAATACTATTCATAACGGCTAGTTCATAATAATATTATAATAACATATCATTGTTTAGTAAAACCCGATATTGCGTACAACACAAGCTATCGAGGAAGGTCGTGATTGCATGTAATGCAAGACAAGTTAGGGTTGCGTGTAGTGAATGACTACTTTGTTGTTATGTATAAAATACATTGAATATATATATATATATACTCAATGTTTCGTAGAATAAATACTATCAAACAAACATGAAATAGTGTGTAACACGATCCAAGATTAGTATTGCGTATACTGAAAGCTAATACAGTGTTGCGTATAGAACAAGATAATCTTGGTGTAGTGTACAACAGAAGATATGAAAGAAATGAAAATGAATAAATCATATAAAATATCGGGTTGTATCATTTTACCCCCCATAAAATCAATTTCGCCCTCGAAATTCATTGGAGTTATAAATCATTTACTATTCATGGAAACCCACATTGTAAAAAGGAATACTAAAACATAACATTAAAAAAGAAAGTTAGAAATGTAATGGTCACCCAAGGTAACTCAGCATTGGGTTTCTACATAGGAGTGTATAGGTGAATATATGGATATGGTGGAAAAATCTAACCATCATGTTATGATGGAGAGTGGTAGATAACATGACTATGAAATAGCCAACAATCACAAAGCCATAGATTTGAGATGATATAAGGTACCATCTGATTCATCGGATATTAGAGCACTAGGACAAATTTTTTTGGTTTTTAGGATAATTTCTCTAATGTTGAATAATTTTCGAATCAAAAGAAATACTTACTTGATTTTGGTACAATCTCACCGTTGTTCATGCCTTGAACAATTTCTACTTCATCTATTAAAGAAATGAATTTGAATATGACATTCATGAAGTGTTAGTAGATCATGTGATAGAATGATGAGTCATTCCATCTGTTTCAAAAAAAGGTTAGAAAAAGTTATCAAATATACATGAGTCCATATATGGTGTGGTTAATCGTATACGATTCCAAAAATGAACTTATACTTCATATATCATACCTCTTAATAAAATAAAACAATTTTCTACTAACCAGGGACTTCCTGTAGGCCAGTGGTAGGAGATAAAGGCCAGTCACAGATCAGTTGTGGGTTTGATTCCCGCAACCTTGTCCGATGCGCTGGGTTGTCACCCGTCCTGCAAGTTATCCTTTTTCTAAAACAATACCATTATAACAAAAAGTTCTAGGCTTAAACAATACTATCCATTCCAATCTTTAGGCTTATCTAAAATAATTCTTTCCAAACTCATTATATAAAGAGAATGATTACTAAAATGGTTATATAAAAAGCATGTGAATACCATCATTTATCACTTGTATATCTTGTTGGTCACATTCCAGTCATGTGAATAACTTAATCATGTATTCTCTTAGAAATCAAATACCCATTGAATATTATTGAAAACATGAGCGCTGTCAAATGTTAAATCATTCCACATACCAAAATCCTCAAAATTCTATATACTCAGACCATGATATCACTTAGTCCTTATTTCAATCATGAGATCATGAATATAGTCAAACATTTCATTTTCTCCTTATCCCTTCATTATGCGCATATCATCTGCTTTCCAAAATATTTGAATCACTTTTCATGGTTATCGGTACCATAAAATTATTGAAAACCACAGTAGACTAATAAAAAATATTCTAATACACCATAAAATTACCTCAACAAAATTATTCTTGAATACCAATACATACACCATTCAATCCATCCTCTTCAATGATTGTTCGGGAATAAGTACTTCCTTGAATTTAGAAGATACTTTTTAGGTTATGGAATTGAGTTGGGTAATTCCCATGTTCTCCACAAATAAGACATTGAACTCCATAACAGTCTGTCACTCTATGACCCTTTTCTCCACACAGATAACATCTGTCCCTCCATTTGAGGTATTCCTCAGGGTTTTTCATCCCTTATTTAGAAATCTCAATCTTCCTTTCTTTATGCTCCTCAACCGGAAAACATGCATAAAATTCTATGTTCCTCTTATTTGATGAATTAGGCATACCACTAAATTTCACCTTGTTAATCATATATCGTGATGACTGATTCGGCATAATCAAAATATCTTTCTCTCTAGACATTACACAATTTTGTTTCTCATAGTAACCAATTTGTCCATTGGATTCAATGTTAACCGAATTCCTTCTGGTTCCCTCCATTGAATAAAACACAAAAAAAATTCGGTGAGAGGCAAAAATCATACAAGGAAAATAACATAATCAAGGGGGAGTACCTTAAATATCTAGAAACTTAGGTTAAATTCTATGATCGTTACCATAGTTCTAGGACTATATCCGATACGTATACTTATCCTTAGGGATATACCTAAACATACCTTAGAAATATATTTAGGGATCTCACTAACGTTTTTGCATCCTAGTTTCAAAGGTTGGCTAAACCTTTCCTCTGATACCAACTGTAGAGACCCGAAGCATGAAGTACATGGACATTACATTACTTTTGAGGAATACTTAGTACATAACAAAAACAGACACACAAGGACCATAATAGTTTAGTGTCTTTGTAAACTCGGAATATAATCTTCTAATCGTGGTGAAAGATCTTCAACATCTCCCATAAAGATCTTCCCATTTTTTTTCTTACCTAAAAACATTCTTTATATCCTGGTGAAAAGAAAACATAAAAGGGGTGAGCTCAAATTCCTATTTACGTTAAACATAGAGAACATAAAACAATCCATAAACATTTGAATGCAAAAACTTGAACATAAAATATAAACATCAAAATCTTTAGCAAAGACATGAATCTTGGAAGTACGTAAGGTATATATCATAAGGAAACATCAATCATGATAAAATAGCATGGGAATAAAACATTTAATTGTTGAAATGATTCAGAACATGTCATGATTTCTATAGTAGCCAAGGCATTTCTTCCAAGACCGTCTTAGTGGACAAAGTCCCTTTCTGAATCGAGTTCACTCCTCGTTTCAGTCCTGTAACACTGAACCCGATTAACTTACTGTTTCACCCATGTCTATCTCATGAGATATAAATCTTTACCCAATGCATTGGAGGGAGATATAGGTCCCACCCATCTCATAATGAAATAATTTTTACTTGTGCCACAAAATAAACATACATCATTCATAATAACCCAACGAATAAAATGGGTTTCATAAACATCATCCCATCATCACATAATCCACATAAAAGAAATGGATATCATATCATAATAAGAAAAGTGAAACCATGTAAATCATAGAGACATTAAACTTGAAACATACACATATGAAATAATGTCATCTTATATGGAAAATGTTTTTAATAAAACAGTTGAAATGAATTCTTGATGAAAATATCCTTTCTTCTTCAAAATCATTTTCTTTTCACAAAATGTCATGCAATTTTAAAAGAAAAGAATTTTGTTGAAAATAGTCAAGAAATATATTATTGGAAGCTTCATGAAAATAAATATTTATAAAACCATAAAAATCCTTTCATGCCATATAAGTTAAAAAAACATTCTTCTCATACTTTTGTCGGGAAAGTAAAAAAGTACCACGTATGGTAAACAAAGAAAATTCCTTCAAAAACATGTGGAAAAAGTCATAAAATGGTAAAAATGACTTTAAACATACATATAAGAATACTACAGATTTTATGAAAACACTTTTATAAAACATGTACATGGATGATATAAATAACCCTAGTAAATATCTACGAATAAACAATCTCGAATAAAAATGAGATTTGCAAAATTCTCCCTTACCTTAGGTCCGATATGCTTCGTACGTATCCAAACATCCTGTATAATGATTTAAATAATGACATTGACTTATTAATGAATCATATTCATTGTTATGATATCATATATGGTTCACTTATGACTTTATATTACCCGTTCTTTTGTAAATTCCATGTTTAAAGAGTGTTTTGGGTAAAATTGTTTCATTTGTCATCCGTGTTTTGACTTGTAATTATTCATATGATTAATTAGATCATGATTACATAATTCCAGAATATAAAACATGATTTATTCATAATATATATTCATTATATACATATATATAATATATCAATAAAGGAATGAAATATACCGTTCATGGAGACGGTAGACCGTACGTATGCATGAATGCTGTTTTCGTTTCCTTATTGAATTGAATGGAATTAATTGGATGACATAAATATATATATATATACATAAATCTATTATAATTATTTTGTCATATATTTCATTATTACTTATTATATATACTTTATAATCATTCATGAATGGTTAATCATTGAGAATGAATCTCATCGCGTACATAGGGACGGTAGTCCGTACGTACGCACGTGCAACAATACCATTCTTTTGTTATTAAAAAAATATATAATTGGATGAAATATCATATATACAGAATCATTATAATTTTATATTTATAATTTACATTAATAACACATCATTATTATACCCATCCAAATAATAATTTATTGAATAACAATTACACCACGACTTGGAGACGGCAAGCCGTACGTACGCACAAATGGTGACATGTTAATCAAAGGGTGGATAGAACAATGAATATGGTTGTACTATATTTATAATAAAATAACAATATATATATTATACTGGAGTTATTATTAAAGAATGGTAATGACAATGAAATAAGAAGTTGAAGAAAAATGAAGTTGAAAAAGGGTGGTGAAAACATTACCTTTTCATCGGGTTCTTTCTTTTGATTTGATCAAAAGGGATCCTTAGGATGAATATCTAATCCAACTAAGGCCTATAAGTTGTATTGGGGGATGTTGGGAGAGTATTTGGGCAGAGTTTGGCCGAACAAAAAGTCTTTGAAGGTGTGATGTAATGAGAAGGAGGAGTGCCCTTTTATAAGAGGGGTGAGGGGCACCTTTGGAAAAGCTAGAAATATTAATTTATAATAAATTTATATTCGGTTTATAATGGCTCAAAAATTTATTATTTAAAAGTTAAAGTGGGGATGGGTCGAAAACAACTCAACCAATAGAATTTAGACAGGTTTGGGTTACTATATTTACATTATCTTTATGTATTAACTCTAAGTAAATTAGTTTCACTTTTACAATGTCTCTTTGTATTTTTATATTATATGGTTAATAAACTTAATATATATATCCAAGAGACCCCCAAGAGGTCCATTAATGATACAAATATCATTATATAAGTCTCATGGCCGATCCTTATATTTTTAAGAATTTAATATTAATTAATAATATAATATTTTTTTAAAAAACTCTTGTATGTCAATTTTGACACTATTCAATAATTGATTTTTGTGAAACTCATAACAGAATGATTACTTCTAAAAAAGTCAATTAAATCAATCATAAAATGTTATATTATGCATGAAAATTAGTTTATTTCAATTAAAGTCTCCAATTATATTCATTTGGGTATTTATAATATCAATTTTTTTAATTTTTCACTATTATTGTAATTACTGCATCATCATTGTCTCATAAATAAATTAAATTATTTAACATCTAAAAATTATAAATAAAATATCATTATTTAGGATATCTTTATATATTTTGTATGAATATTTATATTCGAAAATCCAACATATATAACCCTATGTAAAAATTGTTTTTCTAAAAGATATATGCTTATGTCATTTTTGTAATTACTTTAACATAATTAATATAAAGTGTCATTATCACTTACAAGTGGATCCATGGGGTCCCAAAATTGACCCAAAGATGCCCATGGTAGGCCATGTATCAATCAATAGGGTTAATACACGATTTAGGGTAATTTAATATTATTATAATATTAATTTCGTACCCTTATTTATCGGATTTACCCTTTAACCATTGTAAATAAAATATTTACCGAAGTAATTATTCAAAATGTCTAAAAATAAAAGTTACCTATTTACAAAATTTGAACATCCTGATTCCAAATATGGAATCCATTTTTCCAAATTCAAAACAAATAAGTGGCAGAAATTTATTTAAAATTAATTCCTGTTGTTAAAACATAAAGCGTGTTTTTAAGAGATAATAACTATCAAAATATTGACACTTGTTTATGTGCGGTTTCATTGTTAAATTATGTACAATGAAAAACATTGTATTAAATGGTAAAAATATATTCTAAATATACTTTAAAAAAATCAATATTATAATTTAACCACATAAGTTATTATGAAGAAAAAAGTTGTTTTTAATTAAAATATAGCGTGTTTTTTGTATTCATTAAAATATGAATGTTACCAGAATAATATGAAAAATTTATCCAAAGTAAATTTTTATTTCATTATTCCAAAGAAGAATTATATTTTTTTAAATTGAACATATAAACATGTCAAAAACTAGATTTTATGTTGGTGTGCCATCAAAAGGCGGCAAAACTGCATTTTTTTTAAATTCTAATTTTACCCGAAAAATTTATTTTGTTCTTATACCATGTTCTAGAAAATGAGTAAGATGAATAATAATGTTATAAAATTCAAAATATAGTTAATAATATTAATAACAACTTGTTCATAATAATATTATAGTAACATATCGTTGTTTAGTAAAACCCGATATTGCGTACAACACACACTATCAAGGAAGGTCGCGATTGCGTGTAATGCAAGACAAGTTAGGGTTTAATGTAGTGCACGACTCCTATGTTGTTACATATAAAATAAATTGAATATATATATATATATACTAAATGTTTTTTAGAATAACTACTATCAATCAAACATGAAATTGTGTATAACACGATCCAAGATTAGTTTTGTGTATACTACAAGCTAATACAGTGTTGCGTATAGAGCAAGATAATCTTGGTGTAGCGTACAACAAAAGATATGAAAGAAATTAAAATGAATATATCTTATAAAATATCGAGTTGTTACATTCCCCTAATTTAGTGGGAGTGTTAGAGATTAATAGGCAAAAAATTCCAAATTATGACCCATAATGGAGAAACATTTTTGTTTTCCTCCTAATAGATTTCATCCTGCAAGGTCATAATTCTACCCCAAAGAGTGGAACCCTCAACAACATCCCATTCTAGCTTCACATGAAGACAATGAATTGTATTCCCAAGACATCTGATGTTAGAACCTCTTTCCTGTTAAGGTCTAGCCACTTTTTCCCCTGATTCCCAATGACATTTCCCTTCAAGATGAGCATCCCAAAAAAATCAGCCAGGACCTTATCAACAGACAAAATAACACCCTTCCACACATTGCATGCCGAAATAACATGGATTGGAAAAGATGTTAACATGCTGTTGATTAAGGAAATCCTTCCACCAAAAGGTAAAAAAATGTTCTTCCAATCAAGAACATGTCTCGGGATTCTATAAAAAATATTATCAAATTCACGGATATGAATACTTCTAGGAGAAAAAAGAAGAGACAAGATATTTTAGAGGTGAAGAACCTTTATGCATATTCAACAGTCTAGAGATAGAAAGAGCCGGATTGTAACCACATTTACTGGAAATGTAAAAACTCCGCTTGTCCCTATTAATTGATTTTCCACTCCATAAGAAGTACTCATCTGACACTTTAATAAAACCACAAACCAATCTAACATTATCATTAATGAAAAATATAGAATCATTTGCAAACATCAAATGAGATATTAGTGTTTGTCCCATTATTCTCTGAAATGTTAAAATATTACCCCTAGAAATATTTTTCTTGATATGATGACTCAGAGAATCTTGAATGAGAATAAAAAGGGTCAGAGAAATAGGGTCCCCTTATCTTATCCCACAAGTTGTCTAGAAGAAACCCTGAGTATTGACCATATATGAAATGAACATCTAGCCAGAACTAAAACAACGAAACAGGATGTAAACAACCCCTGAAGATAACCCCATACCTCTAGTAATTTTGATGATAAACCCCCATTATATCCTATCATAAGCTTTATTCATATCCAGCGTTAAATCCATATTTGACCCCGGACATTTCAGGAGAATGTCACAGATCATCTCATGAGCCAATGCAACTGAACCCTGAATCTATTAACCTCAAACAACACCATACTGCTCGAGAGAAATACAACGAGAAACTTGACCGGACAGACATAAGTTTATGATGCTAGAAATAACATTGTATGTAAAATTACACAAACTCACTGGACTATAATCACTAATAGTTGAAGGGTTTCTAACTTTGGGGATCATAACTAGGGTAATAGCACCAACAACCCTTTGAATAGGACCACCTTAAATGAAATACTAAATGGTAAAAATCAAATCATCTTTGATCACCACTCATGCCCCTCTATAAAACTCCCCAAGAAAACCATCAGGACCCGGAGCCCTCTCCGAGTTATGCTTTATCATAGCTTTATAAATCTCATACTCATCAGGTATAGCTTCGAGAACATCTTTATCCATTTCAGAGATCATGTTCAGAATCACATAAAATATTTCTGCATTCCCACCAGGATAACCATTAACCATAGACATATTAGGTTCAGCAAGAAGATTCTTAAAGAAGGAAACTTCCAAGGAACCAATCAAATCCCTATCACTCGAGATGGACCCATCCTCCAAAATTTTTGTCAAATTAACCCACCTCTTTTTTTTTTCTTATTACAAGCATTGAAATAGGAAGTATTTTTTATCACCTTCACAAAGCCATCAATCTCTAGCTCTCTCGTTGGAAATACTCTCCAGAATCAGAATAACCTCTTTCAAGATATTTTTCTTACCCAAAATGTCCTCATAAACCCCATCAATCTAGCTATCTTCCAAGGATTTTTCAAAATTCTCAACCTCCAGTTTTAGATATACCAAATCTTGGTCCATAGAAAGAAAATTTTTTACCCAGGAATGAAGGTATTGCTTAAGCCATCTCAATTTATTATGAAAGAAAATCAAAGCATAATCCTACACTACTTCCTTCCAAAAGTCGTTATCAGGTTGGTGATAATTAGACCTCTCCTCCTAATGATCATAGAACTGAAAAATTTCCCCATAACTCGAACTATAAGATAGAGAAACAAGGAGAGGGGAGTGATTTGAAATCCCATGGAGAAGATGCTAAACATTTGCATTAATAAAACTACAAACAAAATGTAAATTTTCCAAACACCTATCAAGACGACTTCAAGAATGTGCATTCCCTTTCTGATTATTACACCACATAAAATAGTACCCATTGAAACCCATATCACTAAGACCTATCATAGATTTAAATTGAACAAAAATTCTACTGGCTGTATGAGGAAAAACACCTCGACACTTCTTCTCACATGGTTCATAAATAATATTAATGTCTCCACCTACAATACAAGGAATCACCTCTGAATCAAAACATTCAAATTTTTTTCATAAAACATCCCTCCTCTGAGAATCACAACTCCTATAAAAAAGGACTCAAAAAACACATCAATGCCATTATTTATATTCACAGTAAGGTATTGATCACCTGCCTTAACTAAGACAAAATACAGAGCTTTGTTTCAGAAGAAACATATATCTTTGTTATCCGGCTCTGCATGCAGCCTAGAATGAATATTTATTCCATGGGTAAATTCACCTATTCTGTCTAAATTATTCTTGGGTTCTCGAATAAAAATAACACAAACCTTATATTTCTTAATTTCAGTTACTAAAAAATATGATTTTATACATGCACCCCTGCCATGAGCATTCCATATGATAATAAGAATCATTTAAATAATCTAAGCCTTGTTTGGTCCCAAGGAATCTTGATCGAATGAGAACGGGATTCAAAAAACTTCTTAATATGATGAAGTTTCTCCCCAGTAACCAATGCAGTATCTGTATACATATTAGCCTCAACCAAAAAATCCAAAATCATACCACCCCAATCACAATCCCCTCTTCAATTATACAGATTTTTAATACTACCCTTAATAGACAAATCAATTTCGTTGCATGCCCCCAGGTCCCCTAGAGATGAAGTCTCATATAATCCCCCTTTAACTAAAATCAACTGGTTTATATGCTCATAATTGGAATTGCCTAAATCCCTGTCATCCTTACCCAATACATCTGTGATCAAGGATTATAGGAAAATATCGGGATTTAAAAAACTCAATTTACTAGTAAAAGGAGAACATCATATGAGCAAATCCTTAAAAAACATACTAATTATTTGTATTCTCATAACCTTATAAATACTCATCATAGAAATATTCAGTTCAGAAGAAACCCCATTTGGTAAAGCATCAATAATATAAACAAATATACATTTTCCAAAATCATAACTGCTATCCAAAGCTCAAATATCAATATTACAATCAAAATAATCAGCATTATATAGGCATAACTGTCCCGAATCACAACTAGAAACATCAGATAGAACACCCTAATCATTTATAACATCATCTGAACCATCACCCTTTTTGAAAAATTTTGGAAAATGCAACCCATCATGCTTATATTTCATGCAATTCTGAACCAAATTCTCTTGAATACAACAACAAGAGCAATACTTGGGAACGACCTGATAGATGATGCTCCGATTCCATGAAAATGACCCCCTCACCTTTAAGGATACTAATTCCAATATAGGCTTGGATAGATCTAATTCAACATAGATCCGCACATTAGATACATCTGCGCGCGCCCTATGACTGTTATCATCACACTGATATATCCCAATGGAATCTCTAATATCTTTGATGAATGAAATATTATTCATGGGTAAAGGCAGACCTGGTAAGGAAATCCACACCGCTGCAAAAGAATCTTCTTTCCCCCTGTGAGCATCAAGAGACTACCGTGAGAGATTGAATCTCCAACGACCCACGTTACAGGAAGAGTTACACAAAGCATTCATAAAATCATCTATAGAAACAAATGATAGAAAAAAAATAATAACGATGAAGAAGCGAAACTGGGACTGGTGAACAAAATCCCCAAGATTCAAAAAATTTCTTGAAGATCACAATCAGTGGTTTAACTGCCCCAAAATGCACTATGAGAGTCCATAATAGATCTTCCACAACTTCATCATAAACCTCTAGATGAAATTACGTAGTTATCCCATAATCATTTCTACAAATTTACGATGAAAAAAAATGTCACCTCTGGGAAACATGCAACCCCAAATCCAGATATATATCTCAAAGAGCCTCTCTGAATGATTTCAACAAACCCGAAGCAGGAGCACCTTCATCAGACCTCGGAAAACTAGAAATAGAAGATGAAGAACTAGGATACCTAGGATGAGAAACCCTAGTTGAATGAGAAACCAACGAAGAACCAGAAGTAGAACCCAAAACCAGCGCCTAAGGCGTGATCTTTTTGGACAAAACCATTTCCTAATGAACCATTCTTGAATAACTGATAATGAATTCCATATAAATATCTTAATAAGGTATAGTCAATATGGAATGGTATATAGTTTAAATACATTCCATTTAATCAATAAACTAGGAATTAAACTCATCAATATATAACGTGTAAGAAAACATATCATGGAAAATTATAATAACTGAACTCTTAATAAAGGAAATTATTATTTATTGGATGTCATGTTTCCCAGGAACATGATACCTTACCATCAAGATCTATTCTCAATACAGTTTGAAATACATTGATTTGTCCAACAAATTCATCTCATGAGTCTAATGATTTATCAAGGTGATTGAATTAACACGTTCCCAACCCATTTCATACATGTAAAAAGAATCCCTCACATAATTAAATAACCATCTCAAATAATAAACAATGTTCATTATGGAATATCCATATTGAATAATAGATACTTATTTATCAATTATTCCCATGTTAATCAAATAACTATCAAAGTGAGTGCCATTTGTAAAAATGTTATATAGTTTATAAAATAACAAAATCCATTGACTGAGAATACTAATATTTATGGTAAATGTAATTTATAACAAAAAATATTATAAATAAATTATTATTTCATGTGAAAATTAACTATCCCAAAAGAAAGTGATATTACAAAGATAATGTGTACCTCTTATAATTATTTATATCAAAACAACTTAGATGAGATATATCAACGTGAAAAATAAATTAAAATTAGGTATGATTGAATCATGATACTAAATTAAAAATATGAACTATATACAAAACATTAAAGTGAATTGGGGAATAATAAAAAATAAGTCTCAATAGAATGTAAACTTAGATGAAATACCTAAACATGAGTCCAACATATCATTAGTGTATTTTAGTTTACAAAATAAAAAAAATATCTTATTTTTTAACATTATTTTGAAGATTAATAATTTTCATTATTGATTTTATTTCACTTTCTATAATGAGTTATATAACTACATTACAACGATGCTTACAATGGGTGTTTTGATCAAATTCGGTTCATGTGTTAAAAAACAATCTGGTAGGACGACTATGGTCAAATGGCTATTTATAAAGACATATATAGAATAATAATAATGAAATAATTATTAAGTTCATATATAAATTATTATTTTAAAATAAATTATAAAATATGGTTATCAAAAATGAAGAAACAATACAATAATGTAGATATTAGGTTGTACACACACATGAGTAACATTCACATTTTTCAATGGACATTAGAGAAAGAAGGTAGGTAACATTTTATCATTAAATAATGATAATTATATCATAAATAAAATATTAGATAATAATATTTAATTATAAATATATCTGTTTTGATTTATAAATAATCACATTATGTTGAGGAGGTGGTCATCCATACGCCAACGAACGACATTATCACTTTTTATAGTGTGCGAAAAGTGTAATAATTAAAATGATAAATTAAATTTTTAGAAATGTAATTATGTCATTGATATCATATATTTTACTTTTTAGTCAAGTTTTTTTAATTTAAAAATCCTTAATAAATTTTGTGTAATTTTTTATCATATCACATTGATTTGAAGAGGTTGTTGTGCACACGTCCACAAATGAGGTTATCATATTTACACAAAATTGAAAACATTTTAATATGTGTTTTATAAAAATTTAATAATTTTTAATATAACATAACCAACATATTTAAAATATAAAAAATATTTTTTCCATCATAATTTCTAACCATGAGAGGTAGTAATGAAAAAAATAATGGCATTGTTTCACAAGGTGGTGGATCTTTGTACACACAATTGATAAACTTGTTACACATTTGATGGAAATTTATATAGGTTTAGGATGAACCCATAAGATAAAAAAATTTATATATTTTTAGGATAATTATAATATTATATAACCATTTAATAATAATAATAATTTAATGGTATGATAATGAAATAAATCAAAAGTGATCGTTGAATAATTTTTTTTTCTTTTTCAGGTAACTCACATTTTCTTGCACCAAATGACTTCCTTGGATTTCATTATTCTAATCATGAGGATTCTAGGATGTCTTATGGGATGATGGCATATTATTTTTTCTTGTTCTGAATGATTAATTTTTCTTGAGTGGTGTGAATAAGTGGTCACTACGAATTCATTTTTAAAGTTGAGGAGGAGTGGCATATATCTAAATGAAAAAAATGTAATCACTATTAAGAGGTCTCCCTTATGTCATGTGTATCCAATAAGGGGAAAATATAGATAAAATTATTTATATACTATAAATATGGCCTTTCAATATGTTTTTGACATCTATATATGTTATTTTGTCCCTTATGTTTAAGGTTTATTTTGTTGATATGGTTAATATTACCTTAATCACATTAATTAATATTAATTACATTCACTAATATTTTTAGTCAAAAAATAAGATAAAATTTATATAAATTATATAATATGAATATTCAAAATATTGAATCCATTTTTCTAAATTCTAATTGCACAATTTTTTAGAAATTAATTTAAATTTAATCTCGTAGATGAGATGAGGAGATGGGTTTTTAAGGTAAAAATGATCAACCGATTGAAATGTTTTTATATAAAATTTCAATTTGAAATTGATTCAAATTACCTAATTTTTATTAATATAATTATTAATTATCTAATATTACATTAAAACTAGATTAAAATATAATTTAAATTAAAAATAAATTAAATAAAAAGTTATTTTTCAATTATAATCTATTATTTTTCATTATTCATTGAAAAATGAAACTTCCTAGAAAAATACCAAAAGGTCTACCTAAGATAATTTTGAAATTAAACTTTCAAAAATAATGTTTATTTTTAGATATAAAATTAAAAAAATTGATTAAATTTAGTTTTAAAATAGGTACACTATTAAAAATAGATTTAATGGACTTTATACAAATATAAAATTTTATGTATAATATTGTGTTTGTTCTTAACTTATGATTATCAAATATCTTGGATGAATGTAATAATTTTTTATTTAATATTATATATATTTATATTTATATATTTCATTAATATCATTCAGTAATTGTAATTACTATAAATTTTAAAGTTAAAATGACATTGTGAGCATAAATAAATTTATTTATAAAAACTTTCTCTTTACATTCAACTGATTGTTATATTAATTTCTTGTTAATTTGTAGTAAATTAATTCAAGCATATATATTCCTAGGTTTGTAAATACTATTCATAAACAAAAATTTCATGGAAATGTTGTATATTTTTATATTAAATAATAATATTTTAAATATATATTTTTTTCTCCCAAACTCAATCTTCTATGAAACACAAACTATCGAAAAAAGTCATTCCTGGATGTAGTGAAAAATAACTTAGTGTTTTGTGAAATAAAATATATATAATATATTTATCTAAACTATTAAAAATATCAAAATATCTCATGATATCATATGCCTTTCTACACTAAACATCACATGTCATATATTCTATTAATTACAATGTTCTTACTATAGAATTTTCTGGTGTAACGTTCTCCCCACCATAATTAAATTATATCCCCTAATTTAAAAATTATATTAGTAATCAATGATTTGAATGTTTAATATGCTATTTATTAAAAACCAATATTATAAATAAGGTTAATAACACGTATTAATAATAATAGGGAATAGAAAATGAGAATCTCACAAAAATATAGGATTTTAAATTGGCTAATATTAGTGAAAACGTGGATGAGGAAGACAAAAAAAACTATAATGTTCTCATAGAGAGTGATAGAGATACTTTTTAGATACATGTTTGGGATACAAAAAACATAAATCACAGTTATGTAAAAGTACATAGATATCATAAAAATGAGGATTATAGGACAATTATTTTTCAATACCATTTTCCAATAGTTGAGTAATTTTTATACTCTATATGAATATTATTAAATACGTATTTCTAGTTCATAGTCACAATCTCTTCTCATGGTTTTCCCTTGAACTACATATATATAATTTCATAGCCCATGTTTCATTATGTGGTTTTGTAATATATTTTTCTGTAAAACCACATACAAATATCAACTTAAATCTATTCAAAAAATGGTTAATAATTCAAAAAAATATTATGATCCAATAAATTAATACAATTTCAACTTTATCTAGTAGTACATAATGTAATTTTACATTTGAATAATACATTTTCATAAATATTCTTATCTCAATAATACGAACATATAAAGGATTAAATTTCCCTCAACCATGTTTTTTATGAAAATTTTAAATTGATATTGATGCACATTTCTGGGTTATCAGTACCAATAAAAACATGATTTTAAATCCTTGATGAAAAAGTATTTCATTACAATCCATATATATTATATTATAATTATATCCAGGAAATCATTAATATCATACTCTTAAAACATTATTCCTAGATCCAAATACAAGAGATAACTAATCATTCCACTTCATTTATATCAATAACATAATCTTAACCATGATCCCTTATCTTCTTCTAAGGTATATACCCTTAATTATTATGGAAAAATTATTCATAATGACCCATCCCATTGTATTTATAACATTTAATAACATCGTTTCCCTTCTTCCTTTGGAATTATTCTTTCAAGTTGACCATTCTATCCGTACTTGTCACATACCCCAAATCATTTCATGAATTTCCTTGGGAGATTATTTAATCATTAATATCATGTGGGAAATCATTCATTCCCTTATTTACTTTATCTATTATTTTATATTCTATCATATTATTCTATTTATTCCCATTGAATACATAATAATTAGATATTTATTTCGCTATCTTGATAGACCATAAACCTAATTAATAATATTATGAAAAATTATGAGACCCCAATTCCCTTTAGAAACTTGGAATAAGTTCATTAAAGAAATTATCAATCCTTTATTTTTTGTGACGTATGAAATTTTTAGCACACCATTATAACCATATAAATGTGTATTGATACTCTCAAACAATTTATTCCAATGTTTTATTTAAACTATGTATCGTTCTCTTAATATCAGTTTGTTTCCCATAGGGAAAATATTTTTCAAAGAATGTGTCCTGATTTTTTTCATTCTTTGAGTCTATTTAATAATCCTTTCTAGTATTTGATATCACATACCAACATTAATTTGTATCACTATTGTGACTATACACTTCACGTGTAATCTTTTTTTCACCTCATCCCAATTCCATATTTCTACTCATCAATGACTTAATCCATTTTTATCTAACATTTGTTCACAATTACCACTAAATGATTGGATTATCTATTGAATAAAGTGGTCAAAAATAAGTTAATCTCACTAAATAATAGGGTTCTATATTAAATAATGATTATGTTTCATTACCTTAATTAGTTTCCCTAACATATCCATAACATTATCTCTTCCAATACTAGCTACATTGACTCTCTTAGTATGGATACCTCTACATTGCCGATGAGTAATGATACACTTCATCCTTCCACATTAAATTTATAAATAATTTTATACACTATAATAGTTAATAATATTATGTATAATAATGATTAATCCCAAAACTATTGGAATATATATCATAAATTGAAAATTTTGGGTAGATATAATATCATAATAAAATTCATGGCTATATTGGGAAATTTTTCTATGGTTATCCTTGATGTATTTCTTAGGGTTATATACACTCTTTTGTATTTTTTTAAATATAGATTCTTAGGTTTCTATAAAACATTCATTGATACTGATTGTAACGCCCTATCTCTTGAAGCCTAGAGTTAGTACGTTACTTTATTACATTGTCATGATTAAAAGGAATCAAATCTAGAAGGTCTGATCAATTTAGTAGTTTTGGGAAACCATATTAAATTCATGATACCCATATTAAATTAAGAAATATAAAATAAAACATGATACAAAATAAAATTAAATAAACTTGATCCTTAAAATCTCATTTAAATATTTCTTCTTCATATAATGAAGAAAAGAAACAAAGTAAGTGTAAGCTCAAATTCTTAGAAAGGGGATCTAAAATGGATGTAATAATGAATCAATGACCATAATAATTTTGGAAATATAAATAACCAATCACACTGGACATATTAATGTCTTTATATGGAATAATAAATATACCATAGTAGATAATTGAAACACATGTAATTTAATTAATAAAATGTAAATTAAATGAATACAAAGATAATTTTAAAGAAAAAAACCATGGATAATAAGAATAATTTAATTCCAAAAAATTGAAATTCATATTATTGGATATCTTGTTTCCCATTACCATGATACCTTTACCGTCAATATGCATTCCCTAGGAAGTTTTAACTACTCTGAATTGGCCAATAATTTGTGTAATGCCTCATCCCCAAAAGCCCAGAGTTTGTGCATTATTACATATCATTGGAATGATCATAAAAGATCAAGTCTTGAAAGACTGATTAGTTTAGAAGACTTGGAAGTCCAAGATACATTCATAAGGTATACATTACATCATAAAATAGAAAATTACTACAACATTGCTTCGATAGACAACATTGAGATCCCCTAGACTGTCTTTATAGGTTAGTCATAATATACTTCTATTCATCCCTAGAAAAGTAAACCATAGAAAGGGCTGAGCTCAGATACTTAGTAAGACTATCATTTAGCAGAAACATTCATAAATAAGAATAAACATTTAAGGAAGTGTATAAGACTTAAACAAAAGTCTTTTAAACATGAACATTAGCATAATACGGAAAAGATAAAATCAAATAATTCCATTTAATTATTAATATGTATATTCTACTAGTCGAATAATCACATGTAATATCAATATCTACTTTCATAATGATGGAATTCATAATGCCAGACTTTCATGACCACATAGTCAAGGCCTTGTGCCAAGACCAAAAATAATATTTTGTCAAGGCATTGTGCCAGACACTATTTTGTCTCAAGAGACCCACCGATGCATCTAGGAGATATAAGGGGCTCCACCCTACATTTACTAAGTCCAATGCATTTATCATATAAATTTTTTGAAACATAACATAAACACTCATAATGAAACTAGCATACGAAATGTCAATAAATTGTCCACAAACCCTGAATGGTATAAAAATAACATATCCAAAGTCAAACAAAACACATTCAATATAATATGAATGATTGTATTGTAACACATTAATCTCAATCGATAATAATAAAGGATATTTACATAGATGAAAATAATCATCAAAACTATTTGAGTGACATATCCCCTTTTTTCTTGAAAACATTTGAAAGTAACCGTAATTTTCAAGAATCCATTAAAAAATAAGTTTTTGAATCAAAGCGTCCCATAGTACTTTGAATCTTTTGAAATGTGTTTTAATTTTAAAACTGTAATGTCCTTATAAATAAATATTTTAATCCTTTTTTGAAACATGGATATTAATGTGAAGGATTTAGAATAAAAAATCATTAAATCATTTAAAATGATATTTTAGTTAGAGTTTCTAACCAAAAGAGAGACACTTGAATATAAATAATCGAGGTAATAAAAACATTATAATATTAGGAGAATAAAGATATTCATGATATACTATGTCAATGTACATTATATACACCATAAAAAAGTGATTTGGTGTATAACAACAAAGAAGTCTCAATGGAATGTAAAATGAGATGATATCTCATATAAAGACCGTATCTTTAGGATTAGGATAAATGAACAACATAATTATGTGGGAAAAATATAAATACACACAATATGATTGGATATTTATTGTAAATCAATCAGAGGACATTCACACATATTTTTGTAAAAACAACACCAATGAATTGGATGCTTAACTCAATAAATGGAGATTGAGTTAAAATTACTATTATCAAGTTCATATCGAGGAATTGAGAATTTATCAATGAAGTGATTATGTATACCAAAAGTATATCCATAGAATGGGGTGTAGAAATAATGACATATTCAAGTGAATAGTGATTACGCATGTTATCTTGGAGTAAAATAATCAATGAAGTATGCGTAAAGCTGGATGAGTGAAAATTGAAATTTAAAATTCCCTTATCGATTTGGTAACATAAGGAACATACACCCATGAAAGAAGTATCATAAAATAATGATATAAATGTCCATAAATTAAATTATATTACACAATTAATTCAATCATGGGCAGTACACACACCACATGCAATAAGAGGTGAACAATAGAAATCTCACAGAATTAAAAGTAAGATAAGAAACCCCTTTACTTTGTACTTTTTCCTTGGTCTTGGTTAGTTTAACCACATGTATAATGGTGAAATAAATGTTATTAAATTATACAAGAATCATATATATTAATATGATATCATATATGATCATTGATCATGGCTTTGTTAATAATATCTTAGTATTATCGTCGTTTCGGGTGTTAACGAATTCGTTTTTCATTTATATTCATTGTTATGTGAGTCATATTTGTTATGTATGGGATGTATTTTATTTGTATCTAGAATTATATCATGTATCTACGAATTATTTTTAATCATCAAATGAAATTTAGTCTTGAATTGATATGATGGGGAATTAATTTCATCGTGTTCGTGTAGACGGTAATCTGTACATACTGACGAGCGACAATATCGATCATTTGATATTAAAATAATATATAAGTTAATGTTATTTCATATATGAAGAATAATTATCATGTTTTATTTATTATTTAAATCAATTACACATCATTATTATACACATACAGATAATAATTTATTGAATAACAATTACACCACGACATGGAGATGGTAAGCCATACGTACGCATGTATGGTGACATTTCATTCAATGGATGGATAGAATAATGAATATGGTCATAAAATATTCATAATGACATAGAATTATATAGAAGATAATGGAGATATTATTTTATAATGAAAACAACAAAGAAAGTGGATGTGGAAGAAGAAAAAAACTTGAAAGAGGTGATGAGATATTTATCTATTCTTCGGGTTCTTCCTTTTGATTTGATCAAAAGGGATCCTTAGGTTGGCTTTCTAACTAAAGTAGGGCCTCTAGGATGAAGAGAGAATAGTTGAAATGGTATTTGGGTCGAGTTTGGATGATCCAATAGGCTTTTAAGGTGTTAATTTGAGGGAAGGTGGAGTTCCCTTTTATAAGAGGGGTGAGAGGCTTCTTAGGAAAAATTAGAAATATTATATAATAATAAAATCAATTTCGGTTTCTAATGGATAAAAAATAGATTATTTAAAGTATAAGGTGAGTATGGGTCGAAAAACACTCAACCATTAGGTTTTATACATTTTTGGGTTGCTATATTAACCTTACCTATTAGATTTAACTCTTAGTTAAATAGTTTTATGTTACCATGTCATTTTATATTTTTATATTATATGGCTAATAAACATACTATATACATCCAGGAGAACCCCAATTGGTTAATTAATGATAAAAATATCATTATATAAGTGTTTCGGCCAATCCTTAAATATTTAGGAATAGAATATCAATGAATAATATAATATTTGTTTTAAAAACTCTTTTCTGTCTATTTTTACACTATTTGGTATTTTGATTTTTCTAAATCCGTAACAACATTATTACCCCAAATAAAATTCAGTTAACCAATACTAATACGTAATATTAACCTATAAAATTAGTTTAATTCATAAAATGTCTCAAATTATATTTAATTGGAAATTTATAGTATCTATTTGTTTAATATTTCATAAATAAGGTAATTACGACATCATCATTGTGTCATTAATAAATTAAATTATTTAATGTTTAAAAAATATAAACAAATAAACATTATGTGGGAAATCGTTTTTTAATTCTAATAAATATTTTTAATTTAATTTATATTATTTGTATCTCTATATTAAAAAATTTTTAGTTATTAAACTTTGATTTTAACTCTTATAACTCTTCATTGAATTAAGTAATAATAAATTCCCTAATCTAATCAAAGTTGACCAAATAGGTTCATATTTTACTCCTAAGGTTGTTTTTGGTCGAATTATACTTATCCAATAGAATTAAGACATGTGTTAGGGTAATAATAATAACAATTTAACCCATAATTACCTGATTTACTTTTAACAGTGGTAAATAAAAGTAAAAAGTTACTCTTCACCAAAAATTATTTTCATCTTATTGAACCACATTTTTTTACTGATATCAAATATGTGTCTCATATTTTTGAAATTCCACTCATAGAAGTTGTAAAATTATGTATTATGTGCATTTAAAAATTTCCTAGGATGTGGGTAAAAGACGGTGAACAGTTCAATAAAATTATTATATATTTATATAATTATTATAAACTGAATCCAATGAATAAAATTGAACATTTATATGAATTATGTATCTATTTTTACCTAATATAAATTTAAATAAAATTAATAATTATTTATAAAAAATTTTGTTCTATACTATAAGTCAGTGTTTTTCACTATTCATCAAAAAATTAAAAGTTTTCAGAAACATACAAAAAATTCACCCTAAGATAATTTTGATATTCTGAATTAAAAAATATTTTTTTTAAAAAAAATTCAAAACATATAAATTGCATTAATTAGTTTAAAATTAATTCCTGTTTTCAAAACCAAAAATCGTATTTTTAAGAAATAATAACTATCAGAATATTGTCATTTGTTTATGTCTAATTTCAAAGTAAAATTTCATCCAAATGACAAAAATTGGATTAAATGGTAAAAATATAATCTAAATATACATCCAAACAATTCATATTAATAGTTTAATACTATAAATTATTTTGAAAAAAAATTCTCAGTTAAAATATATTATTTTTCACTATTCACCCAAATTTGAAAGTTATCAGAAAAATACCAAAAAATTATTGAAACTCAATTATTATGTCTTAATCCCCAAAAAGAAGATTATTTTTTCACGTTGAATATATAAAGTTTCAAATATTTTATTTAAAAAGGGTTTTCCATTAAATGGATGTGAAATTTATATTAAAAAAAACACATCTTTTATCTGAAAAAAATGTATTTATCCATAAATTATGTTTATGAAACTCATAATATGGATTCTAAAATTATAAAGGTTATATAAAGATCAAAATTATGTTAATACTATTCATAACCTCTTTTGATCATCCATTTTGGTAAGTCGTGGTGTGCTTGAACTCGATGTTGCGTGTAGTGTATGTTATTGAATTACTTAGAAGGACTAATGTACTATGAAATCTTGGGGGGGTTACATTCTTCCATACTTCAATAAATTGCGTCCTAGAAATTTTTTAAAACTGGGCTTTGGAATATAATGGAAATCCCACATTGGAAAACAATTCAATAAAAAATCACTTTAAAAGAAAGTAAGAGTAGTACAAAGGTGACCCAAGATAACCCATACTATAATTCCATGTAGAAAAAATGGATATAGAAGATATAATAATTGTCAAGTTCTGATGGAGATGGATAGAAAACATGACCAAAAGAATGTTAACAACAAGAAAAAAACAAACTTGTTATGGAAAAAACGATCATTAGTTTCCTAGAAGGAAAAGTAAACAAACTATAATTTTCTTTGTTTTATGTTACATTTCATAAAGATGAGGAATTTATTTATGATATTGACTAAGAACATAATGAGATATACTTACTTTTTATGTATATATTCATTAATTATTAAATTTCTACAACTAACTCATGTTAAAAAAAAATGAGTATTCAAGAAGACATGGTCACACCGGATGAGCTAGAATAAACTTCCAGAGAATCACATGATCCAGAAAGGATAAACTATATATTTTCCTGTTCTTTTTAAATTAATAAAATCCAAAATTGTTAGAACAAGATTTGATTATCCCTCAAAAGTATATTCCATAAGAGAAAGAAACACTAATCTTAATTTAAAAAATTAGACCAAAAATACCCCAATGTTAAATAAATACCATTCAATAAACAATTGTCCTTAAAAATTGTTCAATATAATCAAAACTAATATTGAAACCCAAAACATAATTGAAGTTAGTTATGTAGTCTTCCATGTTAAATTGTATCTCCAAATGAAATGAACAACTCTTAAAGTCACATACTTAAAAGTAATTAACCTATTCACATATTTTCTATTATAGGTTAATCATTTCTATAAATAACCAAAATCAATATAAATCCACAATAAAAAAAAATCCACCACTACACCTCAAATGAAATCACATAGTAGTCTATTTTCCTTTGGCATATAGTGTTCCCAACTGTAGAGACCTAAAGCTTGACGTACAAGGAAATTACATTACATTTACGGAATACTTAATACATAACAAAAATAGACAAACAAGGACTGTAATAGTTTAGTGTTATTGGAATCTCGGAACGTAATCTTCTAATCGTCATGAAAGATCTCCAATATTTCCCATAAAGCTCTTCTCCTTTTGGGTTTTTTACTTAAAACATTCTTTAAATCCAAGGTAAAATAAAACATATAAAGGGTGACCTCAAATGCTTAGTAAGGGTAAGCATGGATAAGGTAAAACAAACCATTTACATTTGATCCTAAAAACATAACCATAATGTTTAAACATGAAAATCTTGAGCAATGAGATAAAACATGTAAGTACATAAGGCATAGATAATAATGGAACATCAATCATAATAAAATATCATGGGAATAAATCATGTAATTATGGAAAAAATTAAGCACATGATATGATTTCCATAGTAGCCAAGGCATTGATGCCAAGACCATCGTAGTGGAAAACGTCCCTTTTTAAATCAAGTTCACTCCTCCTTTCAGTCCTGTAACACTGAACCAGATTAACTTACCATTCCAGCCATGCCTATCTCATGAGATATAAATCTTTACCCAATGCATTGGAGGGAGATATAGGTCTCACCAATCTCATAATGAAATAATTCTTAATTATGCCACAAAATAAACATACATCATTCATAATAACCCAACGAATAAAATGGGTTTCATAAACATCATCCCATCACCACATAATCCATATAAAAGAAATGGATATCATTTCATAATAAGAAAAGTGAAACCATATAAATCATAGAGACATTATACTTGGTACATACACATATGAAATAATGTAATCTTAGATGGAAAATGGTTTTGATAAAACACTTGAAATGAATTCTTGGGGAAAATATCCTTTCTTCTTCAAAAATCAGTTTCTTTTCATAAAACATCATCCAATTTTAAAAGAAAGAGATTTTTTTGAAAATAGTCATGAACTATTTTGGAGGAAGATTCATGAAAATAAGGATTTATAAAACCGTAAAAATCCGTTCACACCATATAAGTTAAAAAAACATTCTCTTCAATCTTTTACCAAAAAAGTGATAAAGTACCTCGTATGGTAAACAAAAGCAAGATTCCTTCCATAACACAAAGTAAAATTCAAGAGGGGTAAAAACGACTTTATACATACATGGAAGAATATTAAACACATTATGAATACATTTTTATGGACATGGATGAAAAATATAACCCTCGTAAATACTTACATATTAGCAATCTCAGATGAAAATGAGATTACAAAATTATCCCTTAACTTAAGTCTGATATGATTCATACGTATCCGAACCACCTGTATAATGATTTAAATAATGTCATTGATTTTTTACATAATTATCTTCATTTTTATGATATCATATATGGTTCATTTATGACTTTATATTACCCGTTCTTTTGTAAATTCCATGTTAAAGAGGATTTTGGGTAGAATCGTTTCATTTGTCGTTCGTGTTCTGACTTGTAATTATTCATATGATTACTTAGATCATGATTAATTAATTCCAGAATATAAAACATGATTTATATATAATATATATTAAGAAAATACATATATATAATAGATCGATAAATGGAAAGAAATACACCGTTCATGGTGAGGGTAGGCCGTACGTACGCAAGAATGTTGTTTTCATTTCCTCATTTAATTGAATGGAATTAATTTGATGACATACATATATATATATATATATATACAAAAAAAATGCAGTATCATTATTATGTCATATATTTCACGATTACTTATTATATATACTTTATAATCATTCATGAATGGTTAATCATTGAGATTGAATCTCATCGCGTCGTGGATACTGTAGTCCGTACGTACGCATGAGTGATGATATCGTTCCCATAATTATTGAATTGAATTGGAGTGGATGATACAATATATAAGAATCAGTATGATGTTATTATAACTATGTATTGTTATTCTTTACACCATTATACCCATCCACGAAAGGTGGTTTTGGAAAAACAGATTACAGCACGGCGTGGAGACGGTATTCCGTACGTACGCACACGCGGTGATTTTGTTTTCATTAGTATGGATAGAAGGTGAAATAGGGTTGTTTCATATTTATAATAACATATCAGTATATGAGGGATACTGATGTTATTACTTCATAATGAGACAACTAAATAATAGGGAGTAGAAGAAGAATGGAACTTGAAGAAAACGGTAGAAGGTATTACCTCTTTCTAGAAGTGCCTCCTTTAAACATTCTCTTAGGGAACTAAAATTGGCCTTTGAGGAAGACCAGGACCTCTAGAAATTTTATAGGGGAGTGGAGGAGAGAATTTGGGAGGGGTTGGCCGAGCTTTAAGGCTCAAAGTGGAGTGAGGAAGATAGGGAGGAGGTGCCCTTTTATAAGGTTGGAGAGGGGCACCTTTGGAAAAACAAAAAAATATTATTTTATTATAAAGTCATATTCAGTTTTTAATAGCTCTAAATTGATTTATTTTGAAGCTAAGGTGGGGATGGGTCTAAATTCTCTCATCCAATTGAATTTAGACAAGTTTAGGTGTCTATTTTAACCTTATAATTTAGATTTAACTTTAAGTTAGATAATTTAAATTTTACCGGGTCTTCTTGTATTCTTACACTATTTGGTTAATAAACATAATATAACATTCCAAACGAACCCCAAGTTGTTTATTATGAATATAAATAACCTTATTCAAGTCATTTGGCCGATCCTTATATTTTTATGTATAAAATTACAATTAATAATATAATATTTGTTTTAAAAACTATTTTATGTCAATTTTGACACTATTTGGTAATTGTTTTTTTTAAATCATAACAGAAAGATTAGATCAAAAAATTTTATAAAATCAATACTAACATGTCATATTAACTTATAAAATTAGTGTAATTCATAAAAAGTCTCAAATTACATTTATTTTGGTATTTATAACTTCAATTATATAAATATTTCATTAATAATATAATTATTGCATCATCATTGTGTCATAAATAAATTAAATTTTTTAATGTCTAAAAATTAAAAATAAAATACCATTATGTAGGAAATAATTTTATCTTTCTAATGAATATTTATTGTTGAATTTATCTTATGTATAATCCTTTATTAAAAATTATTTACTTATGAAACTTTGATTTTAACTATTTTAACCCTTCGTTAAATAAATTAATATTAAATGTACTAATCTAATCCATGTGAGCCTAAATGGTCATATGTTATTCCTAAGGTTGTTTTTGGTTGAATTACTATTATCCAATAGAATTAGGACATGTGTTAGGGTAATAATAATATCATTTTTACACTTAATTACCATATTTACTTTTAACCGTGGTAAATAAAAGAAAAAAGTTATTATTCACTAAAAATTATTTTCATCTCATTGAACCACATTTTACTTACTGACATCAACCCTTTTTCTCAGATTTTTTAAATTCCATTCACAAAAGCGGTAAAATTATGTTTTATGTAATTTTGAAAATTCTCCTAGGAGGTTGGTAAAAGACGGTGAAAAGTTCAATAAAATTTTTATATATCTAAAATTATTTTAAAATGACTCCAATGAATTGAATTGAACTTATATAGGTATTATGTATCAATTTTTACCTAAAATAAATTTACATAAAATAAATAATTATTTAAATAAAAAGTAGGTTTTTAAATAGTAACCCAGTGTTTTCACTATTAATCAAAAATTGAAATATTTTAGAAAAATACCAAAATTTCACCCTAGGCTAATTTCGATATTCCCAATCCTAAAATGAAGTCCATTTTGAAAAATAAAATCTATAAAATTTCAAAAAGTTGTTATTACTATTCATAATGGCTAGTTTTAATAATATTATAATAGCATATCGTTGTTTAGTGAAACTCGGTATTGCGTACAACAGACTCTATCAAGGAAAGTCGCGATTTTGTGTAATGAAAGCCAAGTCATGGTTGCGTGTAGTGCATGACTCCTTTGTTGTTTCATATATCAAATTCTAACCATATTTCATTAATACATTGAATATAGATATATATACTCAATGTTTCATAGAATAACTACTATCAAACAAACTTGAAATAGTTTGTAACACGATCCAAGATTAGTGTTGCATATACTGAAAGCTAATACAATGTTGCATATAATGCAAGTTAATCTTGGGTTATCCCATTAAATCAAATAAATTAAAAAGAATACTTCTAATAAAATATCGGGGTGTTACATTCTACCAAACTTAAAATTAATTTCTCCCTCGATATTCGTCGGGGTTATAAAAGGTTGACTACTTGAAAGTTTCTTTAATAGAAACACACATACTAAAACTTAATTTTAGAAAGTGATGTATGAAACATAATGGTTACCCAAATTAACTCACCACTAGGTTTCCTCGTGGGATAACATAGGTTAGAATATGGATATGGAAGAGAAATCTAAACATCATGTTCTGATGGAGAGTGGTAGAGAACATGGCTATGAAAAATCCAACAATCAAATAGCCATATATTTGTGATGATAGATGGTACCATCTGATTCATCGGATATAAGGGCACTATTACAAAATTTTGGGTTTTCAGGATCATTTCTCTAATGTTGAAGAATTTTTGAATCAAAAGAAATACTTACATGATTTTGGGTACAATCTCACCATTCTTCATTCCTTGAACAATTTCTACTTCATCCCTTAAAGAAATAAAGTTCAATTTTTCATTCATGAAGTGTTAGCAGATCATGTGATAGAATGATGAGTCATTCCATCTGTTTCAAACAAAAGGTTAGAAAAAGTTATCAAATATATATAATTCCATCTATGGCGAGGTTAATCATATACGATTCCAAAAATGAACATATACTTCACATATCATACCTCTTAATAAATTTTAACTAGTTTCTACTAACCAGGGAGTTCCTGTAGGCCAGTGGTAGGCGATAAAGGCCAGTTGCACTTCGGTTGTGGCTTCGATTCCCACAGCCTTGTCCGACGCGATGGGTTGTCATCGGTCCTATATGTTGTCCTTTTTCTAAAACTACATTAGTATAAAATCCCATCAATAATATCGAAAAAAGATATATCCTTAAACAATACAAACTTATGTCCAACATAATCCATTCCAATCTTTAGGCTTATCTAAAATACTTCGGTCCAAACTCATAGTATAAAGAAAATAATTACTAGAAAGGTTATTTTGCAAGAATGTGAATACAATCATTTATCCCACATATATCATAAGATATATCTTTTTGGTTGTATTCCAAACACATGAATACCTTAGTCATATATTCTCTTGAAACATAAATTACCATAGAACCTTAGTGAAAACATGAATACTATAAAAAAGTAACTCTTTCCACATACCAAAATCCCAAATATATATATATAATCAAACCATGATATCACTTAGTCCTTATATCAATCATAAGCTCATGAATAAAATCTAAAATCTCATTATCTTCTTATCCCTTCATTATGCGCATATCATCTACTTTCCAAAAATATCTGAATAACCTTCAATGGTTACCGGTACCATTCAACATATAAATTCACATACATTAGTAAAAACAATAGTGTAACAATCCATAGATGATTTTTATTACATTGTACCATTAACTATACAACATAACTCTTGGCAAACATACAATCATTCCACTACCTTCTTAAACAACTGAATGAGCTTCAACACTTCTTTCATATCATATATCATTTGTAGTCTCCTCATCATCATCCACATAATTACTATCGATATGACAATGTTGATTCTCTTCATGAGATTTTCCCTTAGGGAATTGGTTTTCATAATGCCCATACATTCCACAATTAAAGCATCTAATCATTGTTGATGTCATAACAATACCATTATCCTTGTCCACAGTGTTAAATAAACCTTTTCCTTTTCACTTATTGGCTTTGTGTCCTTCTCTTACACACCCAAAGCATCTTCCAGTTCCTTTGAAACAATCTATCCGATGCCTCTTCCCACATGATTTACATGAGGGGAATTGATCTTTCTTTCCTCTATTATCATCATGAAACTCCATCTTTCACTTATTATCTGTGTCGGGAAACTTTCCAAAGTTGAGATTATTGATCATATTATGAGATTGCTGATTAGACATAATAACGATGTTTGGAATTTCAAATCCTGTTTCATATGGTTTCTCATGAAGAATATCATTCCATTTTCCATCATATCCTCCATTATCATGAATCTTCCTGTCTCCAGCCATTTTCTAAAACCCAAAAAGAATAGTTTGAGAGGCAAAAATCATGCTAGGGAAAACAACATAGTAAAGGGGGAGTACCGCCAATATGTAACATACTAGGTTAAATTCAAATATCGTTATTGTATTTCTAGGACAATATCCTATACATATACTTATCCTTAGGTCATCCCTAGACATACCTTAGAAATATCTCTAGGGATCTCACTAATGTTTTCGCATCCTAGTTTCCAAAGGTTGACTTATCCTTTTCTCTCATACAAACTGTAGACACCTGATGCTTGACGTACATGGACATTACATTACTTTTTCAGAATACTTAATAAATAACAAAAACAGACGCACAAGGACCGTAATAGTTTAGTGTCTTTGGAAACTCGGAATGTAGTCTTCTAATCGTGGTGAAAGATCATCAACATCTCCAATAATGATCTTCTCCTTTTGGTGTTTTTACCTAAAACCTTTCTTTATATCATGGGGAAAAGAAAACATATAATGGCTGAGATCAAATTCTCAGTAAGGGTATGAATGGATAAAGTAAAACAAACCATATAAATTTGAACTAAAAAACATGACCATAATGTTTAAACATGAAAATCTTGAGTAGTGAGATAAAACATGGAAGTACATAAGGAATAGATCATAATGAAACATCAATCATTATAAAATAGCATGGGAATAAAACATTTAATTTTGGAAACCATTAAGAACATGATATGATTTCCATAGTATCCAAGGCATTGCTGCCAAGACCATCTTAGTAGACAAAGTCCCTTTTTGAATCGAGTTCACTCCCCGTTTCAGTCCTGTAACACTGAACCAAATTAACTTACCGTTTCAGCCATGTCTATCTCATGAGATATAAATCTTTACCCAATTAATTGGAGGGAGAGATATTTCCCACCCATATCATAATGAAATCATTCTTACTTGTGCCACAAAATAAAAATACCTCATTCATAATAACCCAACGAATAAAATGGGTTTCAAAAACATCATCCCATCATCACATAATCCATATAAAAGAAATGGATACCATTTCATAATAAGAAAATTGAAACCATGTAAATCATAGAGACATTATACTTGAAACATACACATATGATATAATTTCATCTTAGATGGAAAATGGTTTTGATAAAACCCTTGAAATGAATTCTTGAGGAAAATATCCTTTCTTTTTCAAAAATAAATTTCTTTTCACAAAACATCTTGAAATTTTAAAAGAAAGAGTTTTTTTGAAAATAGTCATGAAATATTTTGGAGGATGATTCATGAAAATAAGGCTTTATAAAACCGTAAAAATATGTTCACGCCATATAAGTTAAAAAACATTCTCTTTGAACTTTTACCGAAAAAGTCAAAAAGTACCTCGTATGGTAAACAAAAGCAAGATTCCTTCCATAAAACAAAGTAAAAGTCAAGAGGGGTAAAAACGACTGTAGAAATACTTGGAATAATATTAAACACAATATGAAAACATTTTTATGGACATGGATGAAAAATATAACCCCAGTAAATACATACGTATAATCAATCTCGGATAAAAATTAGATTACAAAATTATCCCTTACCATAGGTCCGATATGCTTCCTACATATCCGAACCACCTGTATAATGATTTAAATAATGTCATTGAAATATCACATAATCATCTTCATTGTTATTATATCATATATATGGTTTATTTATGACTTTATATTACCCGTTCTTTTGTAAATTCCATGTTAAAGAGTGTTTTGGGTAAAATAGTTTCATTTGTCATCTATGTTCTGACTTGTAATTATTCATATGATTACTTAGATCATGATTAAATAATTCCAGAATATAAAACATGATTTATATATAATATATATTCAGAGTATACATATATATAATAGATCGATAAATGGAATGAAATACACCACTCATGGAGATGGTAGGTCGTACGTACGCATGAACGTTGATTTCATTTCCTCAGGGAATTGAATGGAATTAAATGGATGACATACATATATATATACATAAATCCAGTATTATTATTATGTCATATATTTCAAGATTAATTATTATATATACTTTATAGTCATTCATGAATGGTTAATCATTGAAAATGAATCTCAACGCGTCGTGGAGACGGTAGTCCGTCCGTACGCACGAGTGATGATATCATTCCCATAATTATTGAATTGAATTAGAGTGGATGATACAATATATCATAATCAGTATGATGTTATAATAACTATGTATAGTTATTCTTTACACCATTATACCCATCCAAGTAAGGTGGTGTTGGAAAAACATATTACACCACAACATGGAGACGGTATTCCGTACGTACGCACGCACTGTGATTTCGTTTTCCTTAGGATTGATAGAAGGTGAAATTGGGGTTTTTCATATTTATAATAACATATCAGTATATGAGGGATACTGATGTTATTACTTAATAATTAAATATCTAAAGAAGATGGAGTAGAAGAATAATGGAACTTGAAGAAAACGGTAGAAGGTATTACCTCTTTCTCGAAGTGCCTCCTTTAAACATTCTCTTAGGGCACTAAAATAGGTCTTTGAAGAATACCAGGACCTCTAGGATGTTTCTAGTGAAGTGGAGAAGAGAATTTGGCAGGTGTTGGCCGATCTTGAAGGCTCAATGTGGTGTGAGGAAGAGAGGGAGGAGGTGCCCTTTTATAAGGGAGGAGAGGGGCACCTTTGGAAAAACTAAAAATATTATTTTATTATAAAGTCATATTCGGTTATTAATAGCTCCAAATTGATTTATTTAAAATATAAGGTGGGTATGGGTCTAAATCCTCTCATAAAATAAACTTTAGACACGTTTAGGTATATATTTTAACCTTATCATTTATATTTAACTTTAAGTTAGATAATATAACTTTTACCGTGTCTTCTTGTTTTCTTACACGATAAGGTTAATAAACATACTATAATAAGTCAAACAAACCCCAAGTTGTTTATTATTAATATATATAACATTAGATAAGTCATTTGGTGGTACTTTAGATTTTTAGGAATAAAATAACAATTAATAATATAATATTTGTTTTAAAAACTATTTTATGTCAATTTTGAAAATATTTGGTAATTGATTTTTGTGAAAATCATAACAGATATATTAGATCGAATAAATTTAATAAAATCAATAATATCATGTCATATTAACCTATAAAATTATTGTAATTCATAAAAAGACTGAAATTACATTTATTTGAGTATTTATAACATCAATTATGTAAATATTTCATTAATAATATAATCACTGCATCATCATTGTGTCATAAATAAATTATATTATTTAAAGTCTAAAAATTAGAAATAAAAAACAATAATATAGGAAATATTTTTATCTTTCTAATTAATATTTATAGTCTAATTTATCTTATATATAAACCTATATTAAAAATGATTTACTTATTAATCTTTGATTTTAACTATTTTAACCCTTCTTTAAATAAATTAATATTAAATGTCCTAATCTAATCCAAGTGGGCCTAAATGGTCACATTTTTTCCCTAACACTGTTTTTGGTCGAATTACACTTATCCAATAGAATTAGGACATGTTTTAGAGTAATAATAATATCATTTTTACCCTTTATTACCCTATTTACTTTTAACCGTGGTAAATAAAAGTAAAAAGTTACTATTCACCAAAAATTATTTCCATCTCATTGAACCACATTTTACTTACTGACATCAACCGTGTCTCTCAGATTTTTGAAATTCCATTCACAAAAGAGGTAAAATTATGTTTTATGTAAATTTTCAAATTCTCCTATGAGGTGGGTAAAAGATGGTGAAATGTTAAATAAAATTTATATATATATATAAATTTATTATAAAATGACTTCAATGAATTGCATTGAACTTATATAGGTATTATTTATTAATTCTGACCAAAAATAAATTTAAATAAAATAAATAATTATTTAAATAAAAAGATGGTTTTTAAATAGTAACCCAGTGTTTTCACTATTCATCACAAATTGAATGTTTTCAGAAAAATACCAAAATTTCACCCTAGGATAATTTCGATATTCTGAATCCTAAAATGAAGTCCATTTTAAAAAATAAAATCTATAAAATTTCAAAAAGTGGTTATTATTATTCATAATGGCCATTTTTAATAATATTTTAATAGCATATCATTGTTTAGTGAAACTCAGTATTACGTACAACACACTCTATCGAGGAAAGTCACGATTACGTGTAATGAAAGCCATGTTAGTATTGTGTGTAGTGAACGAATCCTTTGTTGTTTCGTATAACAAAATCCAACCACATTTCATTAATAAATTGGATATATATATATATTGACTCAATGTTGCGTAGAATAACTACTATCAAACAAACTTGAAATCGTTTGTAACACGATCCAAGATTAGTGTTGCATATACTGCAAGCTAATACGGTGTTGCGTATAACACAAGATAATATTGGGTTATCACAATACATCAAATAAATTAAAAATAATACTTCTCATAAAATCTTGGGGTGTTACACCAACAAATCGAACATCTTCCAAAATAAAATTTATCACTTAATCACCAAACTATTTTCCTATAATAAGTGAATTTATTTGATAAGACATAAGATCCCATATCAAATTATTATTGATTAATAAAATTATTTAACTAAAAAAATTAGTCACACTAGCCATGGATTTTAAGTAGTCCAGTGGTAGGTGATAAATCCCCATCACACTCTAGTTGTGGGCTCGATTCCCATAGCTTTGTCTGATGCGATGGGTTGTCATATGTTCTGTGGGTTATTATTTTTCAAAAACTATATTTTATAACATTACCAATATAAGATAAATTCCTCAAAATAACCATAACATAATTTACCAACAAATTTCATCTCATACATAGCATTTTCAACCCAAAATATAATAACACGTAATTAGTTCAAACCCAATGTTCATATAAAACCAAATGTCTATCTATAACTATATCTACAAGAGAAAAGATTATTCTTCCTCAAATATCATTTTCATATGTAAAACTGCAGGGTTACAAATACAAGAGAAAATTATTCCAATGTAATCCCATCAAAAAGGAGAAATAATACTTTTAAACATTTCTCCAACCATTTATTTCAATATATCATTTTCTTTGACCAAGAAAATATCTTATAGAATAGGGAATTCACTCAGGTAATGGACAGGTCCCCTATATTTACGAAAAATGACTGTAAATTGATTCTTGGGGCCATTATTATTTTCTTCTATAGTACTCTTCATTTTTTCTTGGCAATTATTCACTTTATTTCTTTCTTTCCCACATGTAAATCATTTATTTGTTTAATTGAGACACTTTACTCGGTGTCTCCTTTCACATTTCCTGAATGATGGAAATCGAGGATCCTTTTCTCCATCGTCTCTAATACTTGATCTCTTATCATTCATCACATTTCTCTTCTTTATTTAGTCCGGAAGCTGGTATTAAAATATGTTATTGATCATAATTTTGAAAAACTGATTTTTCATAAACATGATATTTGTTACACCTATCAACATTCTATTTTTGTGCATTTACACCATTGTTTCCACCTTGTTCATCATTCTCAATGTTACTATGACTTCATTCGAATCCAACCATTGACTAAAACCAGAAAGCATTGTGTGAGTAACAGTAGTCATAAAATAATTTCTATAATATCATGACACCATATTTTCTATCTGAAACACCTTAGGATTAACCAATGTCATTTATTATCATCTTATATTAAAATACTTAATATAGGTTTGTAAAGAAAGTTTAAATTATTCTAAACAAGTCCCCCTAGAGTGTCGTAACCAATAGTGTAGCAAGGCCAATTGTCGTGCACCAGTTCCTGTTTGAGTATAGCTCAAAGCGGTGTTTTCGGGTTTTAACCCTAGGTAAATCTATTCCTGAACCGCCTCTACTTGCTCGTATCCAGACAGAGATGTATTGCTTAGAAAACTCACAAAATATCACCAATACCAAAATTTTATGATTTTATTCTATAATATTCCTAAAAATATATCTTAGGGTTATGTTCTCTAATCATAAAATATCTAAATCTAGTTTCCACGTTTATGTACTAAACATCCTCTGATACCAAATGTAATTCCCTGACCCAAGAAGCCCAGAGTCGGTGCATTATTTTATATCATTGTCATGATAATAAAATATCATGTCTCGAAAGACCGATTAGTTTAGTAGCCTTGGAAGTACTAGATACATTCATAAGGATTACATTACATCATAAAATAGAAAACTAAAACAACATGGCTTCCATATAAAACACTAAGATCCCATAGACTACACCTAAAGGTCAGTTATAATATACTTCTTTCCATCCTGTAATAAATAATACATAGGAAGGGGTGGGCTCAGATCTTCAGTAAGGATAACATTTAGCGCAAACTTTCATAAATAAGCATAAACATTTAAGGAAGTCTGTAAGACTCAAACAAAAGACTTTTATACTTGAACTTTATCATAATACGGAAAAGATAAAATCAAATAATTCCATTTATTTATTCACTTGGGTATTCTACTAGTCGAATAATCACATGGAATATAAATATCCAATTTCATAATGATGGAATGCATAATTCAAGACTTTAATAATCACATAATCAAGGCCTTGTGCCAAGACTAAAAATAAGATTTTGTCAAGGCCTTTTGACAAGAAGCTACTTTGCCTCATGAGACATACCGATTCATCGAGGAGCTATAGCGGGCTCCACCTGTCACTTACAAAGTTCAATGCATTCCTCATATGAAAATTTTGAAACATAATATAAAAATTCGTATTAATACAAGCATATGATATGTCTATACTTTATCCACAATCCATGAATGATATAAAAATAAAACATCCAAAGCCAAAGATAACTCATTCTATACAATATGAAAGATTATATTGTAACAGATTAACCTCAATTGCGATTAATGAAGGATATTGATGTAGATTAAAATAATCATCAAAACCATTTTAGAGAAATATCCCCTTTTTCTTGAAAACATTTAAATGTCACACTATTTGTCAAGAATCCATTTTAAAATAGATATATTAATCGAAGTGTACCACACCACTTTGAAACTTTTAAAAAGTTTTTTAATTTTAAAATATTAATCTAAATATAAATAAATCTTTAAAACCATTTTTAAAACATGGACATTAATGAGAATTATTTAGAATAATAAATCTTTAAAACATTTAAAATGACATTTTAGTTTGAGTTCCTAAAAAAATAAATACACTTTAATACAAGTAATTGAGGTAATAAAAACATTATAATATCATGAGAATAAATGGATTCATGATATACTATGTCAAAGTACATTATATACAACATATAAAAGTGATTTGGTGTATAACATCAAAGAAGTCTCAATAGAATGTAAATTGAGATGAAATATCTTATAAAGACCATATACTTAGGCTAAGGATAAATGAATGACATAATTATGTGTGAAAATTTTTAAAACACTAAATATTATTGGATATTAGGTGTAAATCAAATAGAGGACATTCACAAATATTCTTGTAAAGACAACACTATTGAATTGGATGCTTAACTCAAAAAATGGAGATTGAGTTAAAATTACACTTATCATGTTCATACCGATGACTTGAGAATTTATCAATGGAGTGACTATGTGTATCAAAAGTATATCCACAGAAAGGGGAGTGTAATTTACAGAATAATCAAATGAGTAGTGATTCCACACATAATATTGGAGTAAAATAATCAATGAAGTATCTGTAAAGCTGGATGAGTGGAAATTGAAATTTCAAATTCCCTTATTGATTTGGTAACATACGAAACATAAAAACAAGAAATAAGGATAATAAAATGATGATGAAAATATCCATTAGTTAATGTATATTACCCAATTAATACAATCAGGAGTAGTACACACTCCACATCCAATAAATAAGTGGTGAACAATGGAAATCTCCCAGAATTAAATGTGAGATAAGAAGACCATTACTTTATACTTTTTCCTTGGTAGAGGGTAGGTTAAGCTCGTGTATAATGGTGAAATAATTGTTATTAAATTATACAAGAATCATATACATTAATATGATATCATATATGATCTTTTATCATTTCTTTATTAATAATATCTTAGTATTATCGTCATTTTGGGTGTTAACGAATTCGTTTTCCTTTATATTTGTTGTTATGGAGTCATATTTGTTATGGATGGTATGTATCTTATTCATATAAATAATTATATCATATCTCTAAAAATTATTTTTAATGATTGATGGAAATTTAGTCTTGAATGGATATGATGGATAATGAATCTCATCGCGTTCATGGAGACGGTAATCCGTACGTACACACGAGCAACAATATAATTCATTTGATATTAAAATAATATATATTTGGATGTTATATCATAAATAAAGAATCATTATCATGTTATATTAATTATTTACATCAATTACACATCATTATTATACTCATCCAAATAATAATGTATTGAATAAAAATTATACTATGACGTAGAGACGGTAAGCCGTATGTACACATGTATGGTGACATGTCATTCAAAGGATGGATAGAATAATGAATATGGTTGTACCATATTCATAATAACATCACAATATATAGAAGATACTGGATTTATTATTTTGGAATAGAAACAACAAATTAAGAGGAAGTTGAAGAAGAAATGAACTTGAAAGAGGTGATGATATATTTACCTCTTCTTCGGGTTCTTCCACTGGATTTGATAAAAAGGGATCCATAGGTTGGATTTATGACTAAAAGAGGGACTCTAGGATAAATTTAGGATAGTTGAAAATGTATTTGGGCAGAGTTTGGCTGACCCAAAAGGTTTTTAAGTTTTGAATTTGAGGGGCGAGTGAGTTCCCTTATATAAGAGGGGTGAGGGGTACCTTAGTAAAATCAAGAAATATTATTTTATAATAAAATCAATTTTATTTTTTATGGTTTCAAAATGGATTATTTAAAGAATAAGGTGGTTATGGGTCACAAACCACTCAACCAATATGTTTTAGGTAGTTTTGGGTCACTATATTAACCTTATATTATAGATTTAACTCTTAGTTAAATAGTATGACATTTACCATGTCTCTTTATATTGTTATATTATATGGCAACTACACTTACTATATACATCCAAGATAACCCCTTGCGGTTCATTAATGATACAAATATCATTAACTAAGTCTTTTGTACGAACCGTATATTTTTCGGAATAAAATATCATTTAATAATATAATATTTGTTTTAAAAACTCTTTAATGTCAGTTTTGACACTATTTTGTATTTTTTTTCTAAATTCATAAAAGCATTATTTCTTCAAAAAAAAATTCATATAACCAACCTAATATGTAATATTAACCTATAAAATTAGCGTAATTCATAAAAAGTCTCAATTTATATTTATTTGGATATTTATAGTATTTAATAGTTTAATATTTCATTAATTAGGTAATTACTGCATCATCATTGTGTCATTAATAAATTAAATTATTTAATGTCTAAAAAATATAAATAAAATACCATTATTTAGGAAATATTTATTTATTTATAATGAATATTTATAGTCAAATTTATCTTATGTGAAACCTTATATTAAAAATTTTTTAGCTATTAAACATTGATTTTAACTCTTTTAACTCTTCTTTGAATTAAATAATAATAAATGTCCTAATTTAATCAAAGTGGACCAAAGAGGTTCATATTCTATTCCTATGGTTGTTTTTAGTCGAATAATACTTATAAAATAGAATTAGGACATGTCTTAGGGTAATAATAATATCATTTTTACCCTTAATTACCAGATTTACTTTTAACCGTGGTAAATAAACGTAAAATGTTACTATTCACAAAAAATTATTTTCATCTTATTGAACCAAAATTTTCATACTAATTTCAACCATGTATCTAATATTTTTGAAATTCCACTCACCGTGAAATAAAATTATGTTCTATATGAATTTGAAAATTCTCTTAAGAGGTGGGTAAAAGACGGTGAAAAGTTCAATAAAATTTTTATAATTCTAAAATTGTTATAAACTGACCCCAAAGAATTAAATTGAAATCATATAGGTTTTATGTATCTATGTTTTCCTAAAAAATTTAAATAAATTGAATCATTATTTAAAAAATATTTGGTTTTAAACTATAACTCACTATTATTCACAATTCATCAAAAATTAAACATTTTCAAAAACATACAAAAAATTAACCCTAAGCTAATTTTGTTATTCCGAAAAAAATTAAGATTATTTTACCAAATTCAAAACATATAAATTTCATTTATTAGTATAAAATTATTCCCTATTGTTAAAACCAAAAATCGTATTTTTATGAAATAATAACTATCAAAAGATTGACATTTGTTTATGTCTAATTTCAAAGTAAAATTTCATCCAATGACTAAAATTGGATTAAATGGTAAAAATATAATTTAATTATACATCAAAACCATTTTTATTAATTTTTTAATACTATAATTTATTTTGAATAAAAAAATGTTTTTATTTAAAATATATTATTTTTCACTATTCACCAAATTATGAAAGTTATCAGAAAAATAAAAAATTTTTATTGAAACTAAATTCTTGTGTCCTGATCCTAAAAAAAAATTTATTTTGAGAAATTGAATATATAAAAATTTCAAATATTTGATTTAAAAAGGTTTCTCCATTAAAAGGTCATAAAATTTCATTTTTAAAAAAAATACTTCTTTTATCTGAAAAAAATGAATTTGTCCTTACATTATGTCTAACAAACTCATAATATGGATTGTAAAATTATAAGGGTTATATAAAGTTCAAAATTATGTTAATAATATTCATAACTGCTTTTGAACGACTGGTTTGGTATGTCGTGGGGCGCTTGAACTCGATGATGCGTGTAGTATATGTTATTGAATTACATTGAAGAACTAACATAATATGAAATCTTGGGGTGTTAAAATTTGTCTCATGATAATACCAATTCAATGAAGGTATTTCACTAACTAGTCCAAAACATGTGTATTCCATGTCAAAATAATTCCTATTGTAGTGAAATAATGAACTTAAATAACAAAAAATGTGCCTTAACAATTATCTGTACAGAATTATAGATATAGATTTATAATTAATTCCCCAGTTAATCAAATAGTAATCATAGTGATCACCATATGTAAAAATGTAATACAGTTTAAGAAATAATAATATCAATTGAATTAGAATATGGAAATTAAAGATAAAATAAATTTATAATAGAAATGATTATAAAGAAGTGATTGATTCATGATAATGTTAGTAATCACAAATGAAAGTGATATTGCAAAGATAAATTTTACCATGTCGTAATTTTTATATCAAAATACCTTTGATGAGATAGTTATTACTGAAACATAAAATACCATTAATTATGATTTAATAATGATAAAAAATAAAAAATGGGACGTTTATACTCCACATTAATGTGAATATTTATATAATAACTAATATGTCACAATGGAATGTAAGTTGAGACGAAATACCATACCTCGAGTCTAGCTTTCCAAATGTGTCTTTATCCTCCTAAATAATAAATATATTTATTATATAATTGATTGCGAAATTTATCATGTTTATTATTAATTTTATTTCTTTTATTATAGTGTTTTATACAAATAAATAAAAAATTATGTTTATGTCTGGTATTCTGAAAAAATTGGGTTCACATTTCAAAAAAAAAAACATTTGTAGGTCGACTATAGTCAAAAGGGGTATTATATTAAAATATCATGAATAATAATCTTGTAATAATTATAATATATATATATATATTAATTATTTTTAAAAACCAATCTTGGCATATTTTTATAAAAAATATACCAACGTTAGAATCGTGGAGACGTCAAGTTGTACATACGCATGAGTAATATTCCCATTATTCAATGACAATTATCGAAAAATGTAGTAAACATTTTATTTTTATTGAATGATAATTATAATAAAAATTCCAAGTTATTAATCATATATAATAATTAATATAATTTTTGTGATGTATAAGGAATCACCTTAAGCTTAGGAGGTGGTAGTCCACAATCCCACGAATGACGTTATCACTTTTTTTAGTGTCTGAATAGGGTAATATAGAAAATGATATTATATATATTTATATAAATTTAATTATGTAATAAGTACAATATAAATTACTTTTTTGTCACATATTATAAAATAAAACCATAATTAATATATTTTATGTAGTGTGTGAATGTATCACATCATTTTGAGGAGGTTGTAGTCCACACAACCATAAATGATGTTATTGTATATACACAAAATGGAAATAATTAATGTATGGTGTTTAATAAAATTACATAATTATGAGGAAAATAATAATATCATATATATCATATAAAAATAATATGTCTATCATATTTCCCAACCATGAAAGGTGGTAATGGAAAATAAATTACACTGTTTCACGGTGTGGTTGTCCACCATACACACGAACGGAAAATTTGTTACCCATTTGATGAATGATTGTAAAGGTTTAGTAATAAACATTAACATAATAAAATATCAATATATTTAGGACATTTAGGTTATTATATAATAATATAATATTAATTATTGAATGGCTAGAGAGTGAAATAAAAAATGAGATATTTTTAGAATGTCACCTATTTTTCGGGTAACGTTTTTTTGTTTGCCTCAATAGACTTCATTGGTTTCCTTTCATCATAATTATATGATTTTTGTTTGATGTGAGGGATGTTTGGATATTATTTGGGCATTATTTGGATGATAACTATGTATTTTTATGTGTGAATAAGTTGGATGGGACAATCCCTTTTTATAGTGGAGGAGGAGTGGAATTCATGTAAATATAAAAAGGTAAACACTATTGAGTGGTCACCCTCATATAATGTGTGTCTAAAATAATTAACCCAATTAGATAAAAGAGAGTATATATGCTATATATGTCTATAAAATAGGTTTTGGACAAGTTTATAAGTCAATTTGGCCCATCATTTTAATGTTTAGTCGCTTAGTAAGATTAATTTTACCTTAATTTCATTAATATATTTATACTTAATTCACTAGTATTCTCGGTCAAAAAAATATTTGAAAAATCTTGAAATTATAAATTATTCGGATTTTGAAAAAATTAATTTTACAAAAATCAATTCAGATAAGTGTCAGAAATTAATTATAATATAATCCCACTGATGATATGAGGAATGTAGCTTTTAACATAAAAATGTTCAAAATCATGAAATAATTTTATATAAAATATCAATGTGAAATCAATTGCAATTAAAAAATTGGATTAAATTATTTATAATTGATCTAATTTTAATATAAAACAAATTTAAAATTTAATTTAACTTTATAAATAAATTAGATTAAAGAAACTATTTTGATTAAAATTCAGTATTTTTAAAAGTTAATTAAAAAATGAATCATCAATTATAAATACTAATCATTCACCATAATCTAATTTTGACATTCAAATTTTAAAAAACCTGGTTATTTTTAACTATATAATTTCTAAAAATGAAAAATCCTAGTCTTAATATAGTTATTTCATTAAAAGGTGATAAATGTACATTTATAAAAATAAAGATTTTGATATGTAACATTGGGTTTATTTAAACTTTATTCTTATCATATATAATGGATTATTTTAAAAAAAATATGACTAAATATAATATATATATATACAAATATATTACATTAATATAATCGACTAATTTTTTAATTAACTTTATTAGGATAAAATTTCTTTGTGAGCATAAAAATTGTTTTTTATAAATACATTCCCTTTACATTAAATTAGTTCTTATAATCATTTATAATTAATTTTAAACCACAAAATTTAACAATGAATTTTCATAAGATAGTTAATATTATTCATATCCATTATTTTCATTACTATGTTGTATCTTATATTTTAAATAACAATATCTTAATTATATATTATTGTTTACTAAAACCGGTTCTTACGTGTAACCTAAACTACTTAACCAGTTATTTCATCCATGTAACACAAGATTACAAAGTGTTTCATTCATTTAAAGATATTTATTTGAATAATTTTAAATATTAAATAGATCTTAAAGACTTGTGATGTTATATTCCTTTTTAAACATGTTGTTGCGTATCATAAATTCAATAAAATACAATGTTCTTACATAATTTTTTCAAACCCTTTAATCTTATTTTAAATAAAAAATTTTGTTTTATAATGGATTTAAAACAATCAAATAAAATATTAAAATAAAATATCCAAACATGAGAATGTTACAAAAAAAAAATCGATCAACCACGTAAAAATGGCCATCTGAGTATAGTGTTTTGGTTATAACCCTCTATATGAAATTTTTTCATGTGCCTCCATAACATTGAATAAAGAAGAAACATGAGATTGTTATAGATTATGAGGTAATAATAGTATTTGACAAACAATTTTATTTGTTAGTTTATTTTATACTAACAATTTTAAATTCCTCTCAAAGGTCATCCTTATCATATTTTTTAGCAACCATCAATCAGTTTCTAATAAATGTAATTGCTGAATCTGGAATATGAATTAGACGTTAATTTTTATAAAAAAACTCTATTGATCGGTAGTATAAAATCAATATAAAATTATGAATACTATAAAATCTATGTTCTTATGAGATGTAAATCTATTATATAGATATATTGGTGAGTTAAATATATATATTATGTTATATATGGTGTGAAATGGAAATATTAAAATACAGAAGTAAATTGAAAATGATTTATGTTTTTTTAAGACCGAAAGCATAGAGTTATTATTGGAGAATTCAGAATGTTAACCATCTATATAAAACTAATTTAATCAATATAATTGATCTAATATTGTAAGATCCATGAACTTGTTGGACGAATTATTTTATGAATTTTATTAAAACACAAGAATAAAATATATTTTAAATTTAATGAATTCAATTTTATAAATAAACTGTTAATGTAAAGGTAATTCATGGACATCCTATAAATTTTATATTTTTGTAAAATGGATATGCTATATTAAATTGAATTAAGAAATTTCATAATAAATATAATTAAGTCTAATATTTTTATAAATTTTATAAAGATTGTAAACTGTAATAAAGGTAAGAAGATATACTGATATTGTAATCTTTATCAATTGTAAAATGTAGGGATTTAGTGTATGAATTATGTAATTGAAGAGTAATAAATTGTTTTTATTTAGTACAATCCATAAATTTTATAAATATTTTTTCTAAATAATAAAGGTAATAAACTATATGAAGGTTACAAAAAATATTATAGGTAATTAAATCAATGAATATTATCTAGAATAAGAAAGGTAATGAATAATATAAATATTATCTAATATATTAAATTTAATAATAGTTTGAATATAACATTGGGGAATTTTTTATTAGAGTTTAATGAATGAAAGATATTATATGAATATATAATATGGGAGAGAATGTAAATGATTATATCACTAATCCGAAAAAATTAACAGCAATGACTGAATTACAAACCTACAAGAAAGTCATCCATTTATTTCATCTTGAGCATCTATTGCATCCATGATTCCATGAAATAGAAATTTTTATTGGCATATAGTATTTCCATAATTTTTATTGTATGATAATGTGATGATAAAATAATTTAATTAACATAATTTAATGATTTTTTGGATATAAAATAAATAATACCAAATGTAATAGATGTCTTTAACCTAAATTCACAGTAATAGTAGAGACTGATAAGTGATTAATGTAAAATAATCTGAAATAAGATTATCTGAAAAAAATATTGAAGGAATATATAAATAAAGCATAAGAAAATACATTATTAATGTATAGTGATAATATAAAATATATTCTTTACAAATGAGAAAAAATTATAGGGGAAAATTTCCAATATGCATCTATTTTCTATAAACTGATACAACATAAAACTATAAGTGGAATATACATCTGTTGAAGATTAAAGTACTTTCAATTTCAATTTCACATCATTGGATTTCAATAACATTGAATTTTTATACAAAGTAAAAATGATAATTACCAAAACAATGCAAAAATTAATTATAGATAATAATTTAAATTATGTTAGAAACAAATATTTAATATGATTACGATCTGATTTGACAGACTATAACATCTAAAATTTATATGTATAACATAAATTTCAGGCATATAGAAGATGATGTGTCAAATTTATAGGAATAATGAAACATAAAAAGGGAAAATAGATGAAGGTTATGGGATTGAAAATCAAAAATATACTTAAACAAATTTTACCATTTTTTGTGACTATGAAACAATATTCAGAGATGACACAACCGTCAAATCGCATATTTTGACCACAAAATGATGGAAATTTCATGATTAATTATTAATTATGATTAAAAAGATATATCTACCGAGAGATTCCATATATGATTTTTTGATTTCTAAAAAGGTTTGAATATAATATAATGGGGTAGTAGAAAGAACATAGTGTTTAGGTGTGGATGTTCCTGGAAAAAAGATAAAATTAATGGAGGTTTAAATATATTCTACCATAGAAAATAGTTAAGATTAATGGTTTTCATGAAGAATAAGTGTGATAATATCAAGATGCGATGGATGGATGAGGGGATCCTCATTTGATTAAGTGGTGGGGGGATTTATATGTGATGGAGAGTCGAATAAATTTGAAGACTTTTATAATAGTTGTACAATATAGATGTTGAGTCATGAGTAGGGATGTCAAACTTGGTAAATTAGCATGGATGAATTTTATCTCCGGTGTATGATTTGGGAGAAATTACTAAATGATTGATAAATTTGTGGGGATGATAGGAAACTAAATAGTGGAACTATAGCTCATGGACCACTACAACCCTAGTTAATTTTTATGTTATTAATGAAGGAGAAGGGGTATCGAAGGAGAGGAATGAGAGTGTAAATTTGAATAGGATATTACATCCTCCAATCCACCTCCCCAATTAATCCCAAAAATCAACCAACACCAAAATAAATAATATTTCCACTATTTAAAATATAAACCCACCCAAACACCACCAGTATGTTATTAGATCCCACCAGTTGTCTAGTGGATCAACACCATGTCGATGATCCCCGAAAGTGGGTTAGGAAACTAGTTATCCCACTATCTAGTTGGTGGTGTTGCTACTGAAGTTCTTCATCCTAACTAACCTAGGCCTTCTATAAAATTTTCACAAACCCACATTGCATTACTCACGATGAAAACCCAATCTAAAAAAACTTTTTTATAACATTCAAACTCTTATATCCTCATTTTGATTCCCAATATTCAAAACAAACCATCCACAATACGAAAATTTTATGTTCCAACTGGAATTTAATGCTAATGATGACATACGTTGATACATACATACACATACACACATATGCATATTTATATATAAATACATACATATAAATATTTTCACATAGATACATATATACATACAAATACACACACATGAATTCATACACATATGTTCACAAACACATATACTATATCATCCTCCAATTTAGGTATATTTCACTTTTATTATGTTTCATAAATATATTTTTTATTAGGTTTGGTCTTTTTATTTTTCAGATGGTTTTAGATTATTTTGAGGTGTTCTGGAGGGTACACGGTTGATGCATTTGATAGTATGAGGGTATTGTATTTAGTTCATTTTATTTCAAATAATTTGGCCAAATAATGTTGTAAATATTTGAATTTGTAAATTTATATATTTTTATCATTTACATAGTGGGAACATAGTTTCCAAACAATGTGACCTAACCATTTTATGTAATTAATGAAATTCAAAAATTAGATTTATAACCTAAAAACACCTCTAAACCCTCATTAATCTTCCCTTAACATAGGCTCTTGAACCGCAGGATTATTCAAGGAAATTTGGCTGATCCTCTTCCATCCATAGATAAATTACAATTAATCTTTGAGAATTTGACATATGATATCAAATGTAAGAATCATATTTCTCATTACCCTACTGGATATTCTCACTTTATATCACAATGGTTACTTATATCAAGGCTATCATGATAATATATAGGGTTTGAAATAGATTTTAATGAGAAATCTATGTGATTCGTTAAAAGGGAGGTGATAAATTCTTGGATCTGTGATATTTTGGGGTGGTTCTTAAGAAAAAAACCATTTGATATAGGTGGATGTTTGGTTTGTGGATGTTTTCATCGGATTAATTATAAAGAGTAATTTGGATAAAATTATAAGATATAGATTATTCGATAAGTCTTATGGATATTTTTCTACAATGGTTTTAGATGATTTGCGTATAATGTTCATCAATAGACATAACTTCCATCGGATAGACTTCAGTGACCATTGTGTCATATGTATAAGGGGTTCTGTAGTGAGGATCTATTGATAATAATAAGATCATTGGAATAATCTCTCACAATTTCTATTTTGTGGATACAGTTATACATATATTTGAATACCCTAATGTAGGTATATGAAACACATCCGTACCCTTTCATGGTTACAAGGATACCATTACAAAGGTAAAGGAAACTTATGCTACCCTTATAAAACCATTTAATTACCATTACATAGTTATATATTTCTTCTTGATAATTTTTTATCAATGGTTTAAATGAAATATAATACTATATATCAATAATTTCTCAAGTAAATGGATGTTTTTACATGAAAGTAGAAGTCTAGTGAATATTTTGACCAAAAAAAGACCTCTATAAAGACATGAGGTGTTCTAGTTCTAAATAATAGTGATAAATAAATTATAATTTTATGTTTTTACATAATTTCTTAATATAAGAATGAAGATAAGTGGTGAGTGAGTTATTTTTAGTTGTTTTTATCTCCCATAATGAAAAATATTATCACTGTTCTACATATATATATGTCATTTTCTAAACAATATTAAAACTTATTTATGAAATTCAATTTTAATATAAAATATAGTGAAATCATGGATTTTATGAGTGGGTATTAGGATAGTGTCAATATTAAAATTCATAGTGCACATAACTCAGGAGGTGAAAGTTATTGGACAAGATATCTATCTGATAACATTGTGAAAATGTTTTTCCAATTCACAGACTGATGTTCTTATATGAATGACTCTATATTCTAAATATTTCCTTATCGGTTCTATCCATTAGAATGAATGAACAAGGTTTTTTGCCTCTAAAGTGTCTTTATCTCCCACGAAGTGGTAACAATGGTATATAGTTCAATTATACATTATATTATAACATATTTTCATGAAGGTATGAACTCTATTAAATATTTTTAATCATCTAATTTTATCGATTTAATAGTTTTTATGGGATAATAGAAGGCTTCAAGAGAGTCTGTACTTGTTCATAGCTAAGAGCCTTAGTTTTTGGAAGTGTGGTCTAATTCTCACAATATGTACATTGTTTTTCTAACTATGAATAGTAATAATGTGGCCTAAAGAGAATGATGTCATGGAATTTATAAACCATGAAATTAATCCCAGACAACCATGGGACCGAGATATGAATGCTCATTGAATGGAAAACCATGAAAAATATTCTTCACAATTTTTCAAAATCTATAATAAATTATAGGTAAAATTAGATATATTGGTGTAACTTTTCTCCATATCATGTTCCTAACCAAGCGAGGGGGTGGACTTGTTGTGTAGTGGAATTACATAGGTTTTCCAGGGTTGAATAACAAGGTACCTTGTCAGGAAAGAGATGGAGACTTTGTATAACATAAAATCCTAGGTCAATGCATTTTTGGAAGACCATGAAAGGGGTGTTCAAAGGGTGAAATGGTAGAACATGGTTGGTTAACTATTATTCTAACCATATGACAAAACATGTTCCCCTTTAAAAAGTGTTATTTTATCATTTTACATTCCAATCTTAAATCTATTTTTCTCATATTTCACCCTTTATTTCCAATGAAAAAATAAAAGGATCTCTCTATTTTATCTCCTCATTGGTATTGATCTATCTCTTCCATGAAAGCTCAAAATCAACCATTGTATATATATTTTTATCACTCTTAGTAAGGATAATGTTACTATTTTAATTTTCATAGTTTCTCTCATCATCATTTATGATATATTTAGGCAAGATAATAGTCCCTTTTTTTATGGAGGTTGTATTTTTTTAGATATCTCCAATTTTATCCAAAATTAAATGTCAATTATAGATGACGTGTCTTCAAAAATTTCTTGTTATGTGGTATAGTAGTTTACCCTAACCTTTGAGTAGATTATATCATGTGTCATTGTGTCACGCACTAGAATTTATACACATCACCTTAAAATGATCAATTCATTTTATTAATTTTCTGGACCGAGACCCTGATACATCCATATATAATTGACATTGTCAAAGGTTGTGATTGTGACATGAACCATCACTATTAAGGTGTGATTCGTATATATCCATTATTAAATGTAATTAAATTAAATGTTTAAATTAAATTGAATGTATTGTCAAATGGTTGTTATTTCACCTGCCATTGGATTTGGTTGGTGTTTCATGACCTAAACCCATGCCACCGACTGGTTTTGTTTACTAAATCCTATGACACCATTACCATGTCCTTATGACCAACCACCCTTTAAATGTTTTTCAGAATATCATTTATAATATTAACATTTAAATTGAATTAAATGGAATGTGAATGGGATCACCATGTCACAAGGAACTTGATAAATTATATAGCATACCCATAAATATATGGGAATGAATGAAATGTAAAATGGTATAAATACATCACTTGGCCTTGTTAAATTATGGATTTTTCTCCAGGATTTATCATGACTATTTTATACTTTTATAAGATGGCCTACATTGGGTAATTTTGAGATTTCCAATCAATGTTTTCTTAGAGTACCTAGATGGTTCCACTTGATTCATTGATATAGTTCACAAGAGTCGAAACACATAATTGATTCAATAATTATCTTAAGTATATTTTTATCTCAACATGGTTTCATTGACTCATTCATTACTATTTATATAAATTTGAATTTCTTTTATTATCTACTTGGATTCAATGTGACGTGTTAGGACATGGGCTACCAAGAATTGTCTCTTTAATATCAAATCAAGTCAAGCCCAATGATATATGTGACTTTTCTCGTGGTTTGTACATAATTATTATTATATTGAAGTGGAAATTGTGTGGGTCTTCTTCCATCATTACACTAGATATCCCATTAGATAGACATACAAATGATATTTGTGGGTGGACCCAACTACTAATGTTTTGACATCCCGTTGGACTCTGTAGTACCAATTCATTTTTATTACACATAGACTCCCTAAATATACTCCTTGAGACCTAGGAATATATATATATATATATATATTATAATTTGATCAGATACATTATGTATTAGACCGAATCTGGTAGAGTTGGATGGGTATCCCCTAGGAACACATGCCTGATTGGTTTTAGTTTTTTCACCATTTTCATTATTATCATGCAAACACAATATTTATTGTATATTCACCAAATTAATTGTATAAGAAACTATTGTTGGTGGCCTACTAATTTTTACTCACACCCTATTCGGTCCATCGATTGGTACCCTGATAGGATTTATGAGTGACGTTAGGGAAAAAGGGAAGCATCCGGCTATGGACCTGTGATATTCTATTCTAGGATAGAGTATGGGAGCATAGATATGATATAGGTCACATGATGCCAAAATAGATTATATTATTTTCTTCTTGTTTACTTTTAATAAGAATGTTTTATGTATGCATGTTTCCCAATTTCCCCCTTCTCCACATTTTTATATAGCATCCTAGCATCATTTTTTATAACTTTATGATAAAATGTTTTTTTATTATATATATCTGGATTTGGGTTTATGTTATGATCATTTTACTATTAAAATTATTTGTTTCTTATATTTAGATTATACATGTTTTTCACAATGATAAAGATGTTATTTTCTCCACATCAAGGAATTGTAGAACCTCACTTCTAGTCAAAAACCTCTTTTATATGAGGAGATAAGCTAAAGGACATGTGGCCCACCATGATAGTTTACATATGAGTGAACCATGCCCAAAATTTCACAATGTTTTATCAGATCTATTTTCATTATTATTTATTATTATGTTATTTTGTGTTGGTAGAAAAGAGACTACTATGTGTATGAACATGCTTATAAGACATGACTTAGAGTATCTAAAACATGTATAGGGAAAAAATAATGTTTCTAGTGTTGGCATGTAATGTTATAGATTATGCTTATTATTGTTGAACTATTTTCACCACTGGGTATTTCAAATTCCTTATAATGTTCTATTTTATGGATATTTTACCCTTGGTACAAAACTATACAAGTGTATAAGTACATTAATAATTATATTCCACTAGAAATTCATATATCATGTATATACCATGCCATGTTTACATTATTTCATGTCACATATTGTGACTCATATGGTTTATCATGAGTACTTCGGTTGTGATATTAGACATCTGTTTCAAATGTTTCATGTAAGAAAATAAATTTGTTATTAAAAGTTACATTATCAATCTAAATGTTGTTTTACCATATATATTGATGTTGGAACCTTATTTAATGAATTTTGACATTGTTAAATCTTGTAACATTAGTAACATGAACTAATAATTTTGGTTTTTTGTTATTAAAGGAATGAAAATTTTAATTTTAATTGATGTGCCTTAAAAATTAGGAATCCAGATCCATATAATCTAACCATCAGAAATGAAGTGGAAATTTTATAAGACCAACTGGAAATGAATAATTATATTTTAATAGAGTGAGAATAGTAACTTATAAATCATAGGTCTTTATAACTTGTGAAATCTAACACATTTAATTAGACCATGGTATTAATATGTATAGACATACTGAAGGTTTCCTCTTAAAGGAAATGGTTTTCATTTAATGGGGATGATAATTGGAACATAATGGTATTTTTCATATATAACATTATGTTGAATCATCATATAATGGAAAAAATTCTATGAAACTACTAACATTTTACAATACAACCTTATTTGTTGGTATTTGGGAGAGACTTTGAGTTTTTTTATTAATATTCTTTTACACCAAGACCTAGAATTAAGAGCGGGCATATGGGTAATAACTATTTCATTAGAAGAAATTGCACCTATCATATTATTTTATCAATAATGTATCCTACCATTAAAACATGTTTTGAGGTGTTTATTTGGAATTAAAAATATATGCCTCAATGATAGCATTAGGATAAATGTTGGGAAGGTGGTGACAACTATGATATGGAAGTGGTGTGAACTGATCCACTAGTGATACCTCTCATAATTCCACCAGAAGAAACTTCTTTTATTTCACAATTAGGAGCCTAAAATTAGTTTATAGAGGTTTACCTATGGATTATTCATACCATATGGGTATTACCATGTCCTTCTTCATCTATGATAGTGTCAAATAGTGAGTTTGAATAGTAATAACCTCTTCGATTTTGGGGGAATGTGGATCCCAATCAACTAAGTCATGGATAGAGGAAATGTTATAAATATTTTAGTATCTATAGAAACCTAAATAAAGGGGAGTGATTACCACAATTTATATTAATCATTGATATTATATGATATGGTAGGATATTTTATATCATGAAGATCAACATAGAGTTATGACCTGGAGAGAATTCTATACATCCTTCTATGATTACATCTTTATAGAGAAATTATGATCTAATCGAACAACAGAGTTTATGAATTTGGAAAAGGGAACCATCTACATTATGGAATAATTTTATATTTTCAAGGAGCCACATAATTTAATTCATTAACTCCTTGGTGATGTTTTTCCTAATGCTAGGATATTTGAGGATAGTCTTATGTATTCCATCTGATCACATGTATTATTTTTCTATATGAAAATCACATATGAGATAGTAAACCATACCGTCAAAATCGAGTGAAATGTGAGGGAATATAGATGTTTAGGGAAAAGTAACACAATATATAGGTATAGACGTACTTTAACCAATGATAGAAAGCATCACCTAGAGGTTTCTCATCACAAATATGGTATCTAAAATATTTTTACATGTAGCAGCATGTTATTCCACCAAAGAGGTAGGTCAGGAAAATTCATAACACAGTGACATAGAGACACCTTTGTGTGTTGAGATTGCAAAAATATTGGCCTTTTTCAATGGGTTTGAAGAATAGTTACCAATGTGACTAGTGAGGTAGTACCAGTACTCACTCCATGTTTGTGGATAGGATCAATAGCTCCACACCATGAAGGGAGTTGAGGTACTATTGGTCTATTAGACAGAGGTAGTCGTCACGGGAGAGAAATCCATATACATGATATATAACACCATCAATGTGGACCTACTGAAGGAAGTGATTCTGTATATTAGATTCCCTGATCTTGTGAATTACATACTGTGTATCCTACACGTGAGGAGTGGAGTGATAATTCATCTATAATACTTGGTACATTCATAGTATCCCCTAAATTAGTTTCTACAATATTTGATCTATGTATCTCACATTCATTCATATCAGTTGATATTATAGAAATCCATGGTCTTAAATTTGAGTATTTCGATAGAGTGATTATTCTCAATACTTCATTGAGAATTAGATAAAAAATTGTACATTGTTTCAAGGAGGGTACCCTTGAGATAGTTGGAAACCATTTAAAATGGATCCTCTTCATCAATGAGATGATGAGATTTTACATTAATCTTGGGATGGAATGTTTAATGTAATACCATACCCATATTATATTCTATCATCGGAAAGTGTCTTTCATATCACCAGAGGGCAATAGTTATGTTCATAAAGGAGAGTGTGATGTATAGAACGGTCGAGCTAGACATAAACAACTTGGTATGGGAAGAGTGTCAACCAAAATTACAATATTTTTATCGATATTCAAGGATTATGTTAGCTTATATTCCCTTCAAATGTGGATTAGTTCAGAGGAATCTATCCTAATGATTTATTTGGGCTATCTCTTGCGATAGATGTAGAGTTATCTATTAAAAATGTTATAGGAGAAGCACCGATATCTATTCATCAATACAATATGAAACCTACAAAGGATAAAGAACTCAGTAGAAGGTAGGGGAACCTAAATGAAAAAGGGTACATGTACTTCTCATTGGTTTTCAGCTATCTTTATTTCCAAAAAGGTAGACAGAAACCAAATGATATTTTGGATTACTGAAGATTGAATCATGTTATGGTAGTGAACTGTTATCCACATCCTTTTATAGATGTTATCTTAAACTAGGTATGAGTATAGATATACTTTTATAAAATCTATTTTAGGTAACGTCATTTGGTGATATTGATAACATCCAATATATAATGTATGTAATTTTGAAGTAGATATGTTATATATGATTTACAATTAATTTGATTTTGTTTGAAAAACATATAAATTTTTTTATTGTATTAATTAATTGGGTCATCCACCTATATGTGAATGTATTTATAGTTGTTTTGGAGAAGATATATTTGTATATTCCGTGAATGGTCATTATGATTAAATCGTATTTACAACATTATATGTACACTATGAGAGAACCAAAATTATGTTACGCTCTCAAAATGACACTTTTTTTTTGTTAAAGTTCACTTCTTGGGTCACATCATATCTGAGTCAGGGGTATTTTTGGCACTAGAGAAGAATGATGTTTATTTCATGGGATCATCCTAATAATGTCTTTGATATTCTGAGTTTCTTTGTGATATATTGTTACTATATGAATATAATTTAGTATTTATCCTGCCTTGCAGAACATTCCATTGGCTTGACCAATATGACCATCTAAAAGGAATGTTGACTTCATCACTGATCATGATTACACCAGACCCATAAGTTTTCCTTGTAGTTTATTGTGACGCATTAGGAGTTGGGATGAGAGATATTTTGATGGAAGAAGATAAATTCATAGTGTATAGATATCAACTGTTGAGACCTCACATATATAATTACCCAATACATGATCTTCAGTTGGAATATGTTCTTCATTCCATTTGATGTTAGAGAAATTATATTTTTAGTTAGCACCTTATTATGTACACGGACCACAATATCATCAAATATAGATTTTTTAAACTATATTTACACCATAGGTACTATAGATATGTTTAATATATCCAATAATTCAATTTTAATATTATAAATATTTTAGGGAAAGGAAATGTGGCTGCTGAGGATTGGAGTCATAAGACATGTACTCAAGTTATTTTGGAAGATAGTAGTGAGTGGCAGTTGATGGATTTATTTACAAGGATTAATATATATATTTAGGAGTGTCATGATTAAAACTTTATTGTAGCATTTTTATTGACATCATCACTATTATTTTTAGTGAATATGAGAAAACATTTGGATCCCAATGGATTGGTCATAAGTGAAATCATGTTAGGTGAAGATCCACCACCTTGTGGGGTCATTGATGAGGAAGAAAAATTATAGATTCATTAAAACATATGGTTTCCTACTAATGGGTAAGTTGAATTAATGAGATTGTATAATCATTCTAAATGGTTAATAAACCGCAGTATTGCTATATTGTACTATGAATTACAACGTTAGTATTGATTGTTATAGATGAAAAAGGAGATTGAAGGTTTTGTTACTCGGACTTCTACTTATCATTATGGGAAGGTAGAACAGAAGTTTATTACTAGTATTTTACTGTCATTACCCATCCTAGATTATAAATGGGATGTCTTTACTTTTTATTTCATGATCGGATTACAAAAAACCCCTTGAAGATGTGATGTTGAATGGGTCATTATAGACTAGATGATAGAGGTCGCATTCATCTATTCTATTAGGGAGTTATTCATAGTTGAATATCTTGGTTGAATTTAGTTCCATTTTATTATAAATCATTGAAATATTCCACATAATATTTTATTGGGTACGGATTCTTGGTTTACATATTAGTTCTGGAAGGGATCGTAGAATGATTTGGGTAAACAAGTTATTTTGAAGATAACCTACCACCCTTCGACCAATGGTACGTCTGAGCATAATATATAAGTATTAGAAAAATTAAAATGAGAAAGTTTCCCTGATTATAGAGTTTTGTGGGAGAATTTCATGGGTCTTACCATGTATTCCCATAATAAATTTCTTTTACACTGGGGCATTGATAGATTAGAAGGAAAGGTAAGCTGACACCTACATTTATCAAACCATTTGAGATTTTAGAGTGGGATAAACTATAATTTTATAAGATACCTCTACCTTATATATCCATGGATATACATTATTTATTTTACATTTCTCATTTAGGTTTTTCTCAATATGATCCATCACATATTCTGGAGCCTATATTGTTTCAGATTGAAGTTGATTATTCTTTTAAGAATAATCTAATGTGTATCATTAATCATTTTATGGAGGTTATTTGAGGAAATATGGTTCTTATTGTTTTGTGTTAGGATAACATTCCCATATATGGGAGGATACCTAGGAGAAAGTGTCTGATATAAATTCTCATTGGACAGAGTTACACTCAAATGTTGTTCAACCACCCCTGGAAGTGGAAATTAAGGAAGAGTTGTCTTGTGGAGGGTATGATGTAATATCGGGGATTATGATGAACGTAATGACTATTTTAAACAGTTTCAAACCTCTTAATTTATAAATATAATGGTTCCTAAGAGACAATGTCTTTCATTGGGAGAGTTTAGGCTTATTCAGACCATAGAGCCTCTATTTTTGTATTGGAAGACAACGTCACAGAGTTAGATCTTGGTTTTTATCACCATGTAATATAATTGTATGGATCAGTTAGATAGGGGAAAATGTTTTTATAAACTATTTAAGAACCCCCAAACAATTTTTTGGCCTATAGATGAAGGGACATATGTTGGAAAACCTTGAAACAATGGTTTCAAGACCATCAAAAACATTTAATAAATTTTATTTGTACATATCATGGTTATCACAAAATTTCTCTAAACCATGTTAATAGAATAGTTGTTGGACATGCTGGTCAGTGTCACTGCATCAGCTACACATGGGTGACAAACTATGCACCTAGTCATGGGGGTGGTGTGGAATTTTGTACAGTTCCAAACACACGATATGTGAATTATTGGTTAAAAGTTTTCATGGACCATGTGATGGGTATTCCAAAGGGTTAGTGTTGGAACGTATTTGGTATATAGTTTATATAAAAGTGTAATAAACCATTAAATCCGTTAAAAATTGAGATTCTATAATTATTATCATCCTTCATTAAATTTGATTTCCTACTATTTCTCTTTTCATTACCCTAATACATTTGTGGAGAAGCTCTCTATTTCATCACCTCACAGTATTTGATAGCTCTGCTCCATATAAGAATATACATTATTTTCATTATTCTCATAGGATATTAATCCTAAAAAATAATAATTCCTTACTAAATTTCTTAATTTCTCTTTCCATTTTTGATATTATATACATGTGAGGTAATATGACCTCTTTTTATGGTGGTTTTATCCTTTTTAGATTTCTGTAGTTCTAGAAAATATTAAAGGTTGATAATTGATGTGATTCATATAAAAATATAAGGTATTTGGTACATTATTTTTCCCTAAAATTATAGATGAAGATTTGATGCACCGTTGTGCAATGAATCAAGCATTCGGTGTGTCACCTTATGATGTGAAATTCCCTTTGTAATTTATTTGGTACATGTATGTGATACTCTCATAGAACCATAACATTTTGGGTGGTTGTGACCTCAATATGAATCACCCATCTTAAGTTATTATTCTTATATGTCAATGATAAATGGAATTAAAGGAAATGTTTTATCTAAATTGAATGGGCATTCAAATGGTAAATATTTTACTTTTTGTTTTTTTTGTTTTAGATGTTCATAACCTCAACCAGATAAACCCCTTAAGTTCATTTAATATACCCCTTGACAGATTTACAATTCCTATATATCCAAAAAACAGAATAAGGTGGGTTGTTCTTGGAATTTATAATTTTCATTTTTAAATTGAAAGCTTATAAATGTAAATGGGAACACCGTGTCACTTGGACCCTGTTAAATTATGAATCATGACTGTGACTAAATGAGATTGACTAAAATATTATAGGGTATAGATACTTTACATAGCCTTATTAATTCACATATTGTGATTATGTAATTACTATGACCATAATATTCAATTATAAGATAGGCTATCTTGCGTAGGATGTGAATTTCCAATCAGGATTTTCCTTGGCTACCAAGATGATTCCCCCATAATCATTGACACATATTCTTTTATTTGGTGCCCCTCTTGGATTTGGAATTTTTATTATATTGATAACTACATTGAAATGGTTCTGTAGAATCATCAATTACATTCTTAGGAAATTATAATTCTTTTGATTATCTACTTGGATTCAGATTGATTTCTTAGGATACATAAATCCTTGGATTATCTCCTTAGGTTCCAATAAAGTCTATCCTAAAGCTACCCAATTCTTATTTCTAGAGATTGGTAGAATAATATTTTTATAGTAGAGGGGATTACATGGTTTTATCCGCATATTTTCACTCATCACTCCTTCTATAAGACACATACTTGATTATTGTGTTTTTACCTGAAAACTAATGTCTTGATATTCCACAGGACTCTGTAGTGCCCCTACATAATTATTGTACATTGACATCTTTTCTATATTCCAAGTGCCTAATATATATATATATATATATATATATGTATTATTCTATTTGATCATAGAAAAATTACACCATAAGTTAATGAAGTTAGTATCTAATTTTTATATAATATGAACCTGAGCTGGCTTGGATTCATTTATTTCACTGATTTCTTTATTATCATGCCTATACACTATTCATTTTATATTCACAAGATGGATTGAATTTTTAACGACCCAAACTTTGATAATTGTTATTATCCATAATATATTTATAATATACTTATGTCACATATAGATCCTAATAAAACATCATTCTGATAAATGAATAATGAAATAATAAATATTTATAAAAATTAAGGAACATGTAATGATAGAATAGTAACCTGACCATTTAAATAGAAACATGAACTATAGGAATATTAATATGGCCAATAGAATTATAACCTCATATATGAAAGTATAAATAAATTTATGTATCTTATAAATTATAAAATGATATAATCATATTATATATTAAGTAAATAAATTTTTTAAAAATGATAAATTTAGTGTTTGGTAATTTTGTAAAACATAAAAAAAATTAAAATTTCTAATTAATATAATGATTTAAAAGAAAAATTATAATTAATAAAATTGATTCAGAAATTAATAAATTGTTTTATTATAATTATAATATAAATTGAGGATATGTTCATTAATATTTCAAATTTTCACAAAACCAAGTGGTGGTATAACTATAGGTTCAAAACAAGTCTGAGGCATAATTCTAGGGACTGTAGATGATCTTTAGAAGGTATTGTAGCAATACTGTAGTAGTAATATAGTAGTACTATGCGTGTACTGTAGTAGGTAATGTTCGGTACAGTGGTAGCCAGAACAACTCACCATGGGACACTGGTTTGGGCTTAGAATCCTTAATTCCTTCGGTCCATCCATGACTTTGGTTTAGTAAGGCTTTTAGGCCACATCAAGGGCTATAGGGCCACCTGATATAAAGATGACCCAATGGATTCTATAATGAACCTTCTCTCTAAGAGGATTCAAGAGAAAGATGCATTCCATAGAGTATGGATAATGAATTTTGAAGAATGAGAGGGTATAGAATTTCCATCGGTACTGGGCCTTTGCATCTCTACACAGGATAGATAGATGCACAACCATGTTTAGGTGGAGAGTGGATAATGATGCAGATGCTGGGAGGCGTGGTTTAAAATAGTCATAGTATGTGCGATTTCCTTAATACCTAGAGGTCATTTAATATCTCTGAGCCTACGGGAAATGTAATCTCAAAGGATATGAGCCTTTTAAGGGTTCCCCCTCATCCGTTAAAAGGGGGGTTATCAAGATATCAATAAAAAATGAAGGCCTTGTGGCCACTAAAAGCATAGTATTTCTTGAATAAATTATTATTTGAATTAAATATTATTTTTCACATATTTAGAAAATTATTTTCATATTAAGGATTTTATTTTGGAATTCAAAACATTTAAATGTTATAAGGGTGAATTTTTTGGATTTTTCTAAAATAGTTGAATTTATAGTGAATAGTGAAATACGATAATTTACTATATAAATTAAAAAAATGTATTATTGATTCATGGATTATGAATGGATGTTGTAGTAAAACATTGATTCAAAAAATAAATAACCTTTTATTATATTTATTATCATAAATAAACACTATTAATATTCTTGAGAAAAAATAATAAACTAATGAATAATATAATAACAAATACCTCTCTCCCTCCCTACGAATACCCCCACTGGACACCCCTATACCTCACTCCATCCAGGAAAAGTAGATATTATAAATTATAACCAATTTACTCCACAAGACTCTTACCCACTTCCATCGTCTATTGGTCTCAAAAAAATTCCAATCTGATGTTCATTAAGGAGGTTCACAAGGATACAACATCCAAGATGTAAAATCCCTAGTACTTCTCTATTGATTTCATTTCTTTTTATATACTATAATACAATACCATATCCAATGTATCATGATAACTCTAGTATAATATATATACATGAATTTTATTGTTTTTTATTAATTATACACCATCAAATATTTTATGATATTCTTTTATTATAAAAATGAAAACTACATCTGTTACATGTCGATTCACCGCCTTCATGGACACTAAGTTTTTAATTTACATTACTCCATTCAAGGTTTTTCAAAAATTATTATAATGGATAAATAATATTTTAATATACATATTTTATGTTTTATAATGTTTTGGAACATTTATATATACATAATTATAAATAAAATGATACATGTTCATGGGGGTCGAAAAAGATGCCAAAATAAATTATAACATTTTCATCAACGTTTTATCTAATGAATCATCCTCATATCATATAGAAAAATAATATTAGAAACCATTTAAACTTTTGGATGTAGATTACTAACAAATTATTTCTATTCTATTGAAATATTCAAAATCTAATTGAATTTCTATATTTATAAACAATTAAACCAACCATGAAACCATGAAAAAAATGCCGATAGAACGATGAAATTGAACTCTATAACTCAAACAAATTGCCATAAATGAACTTTATAAAACTATAATAAATGAAATAAATGTAAATGGGGTTTGAGATTTAGTTATTAAGTAATATAATTTTATTATACAAGACATTAAATTGAATACATCATTAAGACACATGTTAATGAGATTCTCAAACCCATCATCTTTTCTGTGGGTTATTCTTCTTTTTTGAATTTATTTGTATAAAAATTTATATAATATTACATAAATATAATTATATTTTACATCCATTTTATTTTTTATGAATATATATTTTTAAAATATTATTTTATGACTAATAAAAATATTTTCCAATAGAATCATTCTGTCTATAAAAACATTTTCACTCCTCTTGAGTTTTTTTTCATCGATCTTGAATAATGAATCTTATACAAATTTTGTTTTTAACTTTTAATTTGGTGACAAATATTTTTATTATTGAATGATGAACTCCTTATTAATCCCATCCATTTACATGTCTTAACTAAGAATATTGAATAATATATGTTCATTTTGGCGAGCATGATTATGTAAATGTTATGATGTGACATGTGTTCCTGGAATTACATAGAATTCCAAATCATTGTTTAATGTAATATATCCCATGATATAATGATAGTATGAGTGAGAATTATACTATATTTATTAAATATAATGACATTATTATTATTCTTACATGTTCTGTGTAAAAATGATACTAGCTTTGTTCACAACTATGTCTGGTATTTGACCACTAAGACATGATGTTTAATTTTTATGCATTAACACATTCCATGAATTGATCTAATATTTCCTTTAATGATTGTGATGATGATACTTTTATTATCTTATTATTATAATAATTATTCTCACCCATGTTATATTGATTCATTTCCTTATTTATCCTCTTACTAGTCTTTTATCTCACCCCTTTTTTGATGTATATCATAATGTGACTACATGTTCTATGTAGAACATGAGATTTATAATTATAATAAGGAATAAATTAAATAAATATGTCCGTTTTATTATTCATAAGGTATTTAATTCCCTAAATATCCAATGATACTAAACCTTTTGTTATTGGTTTTTGTAATGTTATTATGTTTTTATCTTTAAAATGATGTTATAGTCATATCTTAAATAGTAGGGTCACTATAGTTGTTATCAAAGAACAACTTAGTTAATTTGGGAAGAAGTATTTGATAACATTATCAACATACCTTAGTTTGAGAATAACAATATGTAATCACTCAATGAGATTCATATAGAAAATTATTTATATAGGGATCCCATAAGATATTCCTTTATTGTAAATTGCACAAAGTTAGAAATTAGTCAGTACATGTTGCGTTTTATTTTGTTCAATAATATTATATTATAGAAAATGGTTGGAACCATGAGAAATCAGTCCAAAAAACATGTGAGCGAAAATGAAACAATTTCCCAAATGATATCCCCAATACCCTGGGAGTTAGAGTTCAAAATTTAATAGGGTTTCCTATCCAACTGTCTCGGGATATGAGTAGTAACCTAAACAATGTGGAGCATCCAACTTCACCTTATAGGGATAAATTTTAAATAGAATCATTTATATAGTAAAATCCATCTACATTTAGTGTATCATCGAATAAAGTATTACGGAATAATTTTTTAACTCAATGGAGAATAACATTTATGTTCCACGCTATTATTTGAAGGAGAATGCGACTATACCTTTCTATTATTTAAATGAAGAGGCTAATAAATGGTTTTTGTTGATTAAGAACACCAATACAAATGTTGAAATAGAAGACCTACAGTTTGATGAATATTTAAAAATATTTTATAAAAAGTATTTTGGTCAAATTATTCAAAAAAAAAAGAATGAAAATTCATAATTCTGAAGAGAAACGAAGGAGAAATTGTCCCGAAATATAGAGAAAATGTAACAAGGCTTTAATAGTACACATTGGGGTTTTATATCAATACTGATAAAAAATTTGGTATATTCATTAGTGGTTAAAAACAAAAACTTCAAAAGGATCTATCAATATTAGAATTAGGGAGTTCTGAAGAAGATATTATAAGTGCTCCCAATATAGATATGGAGTTCTGATCATGGTCTCCTGGATATGTAAATTAGAGGATAGGAAAATATTTTCAAGTTGTTGGATAAAATGAAAATAGAAAAAAGAATTTCCAACCACACATACGTCAAAAATGGGGGAAGAAAAATCTTGGTACTATTCTAAAAGGGATTGGGAAAAGATTAATGTGTGGGATAGAAGGCTATCAAGCTCATAAATGTCAAAGAGACATGAAGAATACGATCAACATGATTGAGGAGAGTAGAGCAACACCCTTGGTTCAATTCATTAACTATATGGAGAATGTGGACTATGTATGTTAGTTCACTAAACCTGAACACCTTTGGGGTAATTATCCTCAAAATATTAAAAATTTATAAGAGAAATTAAAAGACAATTCCATCAGTACAGCAAACGTGGAGTAATAAAATTAAGTAATACAAGGTATAGTTCATATCCACTACACAATGGATAAATTATTATTTGATTATGATTCTATGCATTGTATTATATCTTTTATGTTTGATATAAATATTTATTCAAATACCTAACACCTCGAATTATAGATATCCATAAAAGCACCTAGTGGTGTGATCATTACAACCTAATTGTTAGACTCTTCTCCTATTTTCATATGTGGGTTCATTATTCTAGTGAATCTTGTGATACTAAAATTAGTGGAATTCAACACCATACATGTTGTGGAGTAGGTATAATTATATAGAGAATGCATGAAATTTCCAAAAAAGGGAATATCTTGCATATTCTAAACCATCCCATGCTGCTCAAAAAATGTGAGGAAGACCATGAATTCCCTTTGGAAAATCCCTCAATGGTGGGGGTGTCGATTTTATATGAATAAGAATTCCAGAATCAAATGGTTGATTTATAGGATTGTATAAACCAAGATGAAATTTTCATTATAAAAGAATATACTGATATATTTCATGAAGAGATACACAGTCATACCCTAGATTGTGGGTTATAGTTATCAATAGAAGTAATACCATGAGCCACTCCTATCTCAAAATGACCCAATAAAAGGGCCTCAATCGATCTGCATGAGTTAAATAAGTATCTACAAGAATATTCTGATAAAGGGTTCATATGTTCTAGTGCATTTCCATAGGGGTGTTCTAATTATCATTATAAATAAAAAGGACGAATCAATGTTGTTTTACATTTATTACCTAAGCTAAATAAGATCTATATAATGAAAAGGTATCCTCTTATATGTATTTATGAGTTATTTCATAAACTATGAGAATATTTAATTCTAAAATGCATATCTTCATTCTCGTTATCATCAAATAAATGAGAACAAGGAATATATACAAAATAATAGTTTTTAAAAATGGTAAGAGAGGTAATATTTTCTATTGATGTCATTCGAACATACCAATTCCCATGAAATATTCTAGGATTTGATGAATACTACATTTAGAAACTGCATTGACTAATTTTTTGAAGTGTTTATTGATTATATTCCATTATAATTCTTAGGAAAGGTAGAGTATAATGAAACTCTATGGATTTCACTAGAAACATTAAAGAAGGATAAATTTTACACCATGTTTAGTATGAGTGAATTTTAGATAAAGTTGGTTACATTCATAGGACATGTGATTCCAAGTGACGGGACATCTATAGACACCTAAAATTCATATGAAATTAAGGAATAGACCATACTCACTAGTGCCATGAAAATACATTTTTTGGGATTATTACGGTGATAGAGATGTTTTGAGAGAAATTTATCATGATTTTCTAGACACCTAACTAATATAATAAGGAAAATATTAAAATATGATGGGATGGATGAATATGTGGGATGAATCCAGGAGATAAATAAGAGGGAAATCATAGAAAATGTACTCACAATACCAATAAGATGATTTTTTTTTGATATATATTGATGATTAAATGAAATTATTGGGTTATGTACTCATGAATAATGATAATGTGATAACATATACCTAATGGTGTTTGAGGATACATGAGAAAAAGTACCTATAAATTAATCTAGATCCATAGGCTATGATTTGATCTTCAAAAACTATCATTACTACCTCTATTGTGAAAATTGTGTCATATATACTGATCATAATAATCAGTAGTACATATTTACATAGAAGAAATCAACACGAGTCAATGAAAATGGATAGAGATAATCAAGTATTATGATTTCTCTATTGATTACAATAAAGGAATGTTGAACTTGGTAGCTGATTCTCTTAGCAGAATAGATTATGCATCTCTATCCATGATGAAAATTGATGAGGACCCTAGCTTTGTGGATTTGAAATGGATAGATTTGGGAATCATAATGTTAGTGAATAAATATTACCATTACAAAATTATTTATAAACAGTCAATCCAAGACAATATTAATGTGGTGCAAATAGATTATTTGAGGCTACAAAAGTAGGTGAAAGGAGAAATGAAAGTCAAAACAAATTAATTATATATCGATGATGATTTTTTACTTATTTTGGATAAATTTTTTTTGTTACATATTCACCTTAGACAAAAAATAATCTATTTGATGATGCACATAGCTCATCCTTCTCCATCCATAATTTATGTACCCAGGTGTTCTATGATATTCAAGAGAAATTTTGGAGGGACCACATGAAGAAGGATATTATAAAGTATATATCAAGGTTCTTAATATTTCCACAAGTTAATGTATAATCACATATGTAAATGTGAATTATACAACTATTTCCTACAACCATATTAAAATGGTAGGATGTCATTATGGAATATGTCACAGATCTCCTAAATACATTCAAAGGAAACACTGTGATATGGGTTGTGGTGAATCGACTCACCCAGACTACCATAATTATTTCGATTTAGAATGATTTCTCATTTTAAAAAATTTCACGATATGTGTGAACAATGTTGTAATGATACATGGGGTACCTGATTTAATAATATCTGATCATGATCTAATTTTCACATCTAAATTGTGTATAATTCTTCAACATTATTTGGGTAGTTAATTAATGTTCAACATGGATTACCACCCCCAAACTGATGGCCTATCTGAAAGAACTGTTCAAATTCTCAATGATATACTAAGATCCAAATCAATGGAATTCAAAGGTTTATGAGATCATCATGTCCCATTGGTTGAGTTATTATACCACAATAGCATTAATTTTATTAATAATATGTCTCCATATAATTCTCTATATGGAATGTGATGTAGAAATACAACCTTTTGGGATGATGTTGGTGAACAAAAGCAACACGGACCCGATCTTGTTCATGTGATGATCAAGATGGTTAAATAAAATAAAAAACATATAAGATTCTAAGATTTAGAAAAATATTTATGCAAAAAACCATAGAATGGATTTGGTGTTCGAAGTTGGAGACAAAGTCTTCCTTGGAATATCACTGTAATGCCCTGACCCCAAAAGCCCAGAGTCGGTGAATTATTGCATAAAATTGGCATGATGAAAAGGAAATTGTGTCTCTAATGACTGATCACTTTAGTATTATTGTAAACAGTATTCATAGTTATGTTCACCTTTTCAACTTGAAAATAAATACAACACAAATTTATTCCATTAGAAACATCCAAGACTCCAATATTATGCCTGCAATTCACTCATAACTAACTTCTTCATATCCTAGGAAAATGAATCATAAGAAAGAGGTGATCCAAAATGCTCAGTAAGGGTAAGAATTACAGTTAAAGATAACATAAATAATATGCATGGTGAATAATTGAAACCACATGACTTTACCAATAATAATAATGATTACTTTTATGGTAAAAATATGAGCTGAGTAAATAATTCCATAATATAACATAATCATTGGTATTCTACTGGTCGAATGGCCATATTTACCATCGATATAATCTTCATAATGATGGAATCTATATATCTAGACATTCTGAAACATTTTGCCAAGGCCTTGGCCAAGATGTCCAAAAAGGATTTAGGCCTCAACAAAAAAATATAACAATTTAAGAAAGGCCTCAACCAATTCCATGTCTAGATGTCTAATGAGACCTACCGATGCATCAAGGAGAAATAGCAGGCTCCACCCGTCACTTACTAAGTCTAATAAATTTCATTATATGAAAGGGAAGAAATATAACATAAAAATTCGTATTAAAACTATCATATGAAATTTCAATACATTAACCATAAACCATGAATGGTATAAAAATAACACATCAACAATAAAATATATCAAAAAACCTTCAGTACAATATGAAATATTGGTAACATAATAGATCAACATCAATCTACATTAAAATCCATCAATGGATGTTGACATAGATAAAAATGATTTATAAAAATCTTGGAGATATATATCCCTATTTCATAAAAATGTTTAAATGTAACATAATTTATAAAGGAATTAATTTAAAAGATATTTTTCAATCAAAGTGTCCCATACAACTTTGAAACTTTTTAAAGGAATGAACATTTTAAAATATTCATGTCCATAAAAATAAATCCTTAAAACCATCTTGAAAACATGGACATTAATGAGAATTGTTTAGAATAATAAATCATTAAAACATTTAAAATGATATTTTAGTAAAAGTCCCTTGAAAAGAATACCGTTGAAAACACTTTTATGAAACATGTACATGAATAATTCATATTTCCCAGTAGATACTTACATAAAAAAAACTCAGATAATAAAAAAGATTTTGAAATTAACCATTACCTTAAAATTCTCCTTGGTTGAGGGTAGGTTAACCACCTGTATAATGTTTAAATGACTGTTGTTAAATTATATGAGAATAATCTACATTAATATGATATCATATATGATATTTTAATATTGATTTTTTAATAATAACTTAGTATTATCGTCATTTCGGGTGTTAAATGATTCATTTTCCATTATATGTTTTGTCATGTAAGTAATGTTTGTAATGTATAGAATGGATATTATTCATATTAAGAATTATATTAATTCATTAAAATTTTTTTATAATCATCTAATGAAAATTAGTCATTAATGGATACGATGGGGAACAAATCTCAACACGTTCGTGGAGATGGTAATCTGTACGTACGCACAATCTACAATATCATTCTTTTGATATTAAAATAATATATAATTGAATAGTATATCATTTATACAGAATAATTATCATTATATATTTATTATTTATATAAATTTCACATCATTATTATACCAATCCAAATTATAATGTATTGAATAACAACGACACCACGACGTGGAGATGGTAAGTCGTACGCACACACTTATGGTGGCATGTCATTCAGAGGATGCATAGAATAATGTATATGGTTGTACCATAATTTTAAAAACAACACATTATATATAAGACAATGGATTTATTATTTTAAAATGGATACAACAAATAAAGAGGTAGTGGAAGAAGAAATGATCTTGAAAGAGGTGATGAAATATTTACCTCTTCATCGGGTTTTTCCTTTTGATTTGATAAATAGGGATCCTTATGTTGGATTTCTGACAAAAGGAAGGCCTCTAGATTAAAGGGAAGACATTTGAGAGGGTACTTGGGTAGGGGTCGATTGAGCCAAATGACTTTGAATTTGTGAATTAGATATAAGGAGGAGTGACATTTTATAAGAGGGGTGAGGGGCACCTTAGGAAAAGCAAGAATTATTATATTATAATAAAATAATTTTTGGTTTCATAATGCTCCAAAATGGGTATTTTAAATTCAATGGTAGGGATTTTTAATACCTTAACCAGAAGGTTTTAGACATGTTTGGTTCAATATATTATCCTTATCTTTTAGATTTAACTGTTAATTAAATAGTTTGACATTTATCTTGTCTCTTTGTATTTTTAAATTATATTGTTAATAAACATACTATATACTTCTAAGAGAACCCCAATGGCTTCATTAATTATATAAAAATAATTATATAGGTCTTTTTACAATAATTATATTTTTATGATTGAATATCAATTAATAATATAATATTTTTTTAAGAACTCTTTTATGTCAATTTTGACAATATTTCGTATTTTGTTTTTATAGATTCATAAATCCATTATTACTTCAAAAATAATACATCTAATAATTCACTAACATGTCACATTAAACTAGAAAATTCGTGGATTGAATCAAAACTTTCAAATTATATTTATTTTAACATCTATATTACAATTTATTTGATTCTTTTATTAATAAGAAAAATACTGCATCATCATTGTGTCAAAAAAAATATATTGAATTTATGTCTAAAGAAAATAAATAAAATATCATGAGGTAGGGAATTTCTTTTTCTAATTACTATTTATAGTCTAATAGATCAATTATATAACCTCATATAATTTTTTTTACTAAAAGATAATTTCTTTTAAAGTAAAAGCATAAAAGAACATGCAAATATTTCAGCAGACCAATATGGAAGTTTTCGAAGCATATGATCTCAAGTGCTTTTCGAAGAAAAACTATGGTGGGATTACTCTTGATAAAATTTCCAACCAGTACAAAGAAAAAATCCGAAGAAAGGAGTTGTACCTCTTAATCTAAGAAATAAATTGCTGATAACCCTCTATGACGGAATTTCATTGGATCAACGCGCTCTGGGGCGATTGGTTCTTCCTAGGGGACTCGGCATGTGATGACATCAATGAAGAATCTGGAATCCCTACTCCCAATCTGATCAAACATGCTAGAGTTAGGGTTTCTCCATTGTTCACCTGTGGCGGGTTCTTCAGCGTGGTCTGCATTGATGCGACTATCCCTCCCTTAATTAAAATACTTCAATCTAAATATATTTATGATTATATATCATCCAAAAGATATGGATATACAATTTTGTAGTGGAATCCTAATTATATTTTGTAGTACTATGTAATATCTAATTATATTCCTTGATTAACTAAAAAATATACAAATCACCATGATCGGATGAACTGCCTAAAGTTTAATTTCTAACTTCTAATTAAAATATGTAATGATATTTTTATATCCCAATAAAAAGACTAATTTTTCCGTTTTAAAATATATTGAAAACCATCATGACTAAAATGTGTCAAAGTATCTGTTATAGTAGATAGGGATAAGGGAATTGTGATATTTGGAAATGGGTTATTGGAATAAATGATTTTAAAAGGGATTTATTATAAAAAACAGAATAAAGTAACAAATTCAGTAGACATTTAAACATATAATATATCTATATATTTGTAATTAATATAAAAAATGAATAATATGAATGATATACCTTTCATTAGTAAATCTTTCATGTCAAGTATTTTCATAAGATTTCATTGTACTTCACTAATAAATACAGAAAAATATAATTTATCTATTGGTATTCATGGATACAAATCCACTTTCCACTATTAGTAATCTTAAGGCCTTAATTTAATGGTAGATTTTCTAAAGAATATTAACTTCACCGATGAGAGTGTCCAATTCTTCTTATTGTTTCCTTAATAATATTTACAATCATAACCTTCTATAACATTATTAATATAATTAAATCAGAATCATTATTATACGTAAATTTCATTATATAAATTATAGAAAAACCAATCCCTTCCACCCAATAAGAAAATAAGATGACCTTGATCGAGTGTACATGCAGATTACAACCTCCACGTAGTGATGTTATTAATTTCTCATTAGTTCATCCCGAAGTAGGTATTATAGATGAATTTGAGGAAAACATATGTACACTATTTCAAAAATTTAATTCTTATATGAGCATTTTCTCATACCATAATTCCATTAGTTAATTGGGAAATTTGATCATTAATCATGTGTATAAAATATTACAATCTCCCTAAGAAATTAATATCAATTGTCATCAACAGACAAAATGGAAAGTCATAATAATGTATTTAATATGGATATATGACAATTATTACGTTTTTAATATTTTTATTATGTTATCTTATCAATATATAATGACAATATCTAACTCATAAAAATATTATAATAGGTATCCGTTTTTGTATGTTTTAACACATATTTAAATGATGTTATAATGAATATGTCATAGATGATTATATAGATTTAATATAATGGTAATATCATTAAATAATGAAATATTTAATATTTTCTAATGATGCAATAATTGTAATGTTGAAATTTATTATATTTATTAAAATATCACTTTTCGATCATTAAACACATCGGAAACATGTCATCATGATTTGCAACTTCACAAGCCATGTTCATGGATTTCACCTAATGAAATTTAGTATTTACAAATAATTTAAAAAATGAATCTATATATTTAATTATATAGAAATGATGAATTTTAAACAACTTAGTGGTAATTTATCCCATCTTCATCAAAAACATGTTCATCATGATCCCAACTATGTGGTGTATTTACTAACTATTTATGATATAATTTCATGAATTATATTTTATTACTTTTATTTGATGTTATATTTGAATCTCACTCTTTTATGAGTAATTGATTCTAATAATCCTTAAGTTGTGAGGTTTTTTTTGGCTCAGATCTTTTTTGTGAGTCATAATCAATCCACTTTGATTGTAATATTTATGTGTTGAATTATGAAACCATATGATGATGTTATTTAGTATTTACAATTTTAATTTTTTGGTAGATTCATCTTTTAATCCTATTTCTTCATCATTTATGACTCTATTGCTTCATAATAAAATTAATTTTTTTAATAAAAATTTCTATATCTTTTAATGTATTTTTTGACACATATCCATCCATCTACATCCCACCAAATTTATAATTACTATTTTGGAAAAAAATTGTTTTTTATAAAATTATCATTTTAACCCCTTTATTAATTTAAAAAAGTTTTCTTCATCCTTTTAAATGTCAATAGTTTTCACTAATGTCAATTTCAAATACATCAAAGGATTTTCTATCTGTTATTCTTCCCTTTCTAATTTAAATTTTGACATACGATTTAGTTATATTCAAGTCACATTAATTGGGATTTATTTTTATGATATTTTTTAACATGTTCTATCTTTATATTAAAATAATGGTTTTTTGGAAAGTACATCGAAATAATTTCATTGAAGTTGATATTAAGAAATTATTTTTATTAAAAATATAGTTTTTTAATTCTCTTCCACATTCAAAGGATTATTCTTCAATAAAGTAATTTTTCAAAAATCACCATTTTTGTGATATTTTTAAATACTTATTCTGATAGATACTTTTTTTGGAGTTAAATGATCATGATTATTTTATGTGATGCCACTTAGAGATGTTATGAAACCGATTTTACATACATATGATATTTATGATAAAATGAATTATTTGATTTTATATGGAACTGTTTTGTGTCGATAATGATGGTGGGTTTATTTTATCTCCCTCAAATTAATTGGTTATGTTTTTATATCTCATTAGATAACTATGGTAATAGAGTAAGGAATTCTCACTCAAATGTAGAAATTTCGTAGTGAAGTCTTCCCTACTACAGGGAATCAGGTAGTGATACCTACTCTAGAGTGGTAATCAGATGGTAATTACTATTCCACTATGATATGATTACCCATGATTATGTTTTTTAGTCGTATTTTTCCAAATATATGATTTGTTTACAATATATTCAAAAATATTATGTCATTCCATTTTGTAATTATATTCATCATACATATGTTACGAATTAATGTTTTCCAGATTTTTATTATATACTTCAAAGCCATATTATGATGAATTTTTTATGATCTTATATTTATATTCCTTTATCCATATTGATAAATCATGTGCTATGACTATCACTTTTTAACCCATGATCTTTTTATCTTATTTTTCTCCTTTCTCTTCTTTTTCCTCATGTTTATGATGTAATGGTTATGAATAGTTAGTAAATTTATTTTACCAAGAATTTAGGCTCAATCATTTAATTTTTTTTCCAATACCTAGTTTATTAATATGATTATATCATATGTTATTTTTAGAATATGTATATAAGAGTAATTTTATAGAGAAATGTAAAAATGTGTTGTAAAATAATATGTTTATATAGGTAGTCCCCAAGAGACTAAACCTATCATCCCTGGAGTTTTGTGACTTTGTGAGAGAATTATTGTCTAAAACATTGTTTCAATGTAATATTTATGTATATTTATCTTGGATCTCCATATTTGGTGTCAGATCAGGGTATATTTATTTTTTCAATTTATATTACTTACTTTTAAGATTAGGTATATAGAATCATAGTGAAATCAATAAAGACGAAACTATGTATAGGATGATATCTTGAAATATTGGTAGAGTCTTGAGTAATTTTTTTATTATAAATACGTACTTATTTGGCTAGTGAAAAGTGGTTTTGAATGTAGATCATATGTGAATAGGGTTAATCTCTGCAAAAAGGATTGGTTGATAATTTATTCGATTGTCACTTTGATGCATGATGAGTGGGACTAAGACTGTGAACATGTCTAGAAACACCTTGGGATATTATTTGGATGATCATACAAAATTTATGAACCACTATTAATAATTGATTTAGTAGTATATTTTTGGGATTATGCTATGAATTATAAAATAAACCACCTTAAATAAACACAGGTTAAACTAAGATTGAAATTGGTTGAATAGAAGAAAATATAGGCCTATATTATAATGTAAAAGTGCATAGATTTTTATAGTCAAATAACATTTATGACTATGATAATACCCACATATTTGTAATGTTTCATCACTCATGTCAACCAATTTGGACTATGAAATGGTCGGAACTAGATAAAACAATGGGTGTGAGGGATAATATAGAGATTATCTCGATGGAAAACACATCAATATGGGATTTAGAGTTCGAATGGTCATGGTTATTCTAGATCATGTAAGATGAAATATTATTATCAATATAAACATGATTGAAGTCACATTCACACAAATAATTAAAATATGGATTCTCATTAATGATAAAGAGAAAATGATTTTAATGAAAAAATGTTTAATTTTCTATATGGAAAAATCATGGATGGAATCACCATGTTGTTTCCCTCAATTGTCCTGAACGACACATAACATGTCTTTAAATTATTCTATTAAGCATCAAACTATAATGGGAAAACGATGAGTTACAACAACAAGATGAAAAAATATAGAACTTATTCTAGGGAAGCACTAATAGTTAAATGTCTTATGTGAATATAACTCAATCATTATCCATGTTAATGCAATAATCCAAGGAGGAACCTACAAACACACTATTGATTAATAAGATAGTTTTAATAATGTATCACAAACCCTCCACCCTATATTTGTTGTTGTATTCTAGTTCCATAAACCCTATTTAATATAGGATGTTCTCTATTAACATAAATTCACCACCCTTAGTGATTTTTATTATATTAAAAACATGCGTTGTTATGTATATTATTTCAGTAGAAATAATATTTTTCAAAATAATAACATCCACCATTAAAAAATTGAGTTTATTTTTGAAATAGGATGGTTATCGTCAAACTGACTCTACATTTATTTCATGAATTGGGAAAAATAAAATATTATTAATCTGTGACCATCTATTAGTGAATGGAAAAAATTTAATTATCTATGAAGAAAATTGAATCCTTCACATGAGTCTTAATTCATAGTAATGAGAAACATTTACTTGAAATGATTATAGAATATAAGGGTTTTATTGTCTTCCATATTCCATTTATGTTCATATCCCATTAGAAATAATATCATGAGGCAAGTCAATATTTTTTCCAACCTTTAACTGAGAGGATTTCATTGAGAAAGAAACACATGAAATGGTGCAACAAGTGGGTAAAGTGATGGGTGATTTTCTATTAAAGATGGTGATGTAGACTAGGGATAAGTTGGAGAGGGTAGATGATAGTGTGTTGGATTCATCTAAAACATAAAATATAATGAATGTTAAAAATATGGATCTTAATGATCTATATGATGAAAAGGAAGATTCATTAGTGACTTCAATTTTTGACCTAAACATACCACCAAAACCACCTAGTTGAAGAAACATGGTAGAAAATGGATATGAATCTGTGGTGTATCTATTATAAAAATAAGTAATCAGATTTCATACCATAAATAAATTTATGATAATATGTCCTTGTAGGTCTGAACGATGAACTCAATTAAAAATAAAATGGGTCTCAAAACGAAACCATGAGGGGTATTTATCAGTACTTGATATGAATAATCATTATATGGATAGTATGCTAATTATAATTGAATATATTTGAATGATAATTATTTTTAATATTTAATTGTTTTTATATCTTATAGATACCATTATCTAACTTCGTTAATAAATGATAACTAAAATTTTGAGTTTTTAATTTATTTAAGGAGGGATTTAATGAAACAATATTTCAGAATATTATTGTCTTAAAAATTAATATATTAAATACTATTTTTCACACATAAAACAAAAATAAAACAAACAAAAAACCTAGAAAAATTTTGAATATTAAATATAACTTTTAAAATATATTTGTTAAATTACCTAGTAGAAATTTATGTAAACATATTAGAAAACCAATAAAGAATGCAGGAATAAATGTAATAAAATATTACAATTTTTCCATAGGAAATCCATTTGACACTTCTCAAATAAGTGGTTGATTCGCTAGGGTTTTCCCTGGACGAATCCCATGTAGATCTAGATAAATTATGGCTTGAGTGAAATTATTTTTAGGAAAAACCTAAGAATATAGAGCTCAATATGAGACAAATTCTATCTTAATCACCACATGCGACTGGTCTATTAGTTATCATACTATTAGATCTTATACAATGGTTATAAATGGTTTTTTGTATAGGAATTTTTATACTATCAACATGTAATTATTGTATATTATATTGAATGGTAATATAAGTATAACATCCATTTAATCTTAATACCTATCATATATCGAGTTATTAGTTTCTATAATAAAAAGAAATTATATCACTTTTAGATACGCATATACATAAAAATAATATTTCATCATTTCAATATATTTTTCTTGACAATAAATATGAATGAATTCACATTAGAATTAAAAATATGTTTTTTTCTGAGAATAATTGTCTCATGAGTTGTGACATTTTATGGTAACAAATATATATAAATTTCAGAAATTTAAATTAATCAAATTAAATGAATTTTTTATTTCCACACATCAAACATTATTATTTTTAATATTTTTTTTCGAAAAATATTTATTTTTAGTAGAAAAATACGAGTTTTGTGAAAATAATATATTTTATTATTTTATCATTATGTATAAAAATTATAGAAATTAAAAAAACATTTTATGTAAAAAAAATATTTATTTATATACTAAAATTATTATTTTAAAATATTTTAGCATATAAATATCAATTACATAATTTTAGAAGTAATTTAAAATGCCATTTTAATAAAAATTATCTTGGGTGTTTTATGTGAATCATGTTTTTTCATGTTGAGATTTGGTTTTAGCTTTCATGAAAAGCCTAAAAAATTTTATTTTAATTATTATAAATCAATATATATTATTAAAATAAATAAAAATGTTAATTTCATCTTACATATAAATTTAAATCTAAAAAACAACATTTTTCTAAAAAACTATTTTACGTGATTATGTATGTATATTTTGACATTAAATTGCAACAATTTTAGTGATTTTACATGAAACATTATTCTAAAATTTGAAATCATAAGTTTCAAATTTATTAAAAGGGTCAATATTAATTTTTTAATAAAAATTACTTACTAAGGTAAAAATATTTTACCATGGTAGAAGTAAATTAGGTTAAAAGCTGAATGGATAAATTAAAATGCCCTAAAACACATGATTTTTTCCCAAAATGGGTTGTTGAGTTGAGTTTAGACCAACAATAAATATTATGACCATTTTTTCATTTTTTGGGAATTATTACTAACATTGAGATTTTAAATAAACATTATGATCGATAATGTATACTACACGCATCACAGAGTTTCGACAAGCCACAAAATATTATTATATAAATATGACCCTTATAAACTAGTTTTTCAATTTTATATTATGAATAGGATTACATAAATTTTAATAATGTTTATAAATATCTAACCCATCATAATTTTATATATAAATTCGATTGAAATAAGAACCCAATTTTAATTAAGGATGTTTAGTTCTTAAAAAACACAATTTCCTCACAAATAATTTATATTGAATTTTGTGAGAAAGTATTATAATAAAATTATGGAAAATTTATAAAATGTATTTTATAACATTAAAATAATTTTATAAAAAATCATATCAATATTAACATTGGTCTATGTTTTGTGTTTTCTTTGAAAAGATTTATTTTTCAGTGAATTCTAAAAATTACCAATTTTTCAAATACTATCATGTCTCTTCATTAAATAAGGTAATTTGAATGTCTAATTGTACTTATTATATGGCCATAAAATTAATTATTATCAATTTTATATATAATAAAATAATTAATTTTATTTTAATCCTTAATTATAATGATTTTGGTATGTGTTTACTTTTATGCTCAAAAACACAATTTCTTGAAATCAATTTTTATGTGCATAAAGTTCATCCATTTTAATGAATTAATGAAACCCATAATATAGAAAAAATTATATAAAATTTATAAATTATATGTTTATATTTATGAATTTATGTTAATATGAATATGATTAATAGTCATCAAACTAATTTATAATCTTCATTTCCCTAAAAAATGAATTTTTATGAAGAACTGTTTTAGATTGCGCTTTAAGAGTTTAATTTAAATTAAATTCAACAAATTATGGGGATTTAATTTTATAAAATTTATTTTATATTTTTAATAATAATAATTTCTAATATTTAATAAAGTCAACAAAATTTTTAGTCATTATGGATAATAACAATAGAAAATTTCATTACCAAGGTAAGGATAAATTATGATATTAATGTTAAATGTAATATGATAAGGAATATAAATTGACCATAAAAAGTTTGTTTAACTTATTGGATGTGTGGATTTTACCCATTTCAATTAAATTATCAATTATATGGCCCCATAGGGGGCTATTACAATGATTTTTTTCTATTTTAATTTTTATGTAAATGATAATGACAAAAAAACTCTTTCCTCAATTTAAAAATCTATAATTCATTGTGAAATGGATAATAAAAACCTATACTATTGACAAACAGTTTTAATGAGGTGTGGAAAAACAATTAAATCCCCCTAATGGTGTAGTATTAATGGTAACCAAAATTTCATTCTCCAAGGAGTAGTGTTTTAATCTATGTGTCAAATAAAAAATAACACATTTGAATTATTTAATAAAGAAATATTTTTAGAAGGTTTTTTAATTTATAATTTAAATGATGTGATTTTATTTGGTATAGGCTTACAAATATTGATTTTATTATAGTTTGTGGGAAATTATTAATCTGTTTTTTAGATAAATTTACAAAATGAATTGAATTCCAATTGTTTATTTGATTGACCATTGATTTAATTACACGTCAAAGTGTAGAAATATTAGTGGACTATTTTTTAATTATTTATTAAACAAGAAATATGTTACTGATTTTCCCGGATAATATAAATTTTCTAACTTAATTTCATCATGTGTTTTTGTAATCACTAAAACACCACCTTAATTTTTTTTATCAATGATTAACCTATCAGTGTAATAAATTAATCAATCGAGGAGGGTAGAATAATAATTTAATCAAAAAAATATTATTTAAAAAAATTAAATACATTTTTATTTAATTGAAATTCAATAATAAATTAAATTGAAAAAAATTATTTTAAAAAATAATTCTATTGATTAAAAAGATGATGAAACTAAAACACCACCAAATGGGATCCCCCATCATTCAACTAATCAAAAAGGATTCTACCCCTGCATGCAATATGGGGTCATTATATTTCAATACCAAATAATCATGGAATAAATAAATATGAATAATTTTCAAGTAGTATTATGGTTGTGTTTTTCTTCTCTTGGAATCTTGTCACAAGATGGAATGAGATGGGTAAGAATAGAATGATTTGAGAGGTGGGATATTATCTTATTTTATAGTCTGAGTTATAGTTATAATTTGGAGACATTGTTTCATAAAATATATATTGTTCATGAGTTAAAATCTTAATAAATATTGATCATAAATTTCTTGTGCATTCCTCCCACAAAATTTCATCATTATTGAATGTGCCTAGAGGGGTGGGGTCCTACATCCATGCAATGTGTAATAACTTCAATTGGTGGTGTTTAGTCTGGGTTGTGCATTCGTTACAGGGGTGGGGTCCATGCTGCTTGCCCAGAAACTTCCCCAAATTTATTGAATTTTTAAGGCTTCCAGAGACTCGAATTAGCCCCTTGTACATTACATAAATTTTTATTAAATAAGTAAATGATTCTATCAAAAAAATAAAGACACGGTTTTGGAATATTATCACTGAAATACCCTAGACGTAAAAATCGGTCAAAAATTCAGAATTAAGAACTTTTCACAATTTACACCATTTTTATTATATAATTCAAAATATCCATTATTTAAATGAAATATTTAAATACATGGGTTTTATAATTTAAAATCATAAAAAATATTCATTATTTGATTAAAAATATTCATCGAATTGTTTTGTAAAAAACATCCACACTTTAACCATGCTTGTCCTCAAGAATAAATTCTCAACAAGGAATTTAGAGGAAAAAAATGATTCTAATATTCAAATTATAATGTAATAATAAAATAAATGAAATTTTAATTTAAAATCAAAATTTCAATAATCCACATTAAAAACCAATTTAATTTATCATTTTTCAACGAAATAATTAATTCATGCATTCTAGTTTTTCCGCTATGAAAAATGTTGGGACTTCTACTTTCATTCACTCATGCTCCTTAATTAATTAATATTAAACAAGACAAAAATTATTTTCTTCACATGAATCATTTCTCTTATCTCTAATGATACATTTCAAGAATATTTTACCTCATATCATGAGAACTTTCACCTTATACGTAATCATGTGAATTAATTTATTTCTCTATTTTTAAAGACAAAAGATAGAAAAGAACATGAGGAAATTCAATAATTTTCAAATTAATATGAGGATTAAGGATTGTTGGATTTGATGCTACAAAAAATAATTTTCAAGGAGAATGTTGATATATTAATTAAAATTCATGATATAAAAATTAAATGTGTAATTAAATTCTCCCCTTTAATATAGAAAAACCCATTACCCATAACCTCATGGTAAATTTTATTATTAAGTAAACATAATGAATGATTTGTGCACACTATATATTTTCTTAGCATTTGTACATTTTTTAATATTATGAATTTATCAATCCTGACATTAATAAACTAACAATATATGATTAGAAGATGGTCAGTCTAGAAAATGGTGATTTTTTTGTTTTCCTAAATCACAACCCATTTATATCATTTAATTTTCCTTTTTTAAAATTTCTATTTTTTTATTCAAGCAGGTCAAAGCAATAGAGTACAATGAATAATTCCAAAAACTTTTATAATTCCAAAAACAATAACCCCCACACTTCAACCATGAAATTTAAATCATCTCGTCCACCATTACTCCATTCACCACCACTCAACAACTTTAAAATATCGTAAAATTACCAAGAGTATGGTATGAATGGATAAAAATGGTTGAAACATGGATCATCCCAAACAGTTTCATTTGTGGTCATAATGGGATAAATAAAAATTGATGTAAAGGTGGTCTTTTATGAAAAAATGGTTTTCCAAAGTATACCTCAATCATTTAAACTGATTATTTATATATTCATAACTTTTCAAAGTTTAAATTCATGTTCAAGCATGTGAAATGTCCCATGATCACCCAATAAATATGTTCAAGATGAAATTGGATGTATTGGGTATGGAAATTCACTTAGGAATATTATATATGATATGGAAAATAACTCAGGGAATTATTAGTAATCAAAAATCAATTCACATGAATTTTGGAAAATCATATAATGAAAAATGGTTGTGGAATTTCATTTACATGCTTTAATTAATTCCTTCAAACCATGAGTCATCATTTTAATATTCAAACCTCATTTTAAAAATGTAATTCTCAATTTTACTCATTTGGTCATATATACATTGAATTCTAAAAAGTGGTATCATAGTATTCCTATGAAACTCATGTCTCCAAGTTCAGTCATGTATGACATAATTCAAGCATGAGAATGAAATTTCATATGAATGAACAAAACATGTTTTTGGTGAAAAATGTAATGAGATAAAATGATATTCAATGAAAAAACCCTTTTATATGATTCATTTATCATATATTCCAATATTTGAGGCTTCCTTCTTCGATCATGAACCTAAAATTATAATTACATAATTAGAAATAAGGATGATTTCATTAATGATAAAGAAGATTCATGTTGGGGGATATATTCTAAAATAATTACTAAGGAATGAAATTGAAATATAAATTTCTAGAAATCATATAATGTGATAAGTATTTGTATTATTTACCATATGAGCTATTAATTTTTACTACATCCATTGGGTAGTACTGGCTATTATCCAACGTCTGATGGTGGATGAAGCATCCATGATTTGAACCGCCACATGTGGCTTTTCCCATGTTGGGAATCATCTATCTGGGTGAGTAATTATCCATAGATATTGTATACAATATACATCCCATTCAAAATATAGAATTTGTTTCCTGGAGACGGTAGAAATAAGAATGGATCATCCTATTTCTCGGTTGTTACATGGTAAACCTCTTCTTCTATATCCACTGGGTTGGCAAGATATGCTGCATTAGAAAAATAGTAATAGAGAAAGTCATATTGTAATTATTTTTGTATACAACTAGAACTTGTAGAATCATGAAAAAATTCATATTCATAAAATTAAGATTCTTTTGGAATGGTTTCATTAGGAAAAAACAATTTTATCGCCTCATGAACTTCTTTCAAAAAATATTCATCATGTTTTGGAAGAATCAAATGTTCCTCAGTATGTGGGCATCTAGGTTCTTATTTAACCTCCAAGGCATTGAAAATATTTTCTAATTATATATAATAAAAAATAGGGACTAATTCACAATTCAAATCCAATTAAAAAATGAGATTGAGTAAATGAAATTTCCAACTCCTTGAGTTGGGTTAGAATAATTCAATGCATAAATTGTAAGTGCCTTTTGGAGTTGACTCTTAGTTGATAGAGGCAGGTAGTCAGGATCCTACATCTTGACATAAAATTCCACCCCATGGGTGGATTCTTAGTTTAATGGTGTTAGATCAAATTCTTTTCAGGGTATGGTGAGATCAGTAAGATCCTCACATTTATTCCAGAATTTATCCAATACTAGTTGATCTCCCACTTTTTTCACAACATTTTTTCCTTCCTCTCTTTTCTCAAAATGTTGTTAATCAAACTCAGGGTTCAGTTTCCTTATTAATCCTCGAACATAATCCAATTTTCTATAATCCATTCTTGTTAGTAGTTTTATGATTTATATAGTTCATGAACTTGAGATCCACTAAAATATGCATCTTCTTCTTGTTGTTATTCCACATATGAATAATTTATCCATACATAATAATCTAAATTCGAATACATCATGGAATTATTTTTTAGTTTCATTAAGGAAAATAAATCTATCTAAGAGGTGATAATATATAATATAATTGAATTATTTATTGGATCACTGAAAAAAGAAACATTTTTGTCACTTAAAATTCATTATGTGTGGAAAAAACCATTAAATCCCCGTGAGGGTTTATTATGAATGGTTACTATAATGTAGTTCTCTATGGAGATGTGTTTTATCATGTGTCACATAAAAATGACAATATTGAATTATTTAAGAAATAAAGAAGGTTTTTTTAATGTATTTTGAATTAATAATGAGAGAGAAGTTAATGCATTCAGGTTGTGTTTTCCCATTAGTGAAGTCAATATAATTTCCTATATATGAAAAATCTTTTAGTTTTAGAAAAAATGAAAAATGGAATTGAATAATAATTGTTTATTCGATTCACCTTTGTTTAAATTACATGTCAATGTTTAAAAATATTAATGGACATATTTACACATATTTAGACAATACCGACTCTCAAATTGATTTTACCAATATAAATAAATTATTCTATGTTAATTTAATCATGTGTATTAGTAATCACTTAAAAACTACCTTACTTGATATTCTTTAATTATTAACAAATCAGTTTAATCAATGAGTAGATCAGAAAAGGGAAGAATATTAATTAAATAAATTCAATTTAATATTAAGGATAATTTAAAAAACAATCATATTAAATTTAACATCACAAATAAATTAAATTTGAAACTATTAATTTTAAAATTAATAATCCCATCGATTAAAAAACATCCAGAAACACAAACATCACAAAATGGGATAACTCTTCCTTCAGAAAATAACTAAAGATTCAACCCCACTAAGCACGATGGTTGTATCAAATTCGAATACAAAATAACCATGTAAGAAATAAATATGAATGTAGAAAAATTATTAGGAATGGAGTTTTTTTTATACTCTTGGATTCTTGCACTGGATGGAATTAGATAGGAAGGAATGGATTTATTAGAGATTCATGAGCTCCTCATCTGTTATAAGAAGAATTCTCCTTTTCATGATGATGCATTTTAGCCTCAATAAATGGACTATTCATGCATTCCACCCTTAATAAAAGTTGATCATAAATTTCTTATGTGTTCCCCCTCCCACTCTAATCTTTAGTGGATATTCCTAGAGAGGGTTATGAATTATTTAATGGGTGTGATGTTTTTTGTCATATATTTTAAAGGATACTTCTATAAAAATATTTCTCCAAAGGCCACCTTTTTTATCTCATAACTACATGGAATAAATATTTTATGAATTATAAAATGATTCCTCATTAAATTATAGGTGAATTAACTTCAATTGGATGTGTGTAGACCACATTGTGCATCCGTTATGGTGGAAGGGTCCACATTGTTCATCCAGGAAATTTCTCAACTTTAATTGTTATTTTAGGACTTCAGATCCTTAAATCATCCCCTAGTCCAGAAGAGAAAGTCAATGTAAATAATTCATGGATTCTATAAAGAAGATTAACTCAATTTGGTATTATATTTTTATATATATTTTTAAAATATCATTTATGTAAAAATATTTAGAACATGCATAATTAATCATTTTTTAAAATTCATACCATTTTATTTCTATAATTCAAAATACCCATTATTTTAATAAAACATCTAAATACATGGAATTTTTATTTTAAAAAATCAAAAAATCATCTTTATATGATAACAAATATTCACATAAATTTTCCCTCTCAATTCTGTATTAAATGTTTATTTGAAATAAATATTATTTTCATTTCATTTAAATTTAATTGTAATTATTTATATTTAAATTATAACCATAACTGCTTACACAACACTAAAATTATAATAATAAAATTAGTATAAAGATAAAATAAATTATTTTAAAAATAAAAATAATAATATATTTTGATTGAATTATATTATTACATGAATTTCTTAGAAAAATATAACATGTTTTTGATTTTATAATGGAATATATTTGAATTACACTACTGTCATGTTATATTCAATAACAATTTAAATGAATAAAATCAAATTTTACTTGAATGATATTTAATAATAAATAATATTTAATGAAATGACTTACAAATCCTTGAAATATTATCTTTGTCCAAAAATTTGAGATATGTTAGGAAATATCAACAATGTTAAATTTATGGGTAATTACTCATTTTATAGGAAAATGCTTGAGACCAAAGGTGTAAAAACATTAATTCCTTGCTAATTATTAAAATGGGATAAAATGGGTAAAAAATATATGATTTTAAAAATCACTTAAACATTTCTAATTTTTATAATATGAGAGAATTTGGAGGGAAACACATTTTTTCCAGAAATATTATCAAATTAGACCCATTTAAAAATGAGAATTAATTTATATTAATTGAATTATTTAATAACTTCCAGAATTTTCCCACTCTTTTATAATAGTAAAATCATCAAATTAATTTATAGAAAGTACAAGTTTTCCAATTATGTTCCATGGCATATAATGTTTTGAGGGAATATTTTCATCCTCGTGAAGTAATTCCTTAAAAATTGAAGAATGTAATTCATGGAAATGCTAAAAATTCATTATATGTTTTCCCATGAAATAGTAATATTAAAAATTCCATATATTAAATTTTAAAATAATGCCGATATACTAGAAAAATGACATCATCCTTCAATTGTTTTATCAATCTCAATATGACAACCCATATATTTTGTATACTTTATTTCATTATTTATTTCATAAAAGAACACATAGTAAAACCCAATAGATTAGGAAACCTAGTTCTGTTATAATATTTGGAATAAATAACATAATATTGTTACATGTATAAAATAACATTATTGGAAGCATCCTTAACAAGATTAAAAATTTCAATTGATCATTTAAAACCACATAGGATAAACTTGGGAGATACTTAAGTAAAGGGTGAGCTACAAATCCCAGTAAGGGAGTAAATAAATATTAACATGATGAATGTATTACATGTTATTCAACATACAAATCAATGTGTCATAAAAGGATATATAATTATAAATATGAACATTGAATCCTGATATACGATCATACCATAATGTCAATATGGGAATATGAAACAACAAAAAACATGGCATCACAAACATAGGTCAAAAATAATCTCTAATACATCATAACATGGTGGATAATGTTACACCAAAAATTAGGTTTTCTCCCTGATCATATAAATTATGTATAAAGAGACTAAAATATTACCCATTTCATTGGGGAAATATATAATTCTGAGCACACCCTTAGCATTCATATCATGTAAATGCATAAGTGTGCCACATAGATCATTCAACTTAGGATCATATTTCATTACATTCTATTCCACTATTAAAGAGTATGGAATAAATACATCGAATTAACTAATCCATGAATGATATTTATGTCTATATGAATACCCCAGAGTGAAAATTGTGATAGTATTCAATATTCAATGGTTTTGCATGGAAAAATTGAGGTATAATTTCAGCTGTATAATGGGGGTACATAATGAATTATTAGAGGGTATAATAAGCATAAAAGGGGTATCTAATCATGTGAAAATCACAATGGAACTAATATGTATATATAAGAACATAGATTATATATAAAAATTGAGAATTAAATGTAATGTGAATAAATTATGATTGATTACTGATTTGTATGGAAAAATCACAAGATAATTTCAGAAGCATTACATGCATACATTTTGAATTTTTGGAGGGATTATTTTGATTTAAACGGGTATGACATCAATTTATAATTTTAATTCCAGTAAAATTAATTTATAAAATCATATCCTATAAATAGTAACTGGAATACAAAAGTATTTACAAAAATAAGGTCTATGAATAAATAGGAGAATGAGAGGATTAATTACTAAATTTCAGCATAGTAGCATATTAGATAATGTTTATAATGAAATAAGATAAATGATATATAATTATCAGAACAAAAATGGGATAGTAAAGGTACATTCATAATGGATTTAGTAACTAACAAGTTGTAAATTAATGGATAAATACAAGGAAGGTGCATGAATTGAATAAAAGGAGAGAGGGGTTCCTTACTTTGAGAGGGTGATTCCAAAATCATGGGACATTCTTTTTGAGAGATACGGGGCACATTTGGGTTGGGGATATAGATGGAAAATTTCATTTTATATTCATGATACATTAGTTTTTATTGAAAATTAAATTTTTTTGAGAGAGTTTATATGGAAAAAGATAGACAAGTTCTTTATAATTTTCCAAATGTTGGTTTTAGACTGTATACAATAATTTAATAAAAAATAAAATCCTTCCCATGGATTTTGCATATGTTTTCTACAGAAGTGGTGTTATTTTTGATATTTTATATGTCCATGAACCATAATCATTAAAATAAAACTCTTGGGAATGTGGCAGATGACCATGTTTATAAAGAATTTATTTTAACACCTTAAAACATAATATTTGTTTTGGAGTATTCATATAGGGTTTATAAAATTTATAAGATAAGATTAAAAAAATTTATTTTAAATGGTAAAAACATATTCATACTTAGATACCATTTGTGGAATATTTTACATAAATTTTGGGTCATCATTATTGCACAAAACTTTCTCTATAATAATATTGTGTTTAATTTATACCCCAATATTTCAATATCCTAGGAAATTATAAAAAAATTCATACTGCATAATTTCCATTTCAGATTAAAAAATATTATTTATTTTATAAAAATAGTTCTCTAATCATTATAAAATATTCTCTTAAATAAAAACCCTAATTTATTGAATTTCACTAGTTTGTTAAAATAACAATTTTCAATCCTTAATAAAAATTACATTTAATTATATTGTCAATTACATTTAATATATACTATTTAATAATTATATTTTTTTTAAAACATCATTTTTTTATAAATTCATGAAGTCATTAAAATAAATGTCTTAATTATAATTCCATTTTACCTAAAATAGAATTTAACTTTTTTTGTATTCAATTCTATTTTTATCAAACTCATTACATAATCATTTATAAATTAAAAACAAGGAATAAATATAACAATTATTTTATTTAAAATAAAATATACTTGTTCTTTCTATTAGAGTGATTTTTTTTCTGTTGTTTGATTTTTTTACCAATAAGTAACATATTTTACTATTACTATGATAATAAATATCTTTTACGGTTACTATTCATATTGTCGAAAAATTAAGTTATAATAATTACAAAAAAATATAATGATTCGAAATATTGAACTGATTTAACAAATGAAATTAAAATAATATTCATCATTTAATTTAAAATAAATTATGTAAGCATCATGAAAAGATATTTTCTAAAAAATGCATTTTCAAGGAAGCAGAGTTGAGGGTAATGATATATGGCATTATATATGTTGTTTACATAAAGTGGAACACCCTATAGATTGAATTGAATAATAAAAATGTAGTTTATTCTATGAATTCAATAATTAGGAGTGTCCCATTGAAGATCATACTCTAATGGATTGATAGTATTAATTAGGCTAATTAACTCAACCTTCTTTCTTCATATGCCTATAGGGAAGCTATCAAAGTAGTTGGAGCTTTATCAGAGCATGCAGTTTTCAGAGGATGACTAATGTGGACATTTAGGGAACCTAATTCATTTTCAAAATTAGTTAAGGATGATATGAATGTATTGGTTCACTCCCTTGTGCACAATTCCACTTGTAATGCCTGAACTTTTGTTCTTCTAATTCTATATTTTTATTAAATCATTTAAAGACCAGCCTCAACCATGATCCTTGACATTCCTTGGTATAAGTAGAAATCATCATTATATGAATTCCAAAAAAATATAGATTATATATATATATTTATAATTTAAATTATTCCCCATTAATGGTTATTGTAATGAATTAAAATGGACAAATGTTATCAATTTTAAAGTAGTTTTCAAAAAATTGTGTTTTAAAGCCAAAAAATAAACATATTATAAATTCAATTATAAATAGGGATTAAATGTAAGTAATTGGGTTAAATAAAAATAATTTTATCTTATGTTAATTTTAAATAAAAATAAAATAATAACGATAACTTTAAGTTAATTAATTTATCAAAATAAATAAATGTTTTACAAATAAGGGAATATTTCCTTATTCATTGAAAACCCAATAATTTTTAAAAATTCCCAAAATCCAAACCTATGTTATTTTTGATATGATTATATGAAAAATTAATTTTATTTTATAAAATAAATTTTTTCAATGTTCTAAAAAATAATTATAAATATTTTTTTCTGAAATAAATAAAAATCATTTTCATTGAAAACATATTTAAAAGAATAAAAATACATTATGAAAAATTGAGTGATTATTCTGTAGGAATTTATCAATACAGTTATGTTCAGTAAAAAATTTAAATATATTTCATAATATAGTTATTCTTATTCATACACTCGAATATAATATCTAGGTTATAATGGTAAAATTTATATAGTAATGGTTTGTTTGGATTAAATGTTACGTATCACATACACTTTTGAACATAGTTTTTTCATTCAATAAACACAAGGTGTTACACTCAACATCATCATTTTTATTTATTTAACCTTGATTAATCATATCATTTTATTCTTATATTGACATAATTTTTTACCATGATGATAAATAAATTAAAATCATTAATATATTAAATTATCTAACTAATCCCTCTCATTCGGATCATGAAAAATTGATATTGATTTTTCAATGCATTTTTATTGTAAAAAAATTATTTTGATTTAAAAACCGTCTTTTATATAGTATTGGAATTATTCGAGCACAATTATGACATGTTTAATATATAAGTCCTCTATAGAACGATTTGTTAAAAATAAAAATTTAAAAAATAATTCCACTTATTTTTAAAATCGATTGAGATTTGATCAATTTCATACATCTTGATTTTATCCAATCTGTTTAAAAATTGTAATAGTGTTATATGACATGTCGTTATGGAATTGAAATTAGATTAAATTCATATCAAAAATATATTTAATGAAATGATAATATTTTACTTTATTTTAATCACTCTAAAAAACATGGAAATATGATTGAATTCAAATCCATTTTAAATCAACTTATTTTTTGTGTGCATAAATATGAAATTAACCATTCATGAATAAATAATTATTAAAAAAGATAATTTATCATGAGAATTGAAATTTTATAATAGAAAAGTCCATTTGGAAATAATAGAAACATTATATTTATCACTCATATATTTAATTTCATAACTCTATCACATTAGATAATGTAATACCACATATATATATATAATATTTATATTATTTATACAAATAATTAATAACTATGCATAATACCTCAGAAAAAATTCCAATACAGTTGTAAAATGGGTTTTTAATCATGTTATCTGAACAATTAATTTTATTTTTATTCAAATCAATTTTAAACATAATTAATACATTATGAGAAGAAATTTTAGAAATATGAATTTATAAAGTGTAATATAAATTTATTTTTTTCCTAAAACACCGTAAATTATAACACATAACTTGAATTTTTTAACACTCTAATGTTCTGAAGCACATCAAAAAAACCTCAAAATACGATTTTGTTTATAATCAAATACAGTTCATGAATCGATGCATACGAAAATAACAATTTCAAAATCCATGAAAATTTATATTGTATTATAACTAAATATAAGATTTTTTTTAAAAATACCATATAACTAATACTGTTCAAATAAAATTACAACACATTTACAATACTCCCATATAAAAAATAATATTTGAAATAATAATGTTGATTTATATTCTATCAAATGTTTATAAAAATAACTTTTAGGCCATTCACTATTTTGGGAATTAAATACAGATACATAGGGATGATATACGAAAAAATGAGAAAACAATAAACATACATTGATGATCTATCTTAAAAATAATTGTAAGAAGGATGAATATAACCAAAAGAAAAGTATAATTCATGAAAGGGTAGTTATCAATCACACATAATGAAAGAACGAATTGATGAATGCATTTTATGAAAGGATTTTGAGTTTGATTGCCAATCTATGGTAATGATTTAAAAAATATATATAGGTCCCCCTATAAAATGTTTTTTAAAAACAATTGGTAAATATTATTATCAGAAAATCATAACCAATTCCATTCAAAAAAACAAATTTATTATTCTGAAAAAATTTCCCCCATTTCTAGTGCTTTTTAAAAATGCGTGAACAAGGGATCTGGATATAATTCTCCAGGATACCTATATTATGAGTTCAAAAATTATTTTTATGGAAATATTTTAATTTTTTATGGTGAGGAATGTTAAATGGTGAAATTTTTGTTATCAAACCCCAACCCTAACTGGGGCATGGGTCGTAACTACCTCCAACCCTCCTTTAGAGGACAAGTGTGGAAACAAGCACTTATAGGCATATCCTAAAAGGGAAAAATTTTCCTAATGTACTTGTATGAACACACCTAACTATATAAATGTAGAAGTGTGGGGGAATTTTTATAAAAAGATGAAATATCAAGAATACAATCCAAGCATGAAAATATTATATGGTGTATAATAATATGAAATTAATAAATTAATAGTAAAGGGAAATAATACCTGAAAAACCAGTTAGATGCCCCGACCTATCAAAAATTAAAATTAAAAAGTTATGAGAGATCCTAGCTCCTGATCTCCAAGAAACAGCTAACATACGTGGTCCATTTCAACATGTATCCCTATGTATCTCAGTAGTCACTATCGAACGATCTATCTTCTGCATAAGAAACGACACATTTGGGAAAACCACATGCAGTGTGTAGTATATATATAATCAATAGGATTCCATGAAAGCTGAAGTGGGAGTAATAAGAGACGGGATAAGGAAAAATAGTAAACAACTCCACCCAATGTGAGAGGGTGACCAAATCCAATGATGTGGATACAAATAGATATATAAATGGTAATTACAAATAAACTCAAATAAGAAAAACTGAGATCTTCATCTCATAGCCCATCACATGAAAAAAAGATGAAATAATTTTAAAAGTCCCAGAATGATGCACAATATCACATGTTTCTTCCCCGATGTAATCATTCAATCCAGGACACACCTCACCTCTATTTCTCACAGTTCAGGGGAAAATTCTTGATGTTGTGGACCCCCACCCTAGTGTATCACGAAGGTGTCAGTAATTAAAAATCCATATCAGACTTTTTCCCTAATGTGTTATGGTGCTCCATATTATAGGTTGATGAGTCGGACCTTGATGTTACATGGGTATTCCACATTGGTGTCCTTAGGAAATGCTCCCTATCTAGTTAGGTGGTTATACATAATAAATTTAGGACATACAACCACAATGTTGGGGGGGGGGGGAGTTCTCCTCTACTGTCATGAGGACCCGGACACTATCTAACAAGGGGTTACACTATGTAGATAGTGGAACCCCACCCAAGAAGATGGGGGATTGCATTCTATAGTTTGAGGGCCCACACCTTGGTTCGACATTGGGGTTCCACTCTACTGTCAGACAGAACTATGCCCTATATAATAGGGGATTTTACATGGTAGAAAGAGGAACCACACCTAATATAGTGGGGATTCGACTCTATAGATTACAGGTGATCCTCTTCTTGATCATTGCATTTTTTGGAATCCACCTAAATTTGTGTCATTAATAGAACATCTCACATTGTATCCCAAAAGACACAATGTAGTGAAGGGCCATTTTATTTGTGAAAAAACTCAAGATATGCAACTAGTGTGCCAAAACCCGAGTCCAAAAGATAGAGATATGTGAGTTGAATGTTTCCAAAAAAAATATCCACGGTTAGATAACATATGGCGGACCCACATGGCATGTGCGCACGTTCCATCTCCTAGTTGTGTCTCTAATTGTATATGAAACGTTGCCCATGCAGGTCTACATGACATGTATGGGGTATAAATGGAGTGTAGGTGAAACATAGGGACCTTCTCATGCTCCATGTTATTGTATGTGTACCCATATTATGTCTGTATAATTCGGTACAATGTGTTACCATCCACACTGGGTTCCTCTAGTGTCAGTGGTCGTGTCCATTCACTCTATTACATGTCGTTTGTCTAGACATGCCCATGTTCATGCACTCTTGATGTATATGACAGCCAACAAACACATGTTCACTTGGAATGTGGTGCTCCAAAATGGCTTTTGATAGTTATAATTCTGTGAAACCATTTCTTATACAATTAGGGACCTACATGTCATGTGTTCTGTGGACCACATGGCATATAGTCAAATTTTACAATGAAATCATGATTTGTGCCCATGCATCTAGATCTGAATATTCCAAATCAAATATGGCCTCTTTTCATCTAAAAATATGTCTATCAATACATTTTCCCTAATTTTTTCTCATCTAATGCTTGACAATCAAAATATCATTGGTTCGTCACATCATGCACCCACTGTGCACCTCAAACATATCGGGTTATTCAACCATTGAAAATTTGGATGTCAATAATCAAAATAATCACCCATAACCATAAATATAATCAAATACATATGTCATTTGATTATTCATACATTTCATGTGAATCAATCATGAATCAGTTGGTCAAATCTATAAAAGTCCCACATGATAATGTCGAACTGATACCCCATAGACTAATAAGAGAAGAACGTGAAGAATTTATGGGATAAAGGAACAACAAAAATAGTTTAATAATCATTGGAAAATATTATATGTCCAATAAACAAAACTGAGATATCTAGGGTTAAAAAATAATTGAATGATCAATTAAAGTTCAACACACTGGTACATGAAATTTTCTACAATTTTAGTAGATCACGAAGAGTAATTGATCATACTAAACAATTTAATCAAATGATGTAGACAACAAATTTAAAGATTAGTACATGAATATTTGTTCATATTACATTAATATATGTGATCTACAATTATTTATATTAGTTATTTATTTTTTCTGTCTCAATCTTCATAGATCTGTAGTTCCATTGTCTTTTGAATTCAATTCGCTAAAGATGATAAAGGAAAATTCTCTTTATCCTTTCAGGGTTTGTGTAGAAAATACTCTGGGACTCACCATAATAGATAAATTATAAAAAAACCAATTGTTCTATTTTAATTATTTAATTAAATTTATAGTTAAATTAATATAAAAAATCATACCAAAAATTTCATTTTTATATGAACACTTCTCACTACACTAGTTTATGTCATGTCTAGAGAGAAAATATTGATCTTGAATCAACTGTGGTCTCATATTTTTGATTTGAGATTCTATTTCTGATAATTACCAATTTATTTGTGGAACTATGTACATGTAATATAAAATATATAATGTATATTTCTAAAATTAATTCCGGCAACACCAGTCCTCAAAATCACATCCCGTCTCAGGGCCTGGATAAAAAAAGTTATATTGAAATATTACATAGTATTATTAGTAAAAACCAAGTTTCTACATCATTCCATCCTTCATAATTTTCATCAATGAATATTTAAAATAAATAAATATCTTGGGATACTATGCTCTCATATGGAACTCCCATTCCTTGGAGCTCCCTTAAACATTATCGTGTTGCAACCACATACAAACCAAGAGGTGATATTTCCACATGAGGTCTTATCTTGTATATCCTAGACCCCACATATTATGATTTAACAAAGTAGATTGATTATCTAGGTCCATATTACTAAAGTTTATAATGTGTTTAGGGTCATTAATTATTCTCTATAGCTATGAAACAAGGAAGAAGTCCTGAACCCGCTCAAATTGTGGTGGTAGGGTGAGTCAGTAAGCAAGAATGCCAACCCTCTGCGATATCTCAAGGGGACTGATGATCCTTGGAGATTGAAAACCTCTATCGACAAATCTCAAAAATCTAAATTGTGGGAATACACTCATGAATGTTTGGTATCCTTGATAAAATTCCAAGACCCCTTGACGGAGATCTTTGTAAGATATTTTCCAACTCTGAGCTATCCTCATCAGCCTGCAGATGACATGGACCTTCCCTATTTTTCCTATTAACAACTTTGGAACCAAAAGAGACAACATTTTGATCATGTTCCATCAAAAGGGTGTTCTACAGGGTCTCTAGTACATAGACTCAAATGTTTTCATGCTGATAGAAGAGTGGTGACTATTATTTTATGAAATATCTACTAATGTCAAATGATCCTCTAGCTATGGAAAAAGTGTATCATGTAAGACCTAAACATATCCAACAACCTCAAGATAGTATGCTCAGCCTTCCCCTCTGTTTGAAGGTGAAATATTTTACATGTCCTCAAAGTGGACTCAAATTCCACATGTAGGCCTCAACATAAATGCGTTGTAAACTGCGCATAACATTCAGAAGATATAGTTGATTGATCCTCATGATGGAGAAAATATATCGTAAATATATATTCCTGAAACTCTCCACTGATTTATCCTCCCTAATAGTAAGTATGTGTTCTGATTTTGTGAGTTGTTCAATTATCACATATATTGAATCATGGTCCATCGTTGTCCATGATTTTCATGTCCCAATTACTATAGATATGCCATCCCACTTCCACTCTAGGATCACATGGTGCTCCAACAAACATATTGGATCCTAGTGCTCAGTATTCATCTTCTAACAGGTGAGTTAGCTTGATATTAACTCATCCAGGATTTGTATCATGTTGGAGTATAGAAAATTCTAATGATGGCCTCTATTGATTTTTTCAACACCATGATGTACAACTAATGAATATGTGTGGAACTCTCGCATTACCCCCCCTAAAATTATGACTTGGACTACTATTTGTGCCTGTAAAAGTATTTAATTATTATCTACTTTAGAATATACACTTATTGAATCCTATGTCAATATCAAGTCACACTATACATAATAGTTTATGTCTCGTAGTTAAGACTCTCTCACATCCTTGAGATGCAGTGGAGTCCACACCATAGACTGATGAAAAGTTGCACCCTCCTACTCCATTAGGGTCAGCATGAAAGATTCCATCTACATAGAATCCTCTTGAACCATGTGATCCTAGTAATTTTTGCAAAGCGAATCTACTACCATGTTTCTATTCCCTAGTGTATAGACTATCTTAATGATATAGTCTTGCAAGAACTCCAACCAATGTTGTTGACTTAGGATCATGTCTCTTTATTTGAATATATAACAGAGACTCTGATGTTCTATGTAATGAAAAATGTTTTATACCATAAGGTAGTGCCTCCAGATATTTAGGGTGATGATTTCCACTACTAGCTCTTTGTTATGAGTTTCGTAGTTATGCTCATGGGGTCTAAACTGCCTCGATCCATATCGAATAATGACCTACTTGTGAATCAACATAAAGTTGAGCACATCTCTAGAAGAATAATAATACTCTGCATAGTCAACACTCACTTCTTTTTGTCTCAACATATACACAATCATCATCCTCAGTATCACCTCTTCAAATTCTCTCTTAAACTATTCATTCCAGGTAATATGATTCCCTATTCAACATCATTACAATCAAAATGGAAGAAATCCAAATTCTTTCTATAACAAACCTCATATATTAATCTTCCAAGATAATAAAACTGTGTTCCTCTAACACACTCTTGGGTGGTTCCCTTGAAATAACTACATTGATCTTCACTAGGAATATGGAAAAACCATTCTCAGATATAACATGCCCAAAAAGTGAACCTCATGAATTCAGAACTGAATGATTAAGAGTTATCTATAATTTTAGTGCTCCCAATGATATTATGAAACCATAATCAAGTAATATACATGCTACTCTTTTCAATTATAGTATACAAGTATGTCATTAATGAAGACACCAAATAATTGGTCCATGTACGTGTAAGAGTTGTTGTCCTAGAACAAACTGTTTGTAATTTGATTACATGAATATTTAATGGGTTTAAATATTAAAAATAATATTATATATTACTCATTATTCTTCATGACATTGATGTAATAATATCATGGAGTATTTCTTTCCTTAACAAGGTCATAATAATACCCTACTGTGATAAGAAACATGAATTTCTATGCCAATATTCTTAAATGTAGTTATGTGGCTTGATGACTACTATGATATGATTCATAATATATAGGCTATCAGATGAATGTACTTTTATAAAGATGAGGATTATTCTCATGATCTTTTCACTTGTTAATCTATAAGATGAGATATTATGAGAACATGCCCATCCATATTAATTTTACATGTTTTGGTTTCATCAAATATTCCTAGATGTGAGTGTGTGTATTGGTCCTTAGAATTTAAGATTATCATTAACACCTGTAATGACTCACGCGGATTTATTTACCGATGAAAACAATCACACCATATGTTGGATTGAAGTAGGGTATGTTGGGTGAATCATAAGTGGCATGTTATTAATGGATAAATTGAGGAAGGATTTTCCCTTCCATTTATGGAATTTGATATCTTGTCCATTTCATTGAAATAGAACCATCGTGAGAAATTCCAATTACATGGTGTAATAATAAGTTTATTTTAGGTCATCAAAGAACAATGTATCAATCATTAAGTTGGATAACACTACCATGAAATATTCTTGATGAGATATTGAGACAAAGGGGTTATATGAAATACAGACTATTCGTATACAGATTTCTTCATTGTGACTTTAGGTTCTTTCTCTTGGAATCATTGAACCATATTTAGGTAATACTCTTAGACTTTAGGCAAGCCCTTAAAATTCCAATGAGAAATAATACAAGAGGGTCACACACCGTGGGCATTTGGGGGTTTCAATAAAAATATATTCTAATTTAATAAATGGAATAAATATTATTCTCAATACTGTGGAATAACATTATTCATGTTAAAAATATTTCATAAATTAAAAAAATATTTATTAACCAGATTCTGAATAAAATATGTTTATTTGTTTTATTGAAAATTTTATAACTATTTTTTATTAGGTTTTAAATAAAATATTTATTTTAGAGAAATAATTATTTATTAATTTATTAGGTGTTCAATAAATGGAAGTGGTGTTCGAGTAGACCAAGGCTATCCCAGAAGTGAAAGAACTATTTTCAAGATTAAAAATAAGTATTTAACCAGTTGGCATAAGTTAAAATAACAATAATTCTAGTATTAATTTTTTGACATGAAATTTTATTTATAATTTCATTTTGCACAAGTCGGCATACCATTAATAATGTCATGGTATTATTATTATGAGAATTGGTTTTATATAAGGTTATGAATTTATCTAATTAATGTTATGCAATTAAAAATTGTAAATGAATCCCTATATAGATAAATATACATGATCATCTATTGTGCCAAATACTACACACCCAATGAATTGATATTTGTTCAGCCAAACAATTTCACTATCTAATCCTTTTATCTCCAATCCCATTAATGAGATATTTCTTTCCAGACTGAAGAACAATAGATAAAGAATGATCAACGCAAGACACTCGATTCACCATTCTAGAACCCATAGAAAGACTGATGTCGAATAGAGGCCCTCAGAACTGGTGTGGGTCACTACTAGACAGGTTCTAGTTAGGATCCTCATAATCTCTATGAGACAATTTGTAAGGGTCATTCATGATGATCAACATAATTAAAGAATAATGAACCAATGATCGATGTAATATTTTTTTATAAATTAAATAAATTAACTATGAACCTGATGTGTGTGATATTTTATCTTTTGGATATGGTTACTTTCTTATTTTTCCAAATAATTATTTTAGTTCGTAGATATTAGCGTTCATCGTTGTATTGATCCTGTATTGGTCATCGATTCTGGAAAAAGAAATGATGAGTCCCACCCAATGTTGTGCTTCCTCATCACATGGATCCTTCATGTGGTATCAGAGGGATGCCATCATCAATTATAATTATTTAATTATTCATTGATGATTTAGTAAATTATAATTTATTTTTGAAATTAAAGGTTAGTCGTTCTTGTAATCTAGATTTCGATATATATTCATTGCATTTTTCATTTAATGTTGATTTCATAGAAATGAAAAAAATCGATTAAAATTAAATTGAGGAACTCATAAGTAGGTGCTGATGATTCTGCCTAGTTGACACGAATATACACTCCTTGTGTTAGGAAATCCACACCATGTTCTCTTCTATACACATTGTGTAATCCAAGCTTCACAACACGTTGTCTTGTACAACGAACTAGGAGTAATTTAAAAATTACTCAAGACATGTTCATTTTATTACACATGGTTTAATTAATTTTACACTTCATATTGACTGGAAAAAATAACAACACACATAAAAGTTTACACATCGTGTGGACCACTAGACATGGTGTTTAGTCCCTTCAGGTTCCGGCCAATCTATGTATCCCATATATTGATTGAGCTAATAGATAACCCTGTAATGTGGTGAAAATATGTAGTGTACCCACTATTCAGGCCGTTTACTCTAAAATATATGAAGTACGCCTCACACACTGAGTCTCTAGGCATGTAATTTTAGAAATACGGTGATGATAGTACATGTTTTGTAGTTATGACTATATGCTGTGAACTATACCAAGTTAAAAATGGATAAAAGAGTAATGATTTTTTAATCATCATAACTACACATCATTATAAATCGTACTACAGGTTTTTACTCTATGAATTGAAGCATAAAGTATGCCATATTTCAGAAGAGTAAAAAAATATTAAACTAAAAAACATCTAAGTTAGATTCAAACATGTACTCACCATGTTACCTCCTAGGTACATTTATGTATATGGATAATAATATAAATGGAATTCATAAAAGTAATTAAGATAAAATGAATTATTAAAAGAAGAAAATAATTAATCAATCTGATATATATTTAACACAATAAGTTTGATTAATAAATTAAATTCTATTTTTATTAATTCATAACTCATTTCATGTATGTGGGTGATCATGAGCTAGAACGAGACCTTTGTCTATGATTGGTACCCTTTTAATATATTTATTATATTAATTTTTTCCCTACGCGCCATCTATCCTCATTAATATATAGATCATTCATTCCCATGGTTTCATTTATGAAAAATTTTTTTTACCCCTCACATGTGTGTGAGATAAAAATCATATGTAATGGATGGAGCTACCATGCTTGTGGACACAATTCAATATGGAACCGAGGAGAAACCAATCTAGGTAGATAAAAATTTTGACCGGTGGAAATAAGAAATCCAGAACCCAAAAGGTTCAAGGATTTTATCCCATAGGCTGGGGTTATTTTATTAGCCTCATGATATACTAACTATTAGAAAATATTATGATTGTTCCCTTTAATTTATTTATTTTATTAGTTTCTAGTTTTTTTCATTGTGGATGTGTTGTCTTAGTCAAATAATTTATGAACTAACAAGCATGAAATATGGAACTAAAATAAATCAGATTTCTACATAATTATTGTCAAGACATGTTTAATAACTTATGTTAGTTCCACTAAATATTTTCAAGCATATTATAATGTAAATATGTAATATATACCTATGAGGTAAAAATCCATCAATAAAATATTTAGTCAGAATAAGCCATGAGTTATTTGATTAATGGAATGACTCAGTAAAACATTGTGATTGACTAACCCTTTTTAGCAGAATCACTTTTATACAAGAAGCCCATATAAATGGTTTCAAGTTGAGTTAACCATATTTCATTTTTTGGATTATCTCATTCTAGAATTTATGTAATATTGGAGGCAATGGTTGATGAAATCCATGTTAGGACATTTTGATTGGGGATTCTACTCAACAGATCAACGAGATAAAAGCCTATAGTAAGAAAAGAGCATCCCACCTAAATACCTTAAAATAAACTGATTGAAACTTATTGGGGTTTTACAAAGGGGGATATGGATCCTCACCTCAAGAATGTCATGGAATCATGATATTCCAAGATAAATAGTGAGGGACATTGGGACTTGAAAAAAATTACATAACGTAATAAAATTAATTTAATATTTCACATAAGATGATATCATGAATTTAATAAAGATCTCATCTTTTAATTATTGAGAAAAAATTACATTCTTTTCAACCATACTATCCCTACGATCAATTCTAGATAAAGAAAATATCCTTAGTGGAAGGTAACTTATAGGAATGGTTTAGACGCCTTTAGGTTATTATATTCCATGAACGGAGGACTTATGTTCTAGAGATAGCATTACCTGGTCAGCCATCCTATGAGGTGAGTGCCTCAGAGTTTCATTTCTATGGTTATCATATTAATAATGTTGTCTAAAATTAATGTTTGATTCTATCATCAATGTCATGTGGGCTCTTGATGTCTCACGAAAACATGGATTCTCATAGCATGCTCGAGGACCTCCATGATCATTACTATGAGAGATAAATACAAGAAAGGTTTGATATCTCCAATGAAATCTTTCAGAGTAAGCTATGAGAGGGTACCCGACCTGGTCTTGTTTTAGAAAAACACTTTGGATACATTTAGAACAAGGAGGTTCTAGTGTTTAAACTCCCAGAAGAACTAGGCATTGATCACATTATCACATCACACCCCATAGAATCTCCACAATTGTTGTTAGTTTCAATTTGAACAAAATTGAGAAGTATCTATCTAATTGTATGATCCTCATTCTCCAAGTGGAAAAATATATTAAGGATGAAAATCATATTATAATTATGGTGATTAAGAGGAATTGGAAGGTGAATAAAATTAATCCCAAAGATTCTTCACAACCTTACATGAAAAGGAATATAAAAGGGGATGCATGGGAATAGGATTCTATTTGTTTCTCATGTGTCCAGTAGTGCCACTGGAAGAAAAATTGCTCTCAACTGAAGAAGAAAGTGGTAACTTTAGGTGCAATTTTTATAGAGTTAAATTTATCATTTTTTACCAAATGGGTATTGTATACACATTTTGGTTCTCATATATGTATTCAAATACTATATCCAAGTAGATTAAGGAAAATTGTTTGTGGGGAGGTAGATCTACAATCTTCCAACTAATCTGGACTTGATGTTGTAGATTTTGCGGACTACCACCACATGTTTCCAACTAGGATGATCTTGGTGTTAAAGCGTTGTTTCTATGGGACTTATATAACCCAAGAGATTATTTCTGTATCTAGACTAGATCAATATGGATTTTATTTCATGTTAATAAAATATTGTTCCTTATTTTACAATGATAGAATTTTTTTTGGTTGGGCACATTTACTCAATGGTATTTACGTGTTGGATTACTAAATTGAAGTAATAGAAATCGATAACAAGGATACTTCACATGACTTATACCACACCCTAAAATAGCATCACTAAATATTTCATGTAAATGAGAAACTCTTGACCAATTTATATCAAGATGGATATTTATATTCTTTTGAACTAAAACCACTTGGCCTATGTCATGCGTTTTTAAGTTGTAAAATTACCAAAGTTACATTTAATTGGAATTGAAAAAGGGCTAAATAACAACTTTAATTGGTTCATACCAATCTGTGTAGGCCATTTTCAGTCTTAGAAAGGTGTGGTTACTCATACGTCATAGAAATTTACTAATAATTATAGTAGATATGTATATATATACTTAATGAGGAATATGAAAGATTAATTTTTAAAGTTCAAAGAATACGAGAATGATGTTGAGAACAAGTTTCCTAAGAAGAATAAGAAAATTTGCTTAGACCACGGTGGAGAGTATTTAACCGGGACTTCATTGATTACGTTCATGAGTTTTGGATCCAATCCCAAGTTACCCATCCTTACACACCTCAGTGATATGGTGTATGTGAATGGAGGAACCACACCTTGTTGGACTTGGTGAGATCAGTGATGAGTCATGCTAGTCTTCCATTAACATTTTGGGGATACACGTTACTAAAAACAACATACATAATAAACCATGTACCAAATAAATCGATAAATATTATTCCATATGATTTGTGGAGTTGAAGAAGAGATATTTTGTGGAATTTACATGTGTGGTGAAGCGATGTGTTTGTTAATGCATATTCGGTTAACAAACTCACACCCTTAAGAACAAGGTATACTTATATATGACAACCCAGGGAAACAATGGGACATTACATATTCAATCCCCCCAAAAAATTATAGTGGAATGACACTCCATATTCTTTTAGAGCTAACACATCTCCAAAAGATATAGTTGGAGAATGATAGACTTTTATGAAGTCGAGGATTATAGTACAGAAGAGTTGGTACAAGAAAAGATTCCACAAAGCCTTGTGTAGGAAGCATATCTTCCAGAGACACAAGAACTACATAGGAGTAAGAGGGAGGTTAGATAAATATAATGGTATGGTTTTCTAGTTATTAAGTATGGTGAATCATTATTAGTAGATAATAATGATCCTTTTACCTATAACGATGTAGTAATTGGAAGATATGTTTCCAAGTGGCAAAGAAGCCTTGAATTGTAAAATAGATTCCATGTACCAAAACCAAATATGGAATTTGGTAGATCATTAAGTTGATATAATTCATGTAGGTTATAAATGGGTATTAAAGAAGTAACTGGACATGGATGGACAATCAGTACCTATATGGCATGAATGGTTGCAGAAGGATTTAAATAACATCCATGTATTGACTATGAGAAAGCATTTCAAAAGTTTCAGTACTGAAATCCTTAATAATTCAATATGTCATTGCAGCTTACTATGACTATGAAATTTGGACAATGGATGTCAAAATAGGCTTCCATAATGGGAACCTCATGAAGACATCTACATGACCCAACCTAAGTGGTTTGTGACTCTAATGGATTCCAATAAGGAGTGAAAATTTAATAAATCCATTTATGGATTAAATAATGCATCCAAGTCATAGAAATTTTGTTTTTAATGAAGCCTTAATGATTTTTTTGTGAAGAACAAATGTGAGACTTGTGTATAAAAATGGATTAGTGGGAGTGCAGTTGTTTTCATAATAGTTTATATTGATGACATATTACATATTGGAAATGAGATACCGGTCTTATTTTATGTTAAAGAATGGTTAAATCGATGCGTCTCCATGAAGGACATGGGTAAGGTAGAATATATTTTTGGTATCATGATCCATCGTGGTATATCCAAGAGATTTCTAGGCATATGTCAAAGTACATAAATTCAAATGATGTTTAAGAGATTAAATATGGAAAAATTCAAGAGGGGATTGTTTCTAGCGTCACAAAACATTCATATATCCATGAATATGTTTCCTCAGACAAATGATGAAATAGATAGAATAGAAGGGACATCATATGCATCAGTGAATGGGTCTGTCATCTATTTGTTGCTATGTACTAGGCTTGATGTTTCCTATGAATTGAGTGTAGTAAGTAGATATCAAGCTGACTTAGGTAACTACCATAGGATGGAATTCAAGACTAACATTAGTTATCTATCGTGTAATGAAGATATGTTCCTAGTTTATGGAGGAGAAGATGAACTAGTCATCAAAGGGTATTCAGAAGCTGTATTCCAGTCTAATCAAGATGAAATGAATCACAAACATGATGAATCATCACATTGAATGGAGGTGTTGTGAGATCAAATATCTCAAAGGAGAGTGTGGTCTCTAATTCTATAGTATTAAAGTCTTCGTATATCTATACCTATGGAGATGATAAAAAATCTATATAGATGTGATGCTTCATCCCATAGTTAGATGTAATACCTAGAAACAGTGATCTCATCTCACTTTATTGTGATAATGTTGTAGTGGTGGATCTCGCAAAAAAGACGAGGTTGCATTAGTGGACTAACAACATAATTAATAATTATCATCTCTTGAGGGATTTTTTCATAATGAGGTGATGTTGTAGTGAGTAGTATTTTTAGGGAAGAAATCAGGGAGAACCCCTTGAATAAATACTTGACATAGTAGAAACATTATAATCTTCTCAGGACTAGTAGGATGAATGTCGTAGGCAGTTGTATCTTTTACATGTGAGAGATTGATAGTGTTGGTCTAATAGAACCAATTGTTCATACTTTGATACATGAATATTTAATATGATTAAATATTAAACCTATTATTACATATTTCTCATTGTTGTTCATGACATTAATATAATAATATAATGATGTATTTGATGTATTAAAAATGTCATAGTATTTACCCGCTTTGATTAGAAACTTTACATGATATGGATATATTTATAAATGTAGTTTTGTGGTTGGATAAAATACTATGATGGGACACACAATAAGAAAAATTCCTCGTATGACTACTCAGAAGAATATATTAATTCTTCTCATGAAGTTTGCACTTGGTAATCTCAATGACGGAAGATTATGAGAACCAACCTCATCGAATTTTTTTTTCATGTTTTGGGGTCATCAGATATTGATATCTACATGCATGTATAATGATTATTAGATATTAATATTATCATTAATCCTTGTCTTGAATAATGTTATTTGATTTATTGGTGAAATCCATTCAGTAATATGTTAGTAAGAAGAAGGGTATGTTGGGAGAATCACTAGTGGAATGTTACTTATGGATTAGTTGAGGAAAGATTTTCCCCTTCCATTTATCGAAGTTGATATCTCATCCCAATGATTAAAATTGAATAATCATGTGAAATTCCCTGGCCATGGTGCAACTACGAGTTTATTTCGAGTAGTAAACCAAAAGAGTATAAAACATAAAGGTTGATGAAACTATCACAAAACTTCCTTGATAATATTTTTAGACTAAGATATTATATTACACCTAGAACATTTGTTTGTGGATGTCATCATAGTGAAATTATATTCTTTCTCTTTGGTGTATTAAACCATTTGTAGATTTTAATGATAGAATTTAGGCAATCCTACTAATACCAATGTGAAAGAATCATATAGGGCCACACACTATGTGTTTTTGTTGTCCCGGTTAAATTAAATTATAATTTAATTAGATGAATAAATATTATTCTCAACACAATGGAATTATTTTGTTCAATTTAGTATGATCACATAAATTAAATTAATATTAGTTCATCAAATTTTGAATAAATTTTGATTATTTATTTTATTGATCAATTAATAAATATTAAAATACAATTTTCCTAATATAATATTTACTTTTTTGAATAAATTATTTATTTACTTATTCAGGTGTTCAATAAATGGAAGTGGTGATTGGGTAGACAAATGACTCTCTAGTTGTAATATAATTTTTTATGAGATAGTAAATAATTATTCAACTAGATTACATATGCTAATATAATAATATTTATGTTATTATTTTGTGACAAAAAATATTATTTATAATTATATTTTCCCCAAGATGGGACACCATAAATTATGACGTAGTATTATTATTAAGATCATTGGGTTTCTATATAGTTATGAATTTATTTTATTGTGGTTATGAAATTAAATAGTTTAACTAAAGCCCCATGTTTACTAATAAAAATGTACATCCATTCTTCCAAATACCACACAATCAATGAATTTATAACGGTTGTTCCAAAAATATGGTCTCTAGAATCCTCTTATCTCCCCACTCAAGAACAATATACTTCCTTCAAGACTAAAAAATATGTGATTAAGAACGACCAACACAGGACACCCATTTAACAATTCTAGCACCCGTAGAATGAGTGGTGTGGATAAAAGTCCATCAGAACATGTGTGGATCAATACTTGAGAGAATCTGGTTTGGATCCTCGTAATGGTAATGAGACAATCTGGAAGGGTTGTTTTGGTCGATCAACATCATCAATGAAGAATGTACTGAAGATATAGTTCTTATTTTATTAATGAAAATAAATAAATAAATTTTAAAAATGATGTGAATAATCTTTCCCCTCTTGGATATAGTGAATTTATTTATATTTCTATAAATTTTCTTTTAATCTATGGTTATTGGTTATCAATTACGATAAATGAAAATTTGGGCCCCACCCAATGATATGCTTCTACTATGTGTATATCCTTCAATACGGCTAGAAATACCTACTTCATCAATGTCATAATCATAGTGTAGAGAGTCATCACACCATAGGGAATAAACACGAAATCAATAGTGTTCATCATGACAACAGAATTCCATCTTTGGAATATCATCCTCACAAACCCTCAATTAGGGGTAGCTAGACCAGAGATCGATCTTTTGGAACCATCTCATTACTCAAAATAGGTCAAATAGGTTTTCAATTCGTATTATGAGGTAACTATTCTTTAACGTGGCCTAATTCATGTGACAATAATCCATGAAATGCTTCAAACTCTCATCTCCACTTTTGTGAACACCAAAGCTGCCCAGAGGGACACACATTGCCTAATAAATCCCTTCTCTTGATGGTCCCCCAATTGCAACCACTTCTCCAGGAGCATGGAATGGTCCATCAAATATTCTATTGAAGATATAAAAGTACGATTATGATAAAAGTTAATTCAAAACCACATTTCCTGTTATCACAACATGGGGCCCATGTCATTACTCCCCAAACTGACCTCCACTAAGATAGGTCCTTGAGACTTGATCTGTGAGTGAATATCACTAACTTGGGAGGCCTTAGCCAAAGTACCTATACACATGTACACATCTCCAAAAACAATAAATGTTTCAATGTTAAATAAACTGAACAACCATGCATGCATTAATATAAATCCCACAACCAATGTATGATAATAAGTAATGGAATGTAAAAAAGAATGTCATAAATGACCCCCACAAAGAGTCCATTAAAAATTACAACCTAAAATTAAGGATTGGGACTACTATAAAGATACCACATGAACACACCCCAGTATATCAGAGTCAGTAATCACTGCATGGTCCATTTTACTTGGGGAATCTATCAAAAGATTGATCATCTATACAATTCAAGACACATGTGAGAAAAATCCATGAAGGGTTGAGGATAAAAACAACCTATAAGAAACCCTAGAACAATAATGCATATAAAAAAATTATACTAGTAAGATCTTCACTGGTATATGTACACATCAAATATAACAAAAATATCCATATATAATCAACAATTACTGATTGTCTAATGGTAAAATCACACCTATCATTCCATTCTAGAACTGAAGATCAAAGGTTCCACATAACTATCATCTAAGAGAACACACTCCATGATTCATATGGAACTAATGATGTTCATATGATATGTAGTTCTTGTTTTGTATCTCTTTAAGATGTATACACTAAAAATATGAAGAGATATGGAACATATATGAGGATTACACCCAATTCCATGGGATATACTAATAAATCCATCTAAATTAACCTATTATGTAGAGGATCAGTGCCTACATAGTGTTTTTCATGATGATTCCAATAACTTCTCATATGGTAAGAAGATGATTGAGGATCTCACTCTGGGCCTCACAAAAGGATTCCAACAACTCTACCAAAGAATTCATGTTGACAGGATAATTGTTCTTTGTGAAGGAGGTGATTCCATAATATACCTCATTGAATAGTTTTAGGGGAACAACCTAATAAAATGTCTCAAATATATAAATGTCAATGGATCCATGACAAGTTAGATGGATTACAATGCATGTCCTATTGATATCAGGTCTTACCTGTGTAAAATGACTCATGCACATGTCCATTCAGTAGTACACGGTGTGCCCATTCCCACATAATTTTTCCTAGGTCTCAATACTCAAAACATCCCATATATATTTTTCCTAACTATATTAATGTTGGAGTACATGTCATGAGACTAGATGTGTACTCTCATGTTCTGTTCTTATAAAATCCAAGGTAAATGTTTACCCATTTGAGAGGGTCACACACTATGTGATAGGGTCCCATGTCATGTGATACTTAACTCAATCTTGATAACCTAGAGGTTGTATAGAGGGAACCACATGATGTGTATCTCCATAGTTTATGTCGTGTTGTTCATGATTGTTTTGAAATATTGATCTAGAATGACATATCACCTCCACTTTTTTAGAAATTCATCTTCCCATGACCCATTCCTGAATCAAGTAGTTTCATTTTCCAGTCCTTTTTTTGTCAAATCATCAAAATTATGCCACCAAATTCATTTGGATATTTCCTTCAAACATTACTCATCGTCTCTCACTAATGAATAAAAAAACTAGGCATCAACATCATCTAATCCACATCCAATTTTATCATTAAATGATCATCATTTCATGTTGATCTCAAATCTACAATTTCAATCAATTGTGCTACGAAACGGTTGCACATAATTTTAATTGATGTTATACATAAAACTGTTGGAAAAATGAAAATGCCCATGTTGAATTAAGAATAATTGAAGAAATTCACAACCACAAAATCAAGGAATGAACCCAGATTAATGATTGTGTTGGCCACAGTTCATCATCATTTGAATGAAAAATTATGAATTGGTAAAAAACAAATAAATCTCCCAATTAAAATCTCCAAATAAACTCATCCCACAAAATCACCATCCTACTAATCAATTTTTTAGTCGATTGATTCATTTTTATTGTAAAAATCAACAATGTGGAAGAAATACAGATGATTAAATTCCCTACCGTGGGATGGATATGTCACTAATGAAGAACTAGACTACATCATTATAATTGGTGAGATATTTAAATCACATTTCACAATGATAACTGATCTATGATTAGATTGTTGTTTGTTTGAGAGAGATCCTTCAATACTCTCTCTAATGAATCTCCAACGGTTCCAGTGTAATATGGATAACCCTAAAATTTTCAAAGAACAATATAATTATATTTTAAACTAGTTCATTACATCAATGGATGAAATAAAATAAAATAATTTACTGTATTATTCATTTTATGCCCATTATGGCTTTCCCAAAAACATCCCATGTCAATAAAGGTTATGTCACACATTGGGTAATCACCACATTTTGAACTCAAACATGTACTCCGATTTTGGATATGGGCTTCCATTTAGATGTAATCAAATTTTTTAGAAAAACATTGAATGGATGATATTTAATATATTTAATGTATTTCAAATAGTTTACTTCGGACACTGGGGAATATTATCGCATTCCATCTCAGAGGCTAGTCTCAAATCTAGTCTATAAAATATAGAAAAATAATAAATTGAAAATATGAGCCACTACATTATCCTCACCTTAGGGATTTATGTACTGAAAATCTAAAACACGTGCCTATAATAATTGGTTTGGGTACTCAAAAGGTATCTAAGCCTCTCACTCGTAGATGAACTCTAGATGATTCTCATGCTGCCACCAGACACACGCTGATGGAATCGTCTTCCCATGAAGGTTACTTTTCTAATGATCCTTGATATCCACTGGTTACTTGTAAAAGTTAACTCCATCATCCATGAATAATTATCCCCAGTATATAACTTGTTATTGTTCATGCATATACCTCTTATACTGCAAAACATGGAAGAACTCTTGTAATTGATATAGCTGTGGAGGTAGATCTAAGTGGTAAGTCACCTCACAAACATTACATAGTGTCCAGAAAGGGCTAATAAATTGCCTCTGAAGATAAATATTGGTAATCGATGTTTATGTGAAACCCATAGGAACACCTGGTCTCCATCCATAAACACTAAGGGCCACTATTGTCTACCCAAATAAGACTTATGATGGCTCTGTGAAATCCTCATCAAATTTTCAATGATTTTAACCTTCTTAGTAGTGGCTCACTCCAACTCTAAGATCATGTGTGTCAACTCTACAAGGTTAGATATGTAATGTGGTGACTTTTAGGGTCACCTATATAATCACTCAGATGGTGTCATATAAAAGTTTTTATTTTATACGATATTATACAAAACCTCAATCAACTATACATTATCTTTCCAACTATGAAAGAAGTCCAACATGAATGATCGCATCATAAAATCCAAAAAATGGTTGGTCCACTTAGTATAAACACCATTTTAGGGGTCAAATGTTATGCCCAAGAATAACTCTATCCAAAAAACCTCCTCCAATCCCTTCCATAATCGATATGTGAAGTGAGGATCATTGTCTTAAATGATAATTGATGGAAATCCATGGAGCCACACTATCACATGCACATAGAGGCTTCCCAATCTCTCTAATGAACCCTTATCCCAAAAAGAAAATAATTGGGGTGCCTTGATGAATCAGTCTATGATCACACAAATGGAATCATGTCCACTAGATGTACGTGGTATTCTCATCATCATGTTTAGGGATATCTCATCTGAATTATACTATGGGACCTCAACATGTTGAGCTAAACCCACATGGATCATGGTTACTATCTTCAAAAAATAACAAGTAAGGCATTGAGAGACATGTTCTCAAATGCATTCTTCATCCCTAGTAAACAAAACTATCTTTAAAAATCAAGGTACATATTTTCCACACCAGAATGTACCACCAAATGATATTATTGAAACTATCTCAGAACCTCCTATTACAACGTCACTAGTACTATCACACATCATTTGAAATGAAAAACATGCTCCCCACATTTATAAAATTTACTATGACCATGTATAGTGGATATTGGAGTATATTGGGTTAGAAAATTAGTATCCCTAAATTGTTCCTCCCTGTCTCACTAAAAAAGTAGAGGGGTAACAACCACTAACTAGAGAAAACCTTCCCTTCCTTCATCCTCAAATATTGACTACAACGAGGTCAACAAATTTTACACCTCATTCAAAAAGTGTGAAAAATATCTCTACCTAATATAATTTCCAACCACATTTACCGTCTCAAAAGTGTAGACAACCTACATGTCATAATCATGTAGGAACTGTTACAATCGCCTCTATATCATGTTGGGATCCATTAGAGTGATGATATATTTTATACACATCTGTTTATAATACACGATAAATTATTCACCCATCTGATTGTTTCTCAACATATTTAGTGCAGAGACTACTGCTACTAACTCAAGATCATGGGTTGTGTAGTTCTATTGGTGTGATTTCAATTGATGTGACAATATGAAATCAATGCCTGCACCAAAATCTAACCAAATCCATTCCTGGTACCTAGTGCATTGTAGAAAACTACATACTCAACAACCTATTCTAGAGATATCAATATGGGAGAACATTTCAATCTCTTCCTCAACTCATGAAAACACTTCCAGCACCTCTAAATACATATGAATGTATTACCCTTTTGGGTTAATTATATCATGGTAGATGATATCCTATAGAAGTTAGTAGGAATATTTTTTAATATCCTACCAACCTAAAAATATAGACACCTATGATATTCTCTTGGATGAATCCTAAAATAACATTGTCTCAACCATTTCATGATACAATAAAACACCATATAATGAGTTAACATATTCTAGAATTGGTACACCTATATCCATAATTATCACTTCTATATCATTCGAAAAACATAGTTCTCTCAGAGTACATCCTAAACAATCCTCAAGTCTGTCCAATAATCCTCCTCAGACACTAAATATACTAGGATATTGTCAAGTAAGACAACTGAAACCCGATATATAAAAGATTGAAATATATGGTTAATGATTCCAATGGACACAATTGGGTAAATCATAATTCCAAGAGTCATACCCAAGTACTCATAGTGATTGTAGTGACATCTGAATTTCATTTTCGGTACATCCTAAACATATACAAACAAATGATGAGAGCCTGATATAATTTCAAACATCAAAAACTATTGTGGATATTGAATATATTTTATGAGTTTATTGATCCTTGGTAATGGATACATGTTCTTCATAGTCACCAAGTTAAAGCACTGATAGTCCACACATAACCTCAAGCTCCATTCCCCCTTCTTGGAAAAAACTGGTGATGCATATGGTGAAACACTATGTCTAATAATGTTTTTCCAAATCATGTCCTATAAATGCACTCTCAGATAGAAAAGAATTATGGGATCCATCTAATATTGGGGCTCCAATATCGTGGTTGTATTAGGGTGTAGATCAATACAGATGTTTATCTCTCATTAGGTAGGTCAGCCTAGAAAATACAATGGAAGGATGTCCTTGTACATCAACAACACAATAGTGATTAGAAAATCAAAACAATTACTACCCTATAGGTCATTTTAGGAAATTATGGAGTAATTAGTTACACCCTCTTATTAATGAGTCCATCCTACATTGCATGGGTTTTCTTTTCACCCATAATAGAAAACTCGATCCCATCACTATGGACACACCACATCCCCTACCTAATATAGATAATTTTGGCTTGAACTACAGATAAAAATTATATACCTAAGATGAAATAATAAGGCATCATCCCTACTAAAAAGTTATCTTAATAGAAACACTTGCCTCCATGAGTTAGGTAAAACTATTGATACATGTGTGTGGTCACTGATTCATATCCAGTTGGAGTCGCTAAGCACAAGGGACGAGGAAAGTGTAAAAATGTACTCTTAAAGTATCAAACTATATAAATAGAAATAATGGAAAGAATATAACTTATTTCTATTAGTACTATATCTATGGTAGAATGACACATATCATAAATAATATCATTGGTGATTCTTATGGGATATAAGACTCGACCACCTGTAGCTACATCTACCCATATCCTCTAGCTCCATTAGCCCTGCATGGACCACCTTTGGGTAGTGGTGGGAATAAGTCAAAGTGTGTACTACCTACAGATTCACTCTCACCTAATTTGTAATGTCCTTTCATAGAAGACATGTTTATTTCTACTGACTCCTCTCCCTCAGATTCCCATCCACTATTTCCCAGTCACCAATGGAGTAAGTCAGACAATATCATGAATGATGTCCTCTTTTATCACAAGAGTATCATCGTCTCACCAAGGGATGACTATACCCATCCGATAAGCCCTAAAATATAAACCATCATTCCTAGTACCACCTCATAAAAGTTATAACACGTCAAGGTCCCTGAAAATATTGTAAGATCTATGGCACTAGTGTATCTACTTTTCCTTTCCAACAGTCATCTTTTACTGTATTTGGTTTCTCATCCATGAAATCTCAACCATAATAGGTCTCAATATAACCAAAAAAAATTTATGAATTCACACCAGTATAATGATGGATCAGTTGTCCCTATACATTACTTAGTCATAGGTCCAATCCTGAATGAACTGACCAATAACAATATTCATCGTGTTCCGAGAGAAGATAATAAAAATCGATTAATACTCAACTATTTTCAATCTACCCAAATGATGTTGTAGAAGCTTCTTGATACGTACAATCCTTAGCGTAGCTAGGGGGAACATCGATATAAAATGTCACTCCAACACTTCCCAATATAGTGTCGCATCATCATAAAACTAGGTCACCAATAGTAGGTGTACCACATGGAGTTAGAACCTGTGGAATTAGTCCATTTATTGATGTCTCATCACATAAGGGTCCATCCATGTAATATAGATGCTGAATCATAGTTGATATACGTGAAATGGGTCATCTGGAATCACATTACATTGTTTCCCCATACCAATATCATATAATTTGTACCTAAGGTATAATTAACTTCCACTGATACCACACTATCATGAAACATCCTAATGGTGATCGTGTCATGACTCCCCAAACCCACCTCCAATAGGACAGGGGCTGATAACTAGCACTGAGTAGGTATATCACTAACATATGAGGCTCTAGAAAAAGTACCAATACACATGCACACATATTAAAGTGAAAATGATGATGGAATGTAAAAAGAACTAATCAAAACATGAATGAATACATATAAATATAATAACCAAAGTATTTCATGATATAATGGAATGTAAACAGGTCCATGTTTAATTTCACCAATAAGAGTCTCAGAAAAAGTCCAACCTAAAAGTAAATAAGGGGACTTCTATCAAGATACCGAAGGAAATCACCCTGGTCGGTTCAACAGACTAAGAACTACCTCGTCCCAGTCCCTCAAGGAATCTGTCTAATGGTCGATCATCTACAGAAGACACGACACCTGAGAGAAAATCCCAAGCAGGAGTTAGTATAAGCATACTCAACAGGACACCCCAAAACAAAAAATCATATAATAAAATAACAACAGTCATATCTATGCAGGTATATATCTACTTCACATATAACAATAATATAATGATATTTTAAAAAAATACACATAGTTTAACGGTATAGTTTCAACCATAATTCCACGCTCGAATTATAGAATATTTTTTCATATATAACTTGTATAGAAGAAAAAACTTCATGAGACATATGGCACTAATGAACTCCATCTAAGAGAAAGTTCTCATCATAACTCCCCTTGAGAAGAATACGTTGGAAGTATGAAGAGATAGGTAATGCAATTGTAGATGGCACCAATAGTCATGGGTTATACCAAAAAGTCAATCTAGATTTACCCACTAATTAGAGGATCAATCCCCATGTGGTGTTGGTCACAAGGATACCAATAACATCATCTAGGCTAAGAAGATTATTGAGTATCTCACTTTGGTCCATAAAGAAGGATTCCAACAACTATATCCATGATTTCCAGCTGAAGGGATCAATTCTTTATGTGTAAGAGGTGATTCAATACTAACCATCAGGTATTTGATATATGGAACACACCCTAACAACATATGACCAATATAAAGAGTTTAAATGACCCCGGACATGTTTTGAGGATTAAATAGTGTGTTTTAATAGTACACAGTGTGTCCCTTCAGCATCTGGTCCTGCCTTTGTAAAATGGCTAATGCCTATGTCTGTGTGGTTGTAAATAGTGTGCCCTTTCCCGTATTCTTCTACCCATTTTACGTTACATGGGTATTCCTATCCACATTTTTTCTATTCAATTTCCATATTGGAGTACATGGAGTTCCACTATACGTGAACTGTCAGGTCAGGTTCATATACCCACTACGGTACATGTTGAGCCACCTAGGAGGGGTCACATGTCATGTCATCCTAAACTCCTTCCTAAAACCCTACCCACCACATAGAGGGACCCATATGGTGTGTATCTCCCCAAAACATGTTAGGTTGTTTGGGATATTCAAAAAATCTAGATCTAGAATCACGTTTCTCTATTACCTCTATGACTATTGATCTAGTTGTTATCTATGATGGAATTATGTAGGGTCTCCGGTCAGTCCATTCCCTCATAAAATCATCAAAATTTTTCCATCAAATGAATTTGAAAAATTCATACAAACGTTCATCTTAAATATGTGCTGAAGAACACAAAAACCAGGTATCCACATAATTTTATCCACAACTACATTAATCATTGCACGACCGGTGTATCATACTGAGACCAGATCTATAGTTTTGAACAATTTCACCATGAAATATGTGTACAATGTTTGATTTGTTGGTGTACATTAAATAAAATGAGAAAGAAAATTGTCAAGATGAATACATAAATAGGGGTGAAATGCACAACCAAAAACTCAAGGAATGTGCCTCATCCAATTTTCATGTTGTCCTCGATCATTCTCTTGTAGAATAAAAATTTAAGAAATTATATAAATCCAATGAATGTCCCAATAAAACCCCATAAATAAACACATCTCACAAAATTACCCAAATTTGAATCAATCTATTTGTAATTGTTTAGTGTTCAACATAGAAATCAATAAAAAGTAAGTAATATAATTAAAAAACTTTTCAATCTTGAGGTGGATCAATCGCTAAAGAGGAATGAGAATACATCATTGTCATTGTCAAGATCTCCCAATCCCATTGCACAACGATCATCGATATACAATCTGGTTGGAATTAATATGAGAGAGATCCTTTAAATCTCTCCCCAATAGTTCTCTAATGGCTCCTGGGTAATGTGGAAACCCTAATAATTTTCAATAATAGAAAACTGATAGAATAATTTAAGTCATTCTACCAACAGATGAAATAAAATAAAATAATTAATTATTTTATTCATTTCATGCTCACAATGAAATTTCCCAAAGCAACCCATCATAACTAAGGTAATATCATTCTCAGGATAAAACCCACATTCTAAACTCAATTTTTCCCTCACATTACTGATAATGGATTTTATTTATAAGATATTTCACCTTTTCATAAAAATTATGTTTTAATGGTTTTTAATATTTTTTTAATATTTCAAATATTTTATTCTAGGAATATGGTGGATTGAAATCACACACAGTCTAAGTGCCTAGTCTAAAAAATAATATATACAATATCCAAAAAATAATACATGGAAAATACAAATCAATACATCCTCCTTTGAGGTAGTCTTGAAACATCCTCAGGGAAGACATCCATATAATCCTCCACGATAGAAAGAATACAAATGTCTGAAGTGGAGGATGCAATAAGGTATATACACTCCAACTTATGGGAAATGGGTTGTAGCCTCCTGCTAATAGAACCCACTCATCCTTCCATGATATATTTTTCACCATTAAATGAAAATCACATCCCTTCAGGGCAAAGACATCAAACTCATCTAAGAGGAATGTCAATCAAGATTTAGGCCTTGTTTATCCAATCCATACCCTAGATGATGTCATAGGTGTCCATCGTGATGACCAAAATGTATGACATGAACCTATCTCCACCATGTCTTATCTTTTAATATCAGTAATTAAATGATATTGAAGAAGTGTTCCCTTTAGAACCCTAAATGCAAAGATGATACACTAAAGATTCAACTCAGAGCTCCATTTATCTTGAATGAAGTATAGATATAAACGATGAATCAAACTTGTGTCGAATAGTACTGAAGAAAGAGTAGAATAATCTTATATTATATCTATAATCATCTCACGTGCCACTAGGTCGTATTTGTCCATATCTTGTAGTTATTCCAAGCCCCATTCGCAGGCTCCTTGATACTGACATGTGATGTCTAGTGGTGGTTGTGGAATGATCTCATAGAATCATCATCAACCCATATCTCCTCTTATAAGAGGTCCAAATCCATGGTTCCACCATTTCATGTCCAATTAGATGCATGATCACTACGCTACATCAAACATGGTGGTTTATCTGATATCTTTCTATGTTCCACTTCATGTCTGTTCAGGATGTCATGCACCATGTGACTTCTCCCATAAAAAGCATAGAATCACCCCTCCCTAGGATTCCTTGTTCCTCTATGCTTCCCCGAACCACGTTCTAGAGTTTGATCATTGGGAGGTCTCCTATGAAGAAATCATATCGATTGGTTACTGCTAGCTGCTACAGACAAGTCATCACTAAAAAAACCATTTCCAGTGCCTACAACCAATTATTCCTCTAATAGGAATCTCTCATTCTACAGTTCCTTTTCCAATACTTTGTCCTAGGTGGGAAGGTAAAAGGTCACCACACTATCACGAATCTCATAGACAAGTCCCTTCTGAAATTTTTATGCCCTAAAGTGGCCATCATGAATCATGTCATGGGAGTACCACATATGGTCTATAAACCTAGTGAAATATAAAAACATTGTCATACTTATCTTCTCTAGAATCATAAGCTCTTGAATTTGAACTGAATGAATGAAGGTGTAGTACTCCCCATGAAAAACTACAGGAAGTTAGGGCATGAGAGTGTCAACTCTTCATTCATATGAGTAGAAATATTCTACCAGTGCCTAAAAGATCCATTTAATATGATAGAAGTCTATAAAACCACCTGATCCATTGGTGTTCGTGTAGACTATAGATATGGATCACCAACTCTACATATTATACCATACCTATGGATCTAGCTCACTATGTATCCTAAGAATCCTTTGGTGTTAGAACCCACAAATTGTGCTAATCCTGTTTCCATCCTCATTTGGCCCTCATAGTATGATATGTGTCCCAAAATGTGTGTTTTTCATCTTTTCTACCAGGAGTAAGAATCATGTAGGAAAGAACCTAAAATGAGGCCTCGTCCCACATCAAATCTTCATCATGGTCGGATTATAGTATCCTGACTATTTGTCATCAGTGAGGAATATTGAAAATTTATTCAATACATATCATAGTCTGATAAGGATATATATAAATATATACATAAATGTATATATAATGGGGATGTAACTCAAATAGGAACATCAAAGACTCAATCCTATATGATACATGTACCACTGATCCCTGCAACCAATGTATCGGTATTTTGATTCGATAAAAAGGTATTAATGATCTTGGTGAATATATATGTCAACTGATTATACAATAACACGGTTCCTTATCATGAAAGTCGAACTAAAGAAACATTGAAATTGCTTCCCTAAATCACAACCAAATCATCATAAGGATAGTACTCTAGAAAAACGTCCAAGGAATGAACTACTCTAATACCAATTTTTCCTGAAACAACCTTAATTGGGGATAGAGTCGTAAGTAACCCAAGCCCAACATTATATGGTATGGGATGAAACAATTGTCAAGAGGCATATTATAAATGAGAGTTCTTTTCATAATTTACCTACATAACCTCAAACATTCATCTCAATGCAGATTTGAAAATGAACAATTATAAAAAGATTTAACAATTATAATATAATAAAAGCATGAAAAACCATTAGGGTGTTCCAGAGTTTGATAGTGCATACAAAAACATAAACGGAAAAAGTACACAACCACCCAGATAGAAGCCCTAATATAAAAAAAATAAAATGTAAAAATTGTTGATAGAGTGAATCTCATGTTATCCATGATCCAACGACCCCACAAAGTACAATGAACCATGGAACCCTAAGATCCTCTATAGTCACCATCAACCTTTTCATTGTCTTCATAATACATGACACAAGAGGAAAAATCCCATTTAGTGGTGAGTATAGGAATTACCATTAGGATGACAAAAAATCATATTAGTGAGTAGTAAATACATGATAGGTAAATACAATAAAAAAATCATCCTAAAGAAATAGTGTGAATAAATATAATGACTTTGACATTGATAGATGTTTATATTGTAAAACCAACTAATCTCAAACGAGAGAAGATGGGGTATCCAAATAAAATACCTTCATAGGAAATTAAATCTTACAGTTCCAAAAGTTCATCAATGATTCAAAGCATCTTTTGCGTATTCCCATAAGTAAACATCCATGTCAAGACACACCTCGTCACTATGTCGCACAATTGATGGAAATCATTTATGAATTAGAGGACTTGTTCCCTAATTAATTTGAGGATTTAACTCAACAAATATACATATATGAGTCACACCCTAATTAATGGGGGGGGGGTTCTATTATATGGGTAGAGGACTCATTCCCATGTGTTATAGGGGGTTCCAGTTTGGTGTCTTGAGGACCTGTGTGCCAACTGAATGGTCATTCCACCCAGTTGATGGAGGACACAAACCAATGATGATGGGGGTTCCACATTGCTGTCATGAGGACTTGTGCCCTGTATGATTGTGGTTCTAATTGTATGATAGAGTACATTCTCCCAAATAGATGGGGGGGGGGGGGGTCCACTCCATAGTTGGAGGATCTGCGCCCTATTCCAATAGTGGTGTTATACTCAAGGGTTTTGAATACCCACACTATATCCAATAGGGGTTTCCTACTAGAATGATAGATAATATTTCTTATGCTGGTGGGGGTTCCACTATATATTTCACGGGTGATCCTTAGACTTATCACTATTATCATTGGGTATCGACCAAATAAGCGTCACCCCAAGAACATCTGACATTATTCTCAAAATCCACAATAGTGGAAACCATCACATTATATGTTAAAAAACACTCATCATTAGATACTCATGGGAAAAAACTCATGTCCAAATAAAGGAGATACACGAGTTTTAGGATTCCTCAAAATGAACTATGTGGTACATAGAATGTGTGGGGATTCACATGGAGTGTGGTCGCACTCCATCTCATAATCATGTCCCCAATGGAAAATGATTCACTATCCATATATGTCGACAATGAAATTAGGGGTTATACATGGCATGTCCTAGACACTTGGGGTCATACCCATGCTCCATGGCCATTTCTGTGTAACCATCCCATATCTATGTACATCGGTGTATGGTGTGTCTATCCACATTAGGTTCCACCCATGTCTGTGGTCCTTTTCATGTACTCCATCACATTGAATGTGTCTGGTCGTGCTCATGTATATGTTCTCACAGAGTACATGTCGGGCCACCGACACAAGGTCACATGATGTGTAGATCTCCCACACAATGTGTGCTGCTAATAATTTTGAAAAACCGTATCCCCCGCAACAAGGGGCCTAATTGTTTTGTGTTATTCTAACTACATGGTGTGTAGTTACGTTTTTCCCTGAAGTCCATATCTTCACCCACACATCTAGATATAGCTTTGTCACTTTTAATCCAGACACATTTCTTCCCAAAAAAAATTACCTAGTAATTGTTTATTGTTTCTGATCATTCAGTGGCTGATAATCAAAACATTGTTTGTTTCTGGATTCCTACACTCACTACACATCTCGTGTGTCTCAAGTTCTTTTTTCCTTTATAAATTTGATATCGATTGTCAAAATGATAACCCATAACCAACAATATAACTAAATACATCCCTAATTTTTCAATTCATTACTTTTTTGTGAATCCTTCATTAATCTGGGTGTCTGATTGGTCTTGGTCTCCTCCTACAATGTCGAACTGATACACCATAGGCACATCAGTGAATAATGTGAATGATTTGTGAGATAAAGGCACAAAACCAAGGATTTAAAATCATTTTTCAAACATTCTTGGACAATGATCACAATTGGCTCATCCACGGTTAGAAATAATAATAAATAATCACTTAAATTTTATCATGCATGCATATGCAATTTTCCACAATGGATGCATAACAAAGAAAGAGATTGATTATTCTCAGTAATTTAATTTAATTAGGTAGAAACCAAAATTATCGAGTCCTACTGAAATATTGGTTCATTTTAATCAAAGAATGATCTCTCCACTGATTTAGAATAGTTTTTGTGCTTGATTCTTCTTGATCTACATGGATTTGGTGTTCTTTCATCATCTGAATTTGATTTTTGAATAGAGAGGAGGAAGAAAAATATTGATCCTCCTAGGGTTTTTGTATATATCCCTAGGGAATTCGACATAAAAGTGAATTTATAGAGGAATTACATTTTGTTAATTTATTTAATTAATTAAATACATAATTTAAATGATCTGTTATGCATAACAACAACCACCATTTGATTAAAATTCCCTGCATTGACCAATATTAGGTTGCACCAATTATAAACATCACATTTCAGACTAAACTGTTATATCAGGTTTCTGGTCGCAGATTCTGCCTAAGAGTTCTCCCATTTTATTTCTGAAATTGTGCATGTGTAATATTAAATAAATTTAATATTTTTATATAAATAATTTTTGGGGTACCGGGCCACAATATATTTCATCGTCTCAATGACTGAATCTAAAAGGATATATAAAAATATTTCAAAATCCTCTAGGGAATCATCTAGGTCTCTATAGTTGTTTCTCGAATGAACATTTTCATGAGTTTCCACATGACTCAAGATTTATTTATGGATTACCATATTATTATGTATGGATTAATTATATTTCTTTTATAAAATATTGATTTTCACATGTAGAAATGTTATATTTATGTCCATAGTGATTTATTATGAAAAATAAAACCATATTCACAAGTTTTCATTTTTTTAAATATTCAAATGGGATTTTTTTATCTTCATACCCATCTCTCTGCTGTATTTTTCTCATCCAACAATTACAAATGTTTTTAATAGTTTCTATGGATAGTTATAAATGTTTTCACGGTCATGATTACCACAATTGTGCATAATTTTAAATGAATCAAGTGAATTGAATGAAATAGATGTGTAAACTTAGAGCTGTGTTTTTTTTTGGAAAAAAATGTATACCCTATGAATGTGTCTTCCCTCTTTTGTAATTTTTACCAAAGACTCGAAAAAATAAATTAAAAGGATCTTTAAAATGTAATAACAAGCTTACCTTTTTATAAAACACGTATTTATGGGTTGTTTATGTTTTCATTCATTATAGTTTTAATAAATATTATAATATTTGTTGACGTGTTTACCCTCACCTCATAAATTATTTTGATAATATATCTCACAAGTCTTCAAAAACAATTTCTACAAGTTTTTTCATTAATGATTCCCCCAGGTTCCATTAGTAAGCCACATGACACACTAATTTAAGCTTATAAAATATCTCCTCTTAAAATTTAAGTTTTACTCTAAAATTACCCCATAGTCCTATAGATTAAACAACTCTTCAATATATTAATGAAAATTTCATATCAATAATATTTGACAAATTCTCTATTTTATTTCCATTCATATAACATGAATACTATATCACAAAAAATATGAAAAACATTTCCACTTAAACCTCTAAATATATCAAGTCAAACTTCAAATTAAATCTTCATAATTCTCTCTATTAAATTATCCACTAAAATTTATATTAAAATAGTATAAGTAAATGAATAATAATTTTTTTTAAAAAAAATATGTTAATAAACATTTAAAAGAACTATGTGATACTCAAACCTCAAATCTCACCGAGACCTCATACGACCGCTACAAACTAATCTACACCCAATCAGTGTAGGGTTGTTTGTGTATTTCTCAACCAACTTAGACCATTGTAATAATAATATGTAACACCCCAATCTTCCATGGTACACTTCTCTTTGAATAATACAATAGCGTGTGTTGTACGCAACACTGAGTTCAAGCGCACCACGACTTACCAAACTAGCTGATCAAAAGAGGTTATGAATAGTATTAATTGAATTTTAAATATTATATTATCCTTATAATTTTAATCCATATTATGTGTTTCTAAGACATGATTTATGAACAAATTCATTATTTCAGATAAAAGAAGTATTTTTCAAAAAATGAAATTTTATTGCCTTTTAATGGAGAAGCCTTTTTAAATACAATATTTGAAACTTTCATATATTCAATTTTACAAAATGAAATTCTTCTTTAGAATCGGGACATAAAAATTTAGTTTCAATAATGTTTTAGTGTCTTTCTGATAACTTTCATATTTGGGTGAATAGTGAAAATTACTATATTTTATCTGAAAACAACTTCTTTAATCAAAATAATTTATATTGTTAAATTATACATTTTAATGGTTTGGAAGTATAAATAGATTATATTTTTACTATTTAATCCAATGATGGTCATTTTAAGTAATTTCACCTTGAAATTGGATATAAACAAGTGTCAAACTTTTGATAGTTATTATTTCTTAAAAATACGCCTTTTGGTTTCAAAAGCGGGAATTAATTTTAAAATGAAACTATGATGATTAAAATTTGGTGAAACTGACTTCATTTTTTGATTCATAATAACAAAATTATCTTAGGTTGATATTTTGGTACTTTTCAGATAACTTTTATATTTTGATGAATAGTGAAAATTATTAAATTTTAATTAAAAACAACTTTTTTAATCAAAATAATTAATAGTGGAAAATTATGAATGTGAGTGGTTTTAAATTATATTTAGAATATATTTTTACCATTTAATACAATGTGGGTCATTGTACATTATTTTACAATTAAACCGGACATAAACCAATGTCAATCTTTTGATAGTTTTTATCTCTTAAAAACACGCTTTTTGTTTTAACAATGGGAATTAATATTAAATTTATTCTTGCCACTTCTTTATTTTGAATTTGGAAAAATGGATTCCATATTTGGAATCAGGATGTTCAAATTGTGTAGATAGTTATCTTTTTTTAGACATTTTGAATAATTACTTCGGTAAATATTTTATTTACCATGGTTAAAGGGTAAATCTGGTAAATAAGGGTCAATATATAATTTTATAATAATATTAAATTACCCAAAAACGTGTCTTAACCCTATTGGTTGATACATGGATGACCATGGGCATATTTGGGTCGATTTTTGGACCTCATGGATCCACTTGTAAGTGATAACGACACTTTATATTAGTTAAGTTAAAGTAATTACAAAAATGACATAAGCATATATCCTTTAGAAAAACAATTTTTACATAGGGTTATATATGTTGGATTTTAGACTATAAATATTCTTTAGAAAGATAAAACGATTTACTACATAATTATATTTTATTTTCAATATTTAGACATTAAATAATTTAATTTATTTATGACACATTGATGATGCAGTAATTACCATAATAGTAAAAAATTAAAATAATTGATATTATAAATACCCAAATAAACATAATTTGAGACTTTTAATGCATTAAACTAATTTTATATGATACTATGAAATATTAGGATTGATATAATTGACTTTTTTCTAAGTAATCATCCTGTTATGAGTTTCAAAAAAATCAACATTTGGATAGTGTCAAAATTGACATAAAAGAGTTTTTAAAACAAATATTATATTAATAATTGATATTAAATTCATAAAAATCTAATTTTTGGCCAAGGGACTTATATAATGATATTTGTGTCATTAATAGACCACTTGGGGGTAGCTTGGATGTATATAGTAAGTTTATTAACAATATATTATAAAATTACTAAGAGACATTGTAAAAGTGAAAGTAATTAACTTAGAGTTAATAGTTAAAGATAAGGTTAATATAATAATCCAAACCTGTCTAAATTCTATTGGTTGAGTGGTTTTCGGCCAATACCAACCATAACCTTTAAATAATCAACTTTGGAGCCATTTTAAACCGAATATGAATTTATTATAAATTAATATTTCTAGGTTTTCCAAAGGTGCCCCTCACCCCTCTTATAAAAGGGCACTCTTCCTTATCATTTCTTCACACCTTGAAAGCCTTTTTGTTCAGACAACCCCTACTGAAATAATCTCTCAACTTCTCTCACTACAACCTAGAGGCCTTAGTTTGATCAGAAATCTAACCTTAAGAGCCCTTTTGATCAAATCAAAAGGAAGAACCCAAAGAAGAGGTAATGTTTTCACCACCCCTTTTCAAGTTCCTTTCTTCTTCCACTTCTTCTTTCTTTGTTATTTTCATTCTAAAATAATAACTCCAGTATCATATATATACTTTGATGTTATTATAAATATAGTAAAACCATATTCAGTGTTATATCCATCCTTTGAATGACATGTCACCATACGTGCGTACGTACGGCTTTCCATCTCCACGTCATGGTGTAATTGTTATTCAATAAATTAGTATTTGGATGGGTATAATAATTATGTGTAATTCATGTAAATAATAAATAAAACATGATAATGATTATGTATATATGATATACCATCCAATTACAAAATAATGATAGTGTCGCTCATGCGTACGTACGGACTACCGTCTCCACGAACGCGATGAGATTCATTCTCCATCTTATCCATTCAAGTATAATTATCATTTGATGATTTAAAAATAATGTTTAAGGACTTTATATCATTATAGATATGAATAAGATACAACCTATACATGAAAAACATGGCTTACATAACAAAACATATAAATGAAAACGAGTAAGTTAACACCCAAAACAATGATAATTCTAAGATATTATTAACAATGCAATGTTAAAAGATCATATATGATATAATATTAATGTATATGATTCATGAATAATTTAATAACAATTATTTCAACATTATACATGAGGTTAACCTACCCCCAACCAAGGAAAAGTACAAGGTAAGGGGTTTCTTATCTCACATTTAATTCCGTGAGAATTCCATTATTCACCACTTATTTATTGCATGTGGTGTGTGTACTGCCCATGATTGTATTCATTGTGTAATATAATTTAATTTATGGATATTTACATCATCATGGTATGATCCTTCTTTCTTGGGTGTATGTTTTGTAAGTTACCTAATCGATAAGGGAATTTGAAATTTAAATTTCCACTCATTTGGCTATACACATATTTCATTGATTATATAACTCCAACATTATGTGTGGAATAACTATTCATTTGATTATGTCATAATTTCCACTCCCCTTCCTGTGGATATACATTTTATACACATAATCACTCCATTGATAATTTCTCAAGTCATCGATATGAGTTTGTTAAGAGTAATTTAAACTCATTTTCCATTTGTTGAGTTAAACATCCAATTCATTAGTGTTGTTTTTACAAGATTATGTGTGAATGTCCTTTGATTGTTTTACAATAACTATACAATCATATTTAGTGTATTTATATTTTTCACACATAACTATGTCGTTGATTTATCCTTATCCTAAGGATACAACCTTTTTGAGAGATTTCATCCCAATTTACATCCCATTGAGACTTCTTTGTTGTTATAAACCAAATCACTTTTATGTGGTGTATATAATGTACTTTGACATAGTATAACATGAATTCCTTTATTCTCATGAGATTACAATGTTTTGATTACCTCAATTATTTGTATTCAAGTGTCTCTCTTTTGGTTAGAAACTCTAACTAAAATACCATTTTTTAAATGTTTTAAAGACTTATTCTTCTAAACCTTGCTCATTAATGTCCATGGTTTAAAAATTGTTTTAGGGATTTATTTATATGAACATTAATGTTTTAAAATTAAAACTCCTTTTAAAAGTTTCAAAGTGGTATGGAACACTTTTATTCAAAAATCTATTTTAAATAGCTTCTTGACAAACAGTGTGACTTTTAAATGTTTTCAAGAAAACGAGGGATATTTATCTCAATAGTTTGATGATTATTTTAATGACAATATCCTTCATTATTCATGATTTAGGTTAATGTGATACAATAAAACCTTCCATATTGTATCAAATGAGTTATGTTTGACTATAGATGTGCTATTTTAACACCATTCATGGTTTGTGGTTAAAGTATTAACATTTTGTATGCTAGTTTTAATACGAATGTTAATGTTATGTTTAAACCTGTTCATATGAGGAATGCATTGAACTTAATAAGTGATGGTTGGAGCCCTATATAGCTCCTCGATGCATCGGTAGGTCTCATGAGACAAACTAGTGTCTTGGCAGAAGGCCTTGGAAAAATCTTATTTGTAGTCTTGGCATGAGGCCTTGGCTATGTGGTTATGATAGTCTGGTATTATGCATTCCATCATTATGAAAGTGGTTATTGATATTGCATGCGATCATTCGAATAGTAGAATATCCATGTGAGTAAGTAAATGGCATTATTTTATTTTATCTTTCCCATTTTATGCTTAAGTTCATGTTTAAAAGGCTTTTGTTTTAGTTATAAATTGCCTTAAGTGTTTATTCTTATCAATGAAAGATTCTGCTATAATTTTATCCTTACTGAGCATCTGATCTCACCCATTTCAATGTTTTATTTTTCCCAGGATTATGAAGAAGTAATTTATGAATGACCCGCAGGGATAGTATGAGGGGATATGAAGACAAGATGTTTTTTTTATGATGTAATGTAAAACTTTATGAATGTATCTAGTGTTTCCAAGGCTACTAAACTAATCGGTCTTTCAAGACGTTATCTTTCTTGTGATCATGCCAATGTTATGTAATAATGCACCGACTCTGGGTAACTAGGGTCGGGGCATTACAGTTGGTATCAGAGGAAGTTTAGTACAAACCTTGTAACCAAGATTTAGATAAACTCTGATTAGAGAACATAGATTTAAGATGGACTTGAAGGATTAGTATAGAAGAACTTCCTAGAATATTGGTATTGTAGTTATTTTGTGAGTTTTCCGAGCAATACATCCCTGTCTGGATACGAGCAGGTAGAGGCGGCTCTAGCACATATGTACCTAGGGGTAAAACCCGAAAACACCGCTTTGAGCTAGACTCAAATGGGAACTGGTGCATGACAACGGGCCTTGCTGCACTCTTGGTTACGACACTCCCGGGGGATATGCTTAGGATAATTTACATTTTCATTACAAACTGAATTAAAGTATTATATATATAAGATGATAGTAAATGATCTTGGTTAATCCTAATGTGTTTTAAATTGAGAATATGGTGACATGTTAATATCTAAATGATTTTATGACTACAGTTACTCACACAATGCTTTCTGGTTTTAGTCAATGGCTGGATTCCAATGAAGTCATAGTGACTTTGAGAATGATGTACAAGGTGGGAACGGTGGTGGCAATGAGCAATAAAATGGATTTTTGATAAGTGTAAAAGATATCGTCTTTATGCCAAATCAATTTTCCATAAATATGATCCATAATATATATATTAACAAATTCCCGGACTCAACAAAGAAGAGAAAGGTGATGAATGATAAGGGCTCTTGTAGTAAAGACCATGGAGATAGAAATCCTCAATTTCAATCATGCAGGAAATGTGGAAGGAGACACCCAGGAAAGTGTCTCAATGTGACCAAGAAATGCTTTACGTGTGGGAAGGGAGGACATAAAATGAAGAATTTCCAATGGAAAATGAAGTGTGATATGTAAGAAGATAAAAATGGTACCAAGAATCAATTAATAGCCATTTGCTGTAAATGTTGGGGACCTGGCCATTACCTGAGTGAATGCCCTTTTCTATAGGATATTTTCTTGGTCAAAGAACAAGCTATGTGGAAATAAATTGTTGGAGAAATGATTAAAAATTATTAGTGCCCCTTGTTGATGGGACTACTTTTGAATAATTTTATCTTGTATTTTTATCCCTGCAGTTTTCCATGTGAGAATGATATTTGAGGAAGAATTATCTTTTCTCTTGTGGATATAGTTATTAATTACCATTTGGTTTTATATGATCATTGGGATTGAGGCAATTATAAGTTATTATAATTTGGGGATGAAAATGCAAGGTATGAGATAATGTTTGTGGTTAAATTATGTTATGGTTATTTTGAGGAATTTATCTCATTTTGTTATTGTTATAAAACATAGTTTTGGAAAAAGGACACCATGCAGACCGTGTGACAACCCATCACGTCGAACAAAGCTATGAGAATTGAACCCACAACCAAAATGCGATTGGAATTTATCGCCTACCACTGGACTACATGAAGTCCCTGGTTAGTGCGACTATTATTTTTAGTTAAATGTTTTTATTGATCAATAATAATTTGATTTGGGATCTTATGTCTTATCAAATGAATACCCTTAGTATAGGAAAATTATTTGGTGATTATGTGATAAATGTTATTTTGGAAGATGTTTTCTTTGGTGTGAACACTATTTTCCCAAGGAAAATAGAATAGTATGGGATTTCATTTGAGGATTAATGGTGGATTTTTATCTATGTTTTTATTGTGGATTTATAATGATTTGGGTTATTTATGGAAATGATTAGGTCAATTAATTTTAGTATGTGACTTTAAGAGTAATTAATGACATTTGGGGATAGAATTGAACGTGGAAGACTACATTCTTAAAAAGTTTTGGGTTTCAATATTAGTTTGGATTATATTGAATGATTTTAAGGACAATTGATTATTGAATGGTATTTATTTATTTTTAGGGGTATTTTTGGTTTAATTTTAGAAATTAATATTAGTGTTTATTTCTCTCAAGGGATTTCCTTTTGGGGGATCATTAGATCTTGTACTAACCATTTTGGTTTTGATTAATCTCTAAAGACATTGTAAATATATAGTTTATCCTGCATGGATCATGTGATTATATAGAAGTTTATTCTAGCTCTTCCAGCGTGACTATGTTTTCTTGAATACTCATCGTTTAAAAAAATGAGTTAGTGGTGGAAATTTATTAAAGAATTAAACTATACATAAAAGTATGTATATATCTTTATATCCTTAGTAAATATCATAAATTAATTCCTCATCCTTATGTAATGTAACATAAAACAAAAAAAAGGTTGTCCGTTTACTTTCACAAGTTTGTGGTTTTCTTATTGTTAACTTTATCCTGATCATGATTTCTATCCCTCTCCATCAGAACTTGACACATAGTTTATCATCCATATCCATGTTTTCCTACATGGAATCCAAGTATGGGTTATCTTGGTTGACCATTATACCTCTCTTTCTTTCTTTTAAAGTGATAGTTTTATTGACTCTTTTTCCGATGTGGGACTTTCCATTATATTCCCAAGCACAATTTTAAAAATTTCAAGGACGCAATTTATTGAAGGAGGGGAGAGTGTAACACCCCAATCTTCCATGGTACACTTCTCTTTGAATAATACAATAGCATGTGTTGTACGCAACATTGAGTTCAAGCACACCACGACTTACCAAACTAGCTGATCAAAAGAGGTTATGAATAGTATTAACTGAATTTTAAATATTATATTATCCTTATAATTTTAATCCATATTATGTGTTTCTAAGACATGATTTATGAACAAATTCATTTCTTCTGATAAAAGAAGTATTTTTCAAAAAAAATGAAATTTTACAGCCTTTTAATGGAGAATCCTTTTTAAATCCAATATTTGAAACTTTTATATATTCAATTCAACAAAATTAAATTCTTCTTTAGAATCGAGACATAAGAATTTAGGTTCAACAATGTTTTGGTGTCTTTCTGATAACTTTCATATTTGGGTGAATAGTTAAAATTACTATATTTTATCTGAAAACAACATTTTTAATCAAAATAATTTATATTGTTTAATTATACATTTTAATGGTTTGGAAGTATAAATAGATTATATTTTTACTATTTAATCCAATGATGGGAATTTTAAGTAATTTCACCTTGAAATAGGACATAAACAAGTGTCAAACTTTTGATAGTTATTATTTCTTAAAAATACACCATTTGGTTTCAAAAGCAAGAATTAATTTTAAAATGAAACTTTGATGATTTAAATTTGGTAAAATAGACTTCATTTTTGGATTTGGAATAACGAAATTAGCTTAGGGTGATATTTTGGTACTTTTTTGGATAACTTTTATATTTTGATGAATAGTGAAAATTATTAAATTTTAATTAAAAACAACTTTTTTAATCGAAATAATTAATAGAGGAAAATTATGAATTTTAGTGGTTTTAAATTATATTTAGAATATATTTTTACCATGTAATACAATGTGGGTCATTGTACATAATTTTACAATTAAAACGGACATAAACCAGTGTCAATCTTTTGATAGTTTTTATCTCTTAAAAAACGCTTTTTGTTTTAACAACGAGAATTAATATTAAATTAATTTCTGCCACTTCTATATTTTGAATTTGGAAAAATGGATTCCATATTTGGAATCAGGATGTTCAAATTCTGTAGATAGGTAACTTTTATTTTTATACATTTTGAATAATTACTTCGGTAAATATTTTATTTACCATGGTTAAAGGGTAAATCCGGTAAATAAGGGTAAATATATAATATTATAATAATATTAAATTAACCTAAAACGTGTCTAAACCCTATTGGTTCATACATGGCCGACCATGGGCATCTTTGGGTCGATTTTGGGACCACATGGATCCACTTGTAAGTGATAATGACACTTTATATTAATTAAGTTAAAGTAATTACAAAAATGACATAACCATATATCTTTTAGAACAACAATGTTTACATAGAATTATATATGTTTTATTTTAGTCTACAAATATTAATTATAAAGATAAAAAGATTTCCTACATAATGATATTTTATTTTCAATTTTTAGACATTATATAATTTAATTTATTTATGATAGAATGATGATACAGTAATTACCATAATTGTGAAAAATAAAAATAATTGATATTATAAATACCCAAATAAATATAATTTGCGACTTTATAAGAATTACACTAATTTTATAGGATACTGTGAAATATTAGGATTGATTTAATTGTCATTGTTTGAAGTAATCATTCTGTTACGAGTTTCACAAAAATCAACTTTTGAATAGTGTCAAAATTGATATAAAAGAGTTTTTAAAACAAATATTATATTATTAATTGATATTAAATTCCTAAAAATATAATGTTCGTCCAATATACTTATATCATGATAGGTGTATCTTTAATAGACCACTTGGGGTTCACTTGGATGTATATAGTAAGTTTATTAACCATATATTATAAAAATATAAATAGACATTGTAAAAGTGAATGTAATTAACTTAGAGTTAATAATTAAAGATAAGGTTTATATAGTAACCCAAACCTTTCTAAATTCTATTGGTTGAGTGGTTTTCGGCCAATACCCACCTTAAACTTTAAATAATAAACTTTGGAGCCATTAGAAACCGAATATGAATTTATTATAAATTAATATTTCTATCTTTTCCAAAGGTGCCCCTCACCCCTCTTATGAAAGGGCACTCTTCCTTCTCATTTATTCACACCTTCAAAGCCTTTTGGTTTGGCCAACCTTTACCCAAATACTCTATCAACTTCCCTCACTATAACCTAGTGGCTTTACTTTAATCAGAAATCAAACCTATGGAGCCTTTTTGATCAAATCAAAAGGAAGAACCCGAAGAAGAGGTAATGTTTTCACCACCCGTTTTCAAGTTCCTTTCTTCTTCCACTTCTTCTTTATTAGTTATTTTCATTATAAAATAATAACTCCAGTATCTTATATATAATGTGATGTTGTTATAAATATAGTAAAACCATATTCAGTATTCTATCCATCCTTTGAATGACATGTCACCATACGTGCGTACGTACGGCTTACCGTCTCCACGTCGTGGTGTAATTGTTATTAAATAAATTATTATTTGGATGGGTATAATAATGATGTGTAATTCATGTAAATAATAAATATAACATGATAATGATTCTGTATATATGATATACCATACAATTACAAAATAATGATAGTGTCACTCGTGCGTACGTATGGACTACCGTCTCCACGAATGCGATGAGATTAATTCTCCATCGTATCAATTCAAGTATAATTATCATTTGATGATTTAAAAATAATTTTTAAGGACTTGATATCATTCTAGATATGAATAAGATAAAACCTATCCATGGAAAAAATGGCTTACATAACAAAACATATAAAAGAAAACGAGTAAGTTAACACCCCAAACGACGATTATTCTAAGATATTATTAACAATGAAATGTTAAAAGATCATATATGATATCATATTAATGTATATGATTCATGAATAATTTAATAACAATTATTTCAACATTATACAGGATTTAAACCTACCCCCAACCAAGGAAAAGTAAAAGGTAAGGAGTTTCTTATCTCACTTTTAATTCCGTGAGAATTCCATTGTTCACCACTTATTTATTGCATGTAGTCTATGTAGTGACAATGAATGTATTAATTGTGTAATATACTTTAATTTATGGATATTTAAATCATCATGGTATGATCCTTCTTTCATGGGTGTATGTTTCGTAAGTTACCTAATCGATAAGGGAATTTGAAATTTCAATTTCCACTCATTTGGATTTACGCATATTTCATTGATTATATTACTCCAAGATTATGTGTGGAATCACTATTCATTTGATTATGTCATAATTTCCACTCCCCTTACTGTGGATATACTTTTGATACACATAATCACTCCATTTATAATTTCTCAAGTCATCGATATGAGTTTGATAAGAGTAATTTTAACTCATTCTCCATTTGTTGAGTTAAACATCCAATTCATTGGTGTTGTTTTTTCAAGATTATGTGTGAATGTCCTTTGATTGTTTTACACTAAATATACAATCATATTTAGTGTATTTATATTTTTCACACATAACTATGTCGTTGATTTATCATTAACCAATGGATACGACCTTTATGAGAGAATTCATCTCAATTTACATCCCATTGAGACTTCTTTGTTGTTATACACCAAATCACTTTTATGTGGTGTATGTAATGTAAATTGACAAAGTATATCAGGAATTCATTTATTCTCATGATATTACAATGTTTTGATTACCACAATTATTTGTATTCAAGTGTCTCTCTTTTGGTTAGAAACTCTAACTAAAATACCATTTTCTAAATGTTTTAAAGATTTATTCTTCTAAATCGTGCTCATTAATGTCCATGATTTAAAAGTTGTTTTAAGGATTTATTTATATGGACATTAAAGTTTTAAAATTAAAACTCCTTTTAAATGTTTCAAAGTGTTATGGAACACTTTTATTCAAAAATCTATTTTAAATAGCTTCTTGAAAAACAGTGTGACTTTTAAATGTTTTCAAGAATAAGAGGGATATTTTTCTCATTAGTTTGATGATTATTTTAATGTCAATATCCTTCATTATTCATGATTGAGGTTAATGTGATACAATACAATCTTCCATATAGTATCAAATGATTTATGTTTGACTATGGATGTTCTATTTTAATACCATTCATGGTTTGTGGTTAAAGTATTGACATTTCATATGCTAGTTTTAATACGAATGTTAATGTTTTGTTTTAACCAATTCAAATGAGGAATGCATTGGACTTAATAAGTGACAGGTGGAGCCCTCTATAGCTCCTCGATGCATCGGTAGGTCTCATTAGACAAACTAGTGTCTTGGCATAAGGGCTTGGAAAAATCATATTTGTAGTCTTGGCACGATGCCTTGGCTATGTGGTTATGATAGTCTGACATTATGCATTCTATCATTATGAAAGTGGTTATTGATATTGCATGTGATCATTCGACTAGTAGAATATCCATGTGAGTAAGTAAATGGCATTATTTTATTTTATCTTTTCCATTTTATGCTTAAGTTCAGGTTTAAAAGGCTTTTGTTTTAGTTATAAATTGCCTTAAGTGTTTATGCTTATCTATGAAATCTTCTGCTATAATGTTATCCTTAGTGAGAATCTGAGCTCACCCCTTTCAATGTTTTATTTTTACCAAGATTATGAAGACGTAATTTATGAATTACCCACAGGGATAGTATGAGGGGATATGAAGACAAGATGTTTTTTATGATGTAATGTAAAACATTATGAATGTATCTAGTGTTTCCAAGGCTACTAAACTAATCGGTCTTTCGAGACTTGATCTTTCTTGTGATCATGCCAATGTTACGTAATAATGCACCGACTATGGGTAACTGGTGTCGGGGTGTTACATAAATGATCAAGTCAATGATCCCACATAAATTTATCTATTTAATTAATAATATAATTTATTCGCTAAACATACTACTAATTTTCGTTTACTCCAATTTCCCCATTCTTAGCTATTTTTGGTTGAACCTATTCTAATGATCACCTTACAGAGTCCACTATTGTATCATATTTCTAATCTGAGTTTTTATTTAGGTGTTATCCCAATTTCATTATGAAAAAATCCATGTGTAATATAAAATATATAAAATATTATTATATAATAAGTTACAGGCAAACCGAGTCTCAAAATTGTATGCCATCTTATCAAATAACTCTGGAAACATATATAAAATTATGTCAATGTTTAGAAACGAAAAATATAGGTCAATACATTTATTTTTCAATGTAATGTTTTCATGAGTTCCCACATTCTTCAATATGTCTTTATCATTTCTTAGATTTGTGAAAATCATTTTCATAGATTTTCTTCGATCAATATTTGGATTCACTTGAATAAATGATTTATTTATTTTCATTGATTTTTATTATGTTAAAGATAATCATATTCATGAGTTTTAATGTTTGTCAATGGACTAGTGAGATTTATATTATTTATATACCACTTATTAGACATTGATTTTCTCATTCCAAAATTATAAATGTTTTTCCTAGGAATTAAGGATGAGTATAAATGTTTGCCTAGCAATGATTCCAACTATTGTGAATAATTATAAATGAATCTGTGGGGTCTTAAATGAAACAATGGTACAACATTAAAGCACCGCTTTTAGGAAAAAAATGTATATTGTCTAGAAGTTTCAACTATATTATGTGAAATTTTAACAAATTTTGCAAAAATCTATATCAAGATGATCCTAAAAATATAAAAAGGTGCGACACATGTTATAAATTATGTATTTATTTGTTGCTTATGTAACGATTCATTATAGTAGCACTAGATATTAAGAAATCGGTTGCAAATTTTTCCAATTGTTCAGAACCGGTTATGGAAATATATTTTACACAACTTCCAAAACATTTTATAATAAGTTAACATAGTTTTCATTGTAGATTCCATCACCACGAAACGTGGACCACTATGTTAAATTAAAAAAATTCACTACTCTAAATATTGAATTACTAATCAAATATAAATCTAAAATCTATTGAATTTATTTTATTTACAATATTTTATGAAAATGATATGTAAATAAAAAATTAAAAACATACCATTTAATTTCATTTCAAATAACATTCTTCTTCAACAACATCAAAAGGAAAAAACTCATTCTTTTAAACCTCCAAATATATGTGGTCAATATTCAATTAAAATATCCCTAATTTCCTCTTTTAAACTATCCACTAAAATCCCGTCCAAATAATCATAGAAAATACATTCTTATTTAAAGGAAAAATATGTTAATTTCAATTTAATACATGCCTATAAGCCCGAGTCAATGATATCCAAAAAAATTTATCTATTTAAAACATCACTAAAATATGAATTTAATTTTTAATAAAAAATACTAAAACTCACACCCAAATAATTGTGCATGTTATCCCCTTCTACCCTAGATATCTATCCCCAATTCGTAAACTTCCACTACACCCCCTCCCTCAATTCAATTATGACATTGCGAGTGACCCAAAAGAGAGCCTAGTGTACCTCCCCCCTCCCCACTCCCCTCACATTCATCCCCTTCCACCGATGACAACTTTATCCCTCCCTCCCTCCCTCTCAATGGGTAACATATCTCACCAGCTATTTCCTAGATGTTCTATCCAACCCTAAATCTTCCACCATAAATTTCCCTCCTATGTTATCTCAAAGAATATTTTTTGTCACATCCCTATTCTAGAGATGTTTTGATGGATGTTTTTTCCACATATATTTGTGTTCAACAATCATCTATGATTTATCCAATATCTTTGTGTTAATATCTCAACTTATAAATTTTTATTTTCCTTCTATTTTTTTGTGTATAGAGGTTATTCTTGAATATTTAATTACTTATTAACAACCATTTTTGTACTCTTACCGCTTAAAAAATATTTGTGTACCCTCTCATCCACCATTCTGTCTTATTTTGGTTGTCAAAATGAGTCCCAGCTATCACTATATATATGATGTAGAAATACAATTTCTACAAATACATAAATTAATAGAGTTTTAGAACACTAGAAATATTACTCCCTTCATGAATGTTATTTATTTGGAGGAGGAGAAGATTTGGAAATGGTTTATTTATTTTTGGTTATGAGATATAACTATTCTGGGGAGAAAATGTGGAATCATTTGAAACTTCATCATTTAACTCCACCATGTATATGCCATTGTTTACAAATTCCTCATTCAAATTTATATGGTTATCTATTACAGAAATGCGGAATCAATATCCAAATGTCGCTCTGAAAGCTGGGAATCCTTCTGTACATAATAGTTGATATATGTTTTTTCATGGTATTGTTCCTTCCATGGATTTTAAGGTGTATGACCCATTAATGAACACATGTGATTCTCTATATGAACCCTAGTTATAATTGCGAATGTTCTGGTTAAGTGAGCAGTTTCAATGCATTCTAGAAAATCATTATTATGTATAATGCTGAAGGCCATTTGGTTTATGAAATTCATACCAATGAATGGAACATCTGGGTATTATCACCACTGGATAAAAACTATTCAATGGACCTTTACCCATTTGAAGTTGATGCTATTGTGACATGCCAAAAAATCATGATTAAATATAATATTAAGCATGGTAAAATTTTTTATTCCCATAATTTCAATTATACTACCATTTCCATCAAAATTCTTGAATGACAAAATAATGTAATCAAAACTGTTGAGATATGTTGTGGCTCTGCACATCACTTAGAAAATGGGAAAATGTGGAGTGTGTGATTTATTCAAAATGATAAATTCTAATAGGCCTTCATCATTTCCATATTAAATTCAATATATCGAGAAGCATGGACAATGAAGGGGGAACTACCCAGTTACAACTAATCTCTTGTGTCACTATATCTTCATGGATGGAACTAAAGCTATGAAGTACATAATATTTACACATGCATTTATCCTGTATGCGTATTCTCCAAAATTCTTGTGATTTTTTGTAATTTTCAGCATATCATACTCAATTTTGTGGGTTTGTATGATTTTTACTACATTTGTTGGAAGTAACTGCTCAATTATATCTACAATCATTGATTTCTAACTATGAGCACTAGGATGGTAACATTAAGAAATTCCAATTTTGTTGTACTAGGTTTAGTTTCATTTATGAATTTAATTATTTTAAACTTAAATCATAAAACACATCTCTGCCCTGGGCCCTTACCCTGGTATTTTTAAATTTAATTTTATTTCCATTTTCTTACTATGCATAACAACTCCCATTTTATATATGTTTCATTTAAAAGTCCATTTCTCTTTCCATGTAACCATAACTATAAAAGGGGATATAACTTGGGACCATGTGTAATGTGATGAATTATTAATTAGTGACCATGTGTGATTTGGGTAGTTAATTGACTAGATGAATATCATGCATCTGTAAGAATTTCGAAATCTATATTGTATACAAAGATATAATGTTATTTTACAAGAAAATAAAAATAAAATGTTTTTGTAGACATGAGTATACCATGCATGTATAAATGCATTACATCCTTGTAATATGAATTTATATTTAGTTTAATCTAGTATAAAATAGGCCTTTAACAACTACCAAACGCTATCGCTAATGGCCTATAACCACCGCCTGGCATCTTTCAAATGGAAGACACATTAGGCGCCTAGATGTTGCCAATATTGTCCACCATTAGGCTGATTCAATATCCATGCCTGTATGACCTATAGCAACACCCATTTGGTGGGTTTTATAGATCAACAAGGAAAGACCTATAGTGACTTCCATTTGGCGGTCATTATAGATAAACATGGCATGACCAAATGTGACTTCCAAATAGGGGACCCTATAAGTTTTTTTATTTTAAAAAAAAATTACAACATCATTTAAAAAACTACTATTTAAAAAATTCGAAAAATATTTCCAAAATATCTATAACCATGTATATATTTGTATCATAATTTTCCATGCTCCACGTCTAACATTGATGAAAACTTCATAAAAAAATTTATAAATAAATTTCTTCAAAAAAATATCACACCTAATAATTGAAATGCCAAAATAAATATTTCAATTAAATCATCATACAACAAATCGATATTATTTGATTTTGAAAATATATTAATAATTTCTAATTATTTTTTAAAAAGATAAAAACCCATATATTATTATTCCATGTAGTTCACCAATCTTATTTACGTGTCGGTTGCTCGCACATTTCAAAAAGAATATTAAATCAGTTGGCCTATGATTTCAAGTAATTCCAAGGTCATAATCTATAGATATAACCCTTATACCTCTATTTTATTATTTTATGATAGTAAAAGTAAATTTTTGGTCATCTTGGGAGCACAAAACCTCCGATTGAATTTCTATCTACTCAACCATTTCACAATTCAATATATGATTCCTGTCATCTGATTTCACAGCATTTGAATGTTGTTCGGTTAATTTTTTAGCCGCGGACAAACCTTTTCAAAATATTTCAAACCTTTATAAACCTAATATTATATTTTTTTGGGTAAAATTCACATTTAATTGAAATTATATCAGCTCGTACAAATCATTAATAATAATAATACAGATTTCTTTGGATTTAAAGTCATTCTGAGAATGATTGGTATAGATATTACCTTTAAACGCACATTTTGTTTTTTGTGACACTCAAAGTACATTTTTTGTCATCCCGAAAAAACAACACATCTGATTGATGTTTGATCTTCTGGACCATTTCAAAATTCACACTACAATTGTTTTCATCTGATTTATTTTCATTCATATGTCGTTTGGTTTGTTTTAACCCCCGGACACACCTTTTTAAAGGCCATCACACCTTAGAAACCACATGTTCAATAATTATAGGATGACCACACATCTTATTGATGTTACCAATTTTTTTTAACAACATGAATAATAATTATATGAATGTATTTTGATTTCAATTAATTCTGATGTCAGTAGCTCTGGATCAAATAAATAAACACATGTTTTTGTCTTTTGTGTCACTAAAAAAGTGTATTCCATCATCCCATGAAAATGAAACTTTTGATTGATTTTATGTCCTCTTAACCATTTCAAAATTCACTTTATGATTGTTTTTGTTTAATTTAATGTGATTCTGAAATCATTCAGTTGGTTTTTACCCTCGGGCAGACCTTTCTAAAGGGTGTCAAACCATTAAAACCCGCATATTCTATAGTTATAGCCAAACCACTCATCCAATCGACATTATTTTTTCTTTTACACATGAAAGATAATATTAAAATAATTTTCTAGGATTTCAAGTCATATTTAGGTTTTTTTCTATTTATATGACTATAAAATGCGCATTTTGGTGTTTTGTGATAGTAAAAGTGTTTTTTCAATCATTTCCGGAAAACGTCACCTCCAGTTGATGTATTATCTTCTCTCCGATTTTTTAATCCACCCTATGATTTTTGGTTTCTAATTTCATGGAATTCAGAAGTCGTTCATATAGTTTTGACCACAATATATACCATTTTAAATAACATAAATCCTTTAAAACACATATATTCAGTAGTTTCGGGAAGAACACACTTCTGACTCAAATTCTTTATAATCGTGCATATCAAAAATTATAATAATAATTTTATTTTATTGGGATTTCAAGTCATTATTATGTCATTTTTAAAGGATCTGATCGTTAATGTGAATTTTGGTGTTTTTATGACACTAAAAGTGTGTTTTCCATCATCCCAGGAAAACGAGACCACTTATTCATGTTTCTTATACTTTCCCAATACACAATTCAATCAATTATTTTTGAAATAAAATTGTATGGAATTCATTTGTCATTTGGTTGGTTTTGACTCCCATATACACCATTTTAAAGGGCATCAAATCATTAAAACCAACCTATTCGGTAGTTCTAGTTAGACCACACATCCGACTTATGGTCCCTCTACTCGTACAAATCATGAATAATAATAATTTTATTTTCCTATGATTTCATGTCATTTAGTGTTTTTTGGTATGGTTCCGACCATTAAATGCACGTTTTTGTGATTTATGACAATAAAATTGTGTTTTCAGTCATCCCAGGAAAACAACACCTCTGATTCTTGTATTGTATTCTCACCCATTTCAAAATAAACTATATTATTGTAGTCTTTGATTTCAAATCATTCGAATGTAATTAAAATGGTTTTGACCTCTAGTAGCACCATTTTAATGTCCTCAATTTGTTGAATCACCCATATTCGATTGTTCTGGCTGAACGAAACATCTTATTGATGTTTATTCTGCTTATACTCATCGTAAATAATAATAAGATGGTTTTTCGAAGATTTCAAGTCATTTAAAAGTTGTCTTCTTCAGATCATGTGGTTAAAAAAGTGTTTTAGTGTTTTATGACACTAAACATACATTTTCAGACATCTAGGGAAAACAACACCTCTGATTCAAATTATAGTCTTCTCACCCATTTCACAATTCAATCTATGATTGTTTTCATCTGATTTCATGTTATTCCGATGACTTTTAGATGACCTGAGGTGTGATCGTCTATCATTATTCCATAGGTTGGGTTAGGTATCCCATTTATTAAATAAAGCGTGTGTGATCCCCTTCCTAGTAGTTTAATCTAGATAGGGATATGTATCCCTCAAAGGCACATAATGTGATCTATTAACTATGTAATGACATCTTCTAGCTTTATTTATTACTTATTCAAGGAATGTCTTGACAAGTAAAACCTATTGGATGGGTGACTTTAGTATATTATAAATTGATGAGTGAGTTCTTTTCTATGAATGAAACCTTTGAGCATTGAGAAGAATCATAATCTAGTAGTGAGGGCGTGACCTTACGATGAGACTTTTTTTTATACCACTAAACATATCTGGGAAAATTTTCATATTCTTCCCCCACTAATTATTCTGAGTCAAATACCTATTAAGTGAATTTTTTCATGATTTGAGGGTGTCCTACTAGATATATATATACTCACTCCATCATGGGATGTACCTATATGTGTAATATTTACCTGGAGGACATGCATTTTGAAAGAGATTTAGGTGGATGGGGAGCAAGTGGTGCCTAGTTTTACTTGTTGGACCAATGATGATTCTAGAGGTTACATATTGATGCAGTTACGACTTTTAGTAGTTTATACACATTTTAAAATTATTCTGGACCTGTATTTGGCTGTTATTCATTTCCATATTCTTATCATACTCTAATATGATTTTTATTATTATGCAAGAATTTATAGTATCATCTAATTATATTTCTTTTTATAACTACATGAAAAATGAAATATTTCCATGAACATATATCCATGTCTTAATTGGGTTATGAATATAGGTTGAGATATTGAAATGATTATTTGTAAAATGATGATTAAATAATATTAAGTCATGGGAAGAATCTTCCCATGGAAACAGGTACTCAGTTTTTTATCTCCTTCATGGATCTTCTCTCTCATATGTTACCCATTCTCTAAAAACAGATATCTCATAGATGATCATTTGTTTTCTCCCCTACACACCTCTGTAGCTCTGCCTCTGGCAACTCTTCAAGCGGGTACTCCACCACCACCTCCTCCATATCTGTCATCCTGATCAGGCCTACCTATTCTCTAGATCCTGGCCTTATTGACTATGGTTACAATAATATCATTCTTCCATTTTCTCTTCACATAACTTCATTCCATTCCCATATCTGCCTCATATCTTTAACCCGACTTCTAGTAGATGTTTGCTATGTTAATTCTCTCCCTTCATTAAATTGCCAGTGCATCCCGCATTGAGTCACTTCTGATTTCGACCTCATTGCTGCCATTTGTGACTTTAGTCCTTCATTGCCTGGAAATATAATGTTATTGTACTTATAATCTATTACACATCACATGATATTTATTTTAATATTTAATGTTAATTATTTTGGTGATTATGAATTAATATATTTAAATGCTAAATTTTCATCCTAGACATTATTTACACACACCATCATCCCACATCTATTTTTACCATTTATCTAATGGCTTTTTCCATCAATGACTGGTGACCCACACACCTCTGTAATTGATATGGATTGTGTTTCCCTACCATTTTATATCATATAACATCCATGATTATTTCTTACACTATTTTTTTAATATACTTTTTTTAAGTGTCACTTAACAATGATCTAATATTTTATCACTATCATCTTATATTTTACTCATTTAATTCAAACTTATTATGAATGATTTCAATGAATTTTTAAGGATATTCTAGGCATCGTCTCAAAAGTTTTCACTACTTCTATATATTTCAAACTAAGTCCTTTTAGTAATTCATTTTTCTTGTGATATATAGTAATGTATAATATATTGATATAATTATTTATTATATATCCTTTTCATTGTTTTATATAATAATTTTTTTGAATTACCCTATGATATTATTTATTAATGATTGATTAAACCAAATGTCTACATGGTTAGATGTTAAAAAATGATATTCTAGAATGTGTTATAGTTGTTATCACCATTATATTATTTTAGATAATTTTTACGAAAATGGATTTTATATTTAATATTATAAATGTCTAGTTGAATTATAATGTTTTTTCTTAGAAAAAGTGTACATGAAAATGTGATGATTAAAGAAGAGCTAGTGCAGAAAACATGTAATGTGGATGAAATTATGACAACACTAGTATATGATATATCATTACAATCCATGTTGCTTGAATTAGTTAATCATGATCCATCTCATTATATAATTGACATGTACTTTTCTATTCAAATTATTAAAAAATCATATTTTTACCCCACTGCAACCGGTTATAGGTATAATTTCATGGTTAGATATATCATAATAGTTCATGTTCATGAGGTAGAGTTCCATGAATAAATTTATTCAACAATTAATTTATTATATTTAGGTGAAAAATTGATATTGTTTTCTGATTTTTCAGTGGGAAATCATTAAACCATTAGCAATTTAACTACCTTTAATTCCCATCATTTTTTAGATGACATTTTTCTAATGATTAGTTTGTGATAACTGATTGAGGGTGTTATTGTTATGGTTTCTCTAATGAGATGAAGGATCAAGATCATTTTTATACTGGATGCAGTTTTTAATATCTTCAATTAAAATTTTCTAATTGAATTAAGGCAATCGACATACATATATTCAATTAATTTTTAGAAGAAAAATGATTTTACTCATTTTCAAATTTATAATATAAAATGTTTTGTTATGTATAATGTCCCAGATATGGGTGACACTAAAAGGTTCCGATAACATTGTTGGTCACATAAACTCATTGGAATTTACCCAAATTCTAGAGGCTTCTGACTATAAGTGAGGGCCATGGTGTGATAATGGGAAAACTACGCCCTCATTAGAAGAGTATACATATCATAAAAAAATAGTGAACAATTGTGGAAGCAGTAACACCATACAACTGAAGTAAACAATATAATACTGATAATAATAATAAAACTAGAATATATATATATAACATGTTTCTAGTAAATAATGCAAACAATTCACAATTATAGAAATACGATAAATTAACCAACTTATTGAAGAAGAAAATAAAATCCAGTAGGATCACAATCCTCATCTTTCTCCCATGCTTTTGAGCTCCAATTGAACTCATGTACCTAATGAAGAAGGGTTATTTCCATTCTCAATATATACAACCATATAAACTATTTGGGTTAAAAACCAGGACCAAACATGGTGTCAGATGAATCCTAATAGGAAACCCCCAAAATATCTATGCTTAACTGTTAGTGTATATATATTGCAGGTAGTATTTAGAAATTATGCAATGAACTAGGTATTACTCAAAATTATACAATATGACAATTATAAATTAAATTCATTTATAGATATATTGATAGGTTGAATCATGTAATCCTTGGGATATATCCTAAGCTCTATATCCCTTAGGTAAGTAACAAAACAAATATCTTAAAGGAAAATCTAAAAAATCATCTAATTTTGAGTCCAAGCTTGTGCTTGGGTTTGGAAGACTCGTTAAAATCATTCAATCATTCAACCATTCATAAAAACTCTTTGAAAAAGCTTTCATGGTCTATCCCCTTTGGTTCCATATAGTAAATATCAACTAAAAAGGACTACTATGGTATCTCTCACAATAAATACCGCTTTGTACAAAATAGTATGAATAATTTAATGACGACAACCTGGTAATCTATCATGGTCAATACCCATCGGTCAACAAATCATAAATAAATTATAAACAACCACTTAGGTAACTATCATGGTCTAACTTCTTTGAGATGTTATCATAGTACAATCCACTTAGTAATCATTCAAAATGAATCTCATAGGAATTTCATATAAAAAACTACATCCTAACACGAAAAGTCATGGAAACGCGTCAAAATTAATAGGCATTCTAACAAAATGACCATTTTCAATCATATGAAGGAAACACACCCATGGAATGTTACTTAACCAAAGCATCTTACATAACTCATTGGAACCAACCATTAATTAATCAATAAAATCAAAAAAGTTAATAAACTGGGTTAAAATCCAAATCAAGAAAAACCCAAAACATCGGTATGCATCAACTTTAGTATATTTAATTCAACAAAATTTACTAAAGTCATAGACTGCCTACATCAAAGTAATTTGATCGATATACTTGAACATCGACAATTGAATCAACCAATATTGGCATAGATCTACAAAAATGTGAAATATGACAAACCTTGAATAACTAACAAGAGAGGAGGAATCATGAATAAATGCTTTAGAAGATTTGATAATTCAGTGGTGGGATTCCAATGCACAAAAAAGTGTCTCAATCAGAGCTCAGATGAAGAATAGAGAGGGGTTCAAAATTCACCAGTCATTCCATTGCTCTACTGTATGATCCACAGGGAGAAGAAGAAGTATACAGACATAATATGCGACCCAACTTTGATTTATCAAATTAAAAGAAAATTACAGGGCATGTTCATTAAACCTAAACTCACTGTATTAGCCTTAATTGGCACTCGACATAAGTGGTCTTCCAGGTCATTACACAACCATGTACTCAGACTTTACGTGGCTAGTACGCAGCTGAATGTGGAAATAGGGTACATGACCTGTACATGGAAGTACAATGTATGTACTCAGAAAAAATCATTCCGTTCTTATTCCTCAAAAACAAACCTAAATCAAGATCCATACCTAAAATGAAGTTCTGGGTTCTTATAAACATCCCCCCATAAAGCAATTTGTCCTTGAATTTCCCATCCAAGGGTGGTGAAGAAAAATTTGTGAACACCTTTTTCCTCTGCGATCACACATTAGTCTCTCCCAAGAAAGTGCCGTCCTGCACTTTCTCGTGCTGCCATAGCACCCATAACAAAAGGAATAAACCATCCACATAGAACCATCATGTTATGATCCACATCAGAATAGGGTGATCCTCGATGAACACATCCCCCTCTAACTAAACCTCTTCGGGTTCGAAAACATGAGACAAGTTTGAAAAGAAACGTCATAGATGAGAAACATGAATGATGTCATGAATAACGTATTACCATAGAGGCAACCAAAATTGATAGTCAACCAGACCAACTCTCTCCAATTCCGTAAGTGGACCGACATATCTCAATGAAAGTATATATTGGCTCTTAATCCTCTTGTGTCCCATCCTCGATAACACATGCAGGAAAACCTGATCACCAACTTTGATATCTAGAGATCATCACCATCGATCATCATATGATTTCTGGTGATATTTTGTAGTATCCATCCTATTATTAATCAACTCCACCTACTTTGTGGTCTCATAGACAATATGAGGTTCCAATATATCTACCTCTCCAACCTCCACCCAACATAGGGGTGATCGACATGGGCTACCATACAAAGCCTCATAAGGTTCCATCTAAATCATTTACCAAAACAATTGTTGTATGAAAACTCTACCAGGGGTATATGTCTCTCCCATGAGCCACCAAAATCGAGGACGCATGCTCGGATCATGTCCTCCAAAACCAAAATCATACACTCAAACTGGCCATCTAGCTATCGATGGTAAGCTGTAATCAGAAGTACATATATACCTAGAGTCCTCTATAGTCCATTCTAGACACAATAAGTAAATCAAGTATCCATGTATGAAATTATAGAGTGAATAATTTCATCCAAATGCACTATCTATCAGATGTACAACATTCCAAGATCATATACACTAACAGTTTCCTCATTTCGTAGGAAATGTGAAACCTTCTTGAGACTGTCAATAACAACCCAATCTGCATAATTAACTCGAGGTGCCCTCGTTGAACCCATAATTATTTTTATCCCAAAATCATTCCACTTCCACTTGAGAATGGTTAACTACAGTAATAGTCCTTTTGGTTACTCATTCTCCACCTTACCTATTGACAGGTGAATCATCTCATAAAAACTTGTGTTACATCATTCATCATGTCGGGGAACCCCCATATCAAAATGATAATAAGCTATAACTGAGGACACTAGTGTCATACATCTAACCATAGAGGGTATGGGATTTTTCTTCTACTAGGTCTTTTCCATCACAATATATTGACCTGTACTGCCACCCATGTGACCATGCCTGGCCACTCTAAGCTAATCCATCCTGCTATCACTGAAAACCAACCACCAGTCTTTCATGACTATAACCTCCTCCTCAGCCTGAAAGTCCTCAAAATTTACAGTTCTCTAACTAATGAGAACCTGGTGGCCCTTCTCTTGTACATGGAGTCATATTAGATCCCCTCTCACTTTATGATGGTGAGAATATCGTACAAAAAATTCTAGGGATGGCATATCATTCTTCAATATTGGCAATCAACTACGTCTCTTTGGAACAACAATCTCATGTCCCCACTCTTTACACACTGGTACCACACCAATCGGCTACCTGAATAAACATAATCTGAAATCTCCCTATAGAACTTCCTGATATCAATTGAAGGAGTACCAAGTCTCGATGCAGAAACTCCCATTCTCACAGCTCAAAACTACCTCAGATTGCACTCGGTAATCAACCCCTGGTATATTGTATTAGTTACAGAGGTAAAAAAACATTCACTTGTGTTTGGTTGTCATACCTAATCTCATACTCAAATATCCTAGCAAAAGATTACTCCTCAACCCCTATAATATGTTTGCAAAGATAATGATCTATAAATCGAGATGATAAATCCATCACGTAAAGAGAACGCTAAATCAAATTCATGAACTTTGGATTCTAGTTGGCCCTCAACGTCTTCGGGTCGAAGTAATCATATAGAGTCCTCTAAAATAATTTGTAAGAAATATCCCGATGGCATCTCACCTATGAGTAAACATCCCAATATCTCTTGGGTAGATCATATATCATGTATGTCATGAGCTTCACCCTCCTCTCAGGAGGTGTCTCTATATTCTTGAAGACAGAAAGCCTGACCTCCATCTATGACTATGCATCCTATTGTCCTCTTTCGTTCTGAAAAATTGGGAAGATGCTGATACTGAAACACCCATGTCAAATGTTCCATCATTATGGTAGGATGTGTTTCCCCCTAAAAGGTATACAACATTATCATAATTCCTTCACGAATATGAGCCTTAGCACTAGTGTTTGTTATAGAAGGTGGTTCAATGATGGCCATGATGGGTGGTTTTTTGGTATTCATTAATCTACCATTTTTAGTGTTATATTATAACGACCCATACTTTACATACATTGTTAATACTTCAAAATTGAAGCACACTTATTACAACATATGACAAAACCACAAAGGACCGTATAGGTATAGTGTCTTTAGAAACTGGGAAACATAAACAACTGGTTCATAAATCTTCTACAGTGTCTCCCATTTATTTCATCATATCTAGGGTCCCTTTTAGCATATTCTACTTAATATCCATATTCCTGACCTGGGGAAAAGAAAACATAAAAGGGTGAGCTCAAATGCTCAGCAAGGGCAAATAAAGGAAATAAAAATCATATCATATCTTTTTTAAAATCATAACCTGCAAAAGAGATCATAATAGCTTAACATGGAACAAATAATAGAAGTGAAAATGAGATCCCCATAATCATAACATAAAACTTGAAACTTTGTGGCATGCACACATAATCATGGAAAATCATTTCTTGTTAGTCATGACTCATTGACAAGACTATCTTAGTGGACAAAGTCCCTTTCTGAACCGAGTAACCCTCGTTTCAGTCCTGTTTCACTGAACCGGTATAACCTACCGTTCCAGCCCTGTCTATCTCATGAGATATAAAATCATTACCCAATGCATTGGAGGGAGATATAGGTCCCACCCATCTTATAATGAATCCTTTCTTATGTGTGCCACATAATCATAAATCATACATCATCGCGTAACCCATGTAATAAAAATGGGATTCTTAAACAACATGACATCATAAAACAATTCATATAAGATAAAGGAATTCATAAAAATATTTCCATCACAACATAATCAAATCCATGTAATAATAGGGATAAAAACAGAACCCTTTTATTATCTTAGATGGAAAATAATTTTGATAAAATACTTGAACTTCATTCTTGGGGAAAATATCCTTTATACTTCAAAAACACTTTTCATTTCTTAAAATGTCATAAAATTATAAAATAAAAGAAGTTGATTAAAAATAAACTTGAATACTTGTAAAGGAAGCTTCTTGGAAATAATGTTTTAGAAATCCATTCATGCCGTTTAAGTTAAAAAAACATTCTTCGTACTTTTGTCGGAAAAGACAAAAAGTACCTCGTACGAAAAATGACAAAAGATTCCTTTCATATTATTTACTAAACACTCACCGAAGGGTAAAATTGGATTTAAACTATTGTAAGTGGATGGAAACAATATTACATATTGAGGTAACATGGATGTGGATGATAAAATACACCCCAGTAAATACCAAAGTAAAACCAATCTCGGATAAAAATGAGATTGTGATATTTCCCTTACCTTAGGTCCGATTTTCTTTGTACGTGTCCGAAGCTCCTGTATAATGGTTTAAATAATGTTATTGACTTATTCCAGAATCATAAATATTGATATTATATAATATATGGTCATATTCTTAGCTTCTTGTTAGTAATATTTCATTGTTACTTGTTACTCGGGTCTTTATTGCCTTTTGTTCTTATGCGTGTTTTGCCGAATACATTCTTATTATTCTATTAAGGTTATAGATACCTTATATCCAGAATGGTATTAGTGTAACATATATCATATTTATTCATTCAATTCATTTATATAATTACTATGTAATGATGATCATGTAGAACGAGTCGCATCACATCGTGGAGACGGTATTCCGTACGTACGCACGAGTGATGATATCGTTCCTATGATCGTGGAACTGTATTGGAGTATATATATATTATTTCAGTATCAATATTACTTTATAATAATTATAAATAGTTACTCATTACACCATTATACCCATCCTTGTAAAGTGATGGTGGAAAATAGATTACACCACGGCGTGGAGACGATATTCCGTACGTACGCACGCGCGGAGATTTCATTTTTCCGTAGGATGGATAGAAGGTGAATTAGGGTTGTTTCATATTTATAATAACATATCAGTATGTAAGTAATACTGATGTTATTACTTTATTATGAAACAAGTAAAGAAGAAGAAGTTGAAGAAGAAAGAAATTGAAAAGATCGGTAATGGATATTACCTCTTCTTTGGAACGCTTCTTTGAATCCTCCACTTAGGGAACTAAGATTGGTATTTGAAGAAGACCAGTACCTCTAGGATTATTCTAGGGAAGTGGAGAGGAGAAAATGGCAGGGGTTGGCCGAGCATGAGTGCTCAAATTGGTGTGAGGAGGAGGGGGAGGAGGTGCCCTTTTATAAGGGAGGAGAGGGGCACCTTAGGAATATCTCAAAATATTATTTTATATTAAAGTCAAAATCAGTTTATAATGGTTCCAAAGGGTCTAATTTCGAATCTAAAGTGGGGAAGGTTCGAAATACTATCAACCAATAGGATTTAGACAAGTTTAGGGTATTATTTTAACCTTATCAATTAGATTTAACTCTAAGTTAAATAATTTAACTTTTACCATGTCTTTTTGTTTTCTTTCACTATATGGTTAATACACTTACTATAACATGCCAAACGAACCCCAAATTGTTTATTATTAATATATATATCCTTATCTAAGTCATTTGGCCGAGCCTTTGATTTTTAGGAATAAAATAACAATTAATAATATAATATTTTATTTAAAAACTATTTTGTGTCAATTTTGAAACTATTTGATATATGATTTTTGTGAAAGTCATAACAGAATTATATGTTAGAACAAAGTTGATTAAATCAACATTAATATATTATAGTAACCTATAAAATCAGTTGAATTCATAAAAAGTATCAAATTACATTTATTTTGGTGTTTATAACATCAATTATGTCAATATTTCATAAATAAGATAATTACTGCATCATAATTGTGTCATAAATAAATTAAATTATTTAATGTCTAAAAATTATAAATAAAATACCATTATGTAGGAAATCTTTTTATCTTTCTAATGAATATTTACAATCGAATTTATCTTATGTATAACCCCATATTAAAAATGATTTACTTATTAAACATTGATTTTAACTATTTTAACCATTCTTTAAATAAATTAATAATAAATGTCCTAATCTAATCCAAGTGGGCCTAAATGGTCATATTTTATTCCTAAGTTTGTTTTTGGTCGAATTACACTTGTCCAATAGAATTAGGACATGTGTTAGGGTAATAATAATATCATATTTACCCTTAGTTACCCTATTTACTATTAACCGTGGTAAAAAAAAGTGAAAAGTTACTATTCACCAAAAATTATTTTCATCTCATTGAACCACATTTTAGTCCTTGATATTAACCGCGTCTGTTGGATTTTCGAAATTCCATTCACAGAAGCGGTAAAATTATGTTTTTTGCAAAATTCAGTTTTTAACCTACCACTTAGTGGTGTCACTATTCATCAAAAATTGAAAGTTTTCAGAAAAATACCAAAATTTCACCCTAGGCTAATTTCGATATTCCGAGTCCAAAAATGAAGTCCATTTTGAAAAATAAAATTTATAAAATTTCAAAAAGTGGTTATTACTATTCATAACGGCTAGTTTTAATAGCATATTGTTGTTTAGTGAAACTCGGTATTGCGTACGACGCATGCTATCGAGGAAGGTCGCGATTGCGTGTAAAGCAAGCCAAGCAAGTGTTGTGTAGAAAAAGATTCCTTTGATGATTTATATAACATAAAAGTCTCAGGAGTTACATTCTACCCCCCTTAAAATGAATTTCGCCCTCGAAATTCGTCACTTTGTCACAAACAGATGAGGATACTTCTCCCTCATCATATCCTCAAGCTCCCACGTAGCTTCTTCAAGTTGGTGGTTCCTCCATAAAACTTTCACCAATCGAGTGGTCTTGTTTCGTAGGACTTTTTCGCTACGATCCAGAATCTCTACCGGCTGTTCTTCATAAGAAAGATCTTGCTCCAGTGGTACAACTTCTGAGCTGAGTATATGTGAAGGATCAGGTATGTACTTTCTCAGGAGAGATACATGGAACACATCCTGAATTTGAGAGAGATTCGGTGGAAGCGCCAATCGGTAAGCTACCTTCCCAACACGATCCAGTATTTCGAAAGGACCGATATATCTAGGGCTCAACTTCCCCTTCTTTCCAAATCTCATAACCCTCTTCCAGGGAGATATTCATAAGAACACTTTATCACCCACTTCAAACTCTAGGTCTTTTCTTCGGTTGTCGACATAACTTTTCTGTCGACTATGAGCTACTCTTATGTGTTGTTGAATAGATCTGACCTTTTCTGCCATTTCATCAACGAGATCAGGTCCTAACAGCTTTCTTTCCCCAACTTCATCCCAGCAAGTTGGAGTCCAGCATTTCTTTCCATAGAGAGCTTCATAAGAAGCCATCTGAACTCTGGAGTGAAAGCTATTATTATAATAAAATTCCACCAAAGGTAGGTGTTGATCCCAACCTCCTTTGAAATCCATAGAGCAAGCTCTCAACATATCTTCTAGGGTTTGAGTTGTTCTCTCAGACTGACCGTCTGTCTAGGGATGATAAGCAGTGCTGAAACTCAACTCTGTATCCAGAGTATGCTGAAGACTCGCCAGAACTTCGAGGTAAATCTCAAATCCCGATCAGATATAATAGAAAGTGGTACTCAATGCAATCTTACCACTTCCTTTACATATATCCTGGCAGGCTGATCTTGATAGAAATCCTCTCTAATAGCAATGAAGTGTGCAGACATTGTAAGACAATCAACTATGACCCAGATAGCATTATTGCCTTTGGATGTTTTAGGAAGTCCTGTGACAAAGTCCATAGTGACGTTTTCCCATTTCCATTCGGGGATGGGTAATGGTTGTAACATCCCCTTAGACTTTTGTCTCTCAGCTTTAACTAGTTGACAAATCAATCATCGAGAGACATATTCAGCAACATCTCTTTTCATGCCATCCCACCAGAAGTACTCTTTCAGGTCCCTATACATCTCCGTGCTTCCAGGATGAATAGAGAATGATGAACTATGAGCCTCATCCAGCAGCTCCTTCTTTAATTCGGGGATGGGAGGAACACAAACCCGATTCCTGAACTTTATTATCCCATCACAGTCAAGGTTGAATTCAGGAACATTTCTCACCTTCTTTTGTAACTCGACATCTTCTTTCTGTGCCTCTTTAATCTTCACATGTATAGATGGTTGAACATTCATTTGAGAAAGAGAAGATTTTTCCCCTTCCATTATAATTCCAAGATCCATCCTTTGTAAATCCATAAATATTGGATCTTTTGTGATCCTCATCATGGATAAACTAGCATGGTCTTGTCGACTTAATACATCTTCCACCTTGTTTGCTTTCCCAGGGTGGTAATGGATTGAGCAGTCGTAATCCTTAATCAGCTCCAACCATCTTCTTTGACGCATATTCAACTCCTTTTGTGTGAAAATATACTTTAAACTTTTATGATTAGTATAAATATCACACCTTTCACCATAATGGTAATGCCTCCAAATCTTTAATGCAAAGATTACCGCAGCCAACTCCAAATCATGTGTTGGGTAATTTTGCTCATGGATTTTCAACTGTCGTGAGGCATAAGCTATCACCATATCATTTTTCATAAGAACACACCCCAATCCCTTCTGGATGCATCACTATAGATCACAAACCTTTCTCCACTACAAGGCAGTGTGAGCACAGGTGCACTGGATAACCTTCTTTTCAACTCCTTGAAATTCTCTTCACATTCCTCTGTCCAGAAAAACTTAACTCCTTTCCGAGTCAACTTGGTGATTGGATTAGATAATCGTGAAAAATCCTTTACAAAACGTCGATAATATCCAGCCAAACCAAGAAAACTTCGGATCTCAGTTACTGTTGTTGGTCTTGACCATCTTTCGATAACCTCTGTTTTTGCTGGATCCACAGATATCCCCTATTTTGAGATTATGTGACCCAAAAATGCAACTTTTTGAAGCCAAAATTCACACATGGTAAATTTGGCATAAAGCTTATCCTTTCTCAGGGTCTTCAATATAATTCTCAAGTGATCTTCATGCTCTTCCTTTCTCATTGAATAGAAAAGAATATCATCTATAATGACTACCAAAAATTGATCAAGATAGTCTCTAAAGACTCTATTCATTATATCCATGAAGATAGCAGGGGCATTAGTAAGACCAAATGGCATCACTATAAATTCATAGTGTCCATACCTTGTACGGAAAGCCTTCTTTGGTATATCCTCCCTTTTGAACCTTAATAGATGATACCATGAATGAAGATCAATCTTGGAAAATTATTGAGCTCCGCGTAGTTGGTCAAATAAGTCATCAATGCGTGGGAGAGGATATTTGTTCTTGATGGTGATCTTGTTAAGTTCTCGATAATCAATGCAGAGTCTCATTGATCCATCTTTCTTCTTAACAAATAGAACAGGTGCTCCCCAAGGTGACGCACTAGGGCGTATGAATCCCTTATCAATATTCTCTTGGAGTTGCTTCTTCAATTCCTGCAACTCAATTGGGGCCATTCTATAAGGTGTCTTTGAAATTGGCAAAGTGCCCGGTACGAGTTCTATTGAAAACTCAACTTCACGATTTGGTGGAAGACCCGGTACTTCCTCCGGAAATACATCATCAAACTCCCGTACAATGGGCATATTCTTAATCGTGAGTTTCTCACCAACCATTTGAGATAAATAACCTTCATTTAGTGGAATCAATACCCACAAGATGGACGAAATTTCCACTGGAAGGTTATATTCATCCTTGCATCGATAGACGATCGTAGATTGATCTGGAATATGAAATGTGACTTCCCTTATTTGGAAATTGATATGATCTCCATGTAGAAAAAGCCATTCCATGCCAAGAATCACATAAAATTCCACTAAAGGAAGGATCACAAGATTTGCAGGAAGCACTTTCCCACAAACTTCGATCAGAGAAGAATTATAAAATTTTGATGCGACTGTTGTGCCATTAGGTGTTGTCACAGCTAACTCAACATCTAATTGTTGAGGTAGTACGGTGATACCCTTAGAAAATTTTTCAGAAGTAAAAGAGTGGGTGGATCCAGAATCAAATAAAACATTTGCTACTTTAGAGTGGATGGTAAGTGTAACTTTCACCACTTCGTTATCGTACTCCACATCACTGATAGAAATTGCATGCGACTTTCCTTTGTCTTTAGCCTTAAGATTTTGTTGACGTCGACCATCATCATCAACCATTGGATTTGGGCATTGATTGGCATAATGCCCCATCTCCTTGCACTTGAAACATTGAAGTGTAGTAGGTTCATTTTGTGTATCCCTTCCTTTGTTTGCATCATTAGACATCTTCTTCCCATTATCACGGCATTCAAATGCCCGATGACCTTCCTTTCCTCATTTAAAACATTTACTTGTCCCTTTAAGACAACTCCCTCCATGTTTCTTTCCACACTTTGAGCATAAGGAAAAGCTCATCTTCTTTTCCGTGTGCTCTTTATATTTTCCTTTGAATTCCATCTTCCTCTTCTTATCAAACCCATGTGACTGATGGGTTACTCCAATCTCCATCTCGACTTTGAGAGCACATCGAACGATTTCCTCGTAGCTATTGAAGTCCCTTATGGATAACGCCCTTCGAAGACTTGGTTTTAAGCCACTAAAGAATAGATCGATCCTACTCTCAGGTTGGATAATAATACCAGAAGCGTACCTCGCATGTCTTGTAAAATTTTCTTCATAGGTACCAACAGATTCATCATCCCTCTGCTTCAGTTCAAGGAACTTTTTCTCCATCTTTGTTCGGAGAATACGAGGGAAGTACTTATTGAAAAATAAGTTCTTGAACTCGTCCCATTACATAGACTCAATTTCATCCCTTTGCCTCGTATTCTTAATAAGATTCCACCATTGATCAGCATCTCCTTCCGAACGATACACTGCTAGGATGACTTTATCATGCTCAGAACATTGAAGAACTGAAAATATCTTTTCAGTAGTACTAATCCATTGTTCTGAAACTAATGGATCTGTAGACCCACTGAAAGAAGGTGGACGCTGCCTCATGAAGGATTCAACAGAATGTTGCTCCTTCCTTTGCTCGTTTGGAAGTCCTGCATGATTCATAGCTTGAGAAAGTTGTGTGAGCATGGCTACAAGATTTTGCATTCCAGCTCCCATATCGTTTGGTTGCTCAGGGGGACAATCATTGCATTTCCCATCGCATTCTGCATTAACACGGTTCCTTCAGGTTCCAGCCATTGACTAAAACCAAGAAGAATAGTGTGAGCAACACTAATTATAATAGGAAAACCACATAATTCAAGAATAAAATTTTCATGCTTAAGGTCTTATCTTAGGTTATTCAAGGCCATTTCTAAAACACTAAGATTGTGTTCTATGCTTAGACTTATCCTTAGGGTTTTTACTAAGGCTTTCACATCCTAGTTTCCAAAGGTTGACTATACCTTTCCTCTGATACCAACTATAACGACCCATACTTTACATACATTGTTAATACTTCAAAATTGATGCACACTTATTACAACATATGACAAAACCACAAAGGACCGTATAGGTATATTGTCTTTAGAAACTGGGAAACATAAACAACTGGTTCATAAATCTTCTACAGTGTCTCCCATTTATTTCATCATATCTCGGGTCCCTTTTAGCATATTCTACTTAATATCCATCTTCCTGACCAGGGAAAAAGATAACATAAAAGGGTGAGCTCAAATGCTCAGCAAGGGCAAATAAAGGAAATAAAAATCATATCATATCTTTTTGAAAATCTTAACCTGAAAAAGAGATCATAATAGCTTAACATGGAACAAATCATAGAAGTGAAAATGAGATCCCCATAATCATAACATAAAACATGAAACTTTGTGTAATGCACACATAATCATGGAAAATCATTTCTTGTTAGTCATGACTCATTTCCAAGACTATCTTAGTGGACAAAGTCCCTTTCTGAACCGAGTAACCCTTGTTTCAGTCCTGTTTCACTGAACCGGTATAACCTACCGTTCCAGCCCTGTCTATCTCATGAGATATAAAATCTTTACCCAATTCATTGGAGGGAGATATAGGTCCCACCCATCTTATAATGAATCCTTTCTTATGTGTGCCACATAATCATAAATCATACATCATCGCATAACCCATGTAATAAAAATGGGATTCTTAAACAACATGACATCATAAAACAATTCATATAAGATAAAGGAATTCAAAAAAATGTTTCCATCACAACATAATCAAATCCATGTAATAATATGGATAATAACAGAACCCTTTTTTTATCTTAGATGGAAAATAATTTTGATAAAATACTTGAACTTCATTCTTGAGGAAAATATCCTTTCTACTTCAAAAACACTTTTCCTTTCTTAAAATGTCATAAAATTCTAAACTAAAAGAAGTTGATTAAAAATAAACTTGAATACTTGTAATGGAAGCTTCTTGGAAATAATGTTTTAGAAATCCATTCATGCCGTATAAGTTAAAAAAAGCATTCTTCGTACTTTTGTCGGAAAAGTCAAAAAGTACCTCGTACGAAAAACGAAAAAAGATTCCTTTCATATTCTTTACTAAAAACTCACCGAAGGGTAAAATTGGATTTAAACTATTTTAAGTGGAAGGAAACAATATTACATATTGAGGGAACATGGATGTGGATGATAAAATACACCCCAGTAAATACCAAAGTAAAAACAATCTCGGATAAAAATGAGATTGTGATATTTCCCTTACCTTAGGTCTGATTTTCTTTGTACATGTCCGAAGCTCCTGTATAATGGTTTAAATAATGTTATTGACTTATTCAAGAATCATACATATTGATATGATATCATATATGGTCATATTATTAGCTTCTTGTTAGTAATATTTCATTATTACTTGTTACTCGGGTCTTTATTGCCTTTTGTTCTTATGCGTGTTTTGCCGAATACATTCTTATTCTTCTTTTAAGTTTATAGATAACTTATATCCAGAATGGTATTAGTGTAACATATATCATATTTATTCATTCAATTCATTTATATAATTACTATGTAATGATGATCATGTAGAACGAGTCGCATCACATCGTGGAGACGGTATTCCGTACGTACGCACGAGTGATGATATCGTTCCTATGATTGTGGAACTGTATTGGAGTATATATATATTATTTCAGTATCAATATTACATTATAATAATCATAAATAGTTACTCATTACACCATTATACCCATCCTTGTAAAGTGATGGTGGAAAATAGATTACACCATGGCGTGGAGACGGTATTCCGTACGTACGCACGCGCGGTGATTTCATTTTTCTGTAGGATGGATTGAAGGTGAATTAGGGTTGTTTCATATTTATAATAACATATCAGTATGTAAGTAATACTGATGTTATTACTTTATTATGAAACAACTAAAGAAGAAGAAGTTGAAGAAGAAAGAAATTGAAAAGATCGGTAAGGGATATTACCTCTTCTTTGGAACACTTCTTTGAATCCTCCACTTAGGGAAATACGATTGGTCTTTGAAGAAGACCAGGACCTCTAGGTTTATTATAGGGAAGTGGAGAGGAGAAAATGGCAGGGGTTGGCCGAGCTTGAGTGCTCAAATTGGTGTGAGGAGGAGGGGGAGGAGGTGCCCTTTTATAAGGGAGGAGAGGGGCACCTTAGGAATATCTCAAAATATTATTTTATATTAAAGTCAAAATCGGTTTATAATGGTTTCAAAGGGTCTCATTTCGAAGATAAAGTGGGTAAGGGTCGAAATCCTATCAACCAATAGGATTTAGACAAGTTTAGGGTATTACTTTAACCTTATCAATTAGATTTAACTCTAAGTTAAATAATTTAACTTTTACCATGTCTTTTTGTTTTCTTTCACTATATGGTTAATACACTTACTATAACATGCCAAACGAACCCCAAATTGTTTATTATTAATATATATATCCTTATCTAAGTCATTTGGCCGAACCTTAGATTTTTAGGAATAAAATAACAATTAATAATATAATATTTTATTTAAAAACTATTTTGTGTCAATTTTGACACTATTTGATATATGATTTTTGTGAAAGTCATAACAGAATTATATGTTCGAAAAAAGTTGATTAAATCAACATTAATATATCATAGTAACCTAGAAAATTAGTGGAATTCATAAAAAGTCTCAAATTACATTTATTTTTGTGTTTATAACATCAATTATGTCAATATTTCATAAATAAGATAATTACTGCATCATAATTGTGTCATAATTAAATTAAATTATTTAATGTCTAAAAATTATAAATAAAATACCATTATGTAGGAAATCTATTTATCTTTCTAATGAATATTTACAATCGAATTTATCTTATGTATAACCCCATATTAAAAATTATTTACTTATTAAACTTTGATTTTAACTATTTTAACCCTTCTTTAAATAAATTAATAATAAATGTCCTAATCTAATCCAAGTGGGCCTAAATGGTCATATTTTATTCCTAAGTTTGTTTTTGGTCGAATTAAACTTGTCCAATAGAATTAGGACATGTGTTAGGGTAATAATAATATCATATTTACCCTTAGTTACCCTATTTACTATTAACCGAGGTAAAAAAAAGTAAAAAGTTACTATTCACCAAAAATTATTTTCATCTCATTGAACCACATTTTAGTCCTTGATATTAACCGTGTCTGTTGGATTTTCGAAATTCCATTCCCAGAAGCGGTAAAATTAAGTTTTATGCAAAATTCAGTTTTTAACCTACCACTTAGTGGTTTCACTATTCATCAAAAATTGAAAGTTTTCAGAAAAATACCAAAATTTCACCCTAGGCTAATTTCGATATTCTGAGTCCAAAAATGAAGTCCATTTTGAAAAATAAAATTTATAAAATTTCAAAAAGTGGTTATTACTATTCATAACTGCTAGTTTTAATAGCATATTGTTGTTTAGTGAAACTCGGTATTGCGTACGACGCAAGCTATCGAGGAAGGTCGCGATTGCGTGTAAAGCAAGCCAAGCAAGTGTTGTGTAGAAAAAGATTCCTTTGATGATTTATATAACATAAAAGTCTCGGGTGTTACATATATCATCTCCTTGTATCTAGTGTACATCCAAAGGATGTCTTGGTTTCCTGAAACTTCAAGTTCAAGTGCACACCTCAGTTCATGATTATCATGGATCACATCTAATAGGAGTAACAACAAAACATAATAGTGAAAAACATTCATGTTTTGCAAAACAGGGTTACATGATGTGCTGATCCACTACACGGAGTCTTCCATTTAAGACATTACATTGTAGTGTACCTCTTCCAACCTTTTTGTGTAACTCCTTATACAAACAGTACGTTAATTCAAAAAAAAACATGTAATTCATTATTCCCTCCTACATATGTTCTTCTACACAGCTAGAACTACATGGTCGACAATAACATGGTGGGTACTCCCAATACATGGCGTGATCTAAATTTTTTTTCCAATCGTGTTTATTTTCTCACACAGTATGTAACAAAGTAAAAAACAAAACAGTGTGTACATATTGTACAATGAATACACATAAAAATGGTATTACTTCCAGAATAAAAAAACACATGGTGTGTATTCATAGCATCACACGCCATGTGTTCTGGGGTTTTAGGATGAAAATTTACTGAAACATCCTTAGAACCCCAAAATTCTTATTATTTTGACCATGAATTCCATGTTCGGATCAATGAGTTCCCATAATCATCATGAATCAATGTTTTCACCCTTATTCAAGTAATATATCAACATATTTCAATTAATGTTCAGACATGTTCCTCCAAATTATGATCCAAGAGGGCCCATAACACCTCGAGACCAAACTATGGTGTCCATAAAAATTAATCATTACATTTACAAATACCCTTTAAAAATAGTTTGTATTTTTATCATGTAATATATTAAAAAAATATACATATCAAGCATAACATCATTCAAAAAAACATGCAATAAGTCATGCCCCCTAAATCGCATGACTAGAATGCACAACATGTTATCTATATCAAGTGTCTATATTATGCATGAGATGGAATTACATCATCTAATCGGGTTTCAGTAGAAAACGATCATCAAATATATCAATAATAACATCAAAAAATAAGTGAAACACCCAATGGTAAAATAAAATTCTCTATAAAACTGGAAAAACTTGAAAATTGAAATATTCAAGGTAACTAGGAATTTACCTGTATAGGGTTTAGCTACTCCAAAGAACATATTATTACAAACTACCTATTACTTTCTATCCATTTCTATTAGCTCTAAATAGTAATTAAATGATGAAAATAACTCCTCAAATACCACATTGTAATGCCACAGATCCAGAAGACACCATAAATTGCCCCGAACCCAGTTAGTCACTTAACATCAACAATATTTCCAAATATTCCAGAGGCTGCTGACTAGAAGTGTGGGACAATGTGTGATAATGAAGAATCTATGCCCTCATTTCATGTGTATACACAGTAAAAAACAACTTTTAAATAATAGAATATGTAGTAATAACATACAATATAAGTAAATAGTGGAAGAATGATAGTAATAAAACAATTTTAGAATATATATATATATATGAATCATCTCACATGTGTCTTGGAAAGAATCCAAAAAAGTCACAATGCTAGAAGTAAAATATATAAACCAATTTAAAGATGGAAAAAATAAACTCCAGCAATATCACAAGCCTCAACTCAGTCCTATGATTTCAATCACGAATAGAAATCAAGTACCTATTGATGAAGGGTGCTTTCCCATATCTATAGATACAACCATATAATATATTTGGGTCCAAAATTATTCCCCAAATAGGGTTTTAGACAAATCCTAGTAGGCTACCACCAAAAGATCTGTGCTAAATTGTCAGTTAATATATATAGCAGGTAATATGAAAAAATGAATCAATGAACTAGTAAGTTATAAAAAGTAAAAAATATTATAGTTATGAATTACATTTATTTACAATTATATTATTCCTTTCAATCATTTAAACCTTTGGATCTTTCTTATGCTATATATCCCATGTTAATGAAACAAAATAGATTTATGAGAGGACCATATGAACAATCAAGTAAGACATATTCCATGTTTGCGATTTGGCTTGGTAGAATAACCAAAATAATTCCATCATTCATAAACAAACCTTTGGGAACACTCTCCTAGTCTAACACATTTTTTTTGAAATAGTATAGATTAATTACAACTGAACAAGTTAGTTTCACTCATGACAAATACCCCTTGTTCAACATAGCATCAATAAATTATAAACGACCACCTGGGAATCTCTCACAGTCAATAACCATGGTCAAACATTGCATTAATCAATTATAAATGACCATATGAGTATCTCTCATAGTCTAACACCTTTGGGAAGCTCTCATAGTCCAATAACCTTGATCATAATTCCCAATGTGTATCCCAAGTATTTCATATAAAAAAACTCCATCCTAAAAGTACAATGCATGGAAACAAGGCAGTCCTAACATGAATTCTTAACCAAACATCCATAATCAATTAACAATGGGAAAAAACCCATGGGGTGTCCCATAAACAAGGTTTTTAACCATAAAATAGGCAAAAAACCATAATTATTCAGTCAATATCAATCAGGTAATAAATAATGTTAAAATCCAAATCAACCAATACATAAAATGCGGGTATGCATCAATTTTAGCATATATAAAATCAAAAGGAAAACAAAAAAGGGCATAAATTACATACCTTGATAGAGTACAATAGATATACGTGAACGTCAGCCCATGAATCATCCTAGATCGGTGTAGATCTACAAAAATGTTAAAAAATTCCAACCATGAATAACTCACAAAAGAGGAGGAATACTGAAGAAATGCTCTCTAGGATTTGAGATTTCACTGGTGGGATTCCAATACACCTGACGATGTCTCAATTGGATCTCAGATGGATAATTGGGAGGGGATACAATTTAATTTGTAATTTTGTCGCTATGTCATATGAGACATAGGGAGAAGAAGACTTATCAAGATATATGATGTGTCCCCACTCCAATATATATTATAAAAATAAAATCACGTGGCGTGTTTAATAAAACATCATGATGCGTAGTAGCCTTAACTGACCCCCAAAATTATGCGGTATGCCAGGACATCACATGACCATGTATTCAACCATTGCAGGGCCAGAACATGGATGTACATAGAAACCGAGTACACGACATGTACATGGAAGTACACAGTGTGTACTCAGAAAAACCTATTTTCTTCATTTTTTATTCAAAACAACCCGAATTAAGTATCCATACATAAAATGAAGATCCGGGTTCTTATATTATGAAATAGTTTAATGATTTTCCCATTGTTCTTCTCATGGTTTTTATATATTGAATGCTTTCCTTCCGAACTAGTTCTCTCTTTCATAGATTTAAAACTAATTCTCTATGAACCATTAATTTCATTTCATACACTTCAATTTTTTTTGATGAGGAAAATTTTAGACAGTAGGTATCCATTACATGGTCCTACAATTTTTAAAAGTTTTTTCATTATTTTTGGAGACTTTAATGATTTATAAATTACTATAGTACTTAAAAATAAAATTTACAAAATTAATCTTAGTAATTATTTACATGAAAAAATGATATTGAAAATTCTCATTAACTACATATGTAATGATAGATTTACTAGTATACTCATTATATTCATGTATCATGATCTAATTTAAGAAACAAACATAGATTCATGAAAACATAATATCATTTTTTTATTCATATTAAAATTATTTAAGTTTTCATATTTCATAAAATATTATATGTTCATACTTTTTATTATCAAAATTTCATTTGATGACTTATTAAATTATTACAAATATTTCACACATGAATTTTGATTCCCATGTAACTTCTAATGCTCTCCATATCCCCTATCATTATTTCTTGCATTGTTCACTGTGAATGTTTTCTTTCAACAATTTCAATTTCATATAGTTTTGAATATAATGAAAAACTATATTGTTCATTCAAATTTAATTTTTTAATCCATGTACATTAATTCACATTGATTCTTATCCTATTAAGATTACAATAGTTTTTAATTCATTTCCATATGATAGTAGTGTCATAATTTTACATCCATTATATACACTAATACATAGACTTGAATTCACGGATATATTATTTCAGTATTTTCAAAAAATTTTCATTTATTGTTTTCCCATTATTATGAGTATTACTGTTAACAATATTTCATATGCATCTTGAAAAATTTATTGATTAAATTTTGATAATTATAAGTATGAAAACTAATAGGGAAACTATATTACAATGGATACTATCAATGATCAAATGAAAACATTATTGATATACAGGTTTTTTATTTTTTTTATCATTATATTTTTGAAATTACATTGTTTTTTACATATAATTGTAAACTATTTTTTTTAACTTAAATTATAACATTTTAGGTAAAATAAATTCACTATGGTATTCACATTAAATTTAGAAAGACATTAAAATTGTTGATTTTATGAGGTTATAACATTGAAATTTCTATGAATTTTCAATTCTACCCTTACATTGCTCATTGCATTTTTATATTTGTTTTAAAAAAATATTATTATATTTATTTATATATTACTCAACCATAAATTATCTCTTTATTTTCATTCAAATATTTCTTATACATAATGGGGTTGTGTGAGACATGTTAATTTATTTTTTTAATCTAGACATTGTGTAATATATTCTTAGTGGAATAATGTTGTCTTTCTATCCATATATTTCAATTTCCATCAAAAATGAATCAAACAAGAATGATCTGTAATGGTCCTTGACCTCTCTCCCAATATCTTTTCATTTTTTAGTGGTTCGACATGTTCAAGGGAGGTTTGGGGGTTTTTAGGTGGATATGGTGCTTACGTATTATTGATGTAGGAATTACATAACATGTAAATGTATTACACAATGAGTAATGGTGATTCCTGACATATTGAGGTCAAGTTCATGACATTTATATTTTAAGGGTTATGTAATGAAAAGGTGATTAATTTTTTGGTGAAAAAAAACCTAAGGATTACATAACGATAAATGATATTAAGTATCATGTAAACCCCTGATGAAATATAGTTTTCAAAGTAATTTTAACGAAAAATATTCATTCAATCATTCATGGATTTTTCATCATCTCCATTTTGGTGAACCATATGATCCCTAAGAACTTCTTGAATCCCTATTCATCCTTCTTTTATCTTTTTTCCCAATGTTTTTAATTTGAATTTCATGGTAATCCCTTTATTCTTTTTTGGATGGGTTTCTCTCGTTATTTTTCAGAGTTCTGCTGTGGTGGTGCAGTTTTTTTGAGTTGTGTGTCTTAATTTATTTTGATGGATTCATAATCTGGTGAAGGATGATCCATGATCCTACTGTACGGTTGGAGTTTAAAGGTTTTATTCTTCACTCTGCAGTGCGCAAAAAGTTGGAACACTTCCTTAAGGAATGGATTCCATCATTTCTCATTATTTTTTATCATGTGGGAGGGGCTTAGATTTGTTTCTCTGAATATACTATTTCTAATGGCGTAGTCTATGATTAATAATTAGTTAAACAAATTTATAAGGGTTAATGGTTTTTGGTTCTCATGATCTTATAGTTTTGATATTATTTTGTGATATTTTGGTTTGATGGGCTTGATTCCCAACTAAAAATTACTTCTGTTTGGGAATTTTTTTCACTTGACACGTGTCTGGTGTTTTCTTCTTTGGTTGTGATTTTTGTGATATCATTCCAGAGTAGATATTAGTTAATTTCTTATACATGGTTAATAAATAGTTCCCAATGATTATGGTTTTTGTGATAACACACCAAAAATAATACAGTACATGATAAACGCACATAAAAATCCATAAATGGAAATTGATGTGTTGTGATTTGTGGTCATGATATTAGAGATGAAATGTGTGGTTGGTGTTAATGGGGATGGTGGATTGTAGTCTTTGATTTTTCTTCAGTGAGGTGGTTTTTTGGCCATGCTATTGGGATACTATGGTGATTGTATGATGGGATGTTGATCTATTTGTAATATGTGGTTGATTTTTGCATGATTCCAATATAGTGATAGAATAAATAAATAATTTTTTAATATTTTATTAAAATAAAATTTATTGGATTATAAAATGGGATCTAAATTGAAAATGAATAATTAAATTAAGAGTTTTATTTTTAAATGTGGTTGATGTTAAATAATGAAAATAATGATATGATTAAGTGAAATTATTTGGAAATGTGATTTAGTGATTATGGATTGATGTGTGGTGTTAAGAATTTAGAGGTGTGTGTAAAAGTGATGGTGTTGTGATATTTTTGATTTTTTTATCCCATGGGATGGCATGAGTGTTTGATGTAATATATATACTTTTATATTCTTCTGATTTCTATACTCACCCCAGAAGCATCAATCACTATGTGCAGACACCAACATAGTCACACATGTGGTGTTTTTCTTGATTTCAGTGATGAGGAAGGATGATTGGGTACCTACCACTTCACTCTCCATCATCCATGATAGGTTGGAATTGCATAAGTCATGATGGGTTGGAGTCTGTTATTTCATTATCAAGTGGTTTTGATAGCCTAGTTGACATTATGTGAGGTGTGCTCCATGTTGTTTTGGGAAAGATATGATTTTTCTTATGGTTATGCATTTGGTGGGGGTCAGGATAGGTAAGAGGAGGTAACGAGGTTGATTTCATACATGTACATGATACCCTACTACATTGGTTTTATCATGGGTGGTGTTGTGGCACATGTTTCCTCAGTTAAGATGTGATGTGGCCAAGATTGTGGGGCGGCAAGCCCATGTGTCTTTGGGTGAGGTGTGTTGTGATCATACTTGTGTGGTGGTATGGTATACAGAAGGTATGGGATTACCAAGACGTACTACATCGGGGTGTGAGTGTAAAATACTTTATGGGAAGCAGTGTGGGTTACCCTTATCAGTGTGATACCAATTATATTATATTACTTGGATTGTGTTATTTGGCATCCATGACTTGGTGAAACAGGATTTGGTTAATATACATGTATAGTTGTCTTTTGGTTCTACTGTTTTCTCATAAGAGCCTTAGTATTATTTCATCACATGTACATGAGAGACTATATTTTTCCTATTACGTATACTTGTATTGTCATTGTACATATATAAAATAATTTTCATGTTTCTAGTAGAATTGCAAGTACCATTCTTAACATTACTTGATGGATATTTGGATAGACTCTATTTCACCTACTTAGCATTCATTTGGGTATTTATATTGGGTAATATTTATCTATATTAGTTTAGTTTACGAATGCATTATGGGATGGATTTTTTTACATATATATATGTCAAGGATTTGATTGTGGATGATTTATCATATCTCCCAATGTTGTTTTATAATTTTGGGAAATGACTCCCATATTGTTATATTTTTATACCCTCGGTGCTATTCTATAACACAGGGTCTACTGGAGGTAGGACTAGGCATTCATCATCAATCACCCTTCATTGTGGTGTGTTTTGTGGGAGGGGATTATAATATAGTGGAATTAGAGTGGATAGTTGAGAGATAAGGTAGAGTTCGGAATTTTGAACATTGAGGAAAGCATGGGTTGTTATAGAAACAATGTCTGTTTACCTTGGTGTGTGCCAAATTCCCAAGATAGCGGCTAATAAATGGGATTTTAGGGCCCCATGTGATCCAGTGCACTAACTCCAAGATTATTGAACAGTTATGCGATATATAGAAGCTTACAAGGTAGATCCATAGGAATGGTAAATAAATTATGATGACTTCTATTATTTTATATGTTTTTTTTTGTTTTGGTATGGTTATAATGGATATAGAGAAATGAAAAAAATAAAAAATTTCCCTACTCACTAGGCTTAGGAAATAATTTTTATATAAAACCATGGCTCATATCCATCGTTTACTTGTGGATTAGGTAGTTGAGGTTCAATAGGATGATATGATTGATCTCCATGGGGTTGATCTGATGAATGATGATGAATCATGGAGGAGGATTTTTCATGATTTCCCAGGGCAAGCATTGGGAATGTACAAGCATAATTTTTCAATGAGGAGAAAAAGTGATTGATGGAGGTGTCGGAGATCTCTTTCAGTTTGATCTAGGCCCCCAATGAAGTACTTGGTCCCTTTGGAATTCATTCAAATGTGGAAAGCTGCATTTCAGTTTTTATCATTGTGTCATTGTCGGTGGAAGGTGGTATATGTTTTATTGATTGACTTCTAGAAGGTGTTCTGGGTAGAGTTCATTTCATCAACCATGAATGTTCTCAAGAAGAATAATCTTATTCCACATCAGTAGAGAATCGTGTTAGTGTTGGAGTAAGGAATCTAGACTTAGGAGATTATTATTTCCCCAATATCTTTTTTTAGTTAAGGATTATTGTGCGAGATGTCATTAGGATGAACTCTATCCTTCTATACATTATTCATTTTATCCGTATAAATTTTTTATGTATCTTGTGGTTCATTAGAATGAAGAAGTTTTCGAGATGATGCATTAATGTGGAGGTTTTTATGGGTGGGGAACCAATTGTGTTTTTTTAAGAGCTGAGTTTTTAGTGAAATGTCTCAGGCATGATGACCAAAAAGGTTTCAAACAGCAGGGTGCCTGCATCATCATCTTCCATTCCATCATTCTAGGTATAGTGGTTTTCATACTTATTTAGGAGAATTATTACATTCTGTATTCAATGAGGGGTTTATGGAAACCATCAGAAATAATTTCAATTTTTTCACTGATATAATTTTTGTGAAGGTGGTTAGGTTCAAGAACATCTGTAGTAGCCCTTTCCAGTGAGACAATATTAGCGGCAAGGACTACAGGATTTCTCTCCCCAACGGGACGATGGATCAGGTAGAGGATGACCTTAGGAGTTTCCTCATGTTTAGGGATCTTGACAAGAGCATGGATGTGGAAGTTTTCATCAAATAATAGTTCATGGAACATGGAATGCTCAGTTATTTTCAGTTCATGTAGTATTTATAGAGGGGATAGAGATCATCCAATGTACTATTAGTTTGATTAGTACTCATGTTTGTGCATTTTTTTATTTCTGAGATTCACATTTAGCTATTTCCCCTTATCTATCAAATGTTCTGCGACTGGATGTAAGAATGATTCCAATGCCCCTGGTGTTGACGATGTCAGTTGGTGGCCAGACCAACATGTTTGATGTGTGATGGGGATGTAGAATGATGAGGGTCCACATAAGTCTAATGGAGATTTTTTTTTCAATCGATGAAGCCTTACAATGATATCCTCAACATTGATTGTTTGTATCCTATAGGTTCTATTATCGACTTCTTCCAGATGAGTGTCATGTTTATTAATTTGGATAGACAATGTTTGGTTTTCATTTATGAGTGGATTTGTTAACTGGACAGTCGGCATGTGGAGTCCCTTCTCCCAGGATGGATGATTTGTCAATGGAATTAGGGAATACTGGGAGTGTAGAGGTTCTCATGTTCATTTAAGATTTCCTAGATTTTTTTTCATGGTGGATGTGATACTACCACCTCGACATGATGATGAGTTTCAGATATAATTATAGCTTGTTTCATCTATAATTTCTGATGCTCATTATCAAATTACACCTTCTGAGTAGAGGGAGTAGAGTATTCAGATATATTATTTGATGTAGATGTATTTTATCCTTCCAAGTGTGTCATCGTGGGGTGTTTTAGTTTTGTAAACAATGAATTTGGATGATTTCCTAAGATATCACATTATGTACCAAAGGTTGAATAAGGTGATAATAAAAAAACATTACCTTCTTCTGAGGATATATTATCTTTTTTACTAGATGAGTGGAGTATTTTTTACGAACATTCCATGGTCTGAATATCACTAGTTGTGGGTGAATGAGGAAGATATACCTAAGACTAACTTCATATGACGTTATGGTAACATGGAGTTTCTAGTCATGACATTCAATGTTATGAATGTTCCAAATTTATTCTTCAGTGTTATGAACTCAATGTTCCATGATTTCCTAAACTTGTTCATCGTTTTATTCAATAATGATATCTCGATCTAATCAAATTCATAGGATGACCATGTTGAGCTTCTTAAAACTACCTTTCATATTCTTCGATTACACCATATCAATGGAATGTTGTCAATGTAAATGTTTTTAACATTATATGTGAATTTCCTTAGACATGTTTTGGTAGGAGACCCATTGATGTATTAAGTAGTCTTTTCCTTGGATGAACCCAATAATGTTGAACTGGTCCATAGGTTCCTTATTCTCAAAAAAAATTATCTGATCTTTGTAGACCATTTCTCTCGATTCGAAGCCCCGATGACATCTTGGACTAGGAAGGACCATGATTTTGACTAGAATGATATGTGTGAGGTAGTAGTTGGTTACCTGATGGGGTATTCAGTTAGTGGTCTAAAAATTTATCTTTTGGAGGAGGGTGTGTGGTTTGAGGTTATTTCTGATCCTTAACATCATAGATTATGGTGTGTGATACTGAAATATAATGTATTGTTATCTTATGGGTATTTGAAGTTACATCCTTACAAATTTAACTATTCCAACCATGATCTAGAGTTAGTGACAATTGAGTTTGTGCAGATTTTTTGGAGACATTACGTCATTTGGGATTTCTTTCTGGTCGTTACGGATCGTAAGGGTTTGAGGTATGTTTTTTCAAAGAGTGATATGAATATGTGAAAAAAGGTGGATGGTGTTTCATTAGGACCCTAATATTGAGATCTCTTATACTATAGAATAGAGGAATATTGTGGCTGACGATATGAGTAAGAAGTTATGGAAGAGTGATTTTAAAGAGTTCGGGTATTCTTGAGGAGTAATGGAAGAGTTTATGATCTAGTACTTAAATTCAATGGTGGATGGTGGAAGAGAATATTTGTTTCAGATAAAGATGAATTCAACTCTAATTAAAAATGTGGAGGAGTCATAGTTGGGAGACTTATAGATAGAGGTGATTCATGATTGCGTTGTCCTGATGATTATCTAGAGGAATGTTCTAAGGATGGATAAAACAAGGTGATATTTTGTGGGAGGTTCTTTGTTATGAAAGAAATGAGTGAGGGAGTCCATCGTGAGTCTCATAGATAACCTTTGGTGGCACAACTAGGAGTTTTAATATTTAACAATGGAATAAGAACTCATTTTTGGTCTCAGGGGATGGAATGAATAGTGGAAGAGCTTGTGAATTGGTTCTCTATTTACCAATAGGTAAAGGATGAGCATCATGTTTTGTGATGTTTTCAGCATCCGTTGGATTTTCTCGAGTATAAATGGAATGACATATAGATGGATTTATTCACTAGGTTACCCAGATAATATGGAGGTTTTGATGATATCTGGGTGATCATGAATCAATTAATGACATAATACCACTTCTAAGAAATCAAGGAGTTGGGTGTAGTGGATTAATTGTCTAAGAGGTTTGTGAATTAGGTGGTGTGGTTGCATGGAGATCCGATTTACATTTCCTCAGATTGAGATTAATGTTTTTTCTAATGAGTCTAGAGGATATTGAAATGTGATATTGGATATCACTTACACCTCAACATTTCATTCCACCCACAGACAGAAAGGAAAATGGGAAAGACTCTCTAGAAACTAGAGGATCTTTTATCGGCCCGCATCATGAACTTTGGTGGAACATGGTAATGTAAACATCCTTTTGATTAAATTTATTATCAGATTATCTATCACTTGTTCATTGGAATGGAACCATTAGATTATTTATATTTGAGACATCGGTTCTTGGTCCCAATGTGGTTCATGTCAAGAAAGAGAATTTTCTGCAATTTTGTGAGAGGATGAAAGCAAACGAGGATAATTATGTGTCTTATAATGATCATAGGAGGATCTACATGGAGTTCAAGATTTGGACCACTTTTTATGGATGGTTTCACCATGATATCGACATCATAGGATTGGAATAATGAGTAAGATTTGTCCCAGGTTTTTTGGGCCATTTGATGTGTTATTGTGATTGTAAAGGTTCCTTATTGGGTGGAATTTCCATAACAGTTGGAAAGTATCCACAACTTATTCCATGTTTCTCATTTTCTTTGGTATTTTCATGATCACTCCAATGATATTAACTAAAAAGAGTTTTATATTGAGGACTATGTGACATTTGGGAAAAAACTACTATATATCAAAGATTTCCATGTTAATATGTTGTAGGGATGCACCATTTCATTGGTTTCTATGGTGTGGAGGTCTGGTGACCTCTAAGAGAGTACATTATAGCAATACGCAATGATGTTTTCCTAGTACGTAGAGTTATTTTGATTTTTCCTTACTCTATTTTTAATTAATATGTGATATTTGGATCCTTATATTTATGATATGAGGAATTTATTTGGTTTATGATGTTTGTATTTTGATTTGTGATAAGGTCCTGACATATTAAAATTAGTAGAATTGATTAATAATTGAATTTCATTATATATGATGTGATTACACCCATACCTGCGAGTTAGTGATGGTATGAAAAAGTATTATCTTGACATGGATGAAGGTACTCACTTATTAATGTGTTCGGGATGGTGTTGTTTGTTGGTTGTCCAATGGTTGAGTAGAATTTTGGTTTGGTTAGATGATATTTTTTTGTTGTTACAATGTGATGAGGTTCCTTGATATGTTTTTGGTAATTTGGTTTGGTGTGTTTAGCTGGTGGTATCATTTTAGATATGATGAGATACCTCAGTGGTATCTCATGGGGGGGGGGGGGGGTTGTTTGGACCCATTTCCATCTAGACGTGGGTATGAAATCTCTAGTATGAGAAGCATTTTATATTTATATTTTGTAAAATTCATTCCCTCCCAATCCATTAAATTTATTGTTTTTTTGGTTGGCGGTGTTCAGGGGAGGTTTTTAGAGATTTCAGTGGAGGATGGAGGTTCAAAAGTGTTTCTATAGAAATTACACATTGTGTAAATGTGTTACACGACATGTAATGGTGGTTTATATAGTTCCTAGTGTCAGTGCATGTTTTGTAAATTTTAGGGGTCAAATAATGAAAAGGTTACATTTTTTGGGTGAACCCGTACCCTGAGGATTACCCGACATGAAATGAGATTACATGTCCTGTGCATCCTCAATGCTATGGAGTTTTAAATTTTATTTTATGGTCGAGTAATTATTAATTTAATGGTGATATCTCATTATACTTATTTTGGTGAACCCTAGGTACCCAAATGAGTTCTTCAAGACTTCATCCTCCCTCATTTATCCATTTGCCCTTCTGGTTGTTTGTCATAAATCCATGGAATTCCCTTCCTTCTTTATAGGATTTTTCACTTGTTCATATTAGATGTTTCATTGTGGGGGTGATGTTTTGTTTGGGTTGTGTATGGGGATTAATTTTGAGGGATCCTTGGTGTAGTGTAGGTTTCTTCATGATCTGTTGGTGATGTTGTGGTTTGTAGGTGTTCTTCTTCACCCTTCTGTGCACAATAATATGGAAAGAATCCTCGGGGTAGGTATTCCCCCATTTCTCTTTATTGTGTATCATATGAGATGGGTTTTGTTTTTTCCATCTATGGATTATGATTTGTCTAGATTAATAAAATATAAATAACTAGATTAATTCAATTGGAATGTGTAAAGGGGTATGATTGTCTTGCTTTTACAAATTTGTTATTATTTTTTGAAATTGAGGATTGTTCGGGCTTCATGCACTGTAGATTTTTTTTTCACAGGATATATGTGTTCTATTTTTTTCTTTGTTTGTGATTCATCCTATATCACCATAAAATAGAAATTTGTTTATTCCAAATATCTAGTTAATCAATTGTTTTACCATGAATATAATTTATGTGAAAATTCAGGTAAAATAAAGTGGAAAATTAGAGAATCCCCTTTATAAATAATTAAATGGATTTTGATGTGATGGGACGTGGCCATGCTTTTGGGTGACAATGTGTGGTTGATATGTGGTTGGGGCTTGTGGTGATTATTTTTTGTTAGCCATGATTTCAGTTCCATGATGTGGTTTATTTTCTATTCTCTTAGGGAAGCGAGGTGATGGTACAGTGGGTATGTTGGTGAGTTTATGATATGTTGTTCTTTTGGTGTACATGCCTATGTAGTGATGAAGTAAATAACTATTTTATACAATGTATGAAATGATATGGGTTGGTACAGAAAATGGGACCTAAATTATTAATGAATAATTAAATAATGGGTTCTGTGGTTAAAAGATGTTGATGTTAAATAATAAAAAGAATGGGTCGATTAAATGATATTGGTTGGAAATAAGAAATGGGGTCAATAGCTTGATGTGTGGTGTTATTAATTTATAGGTGTAAACCAAATTGATTATTTTTTTGACTTTTTTGGTTAGTTTTTGATCCAATAGGTTTGGATTTTGAGTTTTAAATTATGTATATACTTTTATATTCTTATGATTTCTATATTCACCCAAACCATGTTGAGCACTATGTGCTGACACCCACATTCTCACATAGGCTGTTTTTATAGACATTTGGTGAGGATAAAAGATAGATGAGTGATGAATCATTCCTGCTCTCTCTACTAGGAAATGTAGGTATTTCATAGGATGTGATGTCCAGATGTTTGTTTGTACATAATATAGTTGTCTTGACAACACAAGTGTCTTCAAGTGAGCTTCGACACTTGTTTTTTTGGGAAAGATATGATGTTGCTTATGGGGAATATTTTAGTTTAGGTCATTCATGGTAGGAGGAAGAGATGAGGTTGATGTATTACATGTTTATGCTACCCTATTACTTTAGTTTTGTAAGTGGTTATGTTATAGACCATGCATTTTTCGATGGGATGTGATGCAACTATGCTTGTGGTGTGGTGAGCCTAGGTGTCATCAAGGTGAGGTTTGTTGTGAATGTTCTTATGGGGTGATGTGGTATATAGAAGGTATGTGAGTTCTTGGATACATGATGTTGGGGTGTGAGGGTGGAATTATAGTGGGAAAGAAATGCGGGGTACCCTTAATGATGTTATTATTTTTATATAAATTTAAAGTCCTCATGTTTTTTGGTGATCGTGCATTGGTGAGACTGTGTTTGGTTAGTATGCCTGTATTGGTGTTTTTTGGGTTTTCTATTTTCTCACAGGTTTACTAGTATGATTATTTAACATGTACACAAGAGACCTTGGTAATATTAATGACTATACATTTACAATCCCCAATCATATAAAAAAAATATTTTCATTTTTTGAAGAGTATTACATGGACCATGCTTAAAACAACTAGGTTAGAGCATTGGATAATTGTCGTGTCACTAACTTAGAGTTCTTCTAGGTATTTACTTTGGATACTTTTAATATGTACCGGTTTTATAAATTGCTAGATGGTGTTCTATTTTCGTATAAATATTTCATTGAGTTGAATGTGGAATATTCATCATATATCCTGATGTTGTTTTATTATATAGGGAAATGCCTCCCATATTATGAGAGTTTTATACCCTCAGTGATGGCCACATATTCCATGGTCTACTATAGGTAGAAAATGGTTAATTATATATCTACCTTCATTGTGATGTCTTTGGTCGGTGGGTTCATGACATGATCAATCATTTTACACCATCCTTGAATAGAATCCATGAAAATTGTGTAATATTCCTAAATTATTTTCCACAGAAAATATTTATTAGACCAGATTAATCATTGATATTTTTTACATAAATTATTTATGTCCTTAGTCATTTAATAGATATGCCTTGAAGAAAAATAAGGTCAACATAATATTACTAATTAATGAGATTTGTTTTAGATATGCTAATTCAGCATAACATAATAATTTATATGTAATGGTCCCTAATAATATTATTCCTCTAAATATACTTTTTTTGATTTGTTCAATTTCATTGTTTCCAATTATAATATTATAAAACATTCCTTTTCATTGTTAGGTTTTCAGTCAAATGAAGTTCAAGAATGTTCTACTGAAAAAAATTATTAAATAAAATGAACATTGAAAGAATAAGTATGTTTCATTTGATATATTCATGTGCTTTCCTTTTAAATATTTACTTCATACCTAGATTAAAGTTTTCATATTTTTTTATATTCCAATGCCAATAATGGTTATGTTGATTTGATGATTTATTTACATCGGCTCCAATATTTCCACTGAAGACCATATTTGTATACATATTGAATTCACCCCTCAATGTTTCCAACCTAAACATTATAGTTCATTCATTAACATCCAAAAAATTGGTAACATTTTTACTTTGATACATCGTACAGTATTGTAACAAATGTATTTTCCAACACCACAACCTATTTTGTACAACCATACCTATAGAAGATCTATACATACACATATATATTGAATCCATTCTTTGTATGTTTTCTCCATTCACATACATGAATATAATGTTTTTCATCCTTTATTATGATTTTATCATTAACATAAACATGATAATAAAATGTAATAAATTAAGTAATATATAATGCATAAAAATATGTCGATCATCGTAATATAAAAATTAATAATACATAAACATTGAAAAATAATAAAATAAGAAAAGTCAAAAAAATATAATCATCTAAAATACATATTATATTGATTAAATATATCTTAATAATATGATACTTTCATTTTTTTGTCAACAATAATTTTTCTAATTATTAAACTAAGGATTACCCAAAAAACATTTATTTTCACATCCATGTTTATATATCATGAATATACTATTTATAATTAAATAAATATTATATGTCATGTTTTGGAGTAGTTTTTGAACTGTTACATTTGTTCATACATTTATTTTTATAATTATTTTATTTTTTTAATCAAAAAGTTTGAGGGATGTCGATAGGGTAGGAATTTAGGTGTAGTATGTTTGATTGTACAATTTATTCTTTGAATGGATTTATGTGGATCAGGGTGTAGAGAAGATGTTTCTATCACGTCTTTTGTAATCAAGGTAATCATTGCAATGAAATTTAAAATTTTATGTTTTTAATTTAATTGATATTTTTTGTTCTATTATATAATTTTTAATGGAATATAATAATATTTTTTAATTTTAGAAGCCCCATGATCATCTCAATATAGTGTTTTTGAAATGTGTTACAATGACTCATTTGTAAATAATTGTATATACAATAATTTAAAAATTGGAATAGAAATCTCCAATGTCAATAAGCTCATATTGATGCTGCCATCTCCCGATTCACACACACATACATGCATCTCTTTATTATTACAATGCACAATAAAATATTCGTGATAAAATACATAATATTTGTAGATAATCAAAGGAAAAAAATATATAAAATATCATAGGGTTTGTAGGTAACTTCTTTGGTTGTATCTGAAGTTGGATTCCATATAGGTGCTAATAAATTTTTGACTAACAAGTTTTCTGTAACGTCTCGGATCTAGAAACCACACAACGGGTGCCCCGAACCCAGTTGGTCACATGACCTCAAGTGCATTTCCCCAAGTGCCAGAGACTACTGACTAGAAGTGAGGGCCCAGGTCTGATAGTGGGGAATCTATGCCCTCATTGGTCAAAATGTAGCGCATCGGAAAAGATAAATAACATAAAACAATGGATGCAGTAAACAATATACAACTGAAATGGACAACTAAAGAATAAAGAACCAGCAATTACATATATGATGATGCATCATGTCACTAATACTAGGAAAGCATAAATAATAGGATATACTGCAATACAATATATTAAAACTCAAGTATAAGGTACAACCAAACAAACAAAAGAGAGTAAAATTAACGCAACAACATCGCAAGCCGAAGCTCGGTCCCACACTCTCCTACTCCTCTACTACAATCATGTACCTATATAGGGACCCATTAAATATAGTTTATTTGGGCCGAAGACATGACCCAAACAGGGTGTGGGAAATAAATCCCTGTAGGCACCCACCAAAGGCTCATGCCCGACTATTAGTGGAAAGTGAAATAGCAGTGTGCAATAGTAATTGCAGTAAACTAGAAAGCACTCAAAAGTAAAAATAAATTCCTGTTTCATTGCCATTTTAATTATTTTTATCTCTTCCATGCTTGTGCTTCGTCTTGGAAGGTACAACATAGAAAATCACCGCAGTGATTATTCTAAATAAGCATGTCCTTAGATATAAAATCCTTACCCTTAGGTAAAAGAATCCATACCCATAGGTGATTGCCATCAGCCATAACGATCATTGCCCTCAAGAACACATGATATTTTCCTCAGTCATAGGATCCACTACCCAATGGAACGAATAATGGTTACCCTCAGGCCAACCAAACAATACCCTCAGGCTAAGAAAACACTACCATCAGGCTACTAGAACACTACCCTGAGGCTTATAGAACACTTCCCTCAGGATAAAGGAACCAGGCCGAGCCTAAAGGATAACAAATATTTATATAAATTTTATCACAAGAAACTGCAATTCACAATATAATCATGGCATACCCTCGTGTATCCTGCCCAAACGGAAAAAAGAGGAACACACCCCCGGGTTTGTCCTGGATCGAGGCAGTGATCCCAAACTGCAGTTTAAAACTTATCAAAGTTTATCTATTCAATTACAGAAAACTTTCAGCACAGGCCAAAGACATAAGACACACCAAACATGGGTTCATAGAACAACGGTACACAAATTCAACACAATAGTTGGAGATAAACACCAAACCACCTACCTCGATCATCACTGATCAGTATATGTGAATGATGCCTCCTGAATCATCCAAGAACAACATAGATCTGAGAGAAAAGAATTATAGTTTAAACATAAATAACATCCCTTAGAGGAAGAATTGGTATGAACGACACAAGGAGAGGAGAGAACTCACCCATTCGGTTCAATTGAGACCGTCAGAGAAGAATTCAGATTGATGGTGTGCGATCGGGCGATCTCTAAAGTTCATGCCTCCTATCTCAGCTCCAAAATGAACTCAAATTTTCCCCTACCAAATGAGGAGTCCACTTTCCATTTTTATCAAAAAAAATTGCACTGCCTGTAATCTCAAGTACACATCGTGTACTTGATGATTCATAAACTGTTCCTCTGGCAGCTTCTATCCACCACAAAATTGTTCATTTGATGACTGATTACACGGTGTGTAAATACAAGGTACATGGAATGTAGTCAGTTTTTACACTCGTCACTACCAACAGGCCTACACGCCCTATATACTCATCCCACACGTCCAAAGTACATGACATGTACCCACAATGATTGGGGTTTTCCCCCATATTCTTTATTTTCACAAAAAAACACATAACAAATAAGGGAAAAGAAGAGACCCATACATCAAAAAGAAGAACTGTGTTCTTTCAAACTCCCCCCCACCCTAATGTAATTCATCCAAAAATTTCCATTCCAAGGGTGGCGAAGTTGAAGCTTAGAATAGTTTTTTCCCCGGAGCATGTACGTCGGTCTCCCACTTCCAGGTTTCGTTCTACACTCGGCCATGCTGCCATAGCACCCGAAAGAGAAGAATTGGCCAACCATAGAGAACCTTCATGCACTTATCAACAATAGGAATTGGATTCTAATCAAGGGATGAACTGGAGTGAAGCTCAACCTCCTCGGGCTAAAAAATGTGAGACAGTTCTGAGTGATAGCGCCACAGTTGAGATACATAAAAGACGTCGTGCATGGCCTGATACCTCTATGGTAACTTGAACCGGTAGGCAACCTAACTGACTCTCTCCAGAATCTCAAATGACCCCACATACCTCAGTGATAGTTTACGATGTCTCCTAATCCGCTTGTATACCAACATCAGAGAAACATGTATGAAAACCTGATCCCCGAATAAGAACTCCAAGGGTCGTCTGTGATGATTAGCATCAGATTTCTGATTAGACTATGTAGTAGTCATCTGCTTTTTTTATCAATTGGACTTGATCTGAAGTCTCCAACACGAGACATGGACCATGTAAAGCTACCTCACTGGCCTCAAACCAGCACAAAGGTGGTCAGAATGGCCTACTATATAAAGACTCATAAGGTGTAATCTCAATAGTTTCTGGAAAACTGTTATTATAGGAAAAATCAACCAGGGGTATATTCTTCTCCGAAGAGCCCCCAAAGTCTAGGATGCATGCACACATCATGTACTATAGCACCTATATACTACGCTCTGACTGACCATCAATCTGAGGGTGGTAAGCTGTTCTCAAAAGCACATGTGTACCCAGTGCCCTCGAAAAACCCTGCCATAAACGATATGTATTGTGGGAATCCTAATCTGAAATGATAGAAAGAGGTACTCCATGAAGACGTAATACCTCTCGGATATATAACTTATAGATCTTGTTAACACTGATGGTATCCTTGATCAGAAAAAAGTGATATACCTTTGTATGTCTATCTACCACAACCCACACGACATCACTTCCTTGAGGTGATCTCAGCAACCCCATCACGAAATCCATCGCGACATCATCTCATTTCCATTCAAGAATGTGTAACTACTGTAATGGTCCGGCTGGCTTCGGGTGCTCCGCCTTCACTTGCTGATAGGTGGATTATCTCATAACAAAACCAGCTACTTCTATCTTCATACCCGACCAACAATACTGACATCTCAAGTCACGATACATTTTGGTAACTCCGGGATGCACTGCCCAAGCTGAAGTATGAAACTCTTGCATCATCTCCTCACATATATACTCGAGAAACCACACTTATCCCTAAAAGTTAAGTACCTAAACATTGACTATCATCCAACCAGGAAGAGGTTCGTCACTTTCCACCAAATACCATATAACTAGGCCTTCAGGATTTGATATATGTCCCATCCTCATTCTATCCAGGAGGGTAGAATTCCCAGATAAGAAAGAAAGACAGATTTTCCCCTGAATGTCGTGAACCTCCAAATTCATCTCGGGGAACAAAGAAAAAATTTACTACTCACCGCTAGCCTCCTGCACTTCTTGTGTCTGTGTCATCCTACTCAGTGCAATAACTACTGCATTACCCTTACTAGGTGTATAGGCATGCTCAAAGTCGAAGGACGAAGTTATTCAACCCACCATAGATATATCAGATTCATGTCACACTGAGTAAATATGTATATGATAAATTTTTGGCCGGTGAAAACCAAAAAATGCTATCCTAATAGATAATGTCTCCAACAGCGCAACACATGGGAAACTACAACCAACTCGAGATCAACCATCGGGTAGTTTCTCTCATGTGGCCTCACTGCCAAGACCTGTACGCAACAAATTGATTTCCCTAAATCAACAGTACTCCCAACCCAATACCTGATGCATCACAAAACATTGTATAGAACATCCCATATTTTGGAAGTATTAGGACTGATGCTGATATCATAACTCTCTTTAGCTCCTGAAAGGCTATCTCGCAAGCTTCTAACCAAATGAACTTCACTCTCTTCTTATTCAAACTCATCAACGACACTGCTAAGGAACATTTTTCCTGTATAAAACACCTGTAGTAAGCAGCCAACCCCAAAAAAATCAGTATCTCAAGCATGTCCTTAGGTTGCTCCCTGAAAAATACAGCTCTCAACTTCTCTGGGTCTACAGAAACTTCTGCCTCTTAGATAATATGACCCTGGAAGTAAATATGGTCCATATAAAAGTGTCACTTTGGGGTCATAGAATATAGTCGAGGATCTCTTAGTGTACTTAGTACGATGTCAAGATTAGTGGCATGGTCATGTCAAGTGTGAGAGTTCACGAAGATATCGTCCATGAAGACTACCATGAATGAATCCAGATAGGGATGGAACACACGATTCATAAGATCCATGAAAACTGATGGCGCGTTCGTGAGTCTAAATGGCATGACCAAGCATTCGTATAGACCATATCTTCTCCGAAAAGCTGTAAACAGAATGTCGGATGGTCTAATGCATAACTGATGATATCTGAACCTCATGAAAATATTTGAGAACACTAATTCTCCCCGAATTTTATCAAAAATATCATCAATCCTCAGCAAGGTATGTCGGTTCCTGACCGAAAACTGGTTCAGCTTCCGATAAGACACAAAAAATCTGAGGGTACATTCTACCTTCTTAGAAAACAGGACATGTGAACCCCAAGGAGAAGTACTAGGTCAGATGAAACCATTTTCCTGGAACTCCTCCAACTACCTCTTGAGATCCTGAAACTCAGGTGTGTCCATATGATAAGGAGTAATGAAAACTGTTGCTGCTCTTGGCACATGATCAATAGTGAAATCCACCTCATGCTTCAGAGGTAGACCTGAAAAGTCATATAGGAATACATCCCTGAAATGATCAAACACTAGAGAGAAATCCTTTTGACAGGTTCCACAATCATCCAGATATAAGCTTGCAATCTAGGCTGTCACACCACCTCACCCATGATGCTTGGGTCTAGATCAGCTGACATGGACATCCCATTCACCCTATTATTGAAACTCACCACCCTCTAGTGACATGAAACTCACACTAAAACGATATCAATCTACAGTGGCATGAAAGGGAACTAACAGGTTCACCCCGAGATGACTTCATAAGCTGTCATATCTAAGACATAGAGGTCCCACAGAAAGTGACACACACTATCCTCAAGGGGGCACTCCCAGCACCGATGCACACCAGCCGTCCTAGTTCCCAATGGAGTTTCTAGCATCATGAAATCAGATGAAGAGAAAACACAGAGCCCATGGATCTCCAGAAAGGACATAGATATAAAATAATGTGTAGCTCCAGCATCATAAAGTACAAAAGACAAAACAGAAGCTACAATAATAGTACCTCTAATTGTGGAAGCTTCGGTATCCTGCTCATGTTGGGCCAATTGCATTGCATATGCTGGCCTAGTGTTGCGGGCCTATGACATTGCTTGGATACACTGAGCTGACCCACCCTACTTCCTCTAAGATCCTTGTGTCTGGCTACCACGACCACATCCACCATCTACGCCTGCACACCCTAATATATTCCAGTTCCCTGACTAGTAAGAAGTTCTTGGTCCTACTCCCGCATGATGAGTCTTCACGAAACCCCTCTAACTATCCACTAGTAGAAACACCCTACAAAAGTGCTGCAGATGGACCATCTTGTGGTAATATTAGAACTCCACTGGGTCACTAGGACATTGAGGTTTCTTGTTTCCTTCTCTACCACACTGGTAGAAAATGACCTAGCCACCTGAAGAATTATGCTAACTAGCACTGCCACCATGAGATAAACTCATCTTCCTCTTCCTCTTTATAGTAGAAATAGCACCAGTAACTGATGGTGAAAAACCCTGGCCTTCACCACTAGCCTCACATAGTTTCCACTCAGTAATCAGTGTCTGGATCACAATAGCATGTATGATAGGCAGCATAAAAAAAATCACCAGTGCTTGGATGTCACTACGAAGACCATCCTCAAAGTGACAGGCTCTCAATGCCTCATCCCCCACCTGAACGGGTGCAAAATGCTGAATCTCAGTGAAGTGAGCTGAATAATCCATCACTGACATGGCACCCTACGGCAGATTCATGAACTCTCGAGCTCGATCTTCCTACAGCATCTCCAGAAAGAAGAAGTCATAGAGGGATGCTTGAAAATCATTTCACACCATGTCTCGGTGATGCTCATACTTGGTGGTTACATCCCAGCACCTCTTGGTGGAATCACGCAGCATGTATGTAGCAAGCTTGAACATCCTCCCAGGAAGCATCTATAGATGCTTGAATATCATCTTTATCGAATCCAGCCAAGAATTTGTGGCATGTGGTCCACCATCCCATAAAACTTTAGTCAAATAATTCTTCTCAATGATATACGTCAGCTCCTCCGAGGATGCGGCAGCCTACGGTTCTCCCTGGAAGGTCTTCATGAACCGCATGAAGCCTCCACGGAACTGTGCCTCTGCACCTGTGTCTGGTATAACTTCTAGCATCGCAACTGGAACTCTATAGGATCCTCTGGTATCCCATGGCCCACCACCTCAAGAGTATACATGTTTCCACTCCCTTGGTGAACAACCGGTGGTCGTCTTGGCGGCATGACTCTACAAGGTCAAACACATGCCTTATATTAAGATCATCATGGACTAAAAACAAGGAGTGTAAGATGGGAACAGAAGAAGAAAAGAATTCATGTTTTACAAAATAGGACTACACGGCGTGTATAAATACTATACAACATGTTGTCATAGGTTATCCACATGGGCATGTACTCCATCTAAAACTAGTCGTGTAACATCCCAAATACACGGTGTGGGTTTTGAACTACATGATGTGTACTTGAATCCTTCATCCCTACCCAAGTCCTACTACATGTCTTCATCCACAAGCCTCACCTAAAACAAGACTACATGGTGTGTTCATAGGTAGAAAAAGTGTGTACGCTACAAGCTTTCATCGGCCAGTGTTTTTTTTCACATAGGCTTTGTACCCAGGTCACCCAACACAGAGTGTTCCAAAAGGACATGACATATAAAAATAAGTCCTAGACCGACCCATGTTGCTCAATACATGGACGACTTACACGGATGACACTACACGGTGTGTCCCATAGGAAAACGGCATGTACATGGTAGGGTAACACTGACATGTGTTTTTAGTGACATGGTCGGGTACCTGGGTAAGACTACATGGTGTGTTCAAGGTAGACCTGATGTCTATGTCTTAAGGGATCCTCCTTCTGTGTTGTTAGTTACCCGAACAGACACTAGGTCAACACTACATGGAGTGTATACTCAGGACACAATGTGTTTCCCCAACCCAAGCCCTACCCCATGTCTTCACCCACACAGCAAATGACACGGAAAGATACTACATGACATGTACTTTTGGTAAACGGTGTGTACATAAAAAGTTTTCATTTCATCATAAACTGAAGATCACACGACGTGTGTCTATATAACTACAAGGTATGTATTCTGGGTTTTCTGGACACTAAGCCTCATAAACTACTCTGGAACCCATAAAATACTGTAACAAACACCTAAGTTCCAAATTCAAATTCACGAGGTCCCATACTCCATGTGAATCAAATCTTGGTTTCATATACATGTTATAAAAAAAACATGATAAATATCCACCAAATTCTAGTCATTGAGGGACCATACTCCTCAAGAACCAAATTTTGGTGTTTATTCCATCCAAACCTCAAAACTATAATACCCTAACAAAAGTATGTGTTAATCTAAGTAGCTATTAAAATAGCATGCTCCTCTAAAACATAAAATATCTCAATATCATGAAATTTCTAATGCACGTACATGGCAAGGAAGGAATGAATGATATGTGATTTATAGAATGTGCCTAAATTATTCATGAGATGGAATACCCTCATATCATCGGGTTGCAACTAAATAGATCCCATGTATAACATATGAACAACACAATCATAAGTGCGTCAACCAAAAGTGAAAATAAAATCAACTGTAAAATTGAAAAACCAATAATAATTGCAACAAAGAGGCATATTGTCTTTACCCTATACACTGGTTAGCTACTCCCTGGCACAAATTTTTACAAACTAACCTTTCCATCCTATCCCTGACTAAGGCTCCAAACTGTAAGTCAAAGAAAAGAACTCCTCTGATACAACTTTGTAATTTCCCAGATCTAGAAGCCACACAACAGGTTCCCCAAACACGGTTGGTTACATGAACTCAAGCACATTTTCCCAAATTCCAGAGGCTACCGACTAGTAGCAAGGGCCCATGTCTAATAAAAGGGAAACTATGACCTCATTATTCAATGTGTAGCGTAGAGGAAAAGATAAATAACATATAACAACAGAAGCAGTATACAATATACAACTGAAATGGAAAACTGAAGTAAAGAGAACTACCAGTCATATATATAAAGATGCATCATGTCACTGATTCTATGAAATCATCCAAAACATGATATACTGCAATACAATAAAATACAACTCATGTTCAAGGTACATACAAACAAACAAAAGAGAGTAAATAGAATGCAACAACATCAAAAGTTAAAGATCAATCAAATTCTCTCATACTCCTCTTCTATAATCTTGTACCGATATAGGGACCCTTTCCCCTGTCTACACCTATAGCAATATAGTCTGTTTTAGCCAAAGACATGGCAGAAATAGGGTGTGAGAAATTAATCCTAGTAGACACCCACCAAAGGCCCATGCACGACTGTCAGTGAAAAGTGCAACAATAGTGTGTAAAAGTAAATGCAGTGAAATATTAAGTACTAAAAAGTAACAATAAATACCATTTTTGTTGTCATTATAATTATTTTTATCTCTTCCAATATTGTGCTTTATCTTGGTAGGTACAACATAGAAAATCACCACAATGATTATTCTAAAGAGTCGTGTCCTTAGACATACTATCCTTATACTCAGGTAACTGAATCCATAGCTGCAGGTGATTGCCCTAAGGCATAACGATCATTTCCTTGAGGCACACATTATATTTCCCATAGGCACAAGAACCACTACCCTCAACCATAAACAATGGTTACACTCAGGCCAACCAAACACTTCCCTCAAGCAAAACAAACACTGCCCGTAGGATAATAGAACATTGACCTCAGGGTAACAGAATACTACAGTCAGGAAAATGGAATTGGGACGAGCCCAATGAATAAAAAATATTTATATAAACATTCTCTCAAGAAACTGCAATGCAAAAAATAACCATGGCATACCCTTGGGTATCCTGTCCAAACAGCTAAATAGAGGAACGCACGCCTAGGGTGGGTATGGATCCAAACAGTGATTCCAAACAGCAGTTTTAAAATTATCAATGTTTATCTATATAATTCCAGATAACTTTCATCAAAGGCCACAACCATTCGACACCCCAAACAAGGGTTAGTAGCTCAATGGTACACAAATTCAACTCAACGGTTATAAATAAACACCAGACCACCTACCTCGATCTTCTATGATCGGTATATGTGAACAACACCTCCCGAATCGTCCATGAACTATGTAGATATTGGATAAAATAATTCTCGTTCAAAACTAAATATCTTCCCTTAGTTGAATAAATGGTAAGAATAGCGCAAGGAGAGGGGTGAACTCACCTGTGCGGTTCAATCTAGGCCATTAGAGAAGAATTTGGATTCCCGGTGTGCGATCGAGCTATCTCTGAAGCTCCGACCACCTCTACCCTCTCCAAAACGAACTCAAAGTCTCCTCAGTGGAATGGGGAGGCTACTACCATTTTTAATCAAAAAAACAAACCACACGGTGTGTACTCTCAAGTACACGGCTTGTACAAGTCATTTTTTAATCTGTTCCTCTAGTGGCTTCTTTCCACAACAGCACTGTTCACCTACCGACTGATTACTCAGCATAAAAATACATGGTACATGACTTGTAGTCAGTTTTTAAAATCCTCACTACTGATAGGCCTATATTCCCTGTGCACTCATCCCACATGACCAAAGTGCACGACATGTGGAAAAGTACATGGCATGGACACACAAAATTTTGGGTTTTCCCTCATTTTCCTTATTTTCTAAAAAACACTTTAAGGAAAATGGAAACGAAGAGACTCATACCTCAAAAAGAAGAACCAGGTTCTTACAGTATCATTATAGAAGAATGTTAATTACTTACCCATGTAGTGATACTTATTTATGCGAGTGATGCATTCTCATGATGAAAAGATGAAATTGCTGGGAAACTCTTATTACAAATTAACAAAAAAAATCTTTTCAGACTCACGATAATAGAATACTTATTATTGAAAAGGTAGATATTCATATAAAAATAAAATATGACCTCAAGAATAGTAAAATCTATCATAGTGGTTCTTTAGTAAGTTATTGTGAACACAATTTAATATTTGTTCTTCACAATCTCACAAATCATTACCAATATATTGCTCTTTAGACCCCCTCGACATATTGAAGAGTAAATTAGTCTGTGCAACAATAAATAATTTTGAATACATATCGATGGTAGAGTTCTATATTTAATTCTAATATCACCATATATGTTTTGAGATAGATAATATTTTGGGTGACTCTGGGCATATCATATTTTGATGTTCCTCATAAAATGAGAATCGTATCCTTAATCCAAATCATTGGATCACTAAAATAGTTCTCCTATATAGTAACATTTTTTTAATATAAGGTTTTATAAATCATATCTTCTATTATAATTTCTTATAAAAAAATATATAAGGTAAGACGGTTATCTCATAGGAAAATATCTGGGCATAAGTCCCTCTAAAAAATGATATCCCTCATCTAATCAACAACATGTAAATCCTTTATATTTTATAGTAATTTCATGAACAAAAATATGAATTCCTACATACTAGACCATTACAATATAACAATAAATGGATCATGTTTTTTATAACCTAAGAGTTTATAAAATAATCATTCCCAAAAAATTTCATCAGAATTGTTCCCATGAACACTTAAATTTATCACAATCTTCATGATAAAGAAATTACGATTTCATAGTCACTTCACATAATAAAATATCAACTAACCCAAAAAAATGTTATATCCTTAATGAATTCAACTATAACGAAATATCAACTTATTTAATCAGGTGTTTGGTTTCTCAATTAGAAATTTACTCCTCATGTCTCAGTAAGATCCACAATAGGGACTCCTGTAATGTATTACTCTATGTCACTTCTGATACTAGTTTTAGTAGACCACATAAAAACATTGTTTCCTATCCTATAACATGATCATATAATTATGTTATGATAATGATATATAAAATCAGTTAATAGAATACCAAATCCCCAAGATATGAAATGATATAACATTACTAATAATTCCATTCTTCTAATTATTTAAAATCAATTTAACATGAAAAATCATCTTATACTACTACTATATGGTTCATGTACACCAAACCATAGTACCCTAAAATTATTAAACCATCGAAAATGTATAATCAAATGAGAAATAGATTTGGGGAAATAAAACAAATTTAATATCAAACTCTATATAGGGTTCCATGGTGTACATAATTTATTATGTTTGTATATACCGCTACCTTACTAACTTAATTAAATCCATAGGTTAAAAATGTTTAATTAATCCTAAACATATATATTATAGTATTCATTCATACACATTCCCTTCAAAAATACTATTGATTCATTTAAGAAAATAACTTCTTCTGGATCCATGATTTGGAAAATCATAATAAACATAACATTTTATTTTTCTTTACAATGTAATTATTTTGTTTTTTTTCATGTTGAATCTCTTCTTCAAAATTACATTCATGAATATATTCATTAAATACTATGATCAATCAGAATATTATACATTATGTATCATTATAGAGTCACTTGAAACATATTCAAATGGAATAATGTTTATGAAGCATAACTGATGCTATTTGAGTGACAAATATAATATCAATGATCCCACAAAAATTCTTACAATTGATTCATATTAATAGAGGATTGGGGCTCAAGTTAAAAACTTTGTTGACCTAATATTAGATCATTTTTAATTAATAGATATTTTTGAGTTTTTTTCTTTTTTGTTAGTATATAGTTTGATTTTTCATTCATGAGAGGGTTCATTATAAAATATTGGGCTATTGATATTTTGAAAGAACATGCCATTGTGTAATTACAAGATAGTTATGTTAATTGACATCAAATTTGATTAACATAAAAACAAAATACTCCTAGGTTATAGAATGAAATAAAACTGATTTGGGTAAATAGAAAATAGTGTGGGGTATAGGGTTAATAAGGCCTAGTATTCAGTAGTGTTAATTAATATAAAATGGTGCAATTTAATTTTATAGGAAATATTTTTTTAGATTTCACTGTATTTTTGAGGATGAACATCTTAAATTAAAAATTACATGAATGAGGATCTACATGATAGAGGGAATATTTTTCCTAATAGTGTGTAATAATATATTTCATCTACATTCACTTCAATATTAAAATCTGAATCAAAGAGATTTCTTTCATTTGTTTATCTGTTTAGTTACTGATGTTTTAGTAATTCTATTTCGAAAATGTTCATAAAAATTTTATTTTTATGATAATTTTATTGAATTCTTTTATCATTCATTGTAACATTTTTTATGAAACATGGACAACACAATTATAGATGTTTCATAATCATCCCCAAGCTTATGGTGAGATGTTGTACACTAGGGATCTTTCACATAATGATGTAATTGAAGTTTTAAACTCTAATTATTATTGGGTTGTTCATATTTATTATAAATATTTTGACATTATCAACAATGATGGTGAATTTATCATCATTGATGAAACAAAGTGATGGCCTGAGGCTAATAAGAGTCTATCTATAGGAATAACTTATCAATATAAATATCCAAAATCTTGACACATATTATAAATAGAAAAGTCATTATTATATCATAATTCTCTAATATTTTATCATCTATCAACACCATATTCACTTATCAACAATATTTAAACAATGTAGTCATATAATATACAAAATAGATAAAAAATCCCACATTTTAATATAATCTAGTAAAAAATATCTATCATAAGATATCCATGAAATTTTTACAATGAAATAATTCATTAAGTGTCAGTGAAGATATATTAAATAATAAAATCATTTTTGAAATTTAACATTCATATTATGCATCAGAATATATGTCAAACTCTATCATTGAAAGGTTTAGAATGAATTCACGAGGATTCAAGATCTATGGACTAGTTTTGAGTCACATGTGATACATAAAAAAATAAATGTACCGAAATCATCAAAGTAAGTAAAGAGGTATAAGATAGAAAAGTCCCTAAACAGTGATCCAATGATATTATTCTATGTCTAAAAAGTCATCATAATAACATTTATTATTTGATTACACATCAATCAAATAATTTAATTAATTGTGGAATGATTACATTTAACACATGATGAGTAAATGAATAATATTATCAAAATAATGAATATATTTACAATAAAATTATTGTATAATTTTTATATTGGTGGTTTAGAGATTATGGTGTTATAAATTTAGAGTATTTACATTCAATTCATCTTGTTCTGTTTTTTAGTTCATAATATTGTGGTGTTACCAATATATCCATTGAGTGCTACTGGTAGGTTGGATTTAAGTGTAGCAACTTGGCTTAAACATTGAATTCGTGGTATGGATTTATGTGTTTGAATTATTTTTATATTATATTTTTGTGAAATATTCTTCTATTATATTTAGAAGTGAATTAATTCAGTTTATATTCTTATTTATTTATATTATGTGATATTTTATTGTTTGAATTCTATTTATATTCATGTTTAACTATAGAAGGTGATATATTCTCATTTGAATTCTCATGATGTATTCTCGTTTCAGTGGATTCTGGAAGGGTATTTATTAAATTGATGTAGTGTATTTTGGATTTTTGTTTCAGTGGATGCTGGCAGGGTAATAGGTTAATTATTTTAAGATGATTTCATTTATATTCATGACGTTTTAACCAAAAATATAAATGCACCCGAAATATTATAATTATATCATTTTTCTGAGGTATATATCCATGTTTTTTGAACAATAGATTTATATTTGGTATATCTTAACAAATCATCATGGTTTTGAATCACGCCTGCAGTTGTGTTACCATGGTTTAAAGCGTTGTCTACTAATCTATTTTCAATGTTTCAAACCGTGAGAATATGTTACCATGTTTTTTAAAATTTCCAAGGTTTCCAACATTGAAAATAGGTTTATTTCCATTGTTTAAAAAATGTAAATATTCCTATAGGCAATATTTTAACTACGAAAATAGGATTATTTCAATCCTTTTATAACTAAGAAGTATCCATGGCCATATTTCCACATCAATAAGATCCAAAACAATTCAAATTGAGGCTATATACATCTTTTCTAGTATTTTATACTATTGTATAATGTTTTGTGTTAGTGTAAAGATACCTTAGACTATGTCCTCCTGTGCGTGTGAAATGACTAGTTGGTTCTATTCATCATCCCTTGTCCTATTAAAGGTTGGTTTGGGGTTTCACACTCATCTCACTACCATCTAGGTGAGCCCCAATGGGTTGGCTCGTGACATTAAGAATTAATCATGTGATGTAAAATGTAAATACAGAAATCTAAAAGTATGAAAGGATTTATAGATAATTAGATGTTTTCATTAATTACTATAATAGCTTATTATAATTTGTGTCACATATTTTTGGAACACATTATAATGAACATCACATAGATACTAACATCATTGGCAATAAAATGATTAAACATATTTTTATATTAAGGATTTCTAATATGAAATCAGTTTTAAATTTTCACTATACTATTAAATAGTACTCTTAAAAATTGTCTAAATGAAAAATTAAAAACAATTATAATGAAATTTTAATTGTGTTTAACATGTTTTCTAAAATTTTATCACAATAGCTTTAAAAATAATTTAAAACTCAATAAAAAAATAGTTAAAAAAATCCTAAAACATTTATAATGGTGTATCTAAGATTTTTTAAAATAATATTAATTAGTTTTAAAATATTTTTAAGATGAGGTCTTGTATCTCATTTAAATTTATTTTATGAAAACATTTGAAGGAATCATTTTGTTCAATTGATTTTTTTTAAATTTTAATCATTTCTCATTTTTTATGGTCAATTTATTTCTACTTAAAACCCACAATGTGAAACAACCTACCAATTGATTAATGTTTGATCCTTTATCATTTCTATTAGTACCAAATTTAACACATTTTTCTGTGAAACATGCATATTTATTCTAAGGTTCATGCATCTTCCTTCATCCAAATGTGGGGAGATACTTTGTAGCATCCTTTTAATATTAATTTATTTTTTAATATTCCTTAATAATAATATTTAGTTATACAAAATATGTTATTAATTTAAATATAGATTATTTAAATAAAAAACTAAATCTGAACAATACATTAAATTCATTAATCCATCAATGAGTAATCATTTCCCAATATAATGTTGATGCACACTCATTTATGATAAGTATAACCAATAAATTTTTTCTAACTCAATAAACCAACCCATTGTATAAATCATATTTTTGTACATCAGATAGTTCACCTAATTTCACTAGTTGTGATTTCCTGCCTGCTTCCTCTTTGGAAGCATTATAGTGATATTTTAATCAAAATATTAAATCTTATTAATAAAATAATTATAAAATAATGAATATAATGATTTTTCGAACCCATATTTGATCCAAATCATTATCCATTATTTCATTTTAATGGTGTCTTCAGTTGAATGGATTATCATGAATGATATAAATGTATTTGGAAATCATCACCCTAAAACACATGCATTCTCACAAAATATATTCAATAATTTGACTTTCATCATTTCACAAAACCACAGTTTGTGTCTATAAATTTCACAATTCATGAATACATATATTTAAAATACAATTAATAATAAAATATATCGGTGTGAATGAATTATATATATATATAATTAATACAACATACAATTAAAATAAATTATAATCATATAATTTACAAGGGTTTATACATAAAACAAAGATAGGATGATTAGTGTGTACTGATGGATCCCTATGATATGACAGATGGATTACATGTGTTGTACTAGATGGGTCCATTGCCTACCCATGAGGATCAATATGATTGGGAGGTTCAGAATGCGTCTGAGTAGAATTCAAAGGATCATGAATATAAAATATTGAATAGAATAAAGTAGTTGGAAATAGAGATGATATAGGAATCCATGGGAAAATATAATATAGATGTAGAGTGGGAGTAATAAATAGATAATGAAAAGACATATGATGAGGATCATATGTAAATGTTAGTCATAATAGATGTACTATAAATATCATTCGATCTTTAAAGGTAAATGTGTGATATAAAATTGTTCTACATGGTATATCTCATAAAGGGTCTGGGTGAAATCAGGTATGAAAAGTGTTATCAGTAACTCAATTACCACCCCATTGAATCAATAGGTATATCCACCATTATATGATGATTCATATTAAAAATTTAAAATATAATTAATTAAAATACATTATATGTTATTGTTATATATATTTGTAATGGTTTACTCACAACAATAACCAGAGGATTATTGAGATGGATTTATTATTCTTTTTTGTGTCAATGATATCAAATCAAAATATTAATGTCTCAAAAAATAAACACATTCTAATTATCATGTTAAATTTCGGTATGATATGGTTTAATTATTCTATTTTAAATTCGGTTAAATTCAGTTTAGGATTGGTCATTTGGTTCATCTTGGTCATTCAATTAGGGAATTTGGTTGTTTTGGGTTATATCATTTTTTCTTATTTTGGTAATTTCATTTTTTTATCATTAGGATAGCTTATACGTTTATTTCATCATCTTGACATTTGGTCACTCTGTTAAGTCACTTAGTTTATTTCAGTTTATTCATTTGGATCATTTTTTGGTTAGAAAATTTTGATTATATTTGTAATTTGATTAATTATTGATTATGCCAGTTTGAATTTAGTTTTTTGATTTTTCATTACAATTATTTTAATATGTTTCATTTCAATTCATTTTGATTCATTTAAAATTTTAATTTTCAGTTTTTTATGGGGATCTAATAATTTTAAACTAAATATTTAAAAATGTAACTCAATGAAAATTTCCATAATTTATTTTGAAATTAAAGATTAATTTCATGTTGGATACAAAATGAATCCAAAATATTAAAAAAAAATTAATATTACCAACCGAAAAGGCCAATGTCGAGATAAACCAAAGAAATGGTGAACACATATGGTTGTGTTTAAATATTTTCCACCTCAACATGAGTTTCAAAATCAACATTGAAAATTAAGCTATTTGAGTCATCATTAGACATAAATTTATCTACTAAAATAGGGGAATCAATGATTTCCATTTTTTCCGCACATTTATAAAAAATACTTCTTGTGATTACTTTAATAATGATACAAAATTAATGTATGATATGATATTTTAAATTAAATAATTTCTCTAAAAAAATATAGACAAAATACACATCTCTTCAATTGCAAGGATTTGACTGATGTCAATAACTCCAAATATAAATTCTTCAATAAATGTTCCATGTATCATCATTTAATAAAACCAATCACATTTTAGTATAGTGACTCCTCCATGATCATTATAATCTAGTACTATTATTTTATAAATATCTTTATAATAAAATAAATAATCATTTTGAGGCATAAAATATGATACACTTGTATAAAAATATGTTATTACAGTTAACATAACATCATCATGTTGTGTTCTCATGTCCTATAATCAATAAATGATTATAAATTTTCACTAATTGATCACTAGTTATTTTCATTCATAATTAATATAATTAGTAATAGTGTCCAGATATCTTATTTTGTGAGAGGTAGTGTCAAAAGATAAACTCAATAGCTGAAATATAAATCTGTATTTAAATTAAATGAATATTTTTTTATTGCATTAATACTTGTAGCTTCTATTTTATCCATTCAAGAAAAAAATTTACATGAAAATTATATCTTCTATCAAAGGCAATGAGTGATGATTTCTGTTTATAATTTGGTTATGTTTCCAACATAAAAATACAGAAAAGCTTTAACCCTTATGTAAAATTTAAAGGTTGGAAATGACATATAAATGTTTAGTTCTCATACTTGAAGTAGTCATTGTGAAAATAATAGTTAAACAAGACTATAATAATTTACATCTCCCACTCTTCAATTCTCAATGTATTCAATTTATATGATTTGAGAATTCCAACTTTTTTGGGAAGTGATGGAAAACTAGGCTCAAATTTCTCATAATACACATCTTTATTTTTCCTTGGTCAGTTACGTATTTTGGTTACATTATAATAATATGTTAAACAAAATTAATATATTCTTGAGATATGTAACCTTTTATAATAGTCCATTTAGGATGATTCCAAATTTGAAAAAATACTTCAATGTGTACATAATTCTTTTAGTTGGATACATTCAATGAAAATAAATGGGAGCTATAAGAAGAATTTTAGTTGTTATATGGATAGTTAGATGATGAATGGATGTGAAAAATAATCATGTAAAAATTTTTTCTTACTCACAAAAAATTAATGGTGCCTCTTCCTAATTTTTTTAAATAATTACATGATCAATTTTTTAGAAAAAAATATCTCAATATAAATAGTAGAATAATATAACTTTCAACTATATATTATTGTGATGTAGATTATAGATTTATATTTTAATAATATTAGGAAAAAGGATGTGATAATCATGAATTTTTAGATATTTAAGGTTCAACTCTCTTTGGTTTACCCATTTTGATATGTTTCTTGAATATACCTTAGGAAAATTTACAATCTCAAATACCTCAAGAAAAAAATATTTTCTAAGGCATTCATCACATAAAAAGCACATAGAACATTCCATTTATTATCACTAATACTCAAAATATGAAACTATGGTATGATACACCCATCCCCCAAGGAACATAAAAATCATAAATCATTATTTTAATTCTTCATTCCATTTAAAATAATTTAAAGAAACCTTTCACATATTTTTTCAATGTGAATTTTGTATAAAAAGTGATGTAATAAATCATTTAGAGATGTTGGTAAATCAAATAAGATACTTTTCTTCTCCAAATTAGAATTCAATTTAATGAAAAAAATCTATTTTTTTAGATTTCAACTGATATTTCCCAAATGAACAATTGACATATTTCAATTCATTAAGCTCATCCTTTCTAGACATATTCTATATTGAATTATTTATCTGAATTATGTTATCGATCCTTCATTGATTATTCTTATATGGATGAGCCATTAGAATGATTAATCAATGTCCCTTAAAATTTAAACTATGATGATATATATGCAATTTGTGTTATCATCACAACCATGTTTTCCACCTAAACAACACCTTAGGGAGGGTGGACAATAGGACTTAGGTGCACTCCCCATATGCCAATGGCTATCATATAGTAGTGGGGGTTTTATTTGGTGAATGTAGGGATAATATAATTTACATAACAGAATAAAAAAAGATCTAATTAGAATCACAATAAGAAACAATACTATTCATAGTCACAAATGTCCAATATGAGTTGTATAAGATAAAAAACCATAATAGGCCATACAAAACAAATAAACAAGGACATCCATGGTGGATCATAAAAGTACATATATATATGATATAAAAATAAGGTTTATCATAATACATAAAAACTACCTAGATGACTACCATCTGTGTAATTACCAATTTAAATCTATGATCACAAAGGTCTTTCTCCCGTGTGTGAATCCTTACCGGATAAAAAAGTTTTAGTATCTAAATGCATATCAAGGGGCTCGTGTAGAGTGTGAGAATGAACTTAGTAGTCCCTCACCGATGTGTGTTTCCTATATCCATAATCTTTATGGGGAATACACAATATTATTAAAGGTAAATTAACATTATTTCATTATTAATTTACCCACCTCCCTTTTTATCAACAATTATATGGAAGAATTAACTTTCTTTTGCTAATGAAGTATATCTTTAATACCATCCCCCAATTATATATGGAATATATCATGAGTACGAACACACACTAACATATATATATTTCATGAAGAAGAATCTTGTCTCAGTTCACAAGGCATCCCCTGATGAATATCATATTGGATGAACCCTATGGTTCATCCCATAAACATGTCACTAACAAATCATTCAATCAGTCTACTATTCAGCAACCAAACACTGTACCCAATCAAAAATCACCCGAGTCTCTTCGAACTCTTTTCATAAAATACCCATCAGCTCTAAGACCACCATCCTGAGGCACGGTGATACCCGTCCTCTAATAAATAAGAATCATCAGCTCAACACTTGACAATGTAAGGCACAATGGTTTCAGTCATCCCATAATATAGACCTATCACCCTTAGGTATAATTTTGAGCCTAATCCCCCAACCGTTGGTGTCAATACCATCCCATGATAGTACATAATCATCCATGTGGTTTTATATGGATAGAACCTCCAACATAACCGATATTCAATACAATAACTTATGTTGAAAAACATAGGTAGTCCTCCAACCATAAAAAGTGGTCATCACCACCTTTATTGAGTCCTATCTCTGTGCACATGAATCCAACAATGCATTAACACCAATAGTGGGTGACCATCACTAAACATACATATGACCCATTATTTGGTACCTTATTTCCCTACAATTATGTCATGATATCCCAATGGAAAACACCATATCATGTCCCATGGGCTATACCATTATTCCAATGACCTCATGTCCTCAATTCGTGTTGACCATGTTTCCATAACCTTTTGATTGCCATCATCTCAAATATCAAAGGTCATTCCCTCACCCTAATAACAATTTCACCTCATTATTGGTATTAATTACACATCATTACATTGACCTATCCCTTCAAATTCTCATTGATCCATTGAAATCAATAAGTAGTATTTAAATATTTATAATTCAATTATCTACCTATCCTTCTATCATTTTTGTGATCCACTAACTCGAATTATCATATGTATTAAATTTTTATTAAATTCCCAATGATATTACATATCATCAAACATAAATTTAAATATAACAATAGTTTTTAGGGTCTAAATCAGTAAAATCAATGAATTTATTTCTGTATGCACACCAAAAAAAATTATGGAAAAATCATGGATGCACCTACCATATACTCGTAGGCACTCTTTAATATAATATTAACCTCTAAATCAAGGTGAAATGATAGAAATTTATTTTTTAGACAAACACCCTAACAAAATATTAAAAGATATCAAATGTATTTTGTATTTTTTGTGGATAGATAAAAAAGTAAATGATGAAAAATTATTTGAATACTTATTTATATTCTTCTAAGGAGAACAATAGATCTCATTTTGGTGCATGGAAAACAAAGTTTGGACAAAGCCTAAGTAGAAGAATAAATTAGAGAAGATTCATGTCCTTGGATGTGAAGTGGAGGAGAAAGGAGGAGAAAAACCAAGAAATGAGGAAGGGGAGGTTAGGTTATTTTATTCATTTTAGTGACTTCATGATTTGGCCAAATAGTTTTTCTAATTTTGTTCTGAACATCTCGTTCAACCTTTATATGCACCACATTGTTCATGGTTAGGTACATGATTGGTCAAAAAGTACACATACTATGTGATCTCGTTATATTAGAAACTATAGAGGTGCTGCATTTTCATGCACCCTAAGACGAATAGTTTTACAAACAACACCCAGAGCAATGGTGGAATGCATGGTTACAGTAGAGAGACTACACTATTAAATATTACAGTGCAGAACTATTTTCACTTCTGAAACTATTTTTCTAGGGATTGATGCACCTAAAAAAAATATAATACATCAAGAAAATTTCCAGGACATTAACCGAATCTAATAATAAGGCCTTTTGTTAATCAACCTCTCGAAATTAGGTTCCAAAGATCAATATAAAAAGATAAACTTACCAAAAAAACTAAAAAAATTCAAATTTGATTAAGGAATTTCAACCTTCTCAAACACTCAGGATATTAAAATATATCCACAATAATATAGCTAATCCTTGAGATATATTTTTTCCCAAAATTTTATACATAACATATCCATCACATAACATCAAACCAGTCTTCTCAAGTCATCTTTTACATGATAATTCCTCTTGTGGTGCTCTCTACTTTAGAAATTACCTACCCAATAAATTAATGGACTAAAAAATCATTCTGATGGTACCATTGACCATCCGTTGACAAAAAATCCCTCAAATGATGCATCACTATTCCTTCTCCTCATCGAGTTCTCAATCATTCATGTGTCATACATGACACCAATCAAGTCCCTCATCTTATAACATGCCCATTAATACATATTACATACATGACACTCATAAAAACCCACATCATATCAGATACACAAAGATCCTACATCTCAATAGATGCTAAAAAGTAACAAGTATAATATATACATAGGTACTCCCAACATAGTCCTAATGCCTACACACATCATAAAAAACTCATATCCAAGATGATTCCCACAATAAATAATTGTTCTTATACCTACCATACATATATATAATGCATATCATAACAATTGATACCCTAATAAACAAAATTTGGAGAGAATAAAGCAAATCCAATTCATCTCATACACCAAAACTATCCATACCAAAATAAACAGAATACCTCATCATTCCCAATGCACATCTCTATCTCTCATCAGCTCGTTGACCTACACCAATCCTTCCAAGTCTACAACATACACCTATACTGATGCCCGACTACCCAATTCCTTACCACCCGATAGAGCTACACCATCTATTGGCCACTGAACCCACTACAGTGTCACTCTATCCCTTCCACAACCTCTATGTGAAACTGAATCTCAGCTTCCAATTCCTAGTACTAATTTCTATCCTACCTAAGATACCTAAGTTTTATCTGGTCCCTAGAAACCATGTATTCAAGATGTATTTCTACATAACCTATCCAGATTCCCCATATAACCACATTCTGATAACTTAATTGGGGTTTAGTCACATTGAGTCTGTACATGTCCCCACCGCCCACACTAGAAGAACACCATCAATGAACAACTCCCTGGTGTCCTACATGAGTCCTTGTACTGACCAGCCTACAAAAAATTATCTTTGTATTTCTTCATTCCACTTATAGAATCATCATTAATATAAAAAAGCTTTATCACCCATCTTGAATAAGATAGTATGGATAAATTTAAAATATCTATTAGCTCTGGATTCACTACCATAGAGATTGAGGATAAAATGAAGATGATTATGTGTCCCCTGATGTTGTTCCATAAACCATCCATGAAATTCCTCACCCTCCTTATTTCATCACCAACCATAGAAGGTACAGAAAAGGATATGTCTATTAAATTGACTATACAATCCATAATTAAAATGTCTCCTTATAGGAGGGTCATAAACATTTGGGCTCTATCAACCCTCAAAATCTACAAAAAAGAGGTTATCATAGAACTATTCCTTGAAATCCATCCAAGGTAGTACACCATGTCTTCCAAAAAATTAAAATAATTCTCACTAATTTCTTACCGATCCTATGAGCATATAGTTTTCCAAATTTCCCCCCCGACCTGGGGGTGACTCAAGCTACTAAAAACTGTATGTAAATATTCAATCTAATTAACTATTTCCATGCATCTACCTTCAACTTTAAATAAATATTGATGTTCAGACTAAAACTCATGAGTCTGTATTGCATTGATATATTAGCTCCTATAGATTCCCTATAAATACCATAAATGACATGTACTAAGTCCACCATGACCTGCACATATAACAATGTCCCAACGTCTTCCATCTACTATAATTGTACCACCAATACAGATGCTTTTACATATGCCTCATGATCTACCTGACCTTCAATGGCCTCATATCGACACTCATGGGCCTCATCGATTCCATGACAATGAAACAACATATTTATTCCTTCTTCGTTCTCCACTAAAATCCATCTAAGTGGATTCATGCTAGGTAATAATAACATCCTCAATCATCCATAACAGTCATATATCATAGATATGGACAACTATAATTGGTATCACATGTCACCATCCTTATAGCCCATACTACACCCATGTCACATGACATCTAGTCTCATGGATCATTACCCACCCATAGCAGTGTATGGTATCAAAAATAATCTAACCTCATGGAAAATTTCCTACTCATATCACAGTCAGAATACACATATCATGTAGCATTAATCTGTGGTAGGGGAATTAAATTCCATGGAAAATTATAAGTATGATGAAATTGTTTATCTTATGTGTTGAATCATTAAACAAATCACCCCCTTTTATCATCCATGCCAACTCATAATAAATTTAGGCTCACATATCATTTATCAGTATCACCATGAATCACATACATAGTATAGATAAGTATATCTCCACAAAAAAGGATTAGATTTGAAAATTTTTTTAGCTTAATTATTGATATTTTAAATAGCCCAAATCTTCTTAGTGTATTATAGTTTCAGTGAAATTATTTACCAGAGCACACCTATATCATGTCACCCTATATACCTACCATGATCAATATAAATACTACCTATAAATATCATGAGAAGGGTAAAAAATACATAATAGTTAAAAATCACACCCATGTACACCACATGTGGTGGAAATAAAATAAACTGTAAAAATAAAAAATCAAACCATGAATTTCAGACTCCTAGTGACTTGGTTTGTTCCCCATGCACGGGGTTACAGAAAACCAAAAATTATTTATACAATCATTTTCGACTACATCTTAGTCCTTCATCTTTTATAACCCAAATAGTAATACCATATGGGAAAAGAAAATTTCACAAATACCATTTTTAAAATCTCAACCTGTTTCACCACCCAAATAGTGCTTTGGGCTATGCGGACACTAGGAGTTTGACACAATTCCATGTATGTCAAATGGTGTGGAATATCTGTGAGGGTATGATTAGGTGATCGTGGGGAGACTTCACCCTCATGTGGTGAAAATAATAATGATTCATATATAAATATAGAATAGTTGAATAATACCATAACTCTATTGAAGAAAAAAATAGTACTCAACAAAAGAATAACAAATAGTAGCAGTAATCATGATCCAAAAGGAACAATTCCATTTTATGACAATAAATGATCATAGAATATCATCAAAAAATAAGCAAGGTCTCATGTGGATGGCCATACTAGTACATATATAGAAAATCACAAACGAATTTCTATCTTAATGTAGAGGAACCACCTGATCTCCTCTCATGTAACCCATTCTTAAGGTACATCAATGATCCCTATGGTCTATCAGCTAATACTGAATCCTAACATGATATCAGAAGCATAAAATCTAGACATGTCAAGAAGAACCCATATAGAGATTCATTATGAACACAATAGACCAACAGAAAACATATGTCTATCCTACATCCATAATTATAAAGGTGTATGAAAAATAAAATAAATGTGAAATGCACACCCATTATTTATTAATATACCAACATCTCTTATACCCAATAGCCACAAAGAAGCATTTATATACTTTTTCCAACACCAGTATATCATGGAATATTTTCCCCCCAAATATATATATATATATATATCAACATATATAGAATTCAACACATGTATATATTTATATTTAATGGTTAGGACCCATGTCTTTGTGTTTAATGAATCTCGTGATGGATTTCATATATGGAGAACCCTCAGGATTCACCCCAAAAAATATCACTAAAAACTCATTCAATTATTCCAGTATTTAGTTTCCAAATAGCCTGGCTAATTTAATAATATCCAATTACTTTAAATCATTTCTCAGAAATTCCCCATTGTCTCTCATCCCATTGTCCAGAGTCATGACTATTCTCATCCTTTAATAAATAATCATCAATTTCTCAATAGAAGACTGTCTTATGTACAATGTTATCCATCCTCCTGTAATCTCGACCTATTAGCCTCATGTATAATTGTTTTCATCATCCCTTAGTCGATGATATGGAGACTATCACGTGAGGTTCCATCACCATCCACTTGCATTTCTATGGTGATAAACCCAACAACACTGATGTTTAACACAGTCACCTATGTAAAAAAATCAATGAAACATTCCACCTGTAATGAGCGGTCAAAACCACCTCATCTGAGCTCTATCATCGTACACATGAATCAATTAGAATAGTGTCCCATATTAGTTAGAAGAAATAACCAAACATACATAATCCACATCATCAGGCACCACATTCACCTACAACAATGTCTCTAAATCCTAATGGTCAGCACTATCTCAAGTCATATGAGCTATACCCTCATTAAAAAGACCTCATAACCTTAATTAATGAACACAATGTTGCCTCATAATGATGATAATCATCACATAAAATAACATTTTCCATAAATTCATCCTAAAACCTTATCACCATCATCATGGTGATTAACATCACCTCAATCCTCGATCCAAGCATATTATGTTCTCATGAAACCATATTAATATATAATTACAATTAAAATTTGATGATAGTCCTATCTGGACAATGTGTTCCTTATATATTTACTTATATTATCACATGTAATCAATTGTTATGGCATATCCAATGACGTCCCATATCATCAACAAATAATGTAAATACAATCATCCAATTTTTTAGGGTCCCATTCGGTCAACAAAATATATGTATCTTGGAATGAACCCAATAACTCCGATATAATTATGTAGAACCCTATAAACCACCTACTTTATAATGGTATGTTCTTTCCCATCTGATATCATCCTTTAATTAGTAAAAAAATGAGATAAATCGAGGTTTTAGGAAAACACCCTAAAAAAGGAAAAAGATATTTCACAGGTTTAACATTTTGTGGGGAGAGATAAATAACGAAAATAGTTAATATAAATTTAATTCATACAGATACTATTCTAATGAGAGTGACATAGAGTTGTTTGGAACTCGAATGATGATGTTAGGCTAAATCCTATAGAGGAAGAGAAATGGGAGAAGCTACCTATGAACATGGGTTAAATAGAGGAGAAAAAGAGGAGAAAACCCTAGAAATGTGAGGCATTAATTTTTTCCCTTTCACCCCTTTAAATTACACACATTATTTTTATAAATATGTGCCAGCAATGTGGTGATCACAATCTATGAACTACATTGCACATGGTTAGGCACCCTGTTTGTCAAACTACGTGTAGCCCATGTGATTATCATTTGATATAAAATGAATAGGTCTTAAATAGATGTTCTCCCCCACCCAAAGTTTTTTGGAAACCATGTCTAGGTCAATAATGGGCTACACAGTTACTCCAATGAGGACACATGGTAGAATCTTACAATGTGCCTCTATCTGTGATTTTTTTAGACTAAGTTTCTAGGGAGAGACACACTCAAAATAGATCAGAAACCCAAATAAACATTATAATCCATAAACCCAATCTAAAAAGAGATTTGGTAAATAAAACTCTAGAAATCATGTTCCAAATATCATGAGAAATTTTTGAATGACCCCTAAAAACCAAATAATTAAAAAATCATAAGGAATTTTTTCATGCTCAATAACTCATGACATTACTTCAAGATCATGTATTTTTTATACAAGTAAGAGAAAAAAGTTTTATCTTCATTTTCCATTTATACATCATTTCATAAGAAAAAAATTATCATTCACATATGCAAAACAAAAATATAAAATACATCATTTGTATGTGCATAATATGGGAAAATAACGGTACTTCAAAGAATCTTAGACTCTTTTATAAACGGTTCCAAGTATACATCTATATATTATTCAGATTAGAATGTCTAGATATGAGTATACTAAAAAAAAGTTTTCGTATATTCATATCAATACATGGAGGAAGGTTATAAATAAGAATAAAAATAATTCAATAGTTGTGTGAAATAAAAATCTGGCTAAACTGATTAAAATTGTCACATGATAGACCCAAACTCACACTATGCACCTTAGTTAATAAATAAAGATATCAAGTATCAAATGTTTTCTATGATAATTTGTCTACAACACGAATGAACTCATTATCATCCTTATTTCGTTTATTACCAAAAGATCTCATATTTTTTAATATTTAATTAGATTGGAAAAAAATTTATGTCCTACGTATTAGGGGATAATTCCAAATTAAATTCTATGGAACATGAGATATTGTTCCATTAGAGTTTGGTTTCCCAGGAGATGTACATCATTTTATAAAATCATTTAGTACGATGTATTCCTCCCATAATAAACAGAAATCCTTCAATCATTAATGAATTTTATTTATAGAAAATATAGTTTGTTCAATTAAATTCCATGCTATATAATGGTTTCATGGAATATTTACATCATCATAATGTAAGTACTTCAAAAACGTATGACTATTATTGATGGAATCATTAAAAATTATATACATCATATACCATGAAATAATATTATTAGGAATTCCATAATTTTTATTTTAACAAATTACTAATATACTTGTGACATGACATCATCCTTAAATTTGTTTACTCTCCCAATATGACAACACATATCTTTAATTCACATTATCTCAGGATTTATTAAATAAAAAAACAGTTAGTATAATCCAGAAGATCGATAATCCAAGTTCATTTGGAAGATAATGTACATAGTACATCAACATGATACATGTGTCCAAAAAAATTATTGAAATCATCCTTAACATGATTGTATAATTCAATTTAACATTGAAAAATACATGGGTTAACTTGTGGACATACATAAGAAATGGGTGACAAATAAATCTCAATATGGGAGTGACAATGAGTAACAAATATTAGTCATTATGGAATTAAACGTGTCATAAAATGGGTGAGAATCATAAACATGAACTTAAAATCATGATATACAGTTATAATTTAAGAGAAATATAGGAATTGTTTATCAACATTAAACATTGATTCATACACACTGTTCATGGATAACCAATATGAAATCATAATATGGTTGAAAAATCCTCACCATGAATTATGTTTTCTCCCTAATCTTATTCATGATGTCTTATGTGACTAAAATATTACCAATTTCATTGGGGAACTATATATTTTTGAGTGAAATCATCACTTCAAAATCATGTACATGCACAATTGTGATACATGGATCATTCAACGTAGGATCATATTTAATGGCATTTATTTTCATGACTAAATAAAATGGAATACATACCTTGATGTACATAAAAAATGAAGGACATGTTTGTGTAGGTAAATACTCATGATTTTAAATAGTTATTATATTCTCAATACAATTGGGAAAGATTGAAAAAATCTATGATAGTTTTGGAAGCATAACAGCGGTACATAATTAACTATTAGAGGGGTTAATGAGAGTGAAAGGGGACTCTCATCACATTGACATCATATGGGAAGTAAGACAGATATATAAGAACATAATAAAATATAAAAAAATGGGGACTAAATAGTATTATAAAAAATGGTGCTTCAATAAATTTTTATCATGGAAAAATCATAGGATAATTTCAGCAGCATAACAGTGGTACATAATGAATCATGAAGGAGATTAATGAGAGGGAAAGTGGCCTCTCATCACTTGTTCATAATAATTCCATTAAAAGGAATGTGTAAAATCATATTCCATAAAGATGAATTGGAATAAAAAGACATTACAAAAAGAAGGTTCTTTAATAAATAGGATACACAACAAAAAAAAACAGGAATTTAACAACACTATCCTTTATCACCACTATGATAAACACTAATAAAGGTTTTCCTCTATCAACACTTTTAATTAGAACTAATAAACGAAACGCATTATCCACACATTTTTTTCATTGATAAAGTGTACCCTTTTTCAGTACTATATTTTTATCACTGAAAAAGGGATCTTTTATTATCCCTTATTTATAACTGATAATGGTCTCATATAAAATGAAAAAAATAAATAAATAAAAACAAGATTACCAGAAAAACAAAAAAAATCCATTATAAATAATTATCGAAAAATTGAATAAAATTATTATACTCTATATAAATTATAAACACTAATAAATTTTATAAATTATATATATATATATATGTAAAATATAAATTAATAAATTATAAATTATAAATAAAAAATTAATAAAAATATTCAATTTTTTTTAATTAAATAATTAATGATAAGATTATCAAATATTATTTATTCAATATATAGATACATATGAATTTATATAAATAGGCTTTATATAATACAAAAAATTTATGCTTTACATTAAATATCGATATATTTAGTGAATAATATTTCATAATTAATGATTAATATAAATTAATAATACAGACTAATTGCATCAATAAATTGATATAATTGAATCTCATTTTATTTTTTTGTTTAACATATATAAAATGTTTTTCATATTTATATTATATATATACATATAATTAATTCCATTTAATAAACAATCGACACAGAAAAAAAATTATATAATTAATTAAATATTATACGGAAATACATACACCTAATATTTATGTAATTTATTCAAAAAAAAATTTATTCGTTTAATAATTTTATTATAACAAAAAAATATAATATATCATGTCTTTAATTGGATGATTTTATTAATTTATTTTTAATTTTATTATAGTTAGGTATTAATATTTTTTAACATTTTTATTTTATATTTATCTTTTTTATTTTTATGGTTTTTATTATATATATATATATATATGTTTTATTTTTATCAATATATATTCATCTAAATTACAATATATATACATTTTCTTAAAAATATTAAAATAATTAATAAAACATATCCATTTCTTTAATATTATTAATTCTTACTCATTTTTAATAATTCAATTACCCTCATTTGTAACATGTATGCACATAAAATTAAACATTCATTAATAATGTTGATATTATTTTTGTAAATAAATATTTTTAAATAAATATATTTATAAAGGAAAAATTACTATATATATAAATTTAATATTATAAATAAATAAATAGATTTTTTTAAAAGTAATTATATATTTATAAATAAATAAATTCATATATTTAAATAATTGTGAAATTATAATTAATTTATTTAAATAATTAATATTTTTAAAATAGAGGTCTATATATATATATGATGAAATATATGTATATATATTATGTTTTGAATGTATTAATATTATTAAAAATAAATAAATATATATTTTCATTAATAAAAAAATTATAATAAATATATTTAAATAATAAATACATGTAATATATATATTAAAAATATAAAAATATAAATATATTTATTAATTTTTTAGAAATAATTAAAATTATTAATCCATTATTAGTTCTTTTTAACATATAACTCAAAAGGGATCTCTATCATTATTTTTTTATGCACTTATAAAAGTGCCCTGGTCAATTTTATGAACCCTAACTATCAAGAACTAGTTAATGATATCCAATGATCACCACAGAAGTATCCAACCTTTGACGCTCCTCTTTGTTGAATCCAAGGTCAAGTCAATGCCAGAATTATGGCTTCAACTATTCCAAGGGTTAAATTATTAAAGGGTTGAATAAAATGAAGACTCTAATGAAATCATGTTTTTCGATATCTCTTCTTTCTCTCAATTATACACTGATCCATTAAAGGCCATATCAATGTACCCCAACAACTCCTGTAGCACAATCCAGTAATAAAAAAACCCTAAAATCTTAGTTTTTACATATATTGAAGTATCCTCTTCCTCGAAATCATGTTGATCCCCTTTGGATGAAATTTTTACTATGAAACATGAAATATATCAAACCCAATGTTGGATAATCATTTTGTGAGGTGTAGTAGCCCCCGATACCTATATCCCATGACATCTACGTATTCGAAAGCATCAACATTTTACAAATTCACTTATATTATAGTGGGTGTTGTCATTACTTTTGGAATATTCTTTTCCAAATAACATGGGAACTTATTTTCAAAATTTTGATTGAGAAATTATTGTGTTTTTGATTTTTTTATTCATTGATAATCCAAGGAATTTTTAATTACTCAATCATCATAGAAATCTCGATTTCATACCTAATATGATACATAAAAAATCATTTTATTTTTTCAAATCCTCAAATAATATGACTTCTACATATATGAATACCAAAATCATTTGGTCATTCTTTTTCTTGATTTAAGGTCTATGATCAACTCTACCTCACTAACAACTAATATTTCCTAGGTATTGATCCAACCATAAAACCAGGTCCTTAGTGATTCCAGTATCTTATACAAATCATTCATTAACTTGAACTAAATTCTCAAATTTTCATCCATAATAAAATAATTTAGTTTCTCAATGTATACTCACACCATAAGAACTCCACTGAGGAACTTATATTTTACATCTATTTGGTATGATTTGATCTTGCATTAAACCGAGATAATCATGAAAATAAAAATAGTTTCCAATCACGATATAGGGATAAATTTATCATAAATAAAAATACCTTTAATTTAGTAATTCTCCTTGAACACTATACATGCTATATTTTGAGACATTTTTCGACATTCAATGATTTTATTGCCGAAAACTCATTTGGTTCTGAAAACATTTTTTGCATCCAACCTCGGAAAAACTTTCTATGTCATAATATTCTTATCCAGATCAACCTCCTCATGCTTAGATTTGATCTAATTATTATCCTTGTTTTCATCTTTAAATGATTTAGGCTCTACGTGGGATATAAATGAAGTTTTTTTGTAGAGTTTTAATCCTACACATTTTCACTAAAACTTCCCAATCATCAATGATATTTTATTCCTTTATTACATCCTTGATTTTATTTCGTGTAGTTGAATATCCTCATTTATTTTCCTCAACAACAATGTATTATTTTGAGACATCCTCATCCCATTTTCTCCCTCTATTATACTCAATTAAAAATTAATTACCCTTGTCATTTTATAATTTTTTAATTACTAACAATATTACAATTCTAAATTTTTTAATTTTTTTTCATCATTAAAAAATCTCTTCCCACCAATTTTAATGTTGTATTTAAGTGTATTGTTATCTAATATTACTAATTTTTAAATATCACAAATCAAATTCCTATTTCTAACACAATTACCAAAAATTCTTACTGACCCAAAATAGAAAAATGGTTTATATATTTTTCTATAATATTATAAAAATATTTCCATATTTAAAATGATAACACACTCATAATATTTCATAAAAATAACTTCATTTCCTTCTTCACACATATAATAAAAACTATATTTGTTTTAATATATTCCATCGAAATATTTATCATTCATTAATATCACATTTTGGATCCACTAAAAAAATACTTGAATATACTTCATGTAATTATCACAAAATGGATGAATTTCCCCTTTTAGATAACAAAATGGAGTAAAAAAAATATTGGTTTCTATAAAAATTGAAATAGGATTACCCTTTCATTAGGAGATCAAAATTAGTTCAATTTGATCCCAATGTTGAGAATATCATTTTTAATATATGGGACAACAAATAGGGAATTTGAATTATCTATAGAGTAACCAAATCCATATAACCTTTAAAAAAATATGAAAGAGAGTTCAATTTTAAGGTAAATGTGCTTTTATTATTTACGTTTTCTTTCCCCATAATATTATTTCCTCTAAAATAAATTAGTAAAATATAAATTAAATGGTTGACTACTCAGAAATTAAATTTCTTCTAGACATGATAATGTATCAAATCCAAAGGAATAATTAACTATAATGAAGCAAATCCTTTAATAAGTTGTAATGTTAATGTTACAATATTATTTCAAAATATAACTGAAAAATTATATAATGAAATATTGATTTATGTTTCATCATTCATCATATTCTTGGTTTATTTTAGAATCTTATTTCCATATTTCAGTCCTTTCTTCACTAAAACATCCATAAAATTTATCTGAGTCAAAATATATTCACCCCTACATAGTTGGAAATTATCACATTCCATAAAGTACTCTCCACTGGTCAATCATAAAAGAAAATCACAATGTTTTCACCGAATAATCATTTTACATTGAATTAATGTAATGTTTATTTATTATGTTTAATTTATTTCATGTTAGTATTACTCATATTATAGTGTTTTTCTTATACAATTGGATTATTTTTTTCAAGTTGGTATGGTTTGTTCAAATATTCTAATTCTCATGAGTAATTAGACTTCGAGCCTTCAACTACGATAATGATAAGATGGAAATGCATCGAGTATGAATGAAAACATCATGAAAATGGGAATTCCTACAACTTATTTATGAATCTTTTCACCATTTTATCTAATATTTTTGGGGTTATTTACTAATAATTTTTTTGTAGATCTTATTTAGTTTTTTCATAGAACTGTTGAGAAGTTATATTTTTCTTTAAACTATCTACAATAATCCACAAAATAGATAAAATTTTCCTTTATACCAATGATCACACGATTTCTACTTCCATTCATATTTTAACTACAAACACTTCATATTGAGTCGATGTTCGTTGCTAATTTTTTTTTCTAACTGTTGATATCCTAATGAATTGAGGAAGCATAAGTTCCCATTATGTTGAAATCTTTCGATATAATGGGCATACAAGCTTCCTCTAGTATTATGGGTTTCAACAACGTGAATGGTTTTTTTATAAGAACATTGATTCAATATGTAGTTTTTGAAGTTCAACAAAAAAAGGAAATGTAAATCAAATAAAATTATATTTTATAATTGTTTTTAATGTTTGGGACATTTACGAATTAATTTCACCACATACTGACATATTGTGTGACCTGTATGACTCTATGTGCTTTTTTTAATTAAAATTGGAATATATTTTATAAAAAAAATTACTACTAAATTTTTTTTCCTAATGATCCATAAGATATTTTTGACATGTATGAATCAGTCACACCTCAATATGATACACGATGTGCCTGATATCACTCAAAGTGTCTGTTAACAGTTTAAAAGGGAAATTTTTGATCAAAAAATTTCACTCATTAAAAAAAATCATCCATGATTATATTTTCTAGATAATTGGGAAAAATGATTCACAAATAATTGGTTATGTTTTGGAATAGTCTCACATCAAATCAATACATGATGTGGTAAGTATGAGTAAAAGTTCATGTTTCAAGATTAAAATGACATTTTTGTAAAATGGAAAACTGACTTACTCAAAACTAAGAAAACACATTAATATTATTTTTATAATTTATTAAAAATATATATATTTCATTTGAGATGTGTAGGAATAAACATAATCTTAGTCTAACTCAAGGTGTGACTAATATGAATCTTAGTATTTATTTTTCATTAATATTGACATCAATTTTCTTAAAAATAACAAATGGCCTACTCAAATCCAAGAAAATGCATTCATATCATTTTGATAATTTAGGAAAAAAATAAATAAGTCAATTTTCATATGCAAGATTCATCTGAACCACAATCTGATACATGATGTGCCCAATATTACTCAATGTGCCCATTATCAGTATAAAATTTCAATTTTATTTAAAAAAATTATCACTCATTGAAAACTAATATAAACACTCGTATATTTATGATAATTTTAGAAACATATTCATTAATAATTTTTTTTGTAGTTAATAGTCTCACACAAAAGTGATACATGATGTGATTCGTATGAGTCAATGTGATTGTTTCAACTGTAAAATTAAATTTTAGTAAAAAAGAAATGTGACATACTGAAAATTAAGAAAAGACATTTTGATTAATTTTATACATAAGGAAAAAAAATCCATAATTCATTTGATAAATGTAGGAATTATCATCCCCACAATATGATGCTCTATGTTTCCTATATGACATCATGTGTTTATTTTCAACATAAGTTCCATTTTTAGTTCAAAACATGTATCACATATCCAATACCCTGAAAATAACCCTTGTTTGTTTTCTTATCATTCTATATGATATTAATTAATTAATTTTTTAACCATTTATTCCTTTTAATTATTTACATTACATAATTTTGTGGGTGGGGATAAATAAATGAAAACCTATATTAATACATACGGGAGGCTCGAAACCAGGACCAACCAAACACAACCATGGGTTGAAACAATTAGGCTAATCCTATGGGGATATATAATAAATTTTTAAATTTATATTCATAAAGATAATGATTTGACATTAATAATAAATGGATTTTGGATTGTTAATAAAATAAAACTCAATATCTATTGCAATTTATTGAGTATGAAAAAATGTTTATAATAAAATTGATAGTTTTTTTAATTTATTTCATTATATTATTACTAATATATGAATTATTTTTACATTGGTGTGTTATTTTTCATGAGTTGGAGTGGTTTTTAAAAAATTATAATTATTCCAGGTTAGGATCAAAATAAAAAAAAACATTAATGTTTTTTAATCTATGAAATACATTATACATATGTAATTGTATAATCCAAGGAATGAAATTTCTATAATATATTGTTGTTTTCTTGTAATTGTGATGTAAATTTCATTTCATTTGAATTATATAATGGAACATGATTTTGTATATATTTGGTGTTGTTTATGGTGTTGTGGTGTGCTATTATAATAAACATCACTAGTGTTGTAGTCTGTAGTTACAAAACACTATATTATACACCTTTACTAGTACTTCTAAAATGTAAAAAAGTTACCCATTATCATTTGTAAATAAAAGCACTGATAAATGTTTTTCTTTATCAGTTCTTCTAAAATTAAAAATAAAGGGCCCCATTATTGGTTATTTTTATTGCTAATATCAGAATTTGGATTTAATGTCATTCTGGTTGTCAGTTCTTCCCAAGCACTGATAAATGATATTTTAAGTGATGATAAAGGCCTATTTTGTATTAGTGAGAATGAGATCATCCCTTAATAAATTTCATCATAGTAAAGAATTTAGTAATGGATTTAACGAGAGGGGATAAATTATATCTTATTATAATAACATCAATTAGATAATAATTGGTTTTTTATAAATGAAATTAAATATAATCAATTAATATTCAAAAGGTCAAATACAAAGAAGGTTCATAAACATAAAAAAGGGAGAGAGATGCCTCTTACCTTGAAAGGTTGATTCCAAAATCATAGGAAAAACTTAATAATATAATGGTGAGACCTTGAGAGAGATATATAGAAGAAATTTGAGAGTATATTCATGATATTATGATTTTTAATGTAGTGTAATTAGAGTCTTGGTGGATTTATATAGTAAAATAGAGGAGAGTTCATTAATATTTTCCAAATATTGGTTTGGGGCTCTATATAAAAATGTAATAAATAACAAAATACATTTCATTGGTTTTTCTAATGGTTTAAACAGAAAAGGTTTTCCTTTGATTATTTTATAATTCCAAGAACCATCCACATTAAAATAACAACCCTGGTCATGTTTAAGTGTGTCATGATCATAAATAATTGATTTTAAAAACGTAAAATAAAATATATGTTTTGAAGGATTCATAATGGGTTAAAAATAATAACTAAATAACCTCAAAAACTCATTATATTAAAGGTAAAATATATATTTTGATGTGGAAACATTTTATGTAACATATTACATCACACTTCGGTAATTATGATGTCATAATACATATCATAGATTAATATTGTATTTAACATTAACCCGAAAAATCAATTGTTTTTGGTAAATTATAAAAAAATAATTGGTAGATAATTTCTACATGATTATTCCAAATATAATATTTATGTTATGAAAATAATTATATAAATATTATAAATTAAATCTACACATTTAAATATCATTTTAGTTAAAAATTACTAGTTCATTGAAAATTACATTTTTTTACCGTTATAAAAATTAAATCATTTTATATTATAATTTATATATAATATTTAATATTTTATAATACTATTTTATTAATATATTAGTTATTTAAAATATTCATGAATTCATTAAAATTAATGACTCAATTTAAATATCATATTACTTAAAAATAAAATTTATGTTTTTCCATATTAATGTCTAATTTTTTTCTGAAGAGAATGGTGGGGCATGCACGAAATTATTCTCTTCAAATAGATGATGGCCAATCTAATTTTTATTATTAACACTCATATATCATGTAATATTTCAACCATGAGAGGTAAAGATCATTAAACACTCATTAGAATGATATCAGTGTAGGTAGTGATGCTTCCATTATTCCTCAAATAGAAATATCATCAATAAAGGTCCTCACTAGATCATAAAATGCTTCAAATGATTCAAAAAAAACCTCATTCCACCAAGCGATCATGGGATGGTTCTATCACTATGGTGGTAGATCAAGGCATAATAATGTCATGAGTGGATCTTGGTATGTTTTACCTCCTTGGAAATATCTTTTATGAAAGTGGTGAAAATATATAGTATTATACTGATCTGAATGTTAGAATATCTCATTGTTGGAGATTTTATAAATGTTGGAAAATAGTAATTGGAAAAGGATATTGTCATATCATCCAAAAGAGGAAAAGGATGTTGAATTTACATGGATCTCTAGAAAACTAAATCTAAAACCATTATTTTTTCATAATTTTAAATGGGATCAAAACATTAACCCTTTCAATGATTGGAACTCTTTTACCATGATATAGACCATGATACACAGGTTCTCTTGGGTCTATTAGCACCATAAAATCCCCAATGATCAATATTTTGAATCAGGGACCCCAAGGAGGAATGACCAATGAACTATAAAAGGTGTCAATGGTCTGTATGGATTTGTGTTAATCCTGGTTAATATGGAAATACCTATACCAGATAGATTCCCTATAGTTGAAAATGAACACAACATGCAGGTTAGCTTTAAATTTGAGAACATACCTATGTTTTGTGATCATTTTCAAATGATGGGGGGGGGGGTCATGATTTCACAAATTTAAAGGTTTCTTATATAATGGAAAATCTTACAAATAATAGTAGGTCTTGGATGTTGGTCACATGTTGTAAGAAGTCCGTTATAGTGGACAATGGTAACAAGGATTTGGGTGATCTAGACATGTCAATGAAATGGAAAATACCTAATGGAATTATCACCTCTAGGAGTTCACTAGTAGAGGATGATGAAATACAAAATACTTGTTCAGTTTTCACTCCTAAGACACTTCAAAATTCTACTAACCCAGACATTATCATAGAGGAATTATATGATATGACAATTTCATCATACACTTTTTTCACACCCATTGTTATGAATGATGATGAGTAGTTGCATGATCTTACCTCTACCAATCAAAATGTTTCTATACATCTTGATATACGATTGGTTGATATTCAAATGTGAAATCCACAGACTCTCAAAATAGAAAATGAATCAGGTGGCCCAACTAACCTATGAGTATATACTACTCCCATTATGAAATTGAAAAATAATTTCTTATTCCCATATAAGGAACTCTCTGATGACACTCTAAAAGGTACAAAACCAATATCTATGTCCTCAAAGGAAAAAAATCAAACCAATGGATGAAAAAACAACATGTTACTTCCATACCATAACCCAAATCATAATGAATAACTATTCTTGATATTCCATGGAATATAAATCCCTAGCATAGAGGATTCCCTCAGGCTCCATGAAGTAGGAACAAACCTAACGTCATTGGGATCTCTATGCCAAATTTATATTCTCTAGTCAAGGGTTACACGTTTCTATGAGTGGATAATCAGTCCTGACCACTACATGATCCACTTCCAACCTAGATAATATTTGGAATATGGTTACTAGTAATATAGAAAATCCTACCATGGACAAATAGGATGAACAAATCATTACATGAAGCTTCAACAAACCAGGATGAAATGTTTTACGTTCAGTTGATTATGCCTCAAACAACTATATTTACATGTTTTCTCTTTGGAGGCATAAAAAGTATTTATACAGAAAATTGGAGACTATTGGGTGATTATTAGAGACTTCAACTATATTCATTATGATAACAAGAAAATTGGACTTGTATACAACATTTCCTACATTAGAGATTATAGTGGTCGTGTTTAGGAATCCAACATCACAGAAGTCAGCCTCATTGGTCATAAATTCATCTAGTACATAATACATTTAAATTTATTGAGCGAAATTCGAATTGGTAGGGCCTTTGTAAATGATGTAACTCTTGGATACTGGGTACTGATTTGTTTTGTCATATTTTTCATGAATAACTATGATCACCACCCCATCCTAGTGAATTTTATACACAATATGGGGAGTCAGCCTATTTATTTTAGATTTAATAATTTTTGGACTGCCCTTCCGGAGTACACCAAATTTTTCTATGATTCTTGGAGATTATGTGTGCTCAATCTCAATCATATGATATGAATCTATAAATTCAATATTCTCATGATCATAATTAAATACTAGAGAAAAAAATATCATCTTTCATGATGATGACATTGAATACTTTGAATTATCACTTCAATATTTACACAAATCCATCAATATGAATACATTATCTTGATACAATGATCAAAATTATTTGATGACATGTATGATATAGAACCTTAACATGCTCAGGGAAAACATTATTTGAGATTCTATCCCAATTATATGTCTTAGTGATGGATATAGAAAAAAATTATTTATTTATCTCTAATTGGTCATGAGGGGAAATAGGCCACTATCTCTTATAGAAGACAATGATTTAATACTTGATGAATGAAATGAGTTTTTCAAAACCATTGTATCCTCTGATAAAAAACTGTTCAATGAAACTCCAAATAATTTGACTCTCAAGGATGATATAATTCCGAAGGTTATCACTAAATCTGATAACTTATATCTTACATCCATTTTGTTTGAGTTTTAAAAAATGGATGCAATCATTGTACTAAAAAATATTGATTTTCTGGCCAAGATGGATTCACAAAACAATTATTCAATTTATGTGATACATGATCCTGAATGATGTGTGTAACCTTGTTAATAAATATTTCAACGGTGTCTCCTTAACTCATGGTTACAATGCCCAATTTGTTCCCTTGAATCCAAATATGGATAAAGCCATTGAAATCACTCAATTCATGTTCAATGGTTGCTGCATCCATTCCAAAAGTGTTTGATGTTTTTCTTGGATATTACTATTTTGGTCTCTACATTGGTAAATGAATGATTTTTTTGAGATCCTTTTTATAATTTATTAATATTATTTTGGATTTTAAGGTTTTCTAGTGTTTACACAACTATCCCCAATGGCCTTTGGTTTGTCTTCATTTTTGTCCTCCAATCTTTCATATATGGCTTTTGGATTTATCACCACTCATAATTGGGAATGACACAATCTAATTATATAAATAAAAAAATACATGATTCATGAATAAATTACTTCATAGAACCTATAGTTTGGAATGAAAGGATTGAAAAAATTGAACACCTTATGTTCTATATTATACATCCAAGCATAAACTAAATGATAAAAATACATTTTTTCATCTTATTCCATACAAGGAGTAGGAAAATGAATATCCATAGGTCAATAAAAATGTATTATATTAGAATGCATGGATCATCAATACTTTTTAATATCAATAGATAATGGATGAGATAAACTTCCAAGTCCCATGTAGTAATTTAAACATAAAAAACAAACATTTTATAATTAATAACCATCTTCAACAATTAGGTGCTCATACACTTCATACAATTTATGATAAAAGAACGAAGTAGATCAATATAACTAGTGAAAAAAATATAAATAATTAAAATAAATATACATGTTACACTACCTTCTATCATGATATCAGAATTATGATAACAAATCACATTGATTTTTAAAAGGAAACTAAATGATAAAAAAGTGACAGAGAAGTTAAAGAGTTGAAATTATAGAATGTATATTGAGATATTCAATTGAGACACAAACAGAATCCATAATTTTATGTAATATGAATGATTTTGTATATTAATACATCAAGTTGAAATCAATTATTCCATGGAAATATAAATTCTAATAAATAATTTTAGTAACCGATTTTAGGTCTTTTGGTTCTACGTATCTAAAAATTTAAATGGAATCGACACTAAAATTCCATCACAAATGAATATATTTATTAGCGAAAAATCAAGAATGATCAAAATAGTTTATCATATTAATCCATAATGTTTCCTAAATTTTCAATGTTCATCCTAGATTAAATTATATTATAACTTTTAGGGATTGTTTTTGGCATTTTATATCCTAATATTCATTTAAATCAAATTATCTTTCAAATTTAATTTGTTTTCGGCTGTTTGGACAACTATGTTCAATGTTATTTATGATTTAGTGAAGGAAATTCAAAACATCCTCACCCAAAATTTATCGACTCCAGAATCCTAAATCAAGACATATGTTATTGTATTAGTATATTTCTATAGTTTAGTGAATTGTTTCCCCATGGTCCTAGAAACCTAAAATAAATATTATTATTAAATATCAATGAGTGTGGTAAAAGTTATGATAAAAATATATTGTGTGGTCTGATTTGGGAGACATGGTAAATTTTTGTAATTTTGTTCCCATGTCGCTAAACATATCTAGCATCTAATAATATATCCAAAGCAATGATCATGGGGAAATATTAATCAATTGAATAATCATATATACAATGGTAATTTCCTTCCCTTAAACTAATTAAAGTAGAAATATTTTCATTTTGAATGTGTTTTCAACTAATAAATCAAAATTATATGGAGAAAAAAATGGATTTAATGATTGGATACTGAAACATATAAAATCAAGAAATAAAAATAATTGGTAACATCCCAATGTTTTCATAAAATTCCATCAAATAATATCATTGATCAACATACAAATTGTTTAATATATCCTTGATGGATAATTTTTATCTATAACTAGTTATTGAAATAAATAATTTCATATCACATGTTTGATCAATTTTATGAGGTGGTTAATATTAAAAAATTCATGTCATTGAAGTATACAGAATGGTGGGAAATTTCAACTCAGCTAATCCCATGTTATTAAAACACTAAAATAACTAAAAATGAAAACAAAGAATAGTATTTTATTTTTTATTTCAAAAGAAAATGAAAGAGAGGTAAATCAAATTGACATAAAAGAGTGAAATATTAAATAATCATAAAAAACAAGTGAGGCACACATCTGATAGACACTACATAGTAAATATATTTTCAAGAAATACAATATATTGAAAATAATATTGAAATGATAAAATCCGATGTAAGATATATTAACTATCAAACATTAACCAATATGGGAGTGGGGTCCTTCTCAAAAACCATCATGTAGATGAGTGTGGTTGAACTCTAAAATAATACCGATTATTATCAAAACTCTCAATGTATTTTTCCTTCATTTTGATGTCCACAACTAATATTCATTCGAAACATACATTATTTTCATCACTCCTTGCTCAAATTTCTTCTTAATAAAGTTATAATTGACCTCAATGAACTTCATTCATTAATATTGTATATGATTTTTGTTAAGATTGAAAAAAATTATGACCTTTAATTACCATAGGAGAACAAACCTATAACACCATATTTCACTGTTTTCATATTTATGAGGGTTTTATTCAATTTTAGGTTTTTATTGGTTCTCTTTTGATTTTGGGGTCTTTATGACGTCTTTGGAAGTAGAAGGTTTTAACCTACAATAGTTCACACGATGGACAATATGGTCACACAATGAACTACCCAATCCATTTATATGTTTTGAATGGGATAGTTCATGACAAAAACATAGGGTTCACACTAACATTTATCCCCAAGATGAGTTCCTATTTTCCATAGTGGTCATTTGTATAATGAATCAGATTCCTCAATCTATGACATCATTATAAGGGTATGGGATGCCATGAATGATAGATGACACATTGTAAGTGGTTCTGTGTTGATTTTTTTTTGTTTTTCAAAATTACCCTTATCAATTATAATTTCTTTTAACCCCCTCTCCTTCATCTCTTTGTTAGATCGATATTGGGAACATGAGGTGGAGTCCCTTATTTCCTCTTTGACTTTTGAGCTCCCCGACCTCGATTTTGAGCTAATACATTAAGGTAAAAACCCTATTTAATTCCATTCTTACTCAATAATCATTCTTCTATTTCCACAAATTTTTTCATCCTATACAAAACTATATGGGGTATGTGATGATATTTGGGTTCAGGGTTGGTTTTACTTGGGTATTTTTCTTTTCATGTAATATAGTGATTATTTTCTTGTTTGTAAGAGACTATATCATTGATGGAGACTATTTAAGGATCATCATAAGTAGTAAACTCATGGAATGGGTTTGGTTTTTCATTTTGTTGCATTTGTTTTCAATTCATGTGATGATTGTGTTTCATAAATTTACTTTTGATTAGATTATTGTTTTTTATGAGACCCCTTGTGCTTTTTTAATTATTTTTCCTGAATCTATGTCTTGGTATAAAGTGTTATCTAAATTTATATTCATTAATGATTTTATATTAAATGGATTTACATGAAAAAAAGTTATTAAAATGAATCTTGGATCTTTTAAAAGTTTTTAATGAAAATGAATTTTGTGGTTGGGTCTGTTTTGGTTTCTAAAGGCTAATAACCATGTTTTAAAGAATAATATTTTTATGGAAAGGGACATAGTTTTCTAAATGTGTTTAATTAATATTTTAAAAGGAAAATCTAAATAATTGAATGTGTCTTATATTTCCATGTTGGGATTCTACTGGAGGTCTTTATTAAACCTTATTTAAAATAATGGTTATTGGTCATAATACCCTCATAAAACTGCTTGTATTTTTTCCCTCCATTTATGAATGTTTAGTTGATCATGTGAAGTTGATTAATAAATTATGGGGTTTATTATTGTGATGTATTTGGAGGTGAGGAGTGATAATTTTATTGTTGTTTTTATTGATTCATTCATTGTTTGGTGGATTCCTGACGTCCATTCTTTTCTCTATATCATTTGATGATTGTGTAGTTAATCGTTTTTTTGGAAGTATGTTTTTATATACTTGTGTGTGAAAGATGGATAGATCCATATGAGATTCATGGAATAATAGGGTTTGGTTATATAATACTCAAATTATTTTACCCCCTAAACCATTGAATTAGTCTTGGTTCACTCCCAATACTATCATAGTGGATTAAATCAAGTAGTGAACTAGGTTCACTTCCAATTTTATTAGTCTTTATTACATGAGATATGAATATTTACCTAATGTATTACAGGGATATGTTACTCCCACCCATTTTGTTATAAAATAGGAATTAAATTTTATTATAATTTAAATACCATCATTGATTATAATGTAACCACTATCCTTGATTATAGCACAACCACCATCCATAGATATAATCTATCTACAATCCTTCTTGATAACCTAACCTCCTTCCTTGGTTATAACATAACCACCATCAATGATAATAAGAAAAAAACATCCATAACTATATCATATGAATTATCTTTAATTTTTAATGAATCGAGACATGACATAATAAAAATAAAAAATATTTGTGTCATAATATAATCATACATTCTTCACTTAATAACCCAAAAAAAGAAAAATGTTTCAAAAATATTTCATCATAGTAAGGCCTATGAAAAAATAGGTATAATAAACATTTAATAATCTCATCATAGAATTACCTATGGAAAGAGTAATGGGTTTCATAAGATTTTTATAATGGTATAACATGTGTATGTGAAACGGGTTTAATAAACATATTATCTATATAAACATAATAATTTAAATGATTGAATAGGAATTAAATCTTTGAAAAAAACACCTACTATTGAAAAAATTACATCAAATAATGTCATCGTAGATGGGAAAATAATTTTTAAGATCACCTGAAACATTTCATGAGGAAAATAGCCTCTCCAATTTGAAAATCAAATTTAAAAACAAAAAATTAAAAAATCATTATAAAAATAATATTCACTGAAAATATTGTTTTTTTCATTTAATAGAAATTTTAACGTAGGGATTTCTCATGACGGGGGTAAATTTTTTTCATTCTGTATGCATTAAAATAATGATTCATTTCAATTTTATGGTAAATAGACAAATGATCCTTGTTTATAACCTTTAAAAATATTCCATTTTAATTTTATTAAAAAATAAAAAATGGGTAAAATTGAATTTAAATAATATTGGCATAATATTAAAATCATTTTTTGAATTTCTTTTTTTTTCATAGAAATTCATATGAATGACAAAACATTATTGACTGAAGAGAGAAATAAAATCGGTTTTCTATAAAAGCATTCTTATGGAATCATGAGTGCAGAATGAGAAAAATGAAATGAAAAATGTATTCTCACTAACTAAATATTGGATAAGAAAATTCATGAGATTCTTGAGTGAAATTTCATATTATATCAAAATCAAAAACATAATCATAAAATATCTCAAAAACCAATGAGATTATAACATATAATCATTAAATATTTGGTATCATATTAATACTAAGCCTAATGAATGTATAAAAATTTAAAATATATATATAATGAAAATTAATAAATACACAACATACCATGTCAATGGGAATGTATATTCTTCTCATAAAATAAGATAATCTCATAAAATAACTCATGACTCAAAGAATTCAATTTGAGACAAAAATTCATTACCTGATGTACATATTTCCTAGAATGTGATATATATTCATGTATAATAAATATAATTTTAGTATACAGATATTAAAGAAACCTATTCCCATATATAATATTATATATGATGTAATTTTCAATTTTATAACCTATTTATTACTAATTCATAATTAAAATCCATGTTTCTCTTTTATATGATCATTGTATACATACATTAAATCATTCATAAAATTTATAGATATAAAGATGAAATGAATAGTTCATAGAGTTGTTATGGTATACGTACGTGTGAACACTATTTTCATTTTTCTATAGACAGAAAGAAATAATGATAATAAATGATTAACACTTCTAGAATCATTATGACGTCATTTATATAATGTATATTACATAAATATATATTTATTACCATCCATGTAAAACAAAAAATAAAAACACATATCATCGGTTTGTGAGGCGATAACCCATCGTACATACAAGGGACGTATTTGTTTCTCATTGGGATAAAATTTATCATTATAGATATGATATTACAATTATAAAACTATTTTTAGTTCATATATATAATATATATTATATAATTTTATCCTTATCACCTTACACATAAATCGATAGTGGAAAATGAGTCGTATTGCATTGCGAGACAATAGTTTACCCTACACATGCTCAACAGTTTTATTTCCCATTTGAGGGAGATGGATATGGATATAAGTCATGAAATTCACATTATATAATATCAGTATATGTAATATACTAATGTAATTATATTATCATGATTTAATAATATATAATGGTGTTGAAATATGAAATAAAACATAAATGCATGTTTAAGAAGTATACATGTTTTTCGGACAACCAAATTTTTTTAAACCAAGAGCCTCCCAAGAAAGGATTTCTGATAAAATTAGGTATATAGGTAATGAGTAGGGAACTATTAAAGGTAATTGGTAAGTTATTGGATGAACCAAATTTATTTAGAAGTGTGTAGTGGGGATGAGACAGGGTGACCATTTACAAATGGCGAAGATGGAACACTTGAAATTTATGAAAATAAAAAGGTGTACCCATGTTTTGAAAATGTAAAAAGTCTAAAATATTACTCAATATAAAAAACATTGAATATTTAAGGTCAAAATATTGTCATTAAAAAGTAATAGAATAGGTTTTAGGTCATTTTTAACAATTATATTTTTAGTTTACCCCACAATATACATATTTTCAACATAACCATGGTAATTTTTTTAATATTAATTATAGATACAATAATGTTTATTCCAAAAAAAATTATCCCATTTTATCACTTTAAACCCAAATAATTTATAAATTTTAATAAATTATACATTCCCGATGAAAATGTGGTTTTTTAAATAAAAAGTTTTGATAAGTAAGAAATGATTTTAATTTAATACAGAACATAAAATTGATTTGAATGATCTATTTTGGATTTATAATAATATAATTGAAATAATATCAATTTTAGTACATTTTAAATAAAAATTTTACTTTTTAATTTATTTAAAAATAAATGAAAATTTTTATCAAAAATTAGTATTTTTAACTATTCGTTGAAACATTTTTCTTTTCAGAAAATTATCACAAATTCGCTATAAGATAATTTTAAAATGATGGCTAGAAAATAATATTAATTTTTTTCATATGATTTTTTTACTAGTAGAAAAATTAATTTTCAAATAATTTCCCAATATTAAACAAATGTGTTTTTTAGAAAAAGATAAATTTATTCATAAAATTAGTTTTATTCTAATATCTTTAATAGAAAAAATTTTAGATCATTGTTAAAAAATTTATTTAATAATATATATATACATTAATTAAAAACATTCACCAATAGGAACTAATTTCATATACTAAAACAGACATGTTGTGATCATTAAAACAATATTTCATAAAAAAATTTCTTTTATTTTCAATTAGCCGTTATTTTTATTTCTTATTAATTGAATACTAGATATTTAAATTTATAATTTTTTAAACCATATATATTCATAATTTATTTAATCTTATTAGAACACATAATTCCAATAGCAAGGTTATAACATTCATATTAAATAATATAATTATAAAATTATATCTTTTTTCATTAAAACATGGTGTTTCATGTAATGGATGGTATCAAAGAAATTAAATTTATTTAAAATACAATTCAAGAAATGTCGGGGTTTTATATTATACCCCCATAAAATGAATTTATCCGTCAAAATAATGCCACTCTAATGAATAAATCTAATAACACTACAACCACATTATACCCATAGTTTCCCATTAAATTAATTGATTATAGGAATTTTCTATAAAATATTTACTAGGTGAGTGATCATGTTTTTAGCACTTTATCTCTGTTATCCTAAATCTCTACCAGCTTCTCCGCATAATATCTTTCTCTACTTGTATGAATTCTGAGTTTTTCCTATGTGATGGATCATGTTTGTACTTCTATAGGAGAGAAATATGGAACAAATCATGGAATTGAGTGAGGTTTAAGGGATGCTCCAAATGATATTCCATTATCTTAATATGATCATGAAATTTAAATGGACCAATATTCATAGGGATAAACAATCATTTTTATCATTAGAATAATTTCAATATTTGTTTATGCATATATCAATTTTTACATCATATCGTATTATGAGAAGTGATGTTGAATTTTTCATCAATGAAGCACTAAAAATAACATCTAACGAATCATAAGATACATAAAAGAATGATGAGTTAATCTGTTAAAATATAGTTATCATTTAAACCAAAATAGGTGTCAAATGATATCAAATGTGGATAAATATTCATATGATAAAATAAAACATTAGTCTATGAAATATCTTCTATATTTTAAGATAAAAAATTCCATAAATGGTTAACCATAATACCCATTTATAATAAAACATTTTGAAAAAGGTCACTAAACTATCCATATTATCTAAACATTACTCCCAGAAATATCTTGATATAGATCTTACTTTTCACATACCAAATATGTGAATTCCTTTTTCATATATTATCTTGAAACATGGTAATAACCCCATTTATGTGACGAAATACTTTAATGAAAACATGAATGATTCCTCATTACTTCTATAACACCATAGATTATTAAATATACTCCTTGAATCCAAGAATATTTAATCATTATTAATTATAATAAAGAACAATTTTTCTTAAAATCATTAATTAGTTCAAGGGATCTTAATACAATCTAATTTACATTTTCTAGGACAATCATCACTTTATCAAATATAAACCTCACTATATCAACATCAGAAACAATAAAAGGTTTTTTCCCTTAATCATGTTTTTTCTATATAATGTCACTTTTCAATTATATCACATTTCTAGCTCACCAATACCATCAAAATATTCTTTAATATTCATAATGAAAAAATATAAAGAACAATTTAAATATATTAAATGATTTATATAAAATAATTCTTGAATTAAAATACATAAATAGTTCAATAATTCAAAATCATTGATTAAAAATTAACTAGGATGCATTGTATTATTCTTTAATAACTCATTCCATTCATATGTCATTTTTATTTTCATAATTATAAAGAAATAATTAATCATAAAACCATTCTGATCATCCTGTTGAGTTTCCCGCTATGAAATTGAATGGAATAATTACCATACATTCCACATTTAAAATATTCTACTTTTGATGATTCAATAGGTAATCCATTATTATAAAACCCTATGATAAAATAAATTTTTATTTTTCCTTAAAAATTACTTAATCTCTTCACTTATTCTCCACAAATCAAACATCTTGCAATTACATTGATAAATTAACATTAGTGCTTCTTCCCACATTCTCAACATATAGAAAATTTAATCTTCCTTCATACATGGTCTTCATCAACCAATCTCAAAGAAAACTATATCGTATTCTTTATTGATGAGTCCATGAGTTAGTTAAGGAGAAATTTGATAATCATAAATCATGATAAATGATTTTTCATAATAATTATATCCTTCAGATTGTCTTTTCATCAACATATCATCTATCACATTTAATATAGTCTAAATTCATTATTATTAATTTTAATGACAAAAAAAAAATATTTTTAGGGACAATATTCATAGTGTAAAACTATATATTCATGAAATATCATCTACAATATTTCTATATCCGGACACACTAATTTAAATATATGACACCTTTTATTTAACCTCGGTCATCTAGGATTATCATCTATTAAAATCATTTATAGTGGTTCATAATAAAAATATGGATTAACAAATGAATACACAGGAGAGTGTCAAACAAGGTGTACCATAAGGGAACAATCATCATGCACAGAAATGGCGGGTGACATAAAATTGAACACATTTTTTATGGGTTGTATCCTCTAGATTCTTATGTATCAAAACCATTTCCACTTATAGTATCATTATAGTGTTTTATTTCTAGGAAACCCACTTATTATCATCCATAACAAAATTTTGAGATGTTAACCTATACATTGGAATATCCCTATGATTATCACTATTTTTTATCATACTTATTTCTAATTCCTTTCTAAACCTATGATCTAATACCAACTATAGATGACCTAGATTTTTATACATTAATATTTCACGATTTTATAAGAATAATTATTACTTTACACAAAAACAAAATTGATTACTATAATGTTTTATAGTCTTTGGAAATAAGGAAACATATACAACATGTCAATAACTCAACAACATCACCCTCTATAGACATATCATTCACAATCCTATTTTTCATATCCTTGGGAAAGGAAACATAATAAAGGTTGAGATAAGTTTATTAGTAATGGAAATCATGGAATATACCTAAACATAACATGAAAAAAATATTTTAAAACCAAATCATTCAGATCAAAGATTAGAATATTGAGTTATGAAGTAATTATTAGATTTTCATAACACATGAATCATAAAAGAATCAAATAACATGATCCTTGAGAGAAAAAAAATTGAATAAGACATGGAATTTTGTCATACAGGTAAGAATAGAAAATCATTTCCCTAATAGTGAATGATCATTTCCAAGGATATCACTGTGGAATGGTTTCTCTACCTAGACAATTATTGTAGTCATGTTTCACTACCCATACTATCATACTGGACATATTTCCTTACCTAACTGGATTCACTAATAATTAAAGTCCTATTTATCTCATGAGATATCAATATTTACCCAATTAATTGGATAGAGATATAAGACCCACTCATCATGGTTATAAAATAACCACATTCTTAGGTTATAATGTACCCACCATCATTGGTTTTAATGTAAACACCACCTTTTGTTATAACATAACTACTGTACTTGGTTATAATTCATCAATAGTCATTGTTTATAACCTTACCACCATCACTGTTTTATTTTAAAACCACTGATAATATAATGAAAACCATACATATATGTGTTATAAGATCATACAAAATAATCACTTCATAACCCATGAAAAGAAATTGGTTTCATAAACATTTCATGATAGAATAAAATGTTGAAAAGAAAAAATCTTCAGTATAATTTCATAATTTCATAATATAAAATCATTTGAAAAAATTAATGAGTTTCTTATGTATCTCATCATGGTATAACTCTTGGGATATTAATAAGTTTCTTATATTTTTTTGGTTATTAATACAATCCATTAAATGAAAGAATAAAAATGAAATCCTTGGATAATATCCCCACGATATCATAATTTACATAAAATTATGTCATCATATATGGAAATATAATTTTAAATATCAATTATAACATTTCAGAAGGAAAATATCCTTTCAAATTTGAATATCACATTTGATAACTAAAAATTCATAGAATATATTCAAAATCCTTTTGTTGAAAATAACATTGGAAATTTTAAAAGGATATTTTCATGAGATGAAAGGTTATGATAAAAAAACAATGTTCCTTAAATAAATTTTAATATAAATATTCCACTCACATTTTATGTTAAAAATCAAAAGACCCTAATTCAGAAGATGACAAGAATATTTTATTTCAACCACTTTTAAAAAAGTCATGAATTTGTAAAAATGGATTTAATGAATAATGGGATAATAATAATATAATTTTAGAAATATTTTAATAATACATGGATATAAAGAAATAATTAATCGAAGAGATAAAAAACAATTTTTTCCTAAAAATGATATTTTGGACTCTTAGTGCGTAAGGAGTGGAGAATGAATCGAAAACATATATTCTCATGAAAAAAAATTGGGAAAAAACATATTACTTTCTTGCGATATAGATCACAAGATACCATCCCCATAATCATAATCTTATTATATTCTAATAAAAAATATGAATGTAAAAGAGAAATTATATACATCTCATAAAATAAGGTAGCTAAATAACCTAACTTACGTCTCAAAGATGGAAATTTTTGAAAAAAATCACATACCTCAAGATCTTCATGCCTAAAAATTGATATATCATCATGTAGAATAAATATACATTCATTATAATTTTATTACCAGTAAATAATAATATAAAAAATTCCATATATGATGTACTTATACCAATTTATCAACCGTTTATTGACAATTCATGATTAAAATCCAGGTTTTAGGTTATAACAAATTTATTTTTTCATGTAACTTTTGATTTAGTATTTTTGATACTTGTATATTGATCAACATTGAATCATGTACACAATTTTAATAATTATATTAATATAATATATATTTATTATAAAAACTCCAAAAATCATTTATAAAAGTTAGAGATTGAAATATCTATTGCATTGTTCATGGAGACGATACACCATATTTATGCTTGAACACTCACTCCATTTTTTAGCAGATGGAATTAAAGAAATATAAATAATAATTAATCCATTAGTAATCATTGTTATATAATTTATACCATACATATTAAATAATTATATCCTTATTACCATCAAATTATAATGGAAATGAAAAACACATCACAACTGTTTGTGTGGTGGTAGTTTGTTGTACACATCTGTGACATTATTGCATCCCAACAAGTTAGAAGGTAAGAATTTATATGTGATATTATAGTTCCAAAAGTATTTTTATTTCATAAATATCAAATATATACATTAAATTTTCCTTATAATCTTCCATGTAAATTGTAAGTGAAAAAATGCCACATTTATTCACTTGGTGATATTCTACGTTACACACGATTGATGATTTCATTTCCCATATGATGTAAAAGGTGATGGATATAGATCACAAACATAAAATTATAAAATATAATTATATGATATAAAAATAAGTTATAATATTATCATGTTTAAAAAATATTTAAAAAGGTGGATGATGAAATATATCTAATTTTTTTTAAGAATGACACACATTCTTCTTATAACCAATTATGGTTAACAATCAAAGTCATTATTAAGAGAGATTTGTCAAAAAACAGGGGATTTAGGGAATGGGGATGAAATTAAGTAAGGTATTTGGGTAGGTTTTGGTTGATATAATGGTATTCGGATGTGTTAATAGGAGAGTGGAGCGGTTTCCTTTTCTAAGTGGGGGGGTATGACACACATGAAATTTTTGAAAATAAAAATGTGTAGCCAAATTTTCATCTAAAAAATATATAAAAAATGCATCATTATATTACCATAGAATATATAATATTTGAATATTGTCAACCAATTAGATTTGGAAACGTTTTAGTTCATCTTTGTCCCATATCTTTTTAAGTTTTACTTCGTGTAATCCAATTTTCATCCTAATTGTGATAACATATTTTTATAGTCTTTACTTTTCATTTTCGTTAAGCATTTAGATTTAATTATTAGATAATAATTATTATTATGATTACATATATATTTTTTTTATGAAATTCCACTCATAGATGTGTAAAATTTTAATAGAATCTTCACGCATGAGGAAAATAAGATTTTCTAAAGAGAAAATTTTCATAACTATGAAATGTTTTATTAAATATTTTATCATTAATTTATTCCAATGAAATATATTGGATTTAAAATAAGATTATTGAAATACTTTATCTTTAAATTCAATTTAAATAAAAATGGACCTATGTAAATTTTTTAGAAGATAAGTGACTTTTTAATAAAAATTGGCACATTTCACAATTTATCTAAACATTGATCATTTCAAAAATTTATCAAAAATTCAATGTATGTTAATTTTGGTATGATTATTAAAAAAATAATTTTATTTTACCAATAAAATTTTCTAAATTTTGGAGAATTATTTTTTAAATACGTGGGTAAAATGAAACAGAACATTTTTTAGGACGATATAGATTTAGGCATAAAATTTTATTTATTCTTTTCTCCCACCTAACAAACATATTAGATGATCCTTAAAACAGTTTATTGAATATTTAATATATAAACGTTTTTATTATAATTATCTAATAAATATTAATTTAATTTATTAATATAAATATACATTTCACGAATAAAAATAGTTTTTAATAAATTTATTTTCTTAATTTTTATATGGTATTTGTTTTCATTTATAAGTAATTCATAACCAAAGAACTCATTTTATATTTTTGTAAACCATTTATTTTAGTAATTTTGTTAATCATATCTATTCTCACCCTTCTAATGACTATGTGATTAAAGTCATATTAATTAATAATATTTTAATAGTATATTGCCTTTCATTAAAACATGGTGTTTTGTGAAACGTAAGAAATCAATGAAATTGTATTTACTTGAAAAAAATACTAAATAAATTCTCATAGTGTTACAATTTATGATCTTATATATAAATCTATATAACTTATACCTTGATATGTGATTCTAGGTTTGGAATTCCACACTTTTTTTCATCACTTTGCACTTTTTTATGGATTAATTTTCATTGTTTATTTTTACTATCATCATTGATAAGTGGTGCCTACATGTATTATGTTTTTATTCATAAATTTATTATTGTTCTTAGTAATAAAATTTTTTTCTATGTGTTTTGTCAAATTTGTTTTGAATAAAATAGAAATGATTCTTTTTGAATTTTGGACTGTCTTAGATTTTTGTAATGACGAATGTGGTTTTTTATCGATCTCATAAATTAAATAATCGATATATAGGGTTTAAAAAGTTTTTAATCTATAAATTGTGTTTTTAATGGGTCTTCTATTAGAAGGGAATTTTTTTATTACTTATAAGTAGTGGGATGTTCTTTGTTATTCTATTATTTTTCTAAAATTGGAAAGTATTATACTATATTAAATTATAGAAATATATAAAAACATTAATGAAAGGAACTACTTAGAATCCTTGGTGACATCTAATTGGGAAAACGTTTTCTCACAATCTACACACACCACCAAATGTATGAAACATACATGATTGCTTTTATAGACTTGGAGTTTCCTCTATTCCTATTATTCTAGAATTTGTTTGGGTTTGGACATGTTTCAGAAGAATGGGTATGTGATGAGTTTTTATAGATCCTAAATAGGTGGATAGTAGTGTTCTATTTGTTTTTTGGGATGTGGAATTGACCATCTCAACCTGTTACATTTTATCAATATTTTGGTACACATTATATCTTCTTCTTTTCTTTTTGATTTATGTGATAATGTTACATATTTCAGTTGGGTTTTTGTTTTATTATAATATTTTTCAATTATTTATTTATTTATTTATATATGATTATTTAATATGCATATTTTTCTAATGTATTAATGCACTATGATATATTTTTAGTAAATTTATCGTGATTATATTTTTTTATTTGAGAGCTAAATCATTCCCAGGATAGCTCTATTGATTCAATTACAGTAATTACTAACTAATGGGGATGGAGAAGACTCTTAAGACATTGTGGTGAGCTGTATAATGCACTAGATTCAGGGGAACCCTTTTATAGTTCACTTCAAAATCGTATTAGATCTCCCACTTATTATTTGGGTTCATCTGTGTAGCTTAAAGGTGATGATAGTCATTAGAACTCAATAGGTAAGTGAATGGAAGTGTATATCAAACTAATTATTATTTAAAAACATGATTTACCGTGGGAAGTTTGTATTTGATTACATGATTTGGATTTTTTATGGTTTTATGGTCATTTGATTTCTCTTGAGTTTGTTCAGTTGTTCTGAATATTTCTTAGATTCTAGGTTGAAAATGGATGAATAATTGGAGTTCCACAGTTTCTACCCATGGTCCCAGAAATCATATGATGCCCATGCAGATGGTTTAGAGGAAATAATAGATTCATTCACATTTTTTATTCATGAATTAACTATGTTTTCATCCCTACTTTCTATAACAATACATCAACCAAAATAATTTCTATTAAGTTCTTCGTTATTTCAAATTACTCCCAAACTTATTTCCACTTGTGGGAAGGGAATTAATGTGGGGGTATCATGATGATTCAATGTTTTTAGTGTGACTATTTTTTGATTTTTTTTCAATTTTTGAGTTTTATTGATTTAATGTTTTTTGTTTGTTAAAATGGAATAATTCAAAAAAAAATTATTTCAATTAAAACATTGATTGGTTAATTAAAAAGGAAATTGTATAGTTTTCAAGGGCTCATTTTTAAATTGTAGAATTTTATTATTTTATTTTGAAAAATCATTCAAAATGAATGTAAAATTTCTAGAATAAGACTTAAAATGATCCATTTTTTTTCATAAATGAATTTAAAAGATGACGATGTTTGAAATGGATTCATTTAGTTTTAAACATGAAGAAGAGTGTTATAAAGAGGATATGTAGATTTTCAATCATCTACAGTAGAAATAATTGGTGTTTTTAAACATTAATTTAGTATTAATTAATTAAGGAATATAAAATATCAAAATTTTGTAATTATTGTGATTAATTTTTAGTCTATAAATGATGACATCCAAATTCTTTCATTTTATAATAAAATGGATTTATTTTTGGAAAACCAGGTTCTTCATCCAAAGATAATTTTGATGTTTATCATCAAAACGATAACATAAACCTTATTTCTAACAGAATCCATCCCTAATTGTTTGATTCATCCATTTCATGTAAATTGATTATGAAATAGGGTGTCCATTTAGGCTTTGTCTTTCTCGAGAATATCATACTGATAACTTGTATGTCGATTAGCGAAGAGTGAAAAATAAATTCATCAAAGATGAAAAAATGTTTTATCAATCGGTAACCAGGTGTTGTTGGTCAGTGAACACAATTGGGGGTTTTAGTGTTAGAAAAAAATTGAACAATCAATCATCTTTCAATATACAAGAGTCTGAAATTGTCAAAAATTGGACCATTTCAATTAAATAGATTGATCGTACTAAATAATTTAATCAATTAAAATAATTATAGATCTTGGGCCAAATAAATTCAATTTCTTTCCATAAATTTTTGAGGAAGAAGGAGAATTTATGGAAACAAAAGATGAAATAGAGTTGTTGATTCCATTATATTGTAGATTTATGTTTTTCACCCCAAAAGGATGACAATAATATGTTGAACTAATTTTCATGATTTAGTAGAGGTGCCTTCCCAGTGTAACCAACAATAAGTGTTCGAATGCTAAAAAGGGTCAAATATAATAGAACATGGTATTGGAAATAACATAAGGATTATGGAGAGATGCGGTGTGAGAGATGTGGAGTGCGATGGAGGCTTGAATATATTAGACCATGGAAAAAAATTAACGATTAATTGATTTGAGGAGGAAAAAGTGTGATGAGAGTTGGACTTGATGGAGGTATAAGAAAATTGAATGTGATTGTGTGGTGAAGGGGGGTCATATTTGATGGAGAGTCATATATATTGGAAGAATATTTCAATAATCGGTAGAGAATCCAATCATGTTTAATTTTCTTTGATGGATATTGTTTCCACCATTTTTGGATTAGGGAGACATGACTGAATGAGAGATCAATAACTGAGGATTAATGGAAAACTAATTATAAAATTACAGGTCTTGGACCAATGCAATTTTAATTATTTGATACTTTATAAAAGATTTGGGGAAACCCCTGACATTGTTTTCTTTTTTTCAAGTCCAATAATGAAAATCAATGATGATATATTGTTGATGCATCCATTCAATAAGATTTTAATGTTTTCTTGGATATAACTATTCTGGTATGTTCCTTTAAATATGCATGTTTTTTTGAGTTCTTTTTCATAATGTGTCATGAAATTTGTTGATTATTTAGTTTTTATGTGTCAAAACTACCTTCCCTAGTGGCCTGGGTTGTGATGGAATTTATATCCACAACACATTCTTGAATGACTTTTGGACATTTAAACACTTATAATAAGGAATAAACCATCATGATGCTATAAAACAAACTAGACATGATTAGCAATGAAATAAATTCTTAGACCCTATGATTTGGGAGTTGATGGAAGTATTAAAATGATAACATTCTATCATTCACTAATTAGACAAGTATAGAATAAAAACTAAAATATAGTTTGACAACTTATTCAATGAAAGTAGTAGGAATATGATTCTTTTGAGATGAATGAAAATTGGTGAGGTATTCTTCGAGGACACATATGACCATTTCAATATAAAAACAATAGAAGAGATTAGTATGCAAGAAAAATTAATTAGTTAAATATAAAATGATTTTGGATAATGAAAAACCATATTCAATAATGAGGTTGCACTAAAATTCATATAAAGAAAGTTAAAATAAAGATTCATCTCACTCCAATTGGTGAAACCAAATAAATATAAATTATTTTAAATAAATATTCATTTTACACATCTTCTATCATGATTTTCAAATTATGATAAATAATCACTAAATATTTCCAATGGAAACCAAATGATATTTAAGTTAGGGAGAAGTAAAATAGTAGGAATTTTACAAAGGAAGTTGATATATTTAATTATGACACACACAATACATTAGTGTAATTACAATTAATTAATTCTGTGTATTCCTACCAAATATTGAAATCACTATTGCAATGAAAATATAAATTGCAATAAAAAATATCAGTAATGGATTTTTCATCCCACAATTACGTGTCTCGAAAAATTTAAATTGTAGAATCTCTAAAATTCCACAACAATAGTATTTTTTGTAGTTTAAATATCAAGATTAATCAAAATATTCAAACATATCAATAGACGAAGTTTTATGAAATTTCAATGTTTATCCTTTATTCTCATATTTTATCATTTCATGGGATAGTGATTTTACTAATATTTCTGGTGTTTCTTCACATCAGATTATCATTCCAAATACATTTGAATTAGGCCGATTAAAACTATATGTTCAATCTTATCGAAGATTTAGTGAAGGTAATTCCAATCAATCTCTCACATAATTTCTTCACATTACAAGACTCTCTCAAGCCTCAGGTTGGTGGATTATTTTATATATTTTTTTTAATGAATTGTTTCCACATGGCCCTAGAATCCTAAAATAATTTGGTTATTTCAATTATTGTAGATAAATTTATTATAAAACTACCTATATGTTATTGAATTTTAGTGACGTGGTAAAATTCTATAATTTTTTACCTATCTCCCAAAACATATTAAAAATCAAATAATTTTTCTGAAACAAAAATAATGGGTAAATATTATTCTTTTGAATACTCAAATATAAAGATTTCAATTTCTTACAGGAAACTAATGATGATCATATCATTTACATTTTCAATGATTTTTCAATTAATAAATACAAAATATATGTAGAATACAAAATGTTATAATGATAGGATATTGAATGCCATAAAATTACAAATTGAATGTATTGATAGCTTCGTAAACGTTTCCTAAAAACACAAACAATTTTATTATTGATCAATTACTATGTTTTTGAATATAAACTTGAAGTTTAATTGTTATCTATTTTTATATATCCAAATAAATAATTTATTATACAATTTTTGATCAATATTAATAAAAGGATAAGTTTAGAAAATCTATTTCATTAAAGCATAAATATGGTGAGAAAAGTTTATTTCATGTAATCCCATGATATCAAAACTCTAAACAAAATAACCGTGATAATAGAGAAGTGAATATTTTTACATAAAAATGAAATGGAATGAGAGGTAAATAAAATTGAAATAAAAAAATAAATGAAGAATAAATAAGAAAAAAATAAAATAATGGAAAATAAGGGAATCACACATTTGTATTACCCAACTCACTAAATTTTTCATTATTTAGTACCATATGTTGAAAACATTTTTGAAATAAAATAACCTTTGTAAAATTTCTAATATAGAATACAAAAACCCTTATAGGAGTGGGGTCCTTATCTAAAACAATCATGTTGATTGGGAGGGTAGAATGCTAAGAACAAAATGAAAATTCTCTTAACTCTCATTGAATTGTTGTTTCTTCGTGATTTTTATAAATTGATATTGTGTTGAAACATACTCAAATTTCACCACCACTTAATCAAATTTATTGATGATAAAGTGATAAATGAAATTATTATTTATTTTTTATCAATGAGGTATATGATTTTTTTAATATTGAAAATGCAATATCCTAAATTTATAATGCTAATAATGAAACATATTCTTGCAAATTTACATGTTATTTTTATTGAAATATAATTTTCCAATAAAAAATCTTAATAAATGTTGTAATGTTATTGTGTATGGGTAAAATATCTATTTACACATTGTAATATTCAATTGAATATTTACAGAGTCTGGAGATATGTATGTCTGATATTTTGAGACCCATTGGTCTTCAGTACAAAAATTAAAAAAATATTATATATATAATATTATATGCACATGATTTATCCAAAATAATATAATAAATCCAAAAAAATTTATCGTATAAAACATTATAGAACACCATTACATTTGAGATGTTGTGTTTACCCTATCCTAGCTGTTACATTGTTTATGATTATGTGGTAGGTAAAGTTGATCATGAGAATAAGTAATTTAATATTTATATTATATTATTTTTTTAAAAAATTAATATCACTTATATGGTGCATTGTATGAGAAATAAAGATCACTGTTAAGTCTATAATTAGGTATTTACCCTATATTGGGTATACATGTTTCACTTGTTGAGTGTTTGGAAACATCTCCCGTGATTAGGAAACATTTTATATTTATTTTTTCAATTATTCGATTTTTTTATTAATAAATAATTATTTTACCTCAAAAATTTTATCTTATGATAAATCCATGATAATAAATATGTCTGAAATCCAGGGTTTACCCTATATAGGGTATAAATTTTATGTTCATTTTGGGTTTTACAACATCACACACGAGAATACCATATTTATATTGAATTATTTTCTCATTTTAATTTTTAAATAAAAAATAATTAATATCTCTCAAATGGTGCATCCTATGTTAAATCATTGACAACCGTTAGGTCTGGAATGTATGATTTACAATAGGTAGGAGAAAACAATTTTTGTGGGTCATGTGATTGTAAAAATCACACAAAATAACAGCCCTCAAAAATTTAATTAAATTATTACTCTAATTTTAATAATTTAAAATTAATTTATTTTAAAATTAAGTTATGTTCTTCAATGTTTGAATTTGAAGAACATAATTTATGACATCTCTTTAATCTAAATGATTCAAAATACAATGTTTTTGAACAATTTAAGGTATTCAAGACCATTAATTGATGATTTTAGACACTTCATAATTTATATCATAGTGAATCATGGATTAAATGGGAATTTTCAATTTCTAATTTTTAATGACGGTTATTTTTGAAATGAAAATAGTGGAAATGATTATAGATAATTAATAACATATATATTAATTATTGTTATTATTATTAATTATAAAAAATTATATTAATGAAGTAAATGACGAATGTGATTTAATTACAATAATAATAATTTTTTTTATAATAATTATTATTAATTTGAGATATTTAATAATAATAATAGTAATTTTGTTTATTATTATTATTGACGTGTGAAATTTCTCTATATGGAAATTAATCACTGTATTATATATATATGGTTGTGTTGGATAAATTTATTTCATGAATAAATATAATTTTCAAAGGATTTAAATTAAAGAGACACCTTATGGGTTTAAAATAGTGTAAATGAATAAAAAATTCATGAAATTATTATTTTCGTGATGGGATCTTTAATTGGTCATATCTACTATGTTTGACATCATATTGACGAACTGTCAGTGGAATCCTGACTTTGAAAGTGGGGATCTCTTTTTAAGACCAATGTTGGATATTTATTTTGGGCTCATGGTGCAAGTCCACTAAGCACTCAATATGATTATGGGTTTGGAGCATGAAATTAAAAGGATATATTAATAAAATTCTCAAGAAAACAATAAATGTTTCAAAAGTAATTATTGAAAAGGAATTAAAAATTGGATTTGGGGTGTTTCAATGACATGGGTAAAGAGCCCATAATTTCTCATTACCATCCACTCTCTATTACATTTTCTATATCTCACTCTTATGTTTTATTTTAATTCTTCTAAACATCTATCCTTAATATCATATTCATATTTGTTCATATTGGCACCCCTTTTTTCTGTTCGATTCTCGTCGACCATTAGAAATTTCATCCCAATCATGTTGTTAATGGATATAAGGTAATTTGATATTATTTAAATTAATATTTTTAATCATATATGATTAATATGATTATATATAATTCCAAAATAGTGATGGTTCAAAGAGTCATTGGTTGATGATTGTCTTCCATTTAGGTCTGAGCATTGTTCGGGTGACGAAAGCCTTTTAAAGCATGATTTTTACTAGGAAAATCATTATGTAGGAAGTTCCATACCCTTTTGGCATATAAGTTCACATTTTTACATAGTATAGTTATCATGTTGGCCTATTCAATATCAATGTTAGACTTGTTATTGATTTTGGGAGTGTGTGTAGCTTGTGACACCATGTGACCTTTCCCTAGAAGAATTGGTAATATAGTATGATTCTATGACTATTTGTGACAAACATTTTATGTTATTTATGATTCTATATTTTCTCATCATATATTCCTTGATATAATGTTAATATTTCCTTATTATTTTTATGATATATTTTGTTTCATTGTTTCTTATGCATGTTACCCATGATACAGGTGGGCCATCGTGACTTAAAAACCTTAATTGGAGTGCGTGTTCAAATGATTCAAGTGACTTGATGACGAGACCGAGTCAGATGATGGGTCATGATTTCCTTGTGTTGACTAACCATAAGGAATGATGATCATTATTTATTAGACCCATATGTGATGATTATTGGTCATGGTGATCATGAGTAATTAGACATTCAAGGAAATAGTGGGGACTGATGGTCTATATGATCTGAACCGAAGATAGTGATTGGGCATGATGGCATAGGGTGTCTTGACCAAGAGGCCAATATAATGTACATATATCATGAAATATGAGTCTAGTTATAATTTTATGACTTTTCCATGATTGTCTCAATGTTTTCCAACGTGGAGTGAATGTATGTACAACCAAGAGTTTGTGGTGGCATGGTTGAACCCTGACCTCTTAGTTATTGATGTTATGTTCATTCTTGTTATGAATCAGTCATTATTATAGATTAAACTACTATAATTTATCACATAAATTTATGGACAAACAAGTGGTTTCCTACCAAGTCTCAAACTCCTACCCTTCATTGGAATTTCGATGTGCTTGTAGATTGCATGAGGGGACCTATGAAGGGAAAGGGCCATGTGGTGAACAAAAAAATCTAATGAGTGTAGAGCTAGTAGAAGAATGGTATGGAAACTAGATGAAATACTATTTCTTAATTTAATTATCAATTTATTTCATTTTTATATGCTTTCTATTTATCGGAGATTCTATTTTTGTTAAACATAAATGTCATATTTATTTTTTCACATGTTTATCTTATTATTTATTATATTGATTATTAATAATTATCGATCATATGAAATGATGATGAGGGTATATTCTCCCCAATGATAGACTCATAATCTCTATGCATTTCGGTAACCTCTTTTGTATGTGGAGATGCACACGTGGTCATGTGAAATTATAGCTCAACCCTAGTGATTCTAGTTGGGATGTGACAAAATTGAATCAGAGCGTCATGACTAAAAACATGTTCTTACCTTACATTGGATTGTGACAATATATATATGAGTTAGGATGGTTTTTGAATTAGTCATAAGAAATATCAATGTTTTTTTATAGAACTATATAGTGGACCTTCATGTTACCCTAAAATTATAATTTTTTATTGTTTTGGAACTATAGATTAAAATCCCATTTGGAGATGAACATGATACTTATATATGATTTATAGCATTTTGAGTGAGTTAATTAAAAATTAATAGACAGGTAGGATCACATTCCACACACACACGTGCATGTTATAGTATTGTATATTAATTTATTAATTAAATTAATTGATTTGTACTACTTGTTTTGGATAGTTTACCTTTGTCTAATAAAATTATATTTTCAAGATATTTTGATATATATTTATTGGAATTAATTAATTGAATAATGAAAGATTTTTTGTTAATATATATATATACAAATATATATATATATATATATATATGATTGTGACTAACATGCAGGGACAGAAACATGAGTTATAGCTAGAAGGGTTATACATTTATTTGAGGGTAGACTCTGGGGGAAGTCTTTATGTGATTTTGTAAACAGATTATGACTTGTTATTTTTATAATGTTACTCTTGTTATGGATACTATAATGTAAGAGTATTATGTTAGAACATAGTGGTCACAGTTGTTTTAGCAAGACAACTAGGGGTACTTATCGGAGAAATAAGTTGATAGAGTGGGAGAACAATAATATCATGAATTTTTAATAAATATAAAAACACACTTCTTGAATATTTATATGGTTTTTATGTGAAAATATAATTTTTAAATTCAAAACAATTAATTAATTTTTTTATGATATTGCATAAGGGTAAAATCTATGTTATCATAGTGGAATATTAAACTGATTATTTTAGGAGTCAGATGATAGATAATTGATAGATTTTGAGACCCTTAGACCCCCAACACAAAAAATTTAAAATATTAAATATATTACATCATGCCTTCATGTTTTATCGAAAAAATTGAATAACTCTAAAATTGTGCATCATATAATAAATATGATACCACTATTAGTTCTTGGACACAATTTTTACCCTAGACAGTGTTAAACATTTGTGAGTGTCAGACCGTTGGTTACGTATCTGAGGATAATAAGTTATTAAATATTTTTATTGTATTATTTTTTAAAAATTATTTAATATCTCTCAAATGTTTCATCATATAAGAAATCAAAGACATCTATTTTCTCCGAAACATGGTATATACCCAAGATGAGGTATAATTATTATATGTGATGGGTGTTTAAAAGCATCACATGTGATAAAAAATAATTTTTTATTTAACTATTTAATTACTCAAATATTTTATTTAATAAATAATTATTTTATTACAAATGGTGTGAGATATGAAAAATATGAGACAACATTTATGTCCATAACATAGGGTTTACTCTTGGAAGGGTATAACTTTTATGAATATTGGGTTTTTGATAACATCACTTGTGATAATACCATATTTATATTTAATTATTTTATTAGTTTGATAATTTAATATTAAATATTTAATATCTCTCTAATAATATATCCCCCTCGCCTCCAGTAGCCCAGAGTCGGTGCTCTGGTTATGGTGTGTAATTTATTTCATACAAACGAAACAAACAATTTACACATCATAACCCATTAGGAGAAAATTTCTGGTTTAGATCATGGAGAATCAGAGTCAACTGCTTCACTTCTTCCTTACAAAGCTATGATCAAAATCCAAAAACATGGTAAGACTCTATAAACCTAAAAGAAAATTTCAAAAAAAAAAAGGTGAGCATTGAAATACTTAGTAAGGGGTTTTTGAAAATACATAAATACAGCTTTTGAAAACTAATTTGAAAATTCTTTTCCATACATAAATTTTTTTCTTAATGGAAAAACATCAAGACAAAATAATCGTTGATATAATACAGTTAAAGAACTTCATACTTATGAACTAGAACACTTAGCTGAAACGCACATACTAGACAAGATAAGCATGCTAATAAAAAGGCATGAGTTATACTATGTAAAGTGGCCATAAACAAGAAAGGTGTGTATGAAGAACAAGGTGTAAACATCATTAGATTCGCTCACAAGTGCATTATCCAAAATAAAATGCACATCATGACATGATAAATGTAATGAAACATTTGAAATAAAATTCTGGGAACGAAAACTAGACATGCATCAACATTGCCAAACCATATGTCTTTTTTTAATCTGATACTCATAGGTAAAGGCACTAAAACCAAGGATATTCCTCTAGTTGGAGAAATCAATTGGTTGGACATATACTAAGAAATGTATGCTGAAGGACTCATGGTCTCTGAGTCAAGGACTTGTGCCATGACCTGGTGTGATAACCCAAACTGACTATCTCGAGAACTATCGATGCATCGAGGAGCATACTTTTACCAGTCTCCAACCCGGAGGGTTTACTTTAACCTGTCCCAACCTGGAGGGTTTCATTTTACCAGACCCCATCCTAGTAGTCCCAATCATTTCTCACATGTTGACAAGGTCAGATATTCATGGTGTCCCATACCACATTGAATATTTAATTTTAGTACATATTACCCAAGGTGTCCCATACCACTTTGGGTAATTTTAGTTCTTAGTTCATTATAATGTTGAGTCATATGCATGAATAATAATATGAATAAGGTGACAATTATATAATGGGTTTACAAATACATGATACGACAGTTAAAATTGAAAATAAGGAATAAAAGCAGGCATGGTTCGTTAAGAATACTATGTGCATTGAACAATTATTTAATTACATAAAATGATGAATGTATGAGATTTGAAACAAGGGGTATTAAATGATGCGTCTCTAAAATTACAGTACATGGAAATGAACTACTTGGCATTAAATATTGTTCTTCACATTATATTGTACTTCCAACTAATCTCCAACCACTAATAATCACTACGGAATGCTTGGTATAAAAAATAATATAAGATTTATACATATTAACATAACCCTTAAATTACTATCCTTGTAATACATGTTTAAAATAAGCATAAGTATATCCTAAAATAAAAACCTAAATCATTTCTAGGGCGACATTAATTAGTCATGTTCATTGGTGTACTCTTAGACCAAAAAATATAAAACAGTATAGGCAAGCACTAAAATCCTACAAGCATAAAAATATTAATAACCATTTCATGAAACTTGGGTTTCAGGTATTAATCTTTAAAAAACACATACATATATAGGGATATATACACAAGGTATATATATAGGTTTTCTCATAAATTAAACATGGTTCACTTAAAATTCGAAAACCTCAAACTACTTATCATTTATTTCGTTTAAAATAAAATCAAATACCTTATGGGGTTTTAAATGTCCATGAAACTATAAATACTTAATTGTACATAAACCAAAAACTAAGTTCAGATCCAAAATATTCTTCAAATATAAGTTTTCAACTCTTAAAAATCATAACTGATTTTTATTCCAGTTCATAACTTTATATAAATATATAGTTATATATATATACGACTTACATAAAATCATACATGTTAGGAATTGATTTCAGAAAGTCACATTTCAAAAGAATAATTTTTAACATAAAATACTGAATTATAAGGAAATATTAGAAACATACTTTGAATGGTTTCATATATATTTGTATGTATATTTGTACAACCGAAATTACATGTAAATAAGATATGTAATGGTTCTTCTTAAAAGAAAAACCTATTTCAACTAATCTTGTGTAATTGTTTGAGTACAAAAAAAATATCATCCAATTTTGAAACCCTTAAGATAGAAGAGTTTTATGGTGTATAACTACATACATATATATAATTATATCAATGCACTTATCGTATCACACCAGTTACAAAATAAATACTCAAAAGAAACAAAATATTTAAATCGTTTTAGAGAAACACCCTTCCAAACCGACACACCCCGTTTTTTGAAACAATGAGACATAAAAATATAAAAATATTATATTTATATATATATACATTGCATGTAGCCGATTACACATTGATGGTTTATAATAGGTTTTCTATTATATAAAAAAATGGGAGTACCCCTCCAAGTAAAGAACCCTTGGAGTATTCTGTTTAAAAAAATTGTTAGCATGGAATATATATATATATATATATCTTTACCTATAATTCGTGTATATATACTCATGAATATATAATATTGAACCGAGGATCCTGGGTGGGTTTTAAAAAAAACAAGTAAATAGGACACCCTTACTTTACTGTGGAGGACACTCGGAACAGAGGATCCTGCTGGTTAAGCTGGAGAGACCGTGAGCAGATCGGGAGTCCGAGGGAGATGGTGGGGAGAGGGTTTATATAGAGGATTTTGGTGGACCTAAAAGGATTCATTCTAGGAGTTAGTCCAGCCTATGACATCCTAGGAAGGTGGGGTGTGAAATGTCAAACGTAACAGTGGAGAAGGAGGCGTCGTGAGTAGGCATACTGGTCGGGTCCTATTGTGAGGAAGAAGATGACGGGTCGACTCGGTAAAGAAATGGACTGTCAGGTTCACGAATGGGGAGATCGCACGGCTGAAGGGGGTGCAGTGAAATTCAAAGAGATTGATTTAATGAGATCAAGGGTCGGGATAAGATCTCAGGGAAGATCATTCGGTCAAGAGGTTTGGATGGACGTGATCGACAAGGAAGACGAATAGAGGGTCCTCATCGCGCGGAGCGCATCCCACATCGAAACAGAATGCGATTGAGGCGCGGTTTATAAACTAAAGAATGCCGCCTCCGAAGCTATAACACGAACACACACTCAACAGTGCCTTATACACGGGCCCCATGCGGCCTTCGGCCGAACCCCACGCAGCCCACGCCGCAGGCCATACACATGGGCCTGTGCGCGACCTATAACACCTAAGCACGGCTTGGGAAGCGGTTGGACACCCACTAAACTTGATTGGGACCCCCGATGGTCGGTACCTCGGGTCCCTTGGGGCTTGTCCATGGCCTTGATGGCTTGTCCCGTAAGGGATTCCCTCGGCTTGGGTGGCCCCAACATAAATTTTTATTAAAAAAATTATTTATATTTATAAAATAACCAGTATAAGTATACTTAGTAAATAAAAATAAAGTGTAACACAAATATTTGTACAAAAATGAGTTAATATACAATAAAAACAAATATTTTTAATTTAAAATCATAAACCCTTTTCTATAAATATTTTAATAGATATACCTCTCATATTTTCCATACAAAACCAGTATAACTATTTAGATCTTTAAAATATGCACCTATTTGTTTTCATAAAATTTAAAAGATCAATAGTTTTCCCCCAATTCATAATTTTAGCAGTCAAAAGATACAATTATTATAGATACACTTTAAACATGTATTTTATGAAAATAATACTATGTTTTCAATCATATAAGTACCCATTGGGGAAAATAACGATTTATTTCCGAGAATATTCATTTTATTTTAAAACTGTGAATATTTTTTGAAACATATTATAATATTTGGAATATTATTAAATTATAAGATCATTAAAACAAGTTTTCATATACACATAACTTTATCAACGACACACAAAGGTTGTTTCGAAAACCAAACGGCTATATAAATTTAACGGTCATAACATAAAGGACCATTATAAAAAGAAGGGGCATTTCACAAAATCAAAACACATGAACCAGGAAGGATGGCTCTCCTCATACCATTGGTGCTGAGTACGTGCGCAGTGGTTCTGGATATTATATTCTTCACACTGATGGACCCTAAAGACGACGACTATCTAATTTCTTGATTTGTGATTCTTAGTAGTCTTACTGTGGTTGTGTTAGGTCTTTTGTATGATATTTTTAAAAAGTTGGGTCTTGTTGCATTGTAATTTTTTTAAATATATAGCATTTTACTGTATTCTTCATGTTTTATTTCATTTCAAATTCATTATTAGCACACAAATCACAAAATAAAACAAGAGACATCATTAAAAGCATAACACTGTTTACTTGGACCAGTTCATAAAACCTGGGGCGTCACATTATTCCCCTCTTAAAAGAATTTTTTCCCCACAATTCAATCGGCGTACATAAACTTACTTATTCACACGGATTTCCAGACACCCTTGGTGATGTCCCTCTACTTCCACCACCCATGGAAGAAGTTACTATTCAACTCTATCCCCAAGGCAGAACAAAGATTATGGGTCTCCTCTTCCCAAATACATTCTTGGAAAAGTGGATCGTGGTTAAAACCATGCTCTCATTTGATACAGGTGGTTTTCCAGAGATGGGAATGAGTGACATCAAGATTTATGACATCCTCTTGAATTTGGTTCCTAAAGATCTCTATAACCATGTCATATTTGAAGGATTCGATGAAAGATCCAAAATCACAGAGCTCCCCAAGCCTGATGAAACACAGGATTTGGTACATAATGACTGCGTGGAAGTCCAACTCCATTGAAGATTCTCTGAAGGACGTGAAGGCCAAACATTTATAATTGATGTTTAAACACAGGAATAGGCCCTCATAGTACTTCCCTTTCTTTTTATAATTCTCGAACAGTGCATTGGCCATTTGGTTATACACAGCTTCTGACCCTCGCAAAATTCAAAGGAAATTCGAGCTTTTCAATTTTTCATAGAGGGTCTTGCACGTGAGTCTTATGTTAAAAAAAGTTAGGTAACTTGTTGGGCAGGATTTTTTTACAATAGTCACCATGATCTCTGTAGGGAGAGTCAAGAGTCTAGGTGTGGTTCATTGACTAGTCATCCGAGATGTTTAAGAACAAACCCTACTTAGTAAAACAATATTAATTTATTTGTGTTGTCCTAATTTTCCAGGGTTTCCTAAACCCTTCCTCTGATACCAAGGATAATGCCCCCGCCTCTGGTAGCCCAGAGCTGGTGTTCTGGTTGTGGTGTGTAATTTATTTCATACAAACGAAACAAACAATTTACACATCATAACCCCTTAGGAGGAACTTTCTGGTTTAGATCCTGGAGATTCAGAGTCAACTGCTTCACTTCTTCCTTACAATGCTAAGATCATAATCACAAAACTTGGAAAGACTCTATCAACCTAAAAAAAATCATAAAAAAGGGGTGAGAATTGAAATACTCAGTAAGGGGTTTTTGAAAATACTTAAATACAACTTTTGAAAACTACATTGAAAATTCTTTTACATACATAAAATGTTTTCTTAATGGAAAAACATCAAGACTAAATAAAGGTTGATATAATACAGTTAAAGCACATCATACTTATGCACTAGAACAATTAGCTGAAACCTACTTACTATACAAGATATGCATCCTAATAAAAAGACATGAGTTATATTATGTAAAGTGGCCATAAACAAGAAAGGTGTGTATGAAAAACAAGGTGTAAACATCATCAAAGACATGCACATGCACATTATCAACAAAAAAATGCACACCATGACATGATAAATGTAATACAACATTTGAAAGAAAATTATGGGAAAGAAAACTGGACATGAATCAACTTTGTCACATCATATGTCTTGTTTTTTTTAATCTGATACTCATAGGTAAAGGCTCTAAAACCAAGGATATTCCTCAAGTCGGAGCAATCACTTGGTTGGTCATATAATAAGAAGTGTATGCTAAAGGACTCATGGTTGCTGTGTAAAGGCCTTGTGCTATGACCTAGAGTAATAACCCAAACTGACTGTCTCAGGAACTATCGATGCATCAAGGAGCTTACTTTTACTGGTATCCAACCCAGAGGACATACTTTAACTAGTCCCCAACCTAAAGGGTTTTCTTTTTACCTGACCCCATCCCAGTAGTCCCATACATTTCTCACATGTTGACAAGGTTAGATATTCAAGTTGTACAATACCACTTTGAATATTTAATTTTATTTCATATTACCCAAGGTGTCCCATACCACTTTGGGTAATACCATTTTCATTTCTCACTACCCCAGGTGTCCCATACCACTTTGGGTAATTTTAGTTCTTAGCTCATTATCATGTTGAGTCATATGCATGAATAATAATATGAATAAGGTAACTATTATATAATGGGTTTAAAAATACTTGATATGACAGTTAAAATTGAAAATATGGAATAAACAGAGGCATGGTTCAGAAAGCATACTATGTGAATAGAACAATTATTTAAGCACAAAAAATGATGAATGTATGAGATTTTCCACAAGGGTTATTAAATGATGAGTCTTTAAAATTCCAGTACATGGAAATGAACTACATGGAATTAACTATTTTTCTTCATAGGTTGTTGTACTTGCAACAAATCTCCAACCACTAATAATCACTACAGCATGCTTGGTATAAAAAATAACAGAGGATTTATATATATTAACATAAACCTTAAATTCCTTTGCTTTTAATACAAGTTTAAAACAGGCATAAACATATCCTAAAATAATAACATATATCATTTTGAGGGTGACATTAATTAATCATGTACATTGGTGTACTCTTAGAAACAAAAATATAAAACAACATAGGCAAGCACTAAAATCCTACATGCATAAACATACTAATAACCATTTCTTGAAACTGTGGTTCCAGGTATTAATCTTAAAAAAACAAAAACATACATAGGGATATATACACATGTTATATATATAGGTTTTCTCATAAATTATACATGGTTCACTTAAAATCGAAAAAGCACTAACTACTTATCATTTATTTTGTTAAAAAAAAATCAAAAACCTTATTGGGGTTTAAATGTCCATGAAAATATAAATACATAATTGTACATAAACCAAAGACCAAGTTCACATCAAAAATATTATTCAAAGATAAGTATTCATATCTTGAAAATCAAAACTGATTTCCATTCCAATAAATAACCTTATATAAATATATAGTTATATATATATATATACGACTTAAATAAAATCATATATGTTAGGAATTGATTTTAGAAATACCCTTTTCAAAAGTATAATTCTTAACATAAAATACTGAATTATAAGGAAATCTTAGAAACATACTTTGTATGGTTGCATGTATAATTGTGTGTATATTTGAACACCCGAAAACACATATAAATATGATATATAATGGTTCTTCTTAAAAGAAAAACATATTTCAACTAATCTTGTGTAATTGTTTGAGTACAAAAAAATTATCATCCACTTTGGAAACCCTTAATATGGACGATTTTTATGGTGTATACCTACACATATATATAAAATTATATCAATGCACCTATTGTATCACACCAGATACAAAATAATGACTCAAAGGAAACAAAATCTTTAAATTATTTTAGAGAAACACCCTTCCCAACCCAGACACCCCGTTTTTTAAACAAAGAGTGATAAAAATATATAAGAATTATAAGTATATAAATATAAATTTCATGTAATCGATTAAACATGGAGGGTTTATACTAGGTTTTCTATTATATATAAAAAACGAGTACCCATCGAAGGAAATCACCTTTGGAGTCTTCTGTTTAAAAAAAATTGTTAGCATGGAATTTATATATATATACCTTCAACTATGAGTCGAATATATATACTCATGTATATATAATAATGAACCGAGGAGCATGAGTGGGTTTTAAAAAAACAAGTATATTGGACACCCTTACCTTGCTATGGAAGACACTCGGATCAGTGGAGCCTGCTGGTTTAGCTGGAGAGACCGAGAGGAGATCGGGAGTCTAAGGGAGATCGTGGGGAGAGGGTTTATATAGAGGATTTAGGTGCACCTAAAAGGATTGATTATAGGAGTTAGGCCAAGACTACGGTGTCCTATGAAGTTGGGGTGTGCATGGTCAAATGTAACAGTGGAGAAGGAGGCGTCTTGAGCTGGCCTACTGGTTGGGTCCTGTTGCGAGGAAGAAGACGACGAGTCGACGTGGTAAATAAATGGACAACCAGGATCATGAATTGGGAGATCGCATGGCTGGAGAGGGCACGAGAATATTTAAAGAGATTGATTTAATTAGACCAAGGTCCAGGATTAGATATCAGGGAAGATCGTGCGGTCAAAAGGTTTGGACGGATGAGTTCGACACAGAAGTCGATCAGACAGTCCTCATCATACGGAGCACGTCCCACTTCGAAAAAGAATGCGGTTGGGGCACATTTTATAAACCAAATCTTGCCACCTCTGGTGTAATAACATGAAAACACACACACCGAGGACTTATACACGGGCCCCATGTGGGCTTCGGTCCAACCCACGCAGCGCGCGCCACGGGCCTTACACACGGGCCTGCGTGCGACCTAGAACACCTATGCATGGCTCGTGACATAGTTGGACACCCACTAAACTCTCTTGGGACCCCCGATGGTTAGCACCTCGGATCCCTTGGGGCTTGGCCTCGGCCTAGAGGGCTTGTCTCATAAGGGATGCGCTCATCTTGGCAGGCCCCAACCTAAATTTTTATTAAAAAAAATATTTAAATTTATAAAATAACCAGTATAAGTATACTTAGTAAATAAAAATTGTATGTAACACAAATATGTGTACAAAAAAAACATAATATACATTATAAACAAATAGTTTTAATTTAAAATCTAAATCCCTTTTCTATAAGTCTTTTAAAAGATATACCTCTCATATTATCCATACAAAACCAGTACAGCTATTTGGATTATTAAAATACGCAACTATATGTTTTCATAAAATTTAAGAGATCAATAGTTTTCCCCCAATTAATAATTTTAGCGGTCATAAGATAAAATTATCATAGATACCCTTTAAACATATCTTTTATAAAAAGAATACAATGTTTTCAATAATATAAGTACCCATCGGGTAAAAAACGATTAATTTCTGAGAATACTTATTTTATTTTAAAACTATGATTCTTTTGTGAAACATATTATAATATTTGAAATATTATAAAATTATAAGATCATTAAATTTTTTTTCATATAAACATAACTTTATCAACGACACCCAAAGGTATTTTTTAAATCCCAACGGCTATATAAATTTAACGGTCATAACTTAAAGGACCATTATAAAAAGAAGGGGTATTTCACAAAATAAAAACACTTGAACCAGGAAGGATGGATCTCCTCATACCATTGGTGTTGGGTACTTGCAAGGTGGTTCTGGATGTCATATTCTTCACACTGATAGACCTTGAAGACGATGACTATCTGATTTCTCGAGTTGTGATTCTTAGTAGTCTTGTTGTGGCTGTATTATGTCTTGTTCATGGTATTTTCAACTAGTTGGGTCTGGTTGCAATGTAATTTTTTTAAATATATACCATTTTACTATATTATTCATGATTTATTTCGTTTCACATTCTTTATTAGCACACAAAGCAGAAAATAAAACAAGAGACATCATTAAAATCATAACACTGTTTACTTGGACCAGTTCATAAAACCTGGGGCGTCACAAATAATGCATCATTTGATAAATATGAGACCACCCATGGGTATGGAACATGTGTTTTACCTTAGCTGGGAAATAACTTTTATATGTTCCAGGTGTATGGAAACATTACACTTGATAATAACCTTTTACAATTTAATTAAATTATTATTATGATTTTATGTAATTAAAAATCATTTACATAAATATTAATTCTATAACCTCAATGATTCCATGTGAAGACCATGATTGATAATTCCATATCAATCCAAATGATTCAATATGAAATGGTTTTGACAAATTTAAAATATGAAACACCATTAATTCATTATTTTAGACACTATGTCATTTAATTAACATTAAAAAATGGATTAAATAAAAATTTTCAATTTTTAATATTTAATGATGGTTTTGTTGAAACATTAATGGTGATAATGATTATAGATAATTATCAATAAAAATAATAATGGTTGATATTATTTTCATTATTAATTATAAAAAAAATAAAATTAATCATTGAAAAGATAATGTGATTTAATAATAATAATAATAATCTAATTTTATTATCATCAGTATTATGAATGTGGTATATTTAATAATAAAAATTATTATTATTATTATTATGTTGTGAAAAAAATATTTTTTTTGTTGTAATTAATAATATATATATATATATATATGGTTGTATTAAATATATACATTGGATGAATAAATTTGATTTTATAAGGATTTATATTAAATAAATTTTCGATTTTTTTAGAATAGGATAATTGAATAAACTAATAAATGATGAAATTATTATTATTTGATGTGATCCTTAATCAGTCGTATCTTATTCTTCTGAAATCAGATTTAAAATCCTTTAGTTACATCATGATGCTAAAAATGAGTTGGTTTTTTTAGGAACAATGTTTTATATTTAATTTGGGTCTGTGGGGAAGGACTAAAAACTGACCAATATGATAATTGGGTTGGCACACAGAATTAAAAGGAGAGAGTACTAGAACAAGGTATTCAAATAATAAATGTTATCAAATTAATTTATGAATAGTTATTATAAATTGGATTTGGTGTGTGTTCATTACATGGGTATGATCCCCATTATTTCATAGGACTCTCCTCCACCCTAACAAACACACACAATGACTCCCTCTTTCTCTCTATCCTATTTGACTGTATTTTTCTAAAACCCCCTTCTCAATATTTTATTACATTTGATCGTATTGATGCACTGTTAGTTACATTAGATTCTCTTAAATTACTATTAATTTATTCCTATGAATATTATTGAAGGTAAAAAAGTAATTACTTTAGAATTAATTTAATAATTTTAATTATAAAATATTGTGATACTTTGAAAAAATTACAAAATGAGTATGGTTCAAGGATTAATTAGAACTTAATTATCACCTAATTAAGTGAAATTAAGGTTTGAGTTACAATAGCCATGGTAATCATTCATATTCACTAGTAAAATCATATGATAGGATGTTCCTTACCTTCTTATGCACTTGTTGTTCATGTTTACAGATGTGGTTATAGAGTTGGAATATTTGATATCAATGATTGACTAGTTATTTCATGTCGGTGTGTGTATCCAATTACACTATATAACCATGCTGCATGATAATTTTTGAGATAGTAGGATTCCATGATGATGTTTGATTTACATGTTGTATTACACATGATGTTGTATTATTCCTCAATGTGTTCTTTGATATAATGTTATTGTTTCCCTTTTATGTCTTTGGGATATGATGAACTACTGTTTGTTGTGCATGGTACCGATGAGAATGGAGGACCCGTCATGGATCAGTATACCAATAGGGGGAGCATGTTTAGACACTCCATACGACTTGATGACAAGATGTTGATTGATGACATGGAATGATAGAATCATGGGGCCAGAACAGGGAGCATGAAAATCATGAATGATCAGAATAAAATATGATAACAGTGGGGCATGAAGATCATGAGTAATCATACTTGAATTTTAATAGTAAGGCATGATGGTCAATGTGATCTGAACTACATATATCACTGGGGAATGATGTCCTAGTGTGCCTAGACATAGACCCCCATTTCCATTACAATTAGAAAGCAGCATGGGGATGTATATGATGTTGATATGACTACATGATTGTTATTATTTTTATATAATGGAGCTAAAGTAGGTATAACTAGGGTTTTGTGATGGCTTGGTTAGTGAATGACTTCTTTGATAGGCATTATATGTTAATTGTAGTAATTAATTAATCAATTTTTAAAACACTTTTATACATGAGCTCATCTGGTTAAGTATGCATTGGTGGTGTCCTATTTAGTTTTGTACATATACCATACTTTTACATGTTGATGTGCATATAGATTTAATGGGATATCTGATATAGGGAAAGGTCCCTAGGTTAGATTTTTGATCTAATTATTGTGAAGGTAGTAGCAGAAAAGGAAGAACATTGGAGGACCTACAATTTACTTAATTTTCAATCTCTTAATTTCATTCGAATGTGATTCTCACTTATGGGTCATACATAATATATTTTACAAGAATGTAATATTTATTTTCCCTCATGTTTACTCTAAAATTTTATTATATTTATTATTATTGATTATTAATCATATTACATGATATTAATGGTATAGTATCCCCACTAATAGTATTAGGTTGTTTCTACTAGTTGGTAGCCTCTTTGATATGGGGAATTTGACAAGAGGTTAGGTGAAATTGTATATTGGACCCAGTGATTCAGTTTGGGATGTTATGGAAAACACAAGTGATATAATATTTAATCACTATAGGATAGCATACGTATCACAAACTCATGTAAATATTTTTATATTAATTTTGGTTTTGAGATATTATATGTTTTCTAGTAGTCTTGTTGTGTTATGGGGTGTTCAAGAAGTCTTAGGATGAAATACGTCTTAACAAGTAATAGTTCATGTTGTGTCCAAAGTGGCCAAGCTATGAACTGCCCAGGCCACCTGGGCACTTTTCATGGGGAGGTTCATGCTAAAAACATGTGGTTAACACCATGATGATTCCCCAAGATGAATTATTGTTATTTATATGGAACATTAACATAATTTATTAGATATTTCCTTCCATAAAAACTTCATAAAGGTCCACAATTCCATTAATGAGATTTGTCACATTTTGAATGGTTCGATATCAATTATTTTATGTTTTCCAAAATTATCCCTAGAAATTAAATTTGGACTTAAATAACTATTAATCTACAATTTTTTTTGGTTTACCATGGGAACGTGAGAGGGAGTCTCTTCCTGCTTCACTTTTCAGCTACCCCACATTGATTTTTAGTGGATATATTAAGGTAAATCCTTATGTTCCTTCTATCTTTACTCCTTCCTCTTTCTTGTATTTCACCGTGGGTTTTCTTCCTCCATGAAACCCTTCGGGGATATGGGTTGAGATTTTGTTTTAGGGTGTAGTTTTATTTGGGGATTTGGATTTTCAAGGATTGTAGGGATCATATTCATTATTGTGGGAGACTTTGGAATTTATGGTGACTTGTTAAGACTAGGCACGAGAGGTTTCCCCATGGATTGAGGTAGGGGTTTGCACTCCATTCTATTATTTTTTAATTCATGATATTATTTATATTTATAAATTTATTTTTGATTTTATTATGGTTATGTATGATATCCATTGATAATTTTCATGTTTTTTTCATTAATCAAAGGCTTGGTATAGAGGATTTTTTAAAATGGATTTCATGCAGTTATTTGAAAATAAATCGATATACATTCCATATGCATAAAAAATTATTCATGGATCTTATAAACTACTTTATTAAAAAATAGTTGTTTTATTGACTATGTTTTTAATTATAAATGATAAAAATTCATTTTCATGAATTAAATTTTAATCATAAAAGAGAGGATTTTTCTTTTGAATGTTTATAGAATATTTTCAAATTGAAATTTTAATAAATGAAATTGACATGAAATTCTATGTTGTATTTTTATTGATGGCCTGTTCTGAACCTTCATAAAATTAATAGTTGGTGTTCCTGATAACCTCATGGAACCCCTTTTTATTTTTTTAATTATTTCTTATGGATTATGATTTAATCATGTGATGCTTGGTTAACTAATTGAAGGGTAATTTCTTACAGGAGAGTTGGACTTGATGTGAGAAAAATTATATGGATTTTTTTTGATGCATTTATTTTTTGGTAGATTACTCACCTCCATTAATTTATTAATGTCGTGGGAACCTTGAGTAGCTTATAAATGTTCTGAATGAGTTTTGTTCTATTCTAGTTTTTGAAATATGGATAGTTCCTAAGGAGAATTTTTGAATAATATGTGTTGGTTACTTGGTACTCGATAATACCTTTGGGAAAGACATATGGGGATACTATAAGGATTCACATAGGGTCTAGTGAGCATTGAACTAAGTGCAATATCATTCATGTTTATAGTACACCAGGATTTTCATAAATAAATATCATATATTTTTATATAAATGTTTATTTAATTACAAAAAAAACATGATCAAGGACCGTAAAAACATTGACTGAAATCTATATTTTTATTTTAAAATATTCATTTGGTTTTGAGTGAGAACCCTCAAAACATAAACCAACAATAAAATGACACCAAAATTTCCCATACAATTAAAAACTGACATACCCACACATTAACCACCCCACATAAAACATAATAAGATATCATAGAACCATAAAAGTTGTGTTTAAGACTTTGTAATGAATTATATCATTACAAATACAAATTCAGGTATGTTACCATTGTTTTTGGTTCCTCATTGATTATTTATGCAATGAAGAACATCAAATTTTCAATTATTGAATATATTCTTCCATATTAGTTATACCGACATTAATTCCTCCCATTAAAATATATTTTTATTATTGAACCACCCCATATGCTAATCATAGGTTTCAAATTAAAGCAGCATCTCGACAACCATTTTAGAGTCTTCTTAGGATGTGTTAGTCAACAATTAATTTTCCAACATTTTGTCAATATATTTTATATTTAGAACCCTTATCTTTCCATTGCTGTCTACTTCACTATGTATTCCATTGTCTTTTATCTTGTCAGCTTACCTTGTCTCCATGATTTTGTGAAAACACTACTAATTCTTCCTCCTTTTTGATTTCATCCCTTTGTCGATGATACAACTCTGTGTATCATGGAATCCTTTTTCCATTTCATTCACCTCGAGCTATGAGTTTTTATACTATATCTCTTATATGAACTATTCCCTATGAAAAAGAACAGTACTTTCATCATCCACCTTTGACCCATAATCATTCTTCAACCCTTTGGTATTCTCCAGATATATTGAATTACCTTTCTTTCGAGTCTGACACTCTATTTCCAGCCCTTCAAAAAGAATTAATTTATTGATATTTCTTCCACCACCTGTTTAAATGATATTCCCTTTATAGATTTATTATATAAGACTAGAGGACCCATATAAGGATTTTCATAGACAACCCTCACATCAACTTCAAGGGATGGGGATTTCATGTTGCTACTCTACGTGAGATCGGGATCCCCCTCTAACTCCTTGAACTAGTGTGCTCTTAACGTGAAAAAATAATGGTACCCCAATCACACATTATCCAATTTAATATTTCCATGATATTTGGATCTGAATCAATGATTTTAACCTCCTTCTAGATAATAGTCTAATGGAAAAAAGATTAGTGTATTTGGAAATATTGAAACCTAAAAAATAGGTTCATGAGTGAAGTATATCATCTCCCACTAAGCTCTTCATAATTATCTACCATCTATAAAATATCATATGTAATACCTTTATCCATTACATGGTGATGTGAACATAATAGAGGGTGAATTCAGATGTTCAATAAAGGTAATGATGGGTTATTTTCAATCACAACATCATATAGGGGTATGATAACAGCAAGAATAACATTTGAAAACTATATCATTCATTTAAAAGAATATAATATTGAGTCATGACATAATGATTGCCAGTTCGAAGGTCATGAATAATAAATGAATCAATGATCATGTGTCATTAGAGCATAAAATTGGCAATATAAATGGAATTGTGTTATACACATAAGCATGATAAATTATTTTCATAGAAATTAAGTCTCATTGAAAAGGATATCATAATAGTATGGGTACAATCCCGAAAATATAATAGTATTCAAGGATAATTCCCCAGACTATAATTGTGGATAGTGTCCACTAATGAACTAGGTTCTCTACAAATTCTAATCATGTTTATATCATGAGATAACAATCCTTAACCAATGCATTATAGGGAGATATATGTACCACCCTTCATGGTTCTAACCTAACCATCATCATTGGTTATAATTTAACCATTATCTTTGATTATAACTTATACAATGTTTTTTGTTGTAATGTAATCACCTTCCTTGGTAATAACAAAATGACTTTATTTAGTTATAATATAACCATGATACTTGGTCATAACATAACCACCATCATTAGTTTATAATGGAACTACTGATCACATAATGAAAACCACACATATATGTGTTAAAAGATAACAAAACATTCATCATTTAAAAATCCATGAATAGAAATGGGTATCAAAAAAATATCATCATAGAATATCCTTTTAAAAAATTGATTTTATTTATATTTTATCACTTAATTATTGGATAATCCCTAAAAGATGGAATAGGTTTCATAATAATTTTTTCTTAAAATAACCCATGGTAGAGAATGAGGTTTCATAAACACCATGTCATCATAAAAATAAGCAAACCAATGAAGTAATAATAATTAAATCCTTAGATCAAATCCCTAGTAATGAATACGTAAAATTAAATAATGACATCTTAAATGGAAAAAATAATTCTGAATGATCTCTGGGAACTTTTCTAGAGGAAAATAACATTTAACAATGAAAATCTATGCTAAAAAATAAATATTAAAAAAATATTTTACATATATATTTCACTAAGGATAACCATGTAATCTATTGAAGTAAGACTCAAAGTAATGATTGGTTAGGATGGTGAAAATTCATGTTTTTTCTATAAATATTAAAACATTTATTCCTTTTGAATTTTTTTGGAATAATGTCAAATGATCCTAGTCGGAAATAAAAAAAGATTAATTTTAATCCATTTTTTTAAAAATAAAAAATTTGAAAAAAGTAATTTGACAAATATAATATTATATTAATAATAGCTTAATTGTTTTTATAAAAATTGTATATGGATGAAAAAAATTGACTCAAGAGAGGAATACCTTTGATTTTCCTTAATACAATTATTTTAGAATCGTTTGATCGTAAATAAATAAATGAATCGATGAGATGTAATTTCATGAAATAAATATAGTATAATAATATTCATGATTATCTTGGTAAATAGATCATATGATATAATCATCTAAAATAATTTCATAAATAATTCTCTAAACAATGAGATTATAACATAAAATGAGTACCACATGGGTAACATTTCAATAATAAGACCGTGATAGAATATTATAAAAACATTAGATATAATGAAAATAAATATATTAATGACATAAAATATGAATTAGTATATATATAAACCTCACAATAGAAGATAGTTGTATAACATTACTTATGTGTCAAAGAAGATAATTTGAGACCAAAGTATCATACATTAAGTTCATATTTTCTAAAAATTGATCTATCATTCTATATAATACCTATAAATTTAATTTAAATCTAATTTGGTAACATAAAAAAATATATATAACAACATACGATGCATTTATACTCCGTTGGAACATGTTCATTAATAATTAATAATTAAAATCTATGTATAGGGTGATGACTGTTTCATTTTTTCCTATATGTTTGGATTCAGTAGTTCTTGAACATAATAAATAATACTAATTAAATATTATATAGAATTTAAATAATTATATTAATAACATATATTATTATTATATAAATATATTAAATAATTCATAAAATTTACAGATAGAAAGATGAAACACTCCGTTCATGGAAACAATGGTGTGTATATACTCAAGAACCATGATTCCATTTTTCAACGGATGAAAAGAATGAACAGTAAAAACAAAATAACTCTTGCTAAATCAGTATTAAATCATTTATATCACATATATTTTATAAATTTATCATTATTTCGATCAATGTAAAATGAAAATGAAAAACACATCACTACGGTTTGCTATGTAGTTGTCCACTATACATACTAGCGATGTTATTATTTTCCAATAGTTTGTAATGTAATGAGTTAGATGTGATATTATAATTACATAATTATTTTTATGCCATATATAACACATATATTAATTAAATTTATCATTATCACCTTCAATATAAATATTATGTGAAAAAAGAATCACACTGCTTCGTGATGTAGTATTTACCTATACACACGATCAATGGTTTCATTTCACATTTGAGGGAGGTGGTGATGGGTATAGGTAACTAGATTAACATAATAACATATAATTATATGTAAAATAAGGAGTTTATTATATTAACATACAATAATAATATTTAAATGTTGTGGAAAAATAAATAAAATAAATAATCTTTTTTTAATTATGATACATATTTTTTCGATAACATAATTAAGATTGCACCTAAAGCCTCCTATGTCGAATTTTCAACCAAAACCCATGATATAGTTCATATGTATATAATTACATAATATATAAGGCTATTTATTGGCCTAATCAAATGGATTTTGATGTTTGAATATAACCGGAGAGGGGTGACCTTTTATAAGCTGGGGCGATAATACACTTGAAATTTTTTAAAAGATAAATGTGTACCGACGTTTTACAGATTATGAAAGGATAAAACATGGATAATTATAAATCATAGAAGACTTAAGGTCAAAATATGGTCATAAAATAGTTATTTGAGACGTTTTAGGTCATTTAAATCTCTTATCCTTTTAGATTAATCCCTGGTAAACCTTTTTTCACTATAACTGTAAAAATAAATTTTAAGTATTTACAATTACTTATGTTAAAAAATTAATTTTATATTATTAAATATTATTAATTATGCTGATTCAAAATATGGAGTTCATTTTATCAAATTTAACTCACAGATGTGACATAATATACTAAAACTGGAATATACGATGAAAATATGGTTTTCTGAGGAATTAAATTTTATAAGTATGAAATGTTTTTAAATTAAAACATAAAATAAAATTGAAAAAATGATCCTTATTTCATTAAATATAATTTAATTTTGGTAATTTCACTTTAAATCCATTCTAAAACAAAATAAAATTTTTAAAATTCATTAAAAGAAATGAAACTATTCATTTACAATTTATAATTTTTATTATTCATAAAAATATTTCTCTTTTATTAAGAACATTTTATCATGATGATTCAAATAAAGATGTATATTTATTCAGAAATGTTTTCTAAAAATTGAAATATTAAATTTAAAATAATCCTGAAAAATTCCACAAAAACTCTTTTTTAGAAAAACATATTTGTTTGCATAAGATTGGGTTTATTCTTATCTAATGCCTAAAAAGATATTAGATTAATGTTAAAACAATTAATTAAAAATATAATACTTAATTTTAATTAATATCATTAAAAAATATTGAATGACTTTATTTTTTAATGTAATGGAATGTTTGATGTGTAAAAACAATACTTCATTCTAATACATCCTCTTTTTTTCAATTGGTCTCTATTTTATTTTCTAATTAAATGTTTATCAAATATTTCATTTTTTTTATTTTTATAAACCTTATATATTATTAATTTAGTTAATTATACTCACACACTACATTTCAATAGCTAAGTGATCACTAATAAATCAAATAATATCATTTTAATAGTATATAATGCCATGTTAAAACACAGTGTTGCATGTAACACATATAATTATACAAGGTAAATATACTTGAAAAAAATATTTCATAAAATATATGTGTTTTACTATCTACCCCATTAAAAAGTTTTTCTATCTCAAAATTATTTCACTATAATAAAACTAATTGAGGAGAATTCTACCACATTATATCCACAACTTCAAAAATAGCTTATTCAATTTTATTATTTCTTTAGAAAACATTGACCATCTGTGTGATATTCATTTGTATCACATTGTATCGATGATCTAGAATATTCCCTAGATGCTCAACATAATGATGATCATTATCTAGTGGTATGACTTCAGAGTTATGTACATATTATATATTATGTATGTTCATCCTCAGGATTGATAAATGAAGAAATGAGGGACTTGATAGGGGATTGATGATGGAACCAAATGATAAGATATTGTGCTAATACGATAAAAAATTTAGAACGGAACAATATATATACAGATCAAGATTAATGCATAATGTAGGCACAATTCCATCCTCTAGTTATTCATTTATCAATTTCCAAATCACTTTTTACGCTATGAAATGATGATTAATTTTTCATTCTTAATAGACTAAAATTAACTTCAATGAATCAAAATTAAAATTAAAGAATGATAGTTAATTCATTCCATATATAGTTATCATCAAATTTAAAACAAATATACCAAGTTATCTAATATGGATAAATATTTATATGATAAAATAACAAAGTAATCTTTAAAACCCCGTCAAGAGTTAAACATACACCATTCCAAAAATGATTAACCTTAAGAATGTTCCAAACTCATTTTTGTTGAAGGTCACTATATTTAAAAAAAATAGTATTAATCCTCCCAAATATCATAGTGCAGTTATAAAATATCAAACATAGAATATGTAAATAACATGTTCATATATTCTCATGAAACATATTAACAACCAGAATTACCTAGAAAACCATCAATGAAATCATACATGCTTTCTCATTCATTAAATAAAACCATTTATTATTTAATAAATCCCATGGATCCAATAATCTATCAACACTATTATTCATAACACAAACCAATTTTTCATCAATTAATTATTGAGTTCCATGGTCATCAAAACGATCCAATTTACATTATCCATATCAATAATCTCATTATCCCAAAAAGACATCATTATCTCAACACCAATAACATATTAAGGGATATATATACCTTAATATTGTTTTTATGTAAAATATCACACTTCCATTATATAAGTACACTATTTGGTGAATACTGTTCAACATATTCTTTGGAATTATTAATAAATAACATTTTTAGAATTGTATATATAAATTTAATGATTCATATTAAATTATTCTTCAATTACAATGTAGAAAAAATAAAATAATTATAATTCATTTTTAAAAAAATAACTAGGCTTTAACATATTATTATTTAACACTTTATTCCTTCCATATGTCATTTTTAGTCTATTTAACATTAGCAACAAAATCATCACTCGTGGTACATTTATTTTCTTCTTCGTGATATTCCCCTAGTACATAGATTTTCATAATGATCATACATCCTACAAAAAAACTATTCATCCATTGATGAGGCCTCAGGTGAACCATTATTATTATCCTTCTTCTTAGACAAACAACTAATTTTCTAAAGAAATTACATAATCTATGAATTTATTCTACACACATAATACATATTCACAATAATTTCGGTAATTTCATTGAATTAGTCTTCCTTAACTCTTAACATATATGAAAACGAATCATATATTCTCGATTGTCTTCACCCCCGAAAATCATATAGAACACCATCCTTCAATTCTTCGGTGAGTCCACAAGTTGGTTTAGGAGACTTTTTTAATCATATGTCATGATAAATGATTGTATATCCTCAAAATATTCATTACTCCAACCATCATCCAATTTGGTTTCCCACCAACACAATTTATATCACATTTAACATTATCCTAGTTCCTTCTCATTATTACCATTCAGTAAAACCAAAAATCATAGTGTGATAAATAATATTCTTATTAGAAAACATCATAGTGTTGAAAAATTATCTAAAGGAGGTCCAAATCATGACATAATAATTTAAATATATGTTACACTAAGTATAAATTAGTTCTCCCATGATTGTCATCTATTCCAATCCATCATTATTGTTTGTTATTAAACTATGGATTACCAAAATCATAACCCTTAGGATTGTCAAAATAGGTGCACAGTAAGGGAAAACACACTATCAACTAGAATGATAGACATTATATACTCAACAAACTATTCTTGAGGTTCTATCACCTCAAAGAAACTATGTCAAAACATCATCTCCTTTGAGTATCCTTGATGGGATGCATTTATACAAAAACCACATATTATCTTCACTACCTTAATTTTAGGATTGTTATGCTATACCTATGCTTATCAATAAGATACTCACGAATTTTTTCACAACAATGTTTCCACATAATAACTAAACCTTTACAGTAATATTTAATATATATAACCAGCATTTTGATATATAAATATCTCAACACTTTAGATGAATAATGATTATGTTACACAACAAAATAGTCAATTACCATAAAGGCTTAGTGTCTTTGGAAACATGGAAACATAAACACATTGTTCATAACTAGAATACAACATCAATCAATAATTTCTTCATAATTATCACCCTTTATAGACATATCATACATAATTCATTTCATCATGACTTGGGAAAATGGAACATATGAAAGGGAGATCATAGATTCTTAGTAAAGGTAAACAAGGGACATATGTAAAAAAAATGAGCATAAGGGTATATGAATATGATTATACATTTTAAAATGATACCCTGCATTTCAGAGATCATAATATTGAGATATGAAATAAATACTGGAAGGTAAAAAAGACATGAATCATAAATTAATCAATGACCATGATCCATGATATCAAAAAATTGGAATAAAATATTGAATAATGTAACAAAAATAAGCGCTGAAAATAATTTTCATATCAGTAAAGGATATTTTCCCAAGCTATCACTATAGAATGAGGTCACTCCCCAAACAATCATAGTATTCAAGGTTCACTTCCGAGACTTCCATAGTAGATAAATACCCTAAATGAACTGGTTTAACTCCCCAATATAGTCATATTTATCTCATGAGAAATTAATTTTTACCCAATTCATTGGAGGGAGATATAAATCCCACTAATATTGGATATGATGTAACCAACATATTTGGTAATAATGTAGTGAATATTCGGGGTTATAATGTAACCACCTTCCATATATATAACATAACTATTGTTCTTGGTTATGACCTGACAACTTTCCTTGTTTATAATATAACCACCATGCCAATTTTAAAATGAAACCACCAATCACAAAATTAAATCCATACATTTGTGTTTCATAAAATTATAAAATATTCATCACATAGAAATCATGAAAATAAATGGAATTCATAAAAATTTCATCATAGTATAACATACAGAAAAGATATATTTTTTATAAAAATTTAATCATTTCATTATAGAATAACCCTTGGAAAAAGGAACTAATTTAATAAGTATTTGATCAGCGTATAACCCTTCAAATAGAAATGAGTTTCGTAAAAAAATTCATCCTAAACATAAAGAATTAAATGAACAAATAATAATGAAATCATTGGATCCTTTTCCCACTAAATAATAAGTATGATATAATCATGGAATCTTTGATGGGAAAATATTTTTTAAAGATAACATGGAACATTTCTTGATTAAAATATCCTTTCAACTTTGAAAATCTACTTTTAAAAAATAATGATCATAGAACATTTTATAAATTATATTCTTTGAAATTATACTTGAAATTTTTTAAATTATCATTTTATGAATTAATGTTCATGAGAATAGAAAATTAATTTCATGTTGTACATGTTACAAAATACGACTTTCCCATTTTTAGTAACAATCCAAATGTGCCTTATTCATAAGACAACAGGAATATTCCTCTAATAATATTTTAAAAATTCAAAAATAGGTAAACATGATTGGATAAAATCATGGGATAATAATAAAAAAAAATTAAACTAATATTTGGAAAAAAATTTGATGTGAAAACATTTTCAATTGAAGATCGAAATAAAGTTGGGTTTCCTTAAAAACATTATTTTGGAGTCTTTAGAGTGTAAAGAAAGGATTGTAAAAAATAATAACAACATTCTAAAATAGAAACCATATTAGAAGAAAATTAATGAGTTTCTTGAGAGATATAGAAAATTATATTATCATCATAAATATACTCATAAAAAATCATGATAAATAATTATATTATAACCTAAAATCACACACACTTTGGTATCATTTGAATCAAAAGATCATTTAAAGAAACAAATTTAATAAAGAATTATATATAATTAAAATTTATGTATTCATTATTTAACATTTCATATAGGATGTGTAAGCACCTCATAACATTAGATAGGTGTATAACATAACATATGTTCCAAAGGAGGCAATTTGATAAACAAATCCCTTACCTTATGTTATTCATTCCAAAATAGAGATATAGAATGATATATAATAAATATAAAATTATTATAAATCTTTTACAGGATTATAATCATAAATATTATATCATATATGCCGTACTTATACCCTTTTATCAATTTTTTTAATAATTCATTAATAAAATCCATGTTTCTTGTGATAACTGCTTCTTTTCTTCTTGTAGGTTTTTATTCGGTAGTTTTTGTCATTTTAAAAAGATAATAGCAAAATGATATCCCCAATTTTAATAATTATAAAAATATTATTATTTTAATTATTTAGACATTTAAAATAATTTAAAAATATAAATATTAAATGCAATAATCATGGTCACATAGACAGTACGTACGCATGAACATCATTTCCATTTTTCAACGGATGGAAGAAAATAATTTAAAATAATAATTAAAACATAAAGAATAATTATTATATCCCATATATTATATTTATTTTATAAATATATTTTTATTACTATACTTCAAAAACGTAAATGAAAAATACATTACATCAGCTCGCGATACGGCAGTTTGATGTACACATGAGCATCATTTTTCTTTACCTACATGTTGAATGTTAAAATTTTGAAGTGATATTATAATTAATGAATAATTTATAATTCATAACTCTAACATATATTCCTTAAATATATCTTTACAACCTTTAATGTATATCATAATTGAAAAATTAATCATATTGCTTCACGAGGCGGTATTCCGTCGTACACAAAATTAACAATTTCGTTTCCCATATGAGGGATGAGGAGACAAATATAGGAAATGAACATGAAATAGTCAAATATAAGTACTTGTGAGTGAATTTTTTTTATTATATTATCATCGTTTAAAAACATTTAAAAGATTTGGATGAATAAATATAGAAAAAACGTTCGTTTAATAATGATACCTCCTATTCTGATAACAACAATAGATTAAAACCAAAATTCATCATATAATGAAATTATGATCATTAATAAGGATATAGGTCACAGATAAGGATATAATTAATGTATTTAGGTAAGTAATATCTTAAATAATTGTGTTTTTAAGTGTGAATATGAGAGTATATGAGTTTTCCTTTTATAAGAGGAGGAGATGACACAATTGGATGTTTTGAAAAGAAAAAGTAGTAACCAAATTTTAAACCTTCCACAAGGATCCACAATGTTTCATTATTGAACATTATAATGTATAATGTTGAAATTTTTTAATGAAAGTTTAATTTTACATTTTTTAGGTCATTTATTACCATTATATTTTTACTTTAACCCTTAGTAAACCGAATTTCATCTTAACCGTGATAACTTCATTTCAGTATTTTTAATATTCATTATGTTGACAAGTTATGTTGAACATAATAGATAATATTATTTATGATGATTCAAATTATAATATATTTTAAAAAATTAATCCCATATAACTTGAATAATTTAATATAACCAACAAGTGTGATGAAAATTCAGTTTTCTATGGATGATGTTTTTAAATTTATGAATAGTTTTTAAATAAAAGATAACATAAAATATATTTAAATGATCTATTAAACGGTGAACGTGAGTTAAAAATAGTGTTTTATTACATCATTCATGATTCAAAATTTCATGTATTTAGCTTATAATGTTAAATATTGTAATTTATCATATTACACTATTCACTAAAAATTATGGAATTTTTTAAAAATTATAAAACAATTTCCATATTCATTTTAGATGTGTAGATTATAAAAATAAATCCAATTTATGAATTTTTTTAAAATATTATAAGTTTTATTTTTTTTAAAAAAAAATTCTAAATTTAATTGAAAAAATACAGATTTTAATATTATGATCAATTTTTGACCCTTTGAATAATTACATATTTTCCAATAAAATTATCTTATTATTGTGGGAAAATATGATATTACATTATATATATATTATTGAAATAAAATTTATTTTATATAAATATATAAATTTTAAAATTGCAGTTAAAATGATTATGATTTAAAAAATTCAAATAATTAATATATAATTTTAAAAAAAATACTTATTTTTCCATATTATAAATATTCCATGTATTAATTTTTTGTTAAATTTCATAAATATTATTTTAAAATTCCATAATTCATGTAACTATTATAAAAATAAATTTTCTGTTACTAACAGGAAGATTACTAATCCTATAGTTGGCTCACTATTCAAATGGCCAGATTACTATTCCAACATTCAGATTATTAATGGTCATATAGGATCTATAAAAAACATGAATAACTCATATTTTAGTCACTCTCCATTCACTTATATTATGTGTCATTGTTATATTTATTTTCATTTTTAGGATGGATATTCTGTGACTAATATTTTATATTATATCAATTGTGATATTTGTGAGACAAGTTATTTTAGTGTAACGAGCATATCCATATTTTCATATTTTAGTTATCTTATATTCTATTTTCATCCCATTATAATATTTTCATTTATTATATCAATTTATATTAAAAAATTTTATGTTCAAATTAATATAGTAAAATTTATTTGATTTTTTCATTCAGTGCATGTGAAATATATTTTGTTATAAATATGACATCATTATGAGAGGGAAAATTTCATTGTTAATATTCTGGGATGATACATTTTTCTTAACATAAAATAATTCTCCCTAAAAAATTTATTTTACGTACTATGGTGAAAATATTTGGGGGTGCATTGCATTTATGGCTTCCTCCAGTTTTCATGTCTCCTCCTTATACTTATGGTTATTCCACAGTATTTTTACTAAGTGAGTTATCATATGGTGTATGATTTTAACCATATAGTCCATCATCTTCATCGTTTAATCCTCAATGGAGAAATATATTTCCATCTATACCACCTATGAATTCAGTATATTTGAGGGATATAGTAGGTGCTTCTTCCAAAGGGATACATGGAATATGTTTTGTATATGAGACATAGATTTTTGGAGTGATAGTCAATAATCCAAGGCTCTAATGTGATGAAGAATCTCAAAGGGGTAAATATTTAATAGATTTAGAATTCCATTATTCATAAATATCATGACTCTCTTCCATGTGGATATGGGATGTAATTCTATATATTTGACCTCAAAATCTAGATCTCATCAACAAATATAGACATATCTTTCTTATTGAATTTGGTACACTATAATATTTTGTTTAATGGTCTTTTCAATTTTAAAATATCCATAACTATCTCTATTTCTAGCACCCTACATAAACAATCATCGCCCCAACACATAGATGTTCTATATATATTCACATATATGGATTCATGTGGATTGATATGGATAATTGAGTGAATGATATCATTTTGGGAGAACTCAATTATAAGAATATTTTCATTTCATCTTTCTTTTAATTCATCCGAGCATACTATAAAAATTTCATATAATGTCTGGACTGTATTATTAGATTTTCAATCATTTTTTGGGTGATAATTCATATTAACTTTTAAATCAGTGTTTAGTATTGATTGGTGATTCTTTGAAAAAATTTAGGTAAATGTGGGAACTCAATCAGATACAATTGATAATGGTATTCCATGCAACCTCACCACTTCTCTAGTGTACATAATTTAAAGTTTATTGAGTGATATTTAATCTCGAATTGTAATGAAATGAGTATTATTTGTAAGATTGTTCAACATAACCCATGTATAATTTTTTCCTCTGGATGTCTTCAGAAAACCAGTGAAAAGGTCCCTGGTGATGTTCTCTTATTTCCATGTTGGTATGGGTAATGGTTTCATTATCCCCTTAAATTTTTGCCTCTATTCCATTACATGATGGAATACCAATCAATTGGATGTATATTCCATGATCTCTTTCCTCAATTTTTTCCCCATTAGTTCTCATGGAGATCTCAATACATCTTTATGATTACATAGTGGATAGAGAATTTTGTGCTATGTTTATCATTAAAAATAACCTTCTTTATCATAGTATTTGATGGTACCCAAAGTCATGAGTAGAATTTTACAACTCCCTCTTCATGATTTTTTAAATTTGTGGATTTCCAATTAATTTTAGATTCTACCTTCTTCCAAACAACCATGTCATTTCTTTCAGAAACCTTTATCATCTCCATAAGGGATTTTTGAGAAATAATTTAACAAAAAATTATCATTTTCATTCTCTTATGATCCACATGTCTATATCTTTTATGTATTATAATATTACACCATTATCATTTCACATAATTTATAGGTTTATAGATCCTTTCTAATTAGATCATCTATCACATTATTTTATTTTATAGTATGATAGTTGATTGAGAATCTGTCATCATTGATTAGCTCAAAACAGTCCTTAATAGTTAATATTAAGATCCTTCTATGTGAATATATACATTAAGATCTTATAATCTATACATATTCCATAATGCATCCCATTGAGACAATGCCACTATATTTTTAATGTGAAGATCACTACAACCAACTCAAGATATTTCCTTGTATTGTTATACTCTTGAACATTCATCTAACTTGAGGTGTATGCTATAAATTAATCATTTTATATCAGTAATAACATATTCTCTTAATTAATGTGTCATTTTATACAATGAAATGTTTCACATTTTTGGTAGGGAATGTACTCGTGTAGTGATAAACAACATTTTCAATTCTATGAAACAATTTTTGCAATAATTGGTTCAAAACAACATTAATTCCTTAGAATTAATCTTGTTTAATGGGTTTGAAAATTATTAGAAAATCCTAAAAAATCATCAATAATACCTATCTAGTCCATAGAAACTATGAATCTCCATTACAGATGTTGATATCAAATGCACATTAATTTACATTTTCTTAGAAGGGTCCCAAGATATCCCTTGGATGGTGATAAGTTTCCCTAATAATGTATCGTCATCCATCAAAAATCAACATTTACTATACTTTGCATATAGATTATACTTTTCACTGTCTTTAGAAGAATATTAGAATAATCATCATGGTCCTCCTTTCTTTGTGAGTATATCATAATAAAATATTTTAAAAACTACCAAAATTTTGATAATATATATTTTAATGAAATTATATATTAATTCCCAGAAAATATCAAGATTGTTATTGAGTACGAAGGTAATACCTATGAACTCGTGGTGTTGATACCTTGTTCGAAAGGTAGTGGTGGGAATATCTTCCATATTAAAATTTAATTTATGATTTCATGATAGAAGGTCCACATTAGATATTTATTGATAACCAAATATTTAATTGAAAAAGTCATCTCTCTGTGGTAGGGGATACTTGTTCGTTATCATGATTTTGTTTAGTTCATATTAATTCATATATAGGCACGTTAACACATCCATATTCATTACTATGAAGACTGACATGCCTCATGGTGAAGAAGTCATGTTTATAAATCCCATTTTAGATTATATTGTAACTAAATCATAAGTTCATCTAACTCAATAGTGTTCATTCTATAAAGATTCATTGATATGGATGGATATTTAGGTATAGGGTTTATTTTTGTTCTTCTCTCATTGGTCTATGATGTCTTAAGTAATTTAATTTTCACCGCCATCACTCCTCATCTAGAGGGTGGGGGGTTGCTACAACCCTCGCCATTTAACTCCCCTTACAGCCATGTCCTCTCTTCCCCTTCCCTGGAAAAACTATTAGTCTGATGTCCCAGTTATTAAATTCATTTTTTCATTCTCTCTCACTTTAAATTGGGACTTCATGAGGCATTGACCAGTCCCAACTTCTATATAGTGGAATCTTCCAGTAAAAACTTTTATTTAGTCAACCCCTTTGACCATTTTTTCTTTAATTTTTGGGATCTAAAAGAGCACATGGTCATCAGTCTGCTAGATCCTCTTTATATCCTCATTCAATAACATTCATAGGAAGATATGATTCTTTCCTGGTATTCTGTAAAATTTTCTATTAGAGGATTTTAGTTCCCCCTATTATGGTGGAAGTATGACATTTATTCGACTCATTATCCATTTAATAGTCAATTTTAGGTATGATTTATAGGACTCCCTATACTACCTCAATATTATTCTATACTCATGGTGTTTGGTAATTTTGTTGGAGGATTTATTTTTTTGATGATAGATCTTGATCCCTATGTCATCAAATATTTCATGAAATTTTCATTGAAATAGACTTTCAAAACATTCTATTTGTTTTTTGTGACTTGAGATTGAACAAGAGTTTTGGCTCAAGAAAGAAATGATCTTTGAACATTTTGTGGATTTCAGACTCATTGCAAATCATGTAGGCCTCCTTTAACAATATTTTAGATGTTCAACAATGGGTAATCGATCCATTACTTCTCCTATAAACTTTATGTATGGAATCCCTTATTTGTATCTTAAGGTCATTGATATTTCTCATGCATTTTTTCAGATCATGGAATAAGTGGTGATTATATTGGTAGGATATATCGACAGTGCCATTACATCATGGTATTTGTCTATGTTCCCCACTCAGCCTATTGCGCCCTTCACCGACCACACCATCCATATGAACATATCCTATGATAATGATGTGGCTTCCTTCTCAAGGGTTCGTGATACTTGTTCATTGAATAATCATAAGTTTATGTTACATAGAATATGTCAGGATGGTTGTTCATGTGATGGGAATAAGGGTCTTTAACTATAAAAACATTTAAAGAAACACCCAGATAAAGATTTTTGTGATGTTCATAAGCCACCCTCTTGTGATAGAATTAGTAAAGTTATTGTTTTTGGTAATGGTTCTCTTAACTTCTTTGTGGTTGATGTTGAAGGTGACTCACCCCTTGTGAAGAAATGATTTATTTGGAGGAAGGAAATGTAGAAAATCATCCCTTATGTGGTGTTATAGATGAATAAGTAATCGATAATGATAATTCAATAGAATTGTGGTCCTATTATCCAATGGTAGATTATATTTTTGAAGAGTACATTTGATCATTTTCATAGAAATTAAAAAACACAATTATAGATTTAGATGGTTTTATTCAGTATATGCAGAAGTCATAGAGATGGAAAGACACTATAATTTTTTTTTTCTTCTAATTAAAAGTTCCTCAAACGAAGATATCCCTCTCCTACAATGATCTAATGGTGTTGCTAACAAACTTATGAGTAAGTTACAATTTCTTTTTAAGAATGTTGACATATGAGCATACAAGGTGACTGATACACAAAAAGAGAAACCAGCTACCTCTATTCCATTGAATGATGAAAATAATGATGTCAAATCTGATGATACTGAGGAGATTCTTAATCAATTAAATGAAGAAATTCATAAGGATACTTTAATGATAAATTTTTTAGAGGAGGAGGCTCGTAGAATGTTTGTAAGACTGTTGCACATTTATTTTAAAGAAGAACAATCCTCGTTGATTGATAAATTGAATATGATATTGATACCCATTTAAAAAAGTGTAAAACTAGTTTGGAGGATCATGTGGTGAACTAGGATATTACTGCTTTTCACATTGAGGGTTTCATTAATGAAATTATATAAATAGAGGTCACCTCAATAGAATGATGACTATTTAAGGTAAAAATTTCAAAATGCTATAAATTTCATTTGAATAGATTGATAATTTCCGATGAAGCATCAATTTTTCTATATTATGAGAATTTATGATTTCCCACTTTTTAGATAAAATTTATTGTGAAATTATATTATTTATATGGTGAGGTGAGTACGTATCTATGTATAAGATCAATTTAGATCTCATCCACTTAGTCTACAGGGAACTAGAAAACTCATTAGAGAATACATGAATATAATCCCTTGCAATTGGAATGTATTTATGATTGACTCTACCTATTAACTCAATCATTTGGTCTATATATAATTTCTTATAAGCTAATAATATCCGCACCGGATATGATGATTGCAATGAAAATTTATATACATCCTTGCACTTGAACAATATTGAATGATGAATCGGGATATAAAGAGTGATCTCTCTTTCTTCAATTAGTTGAGGTTACATTTATATAATGATATAAAATTCATTTCAAATATATAATCAAACTCCACTAAATGTTGTAAGACAATTTTTTTGGGTTGTTAATTACAAAAACATTAATCGAGGAGTAATATACATGGGAATCAATATTCACTCCATTTTCTATTCTCGTAGATAGATCTACCCCTTTTTTGAGGTGGTATTTTAATATTTGTATTGAACGTTCATGATATGAATTAATTTTTAAAAATATAATCATAAAGGAAATTTTAATCTCATTAATGAATATTGAGAACAAAATTCACTATTTCATTTTTTTTCTAGTCAATTACTATATCCAAAACAATCTACCGGATGATAATACTTAAACTAAAAACAAATAATAATTGAAACTATGAACGTAGAAGTACTAACTCAATAATAACACATATATCCTAACATAAGTGTCTCTAGGTTCCAATATATTTTATCCATGGTAATAATCACTTTTATGTGCTATAACCCAACAATATATTTAATTTCTATATAATTTTTCAATAAGTGTTTTCAATTTTTCCAAAGAATATATCCAAGGAGTATAAAATTAGGTTCTCAATAAGGACCCATTATTTTCCAGTAGGTTTCCAATGATATAATACCAAATATTTCATTATTAAGGATAGTACCTCTAGGTACAACTTTTCTAAATCCACATCCACTTATATTAGCCAAACAATGATGTAATTTCATGGAAACCACTCACCTTATACATGACTAAAATTTCAGGATATGTTATACTTCATAGAGCAATCCTTAGACTTATCCATAAGATTATCACTAGTTTATTATAGTATAAATCCCCAAATATATCCTTACATTCATATGATACAATATATAGTTACCCAAACCATTTATACATATTATTAAATGATATTTTATAGAAATATTCATTAAATACTACTAAATGATCGACATACCATGTTTTTTTAAGTGACTATGTTCATATAAGAACAATAATAAACAAAAATAATCCATATTTATTTTAATATACATAAGGAAATCAAAAATCAAATTGAAATCCTAAAATTATATAGGATAACCTGGGGAATACATAAAATAAAGGGTTGTGTTATAAAATCTAATATGGGAATAATTATTGTAACGAAGAATAGAATTTGAATCAGAAGGCATAACTTGATAACATAAATGAAAAGGCTCATAATAATACATATGGAGTCATAATATAAAGATACGAGATTTATAATATCATGGAAACATAGTATTTTTAATTCTATGTATAACCTGATATTGTCATAAGTCATGGATAATTTCTAATACAACATCTCATGTTGGACAGAGACCCATCTTTTATTATTTTTACTCCCAAATCCCATATTTAACAGCTCACGAGAAAAGAAAAATACCAAATTCACAAGAATTATATATGGGTACACCCATAATAACATTCAAAAACATATGCACGCCATAATGGTAATGTAAAAACATGTCTAAAACAATGTAATTTCCCATTGAATGAAACATGATTCAGAATCATGTAGAAATAAGGGAATAATTAAAGAATCTATTAACCCATTAAACGAAGGGAGTATAGTCTATGTATATATTTAATTTAGAAATATATATATATGTATATAATAATTCATATCATTAATGACTGAGAGTGAAGGTGAGTTAGATAGAGAAAGGTCATAACTTAATGTAAAGGGTGGTTTAGAGTGATCCCTTACCTTAAGTTCCAGAATCACTCTATATTTACACTTAACATATAATATAATCATATTAGATTAATTAATTAATTAATGAAGAAATATATAAATCTTTATATTTTTTATAATTACATTATTAGGTCTATTTAAAAACATTTAAATTAGATATTATGTTTAATTTCTCTTTTCTATGGGCACACGTTACATGGTTCCATTGTCAGATCATGCTTGTATACATTGAAGGATATTTTAAAATGGGAATGAAACTCTAGAAGTTCTGCGAAAATGTATTAATTAATATAAAGAACTAGAAATGGTCCTACATTTACTTTTTACTTCCAATATATGGATGGTCCATTTAATAAAAAATTTATTGTAAAATGGTCAGTTTAATTTGGCAGTTTAACGGTCCATCATGAACTAGTTTACCTTTATTTAATACTTGGGCCATATATTATTTTCATACTATATGAAAAATATTTAATATACATTTATAATTGATTTAAAAAAAATTATATGTTAATTTAATCCTTCCATAATGGTTGTAATGGAAAACTAAAATTCATCTTCCATGGATGCAGTGAACCAACATATTACAGACAGTGTATTCATTTTTAGAATAAGTGGATGAGAGAAAATCATAGATGATAAATATTCCTTTAAAAAATTTTATTTAATAATATAAATATGATTCTTGTGTTATAATGACCTATTTAATGTAAATATTTTAGTGGACGAGGAGGAAGAAAGAAAATAAGAGACTCAATTTGGGGTATTACATTCTCTTTTGGATATATCCTCATAAGAGAAACCTTGGACTACTATTTCAATGAAACCAGAATAACTAGGATGTGAGGGAGATTATTTTTATGTGTGTTCATTATATATTTATCAACATTCATGTCTTCAATTTTTTTATGATAATGGGTAGTGGGCTGGTATTTATAAGGGGTAGAGAGAGGTGTTTTTGAATATTATATTCATTAGTTTTCTTATTTGGACTCACGAATATAAATTGTATTGATTCATGTGACTATATATATAAAATGGATCATGTGATTTGTAACTAGTTCTTTATTACATCATCACCAACTCAAAGATTCAAGTATTTATATTATAATGTAAAATACGATATTTTACCATATTTCACTTTTCACAAAAAAATCAGATTTTTTTAAAAAATACTAAAATTCAACCCTAACCATTTTTTGATGTGTATATTTCAAAAATGATATCCATTTTATGAAATATATATATATATAAGATAAATTAAAATTTTTAAATTAAATCATTATTTTGTTAAAAAATCAATTTTAAAATTATGAACAATTTTGTAACCCTATGAAAAATTGCATAGTATCTCATAAAATTATCTTAATATTATAAAATAATTATATAAATTTATATATCCATATTATGAAAAAAAAAATTATTTTAAATCATTATAATTTTTATTAATGAGAAATCATGAAAATTTTATTTTACAAAAACAAAAACACATAATTTATCATTTCTAAAACATGTATCTATTATCACTATAATATAAATATTACATATTTAAATTTTTTAACATACCTAAATAAAATTCTACATTCCATAGTAAAGGTTACTATTCTAACAGCTAGGTTACTATTCCTAATAGTCAGATTACTATTCCAATGGTTGGGATTCTATTTCAATTTTCATATTTCCATTCAATAGATTATATTTATAATGAATATATGGGTACTATAATACTTATAAATACATCATATATCATTCATTATTCTATCACATATATTTTCTCTCATGATTATATTTATTTTCATATTTAGGATTAACATATTATTACAAACATATCATCTCATTTCTAATTTGTTATTCGTGGGTGAAGCTATTCTAGTTGATCGAGAAAATTAACATTTTCATATTTATATTATAATATTATTTTCAATTCAATTCTAGTATTTTAAAATATGATTTATATTTTTATTATCAATGAATAATGTTGAAATTAATATAATAAAATTTGCCTATTTTTATCATGTGTTTCTTTTTTATTATATTATATTACTAAATATGGAATAATTATAGGATGGAAAATTCAATTGATAATATAGTAGTTAATTTCAAAAGTGAAAACACAGTTAAAAACTCTAAGAACATTAACACATCGTCTCTTATAATGACCAGGTTACCCAATCTAGAAGCACCCAAGATGCCTCTTCTTTACATAGGATGATTTTCCATACTCAAAAAAAATTCTATGAATAAAAAAACTAGATAAATCCACATAGACAACAAAAAATGAGGCTTTCTCCACTAATTTCTGATTTTATAGCTTCTGGTCAACAAACAAGTCCCTTTTAATCCCCATCATATAGTAGGTTAGACATGGTGTTGACATGACAACTCCGAAGTCTAGATGAATACCTACATTAAAATAGGGATCCATATGGGAGTCATCAACAATAATCTTAGGTGTGAAGAATACTAAACATGAAAATTTCATGGGAGAATTCTCATCAAATTTCATACCTAGACTATTACTCATGAGTTCAGAAGCTTTGTCCTTCTACAATTCCATGGGATATTTCCACTGAATAATGACTGACTTGATGAATTCCAAACAATAATTTATTATTGGTGGGGAGGTACCATGACTTCCAACCACTCCAATCTATGTCATTGAAATAGGGGACTGAAAATATGACCTTTAATGTTATAAGAGTGTTAGCGAAATAAATATTCATTCATATTATTTTAACCAACTAATTTCTTTAATAAACCCCATCACCTCCATAAATACGTGGAAATTTCATCAAGAAATTATTGATAGAATCAAAAATCTATAAGGACTCCATCTCCACAACTTAATTTGAAGATTGGGTAGAGTTATGAATTATGAAATTTCACTTATGGAAGATATGAAGTCCTACATCAAAAACAAGACTAATTATTGGACTTTCTACCTTTAAGGGAAATTTTTAAGAGATATTTCTGGACATCATGAAATAGATGTATATAAAATCATGCGTAAGAAAAAACCCAAGATAGAACAATGATATAAATAATATACTTTTAACAAAATATTAAAATAAGTTTTTCAATACATCGTTATTTTAAGAAACCAATTGTTTTCACCATTTATAGAAATTTACACATACAATTCAAAACATGAAGTCTTTCGTTAAATCCATCACAAGTAATACATTTTAGAATCTCATGGAACTGTTTCCATAGCTTCAAGACATAATTATCAAAATTTAATTTCAAAACCACATCTATTTAAAACCCATCACATAACAAATTTTTTTTCTTCAACCACCATAAAAAACATTACATATGAGTCCTTGAAATTTTAATTCTAAAACCAAACATTTCACAAATTAATACTTTTGGTAATTGAAAACATTTTAATTTTAAAGAAAATAAATGGAACAGGTGTATCACCCCAACTACAGAATCTCTATTCCAATGACTGACCTTATTACATTAGCATGATTACAATTTTACAGTTTTGAAAAATTGGATTAAATACATGATTCCCATATTACAGTAGAAAATATAAAATAAAACATTATACATAATCAAATGAAATAAAACATGTCTTTAAAGTACATTTAATGATTCAATCTTCATATCGTGTGTACAGGGAAAAAATAAGGATGGGATCAAATTCTTAGTAAGGGTATATAAAATGAATGTAATAATGAATAAATGATCATAATAAATATGAAAAGTTAAGAAAATGAGAACATATTCAATATAAATAAGTGTACAAGCCATGACCAATATGTCATGATATATAACTGAATGAAATTCCATTTAATAAATAAACAGATAATGAAATGTATCCATAGATAATGTCAAAGAAAATATCCCATGGACAATAATAATAACTAAATTCTAAATAAAGTCAATTATTAATTGTTATATGTAATTTTCCCCCCGTAATATTATACCTTTACCATTAATATCTATTCTGAACCATTTTTAAACTACTCTAATTTAACCAAATGTTTCACCTCATTAGAATAACGATGAATTGAAGGCTTTACATTAACAAACCCAAACCCTGTTAATGAATTTTAAAATAATTTCTCATTGCAGGAAATAATCATATTATATAATAAATAATGTACCTTTTCAAATATATTTATTAAATGAAAGATATGAATTTATCAATAATTCCACAGTTAATCAAATAATTATCAATGTGAGCAGCATATGTAAAAATGGTATATGGATTATAAAATATTAATATTAATTGAATGAGAATGTTTATATTTAGGAAAAATATTATATTCTATAAAAATTATCATAATAAAGTTATTTTTTCAATAGAATGTTTATAATCTAAAAAAAATTATATTGCAATGATCACATTTACAACATTGTAATTTTTAAATGAAAACCTCTGGGAAAATATAGTTCAAAGTGATACTTAAAATAAAATGATGAGTCATATGATCATTATATTAAATGAAAAATTGGTAGTATATACACTATATTAATGTGAATAAGTTTATAATAACAATTAAGCCTTAATAGAATTTTAATTGAGATGAAATCCCCAACATTGATTCTGACTTTTCACACATGACTTTATATAAAAGAATAATATTTTACTTTTAATTATTTACATTCATGAGATCCTTTTTCATCTTTATTATTACATTTATTTAACTTATTACAATTTTTTATACAATTACGTAAATAATTAACATCCTGTTGGGTGTTTTTATCAAATTCAATTGATGTGTCGAAAATGACTTTGTTAGGATAACTATAGTCAAATGTGTAATAATAGAAATATATCCAGGATAATAATAATTTCATAATTACCATATTTATATATTTTTTATTACAATAAAAAAATATTTAATGGTAATTATTAAAAATGAACGGATGTTACCATTATGGAGATGATATGCCATACGTACTCATGAGTAACATTCCCATTTTTCAATTATTATTATGGAATGATGGTAAGTAAGATATTATATTTAAATAGTAATGATAATTTCATAAATAATTTTTTTTTAATCCTATATTAATATATATATAATTAATTTTATGTGGAAGGAATCACGTCACATCGAGGAGAAAGTAGTCCACACATCCATGAAAGACCTTATCAGCTTTTTTAGACCGTGAATAGGGTAATAAAGAAAATGGTATATTATATATAATGAAGGGTAATTATGTAATTAATATCATATATATGATTTTTATTTTATTTGTGTTTAAAAAAAAACATCCTTTATAAATTTAGTTTCATGTTTGAATATTTTACATTGCTTTGTGTAAGAGTTTTCCCACACACCCCAAATGATGTTATCGTATTTACAAAAAATTGAAAGAATGAAGGTATGTTTTATATGAAAATTAAAAAAGTATTAAGAAAAGAAATATCATATATATGTTACAAAAAAAATTTCTCCATCATAATTCCAAATCATTATAGGTGGTAATGAAAAAATGAGTGATAATATTTCGTTAGGTTATTGTTCTCCGTAAAGACAAATGATTAATTTCTCACCAATTTGATAGTAGTTTGTGTAGGTGTTGGTTGAAAACATATCATTAACACATGTAATTATATTTTTGTTGCTGATTTTAATATATAATTATGGAACAATAATAATATAATTTTTTAATAAATAAATAAAACGAAATTGATCTTTTAAAAAGTTTTCCTAATTTTTAGGTAACTCTAAATAGTTTGCATAAAACAATCATTGCTTTTATTTCTTATCAAAGTAATTCATTATGTATGAGGTTAAAAATAATTGTGAGATTATTTTTTAAAGGGTTTTATGATCCAAATATCTTCATAGGCGTGAATAAGTGGTATGAGGGATTTCATTTTAATAGTGGAGGTGGAGTGATATTCTTATTAATATAAAAAGGTAAAATCGGTGAAGAGGTCTCCCTTACATAATGTGACTAAAATAATGAATTAAAAGTAATAAAATGGAAGATATGGTCTACATATTTCAATAAAATATTTTTTCAACATGTGTTTAGGTTATTCTGACACGTACGTTTAAGGTTTTGTCCCTTATAAATCATAATTTTACCTTAATTGTTTTGTTAATTTTAACTGTATTAACTTATATTTTTGGTCAAATAATAACTTTAAAATTATGAGGACTAAATAATATTCTACGTAGAAATATTGAATAATTTTTTTATATTCCAGTCATATAATTAGAAATAATTAATTTAAATTTAATCCTACGAATTTGATAAAGAAGTATGATTTTAAAGAGAAAATGTCCTAAAGTTCTAAATGTTATTATATCTAATTTCTATGGGAAATTGATTCCAATGAACTATATTGGATTAATTTTTTTATAATAAATCATTGATATAATATTACTTTTCACAAATTAAAATTATTACTTAGATATATAAATAAATTATATGAAAAATCTTTTTTCAATTAAAATTTTGTATTTTTTGGTATTCATTAAAAATGAAAGTATACAGATAAAAACCAAAATATGACTCTAAGGTAATTTTTTCAAACCAATTTAAAAAATGACGTTTTTTAGACATATAAAATTTATAAATTAGATAAAATTAAATATTAAAATAGTTTCAAAATTAAATTGTGGTAAAATTTCCACTATTAAAATATAGATTCTTATACACAATATTGGGTTAATTCTTATCAAATATATTTTATGAATGTGAAAAATATATTATTCAATATTTATTAAATATTTTTAATTAATATCATTCAAAAAATTAAATTAATCTAATTTATTAAGATATAACATATTTTTTTAGCAAAAAATAGTTTTCTATAAAAACATTCATGTAACATTCAATAGGCTATTATATTCAAATGTAATTAATTTGTAACCAATGAGTTAAACCATCTATTGTTATATGTTAATTAATTTTATTCGTAACTATCAATTTCATTAATATTTTTTATCATATCATATATAATTATAATATCTTAATAATATATTATTTTTGGTAAAATTTATTCTTGTGTATAATGAAACTACAGAAGTAATTGATTCTTATATGTAATACAAGATAACTCATGGTTTCGTGCATTACAATCTAGAGAATGAATTTTTTAAAATTAATAAAAATATAATATTTTTTTTGGAAATTATATTCATTTATATTATAGGTTGTGTGTGTCATACAAACTATTTAATACAATTTTCTTACTATATAATTTCATGTTGTTACATTCTCTTCACCTTAATTAAATTGTATCCATTCAATATAAACCAGATCTATATATTTGGGTGTTTAATATTTTAAAATACATTTTTTGAAAAATAATCATCTAAAATGGGGTCTATAACACATATTATCAATAATTTATAAATTAAAATACAAATTTTACCACACAACTATGCTTTTAAATAGTATAAAACTATTGAAAACATGGACAAGACAAGGAAATATAATATCATGTTCTGATAGATAGGGATAGAAAAAATTTTAAATTGAATTCTTATAACTAATAGTCCTTTGATAAAATTTATGGAAAAGTTCATTGATATCTTAAAAATGATGATAATAGGACATAATTATTGTTTCAAGACCATTTTCCTAGAGTTGGGGAATTATTTCACAATCTAATAATATAAGTAAATATATTTTTATTTTTCGAAAACACAATATTATCCCTTGGTTGTGTCTCAAAATATTTCTACATAATTTCATAGAACTGGTTACATCACATGGTGATGTCATTCAATAATATATAAACCCTCTTTCTAAGATAAACATAAACCATTTCATAAATTGTCAACCATTCCAAATTATTAGAATCTATCAATTTAGAATCATTTCCATGGTATATTTTAGTACCCCATTAACTTAACACATATGAATCATCTCTTATCCCAAATGTCATTATCTCATCCTGATGAACATATTAATGATTATCTTTCCATCAACCATGTGTTTATCAAAAAGTAAAATTTCTACTAAATCAGATTTATAGGTTATCAGTGCCGATCAACACTAGGAATAAAATCATTGATATAAATGTTCTAAAATTCAATCCTTATACATTAATTAATACTTATAACTAGGATATCCTCAAAAAAATTAAAATATTTTTCATGGATCCAAATATAGGAGAAAAGTAATCCTTCCACATCAACTATATCAACTGGATAATCATGACATTGATCCCTTACCTTCTTCTTGAGTTAAATTCCCTTGATTCATGGGGATTCATTTTTATATTACACTATCTCTTTGAAAACATAGCATTGAATAACATCATTTTACATCTTCCATTTGCATAATTTTTCATGGTGACATTTCTCTCCACACATATAACATATTCCAATTCCTGTCAACCTTTTCCTTAGGTGATTCATTACACAGTTAAAACGTGTGGTAATATCCTTCTTTCTGTCATTCAATTTACACCTTATTTACATTTCCATATTTTTATTTTGTTTTTTACTTGTGAAAAATTAATGTGTGGTAATTCGTTCTCATTATTGATATCACATAAAATAATTTCATAATATAATGAAATAGTGTCACACATTGGAACCCTTTGGAGACATGGATTGTGTACATTAAAAATGTTGTCATGACCCGTACCCCGGGGCATGTTCCTTGATTACCCAAACCCGCCTTCCATAGGCCAGGGGCTAGCGACTAGCACCAATGGCGTAATTCCCAAAAAATGTGAAGGAATTGCCTTTATAACCTGTAAATGCACACAAAAGAACACACAACTAGTTACAAAACACTAACTAAATGAATTAAAAAAGGGTGATGAAAAGTAAAAAGGTACTATAAAAACAAGCACAAATGTAAAGTACAATGAACTGGAAGTAAAAGTACAATAGAAGAAATGAAAAAACAGCAGTTCGGTCATCCTCCGAGTTTCCTACTTGAAGGGTAGGTACTGATTGCCTCCTCCGCACTCCATTTCTGTCAGTCTCCTTTGGGTACCAACTGGTCGTAAGGTCTACCTCCGGGTACTATCCAGTCCTGGTTCTCTATACTTCAATGTGCTATGTCTGTCATCTACATCCAACACAATAAAGTGCCGGAATATCCTGTGTAAGGGTGAGTATAACGATACTCAGTAGGGACCTTGAGACCCTCAAGGTCTCAAAAATCCACCATGGATAAACCACATGTTAAGGAATCAACATATAACCCCACATAGGTATATGAATAATAAATATACCTAAGTTATTATGTAATACTTCTCAATCAAGGTGGAAAACACCAAAGCACTAACTCATCTCAACAAGGATTGTTTTTTATAGGGTTAGTATCAAGAAACATCCCAAAATAATTATCGAAACCTCGGTTTCTAGAGAACCCCTTCTCTATCGATTATCGTGGTACTACCACATCACACAAAGGAGCCACCCACTAACCATGGACTAGTAAGGTACACCTCTTATCGAGTACCATGGGTCTGCTGCGTCACACAAAGGCGCTCTTCACTGTAGGTCTGCCCCCACTCCCTGGCTTTCCCCCTCGTAGCATGCTGATGTACTCCTCCTGTCGAGTACCGTGTGTTTTCCACATCACTAAGCGTGATCCTCCATTGTGGGTCTGCAGCCACAACCATATGCTTCCCACTGGGCTAATAGAATCACTATGAGTCCCACAGACACCAGTCATCAGGTTTCAGCTAGCAACTAGGTCTCCGAACTCTGCTCCCTCATCACTAGAAGGATTCATGCCAGAAGATAGTATTCGAAACTCCTACTATCACGATGTCCCACTAAGATGTATCTCAAACATCCACCACGTCATAGGGGTCTCAAAGCAACCGACGGTGCGTCCATCGGTCGCCCGTTCTGTGAGTTTTTATCATTTTAGTCCCAAGGGCCCAGCTGGATTCGTGCACGATCCATCCTGACCGTATCTCAACTATACCTCAAAATCTAGTGGGATATACTCAAAGGGAACTTCATTCTTCATGTTTCCCAGGGCCTCTTATGGTTCTTCAAGAAGACGTCTGGTGCCAATGAAATGAAAAAAATAATGTAAAGGGTCATAGTGGGCCTCAGTCCACTCCGACCTGGTTGGACCGACCTGGTTCAGGTTGACCCGGCCTGATCTGTTAGGTCTGTCCTGGCCCATTGGGCAGTCCAGCCCATTAGGTTCGGTCCAGCCCACTGGGCCCAGCCCCGAAGGCAGCGAGGGGATGCAGAGTGCCATGAGGGTGTGGAATAGTCGTGAGGGCATGCAACGTACGTGGGTCAGTGTGAGGGCATCTCGGCTCGGACAGGAGGGATCTTTAAGGGTCACGACTCGAGGTAGCTTAAACTGGGGTCGTGGTGGCACGATTGGTGCAGGTTCGTCAGCCAGGGGCTCGGAAGGCCGGCAGGCCTAGAGGTGCGACCAGGGATGGTTCGGCTGGTGGTAGCACTGGCTAGTGGGCCAACACGGTCGGGGCGGATCGGGAGGCATGCATGGTTGGGTGTCTGTTCTGCTGAAACGCTAGGGTCATTGGGGCCAGTTCGGCCAGCAGACGGCGTGGCTAGTGCAACTCGGCCATGCTCAAGTCATCTCTATCAGAATAGCGGAAACCGCTTGGTGGTTTGGGCCTGGCGTTGTGAGGGTGTGTGACCAGTTCGATCAGTGGTAGCACAGAACACTGCGAGGGCGGTGTGGGTCACAGAAGATGCGGGTGGCAGGGATGATGCCTTTTTCACCTTCATCTCAGTTTTCACCATCCTCCATTTTGAAGAACATGAAAAAAGAGAATGGCGGAGGGGTCAGGTCATGTTGTTTTGGTTCGCACCCTCCACGTTTAATGTGGTATCATTTGGCTTAAAAGAACGAAGCACAAAAGACCCTCCCTCAATGATTAATCCCCAAAACCATAAAAGTAAAACATATGTGGATCAAAAAGTTAGAAGTTGATCAACATTAATTGTTTTAGAATTGAAGAATCATGGGAAAATAAAATAAAACAGAAAAAACCCCTACCTTGTTCATTGTTCGTCGATGTTGATGCGAGAATGTGGACGTCATTTCGTTGTAGACAAACATGACCTACGTTGAAGGAGGATCTGAGGAAGAAAGTCCATGTCGAGGTCATTCTTCATCGGTTGAGTGTTCTTCATCAGGAGCACATTCTAAGTAGGGAGCCTTGTACCAATATTCCTCCAAATAATTCCCCTCTCTAAAGATCCAACAAACTGAAATAACTTCCTCCAAATAATAAATTATATTTTTGCAATAATATTAAAAATGGTTGAATTGATTAAGGTAGAGATGACAGAGTCAATTGGTGTGTTGGAAGAATTAATGTGGTGGAAGCTCAAGAGGATCCATCACATTAGTGAAGGAGTTGAGATGTTTTACTCCCCCCATTAATAAGTTGTCGAGTGGTCCCCATTCCAAAATTCAAATTGAGAGGTATTGATGACTCAAGTGGTCCCCACCACTATAACCTCTAATGGGAGGTTACGATGTTGTTGTCCCCACCTAAAAATTCCACATGGTTGATTATAAAGAATAAAATTCCATAAAACGTTTTTTTATTTTATTTTATTATTTCCACGAAAAACCCAAAAACTAAATTTCACCCTCGACCAACTGCCTTTGAGGTGAATGTCTTCTTATGCGAATACTAGCACTACGAGTTCAATGGTGCCCTCATATTTCAATTCCGAGTACCAGTTCAAATGTTAAAAAAAATCCTGCTCGTACATTCACTTAACGTACCTGAAAAAAACTTTAGAAATTGAATACCTGCACATAGGTATTGAAATCATTCCCCTTCAATTTTCACAGACACATAAAATTAATATTTAATTAAAAAATAATTTACATGGAAATTATGAGTCTTTACATTTTCTCCACCTCATGGATGTATGTCCATGTAAGCCACCACTCAAACTAAGGGATCATGTGGAGGTACTGAGCACGCATCTGAGCCTCCCGCTCCCATGTGCTCTCCAGGAGTTTCCTATGCTACCAGAGAATGTGCGCCAGAGGCATCGACCGTCCACGAAGGACCTGCTCTTGTTGACCCTCAATCTCTACTCAAACCTTTGTAAAAGTCTCCCCATCGTCGATGTCCAAATCCCCATAGTTGATGATGTGAGAAGAGTCGTGCACATATCTCCTCGGCTGGGATATTTGGAAGACGTCGTGCACCCTATGAAACTGAGGTGGAAGAGCTAAGCGTTAATCCACCCTACCAAATCTGCTGAGGACATGAAAAGAACTAATGAATCTTAGAGATAACATGACGCCTCAGCCAAATCTATGTAGTCCTTGTCGGGGTGAGACTCGTATAAAGACGTGGTTTCCAACATCAAACTCGATAGTTATCCATCTGTAGACAACATACGACTTCTTCCTTCTTTATATAGTCTTCATCTACTCTTATTTTATCTGCACCTTCTCTGTGGTAGCCCATACCTTCTCTGGTCCTACTAGCACTGACTCCCCTGGGTTAGTCCATCACAAGGGTGATCTGTAGGATCTCCCTTATAACTCTTCAAAAGGTTCCATCCCTATGGTGGTGTGATTTCTTTTATTGTATGAAAACTTGACCAATGGTAAGTGATCCTCCCAGCTGCTACCAAATTCGAGGATAGAAGAACATAGCATGTCCTCGAGGGTCTGAATGGTCCTTTCAGTCTATCCATCCATCTGAGGATGGAATACGGTTCTCAAACAAAGCTACTTTCTGCAAGCCTCCTACAACCCCTTCCATAGTCAGGATGTAAAATGTGTATCACGATAGTAGAGAATCGTTGAACGTACTCCATATAGCTACACAATCAACTAAACATAGAGCATTCTCATGCTCTCTAATGAACTGTGCTCTATGATCGGTTGGAAGTGAGTCAACTTGGTGAGTCTATTAACGATCACCCAAAGACAGTCATGTTTCTTGGATGTATGTGGAAGTCCTATCATGAATTCCATCGATATACCATCTCACATTCAGTATGGGACGTCTAATTTTTGAACAAATATTGTTGGTACCCAGTGCTCCGCCTTCACATGCAAATAAGTGAGGCACCGAGAGACAAACTCTGCAACTTCTTTCTTTATTCCCAGCCACCAGTTTTGTCAACAGAGATCCTGTTAAATCTTCTCCACTCCTGGATGTAACTCAAGAAGGGTTGTGTGGAACTTTTTCAACACATCCTCATGAAGTGACATTTGTACCATGGTACGTCCTCTGAAGATGATTACATGCTCCCCACCTTCTAAAATTCCATCAGGTGCTTGTCTTGTGGATATCTAAGCACATCGTGTCTCGCAGTCAGCATCTCGATGCTTCTCCTCCCTGAATTGCTGAAGAATTGGAGGAGGGACTGTAATAGACTAACAAATACCTTCTCCAAATCTATACACAAAGGATATATAAGAAGCAGCTAGCTGCTACATTGATTCTCCTAGAAGTTTTATACCAAATCTTCTACTGAGTGCATCTTCAACAACGTTCCACTTCACAAGAGTACAGAATATCTCATTGTCATAGTCTTTGAGGAACACAAGATAACTTTGTTTTCTCAGGTCTAGGTTTTTCTAAAAGAAGATATACCTGAGAATCTAGTGACGACAGTATATGGTAAAATGCTCTCTCATTAGATAGTTTCCCCACATATTCATGGAGAAGACCACTATTTCTATCTCCAGGTCGTGGGTAGCAAAGTTCTTCTCGTGCTATCTCAGCTATAGAGATCCATATTCAATCACCACTCATTCCTGCATCAGGACACATAAAAATCTGGTTCCTGATGCGTCGTAATATATGACATACCGTACGCCTTCCTTTGGAATCCCCAATATGGGGTAACTAGTTAGCCTATGACTCAGCTCATGAAAGCTCTACTAGCATCTCTCTGACCAAACGAAGGGTTTCCCCTTATTCTTCATGGCTAAAAATGATGCTACAACTCTGGAAAAATCTGGATCTAATCTTTGGTAGAAACTAGCCTATCCCATGAAACTCCGTACCTCTATCACACATCTGGGTGGCACCCCAACAAGTACCGCATCAATCATAACTAAATCCACCTCAAATCCATCCTCTGATATGAAATGTCCAAGAAATTGAAACTCTAGGATTCAGAACTAGCACATCGACAGATTACCATAATGTTGTTTCTCTCCAAATATGTCCATTACTACCTGCAAATGATAGGCATGAATCTCCCCAGTAGTTGAGTAGATCAAAATGTCATCAATAGATACTATGAAAAAGAGATCTAGGTATAGCTGAAATATTCTGTTCATGAGTCCCATAAACACTACTGGAGTGTTGGTTACACCAAATTGAATAACCATGAACTCGTAGGGGTCGTACCGACATCTAACAGGTGTCTTCTTCACATCCTCATCTCGAAATCTGAGCTGGTGGTAGTCTAATTTGATTTCTATATTCGAGAACCATCTTTCTCCTTTCAGCTGATCAAAGTGGTCATCAATCCTTGGGAGTGAGTAATTATTCTTCATGTTCACCTAGTTCAGGCACCGATAGTCAACAAAAATCCTCAAGCTCCCATCCGCCTACTTGGGGAACAGAATATGGGCTGCCCAAAGAGAAACACTGGGATATATTAGTCTATTTTCTTTCAAGTACTCTAGCTATACCTGTAGCTTTCAATGCTCCACGAGATCCATCTGATATGATGGGGTTGATATCAGTGTCATCCTATTGTACATGTCAATGAAATAATATACATGAGGGGTTTGACATGGAACATCATCAGGGATGACATATGAGGACTTTTCCACCACTACAGGATAGCTCAGACTATCCACATTAACTATTCTGAGGAAAAAGGCTATCCATCTGATGAGTGATCAATTGCACTCTCCTCCAAGAGAGTCTATCCTTAGCTATATAGGCTCCCTTCATGTCATTTAAGGTAAACATGGACCCATCCATGCGGACACACTGCACATAGCGCCTAATACAATCAATATGAGCTTGGACTATAGTTATCCAGTCCATACCCAAGATGACGTCGTAAGGCCTCGACGCCACTACTAGAAGATCCCAGCCGATGCTCTCATCTACTAGTGTAAGATTACACTACCGAAACCAGTTTTTAATCATCGAATCCACTCTTGTAGGAGTCTCTAGCCATAAGGATCGAGCCAACGGTTTCTGCAGAATCTCGATGCTCCGAACATGTGCAGTTGAAATGAAAGAGTGACTGGAACTAGTGTCTATAAGTAATGTAGCTATGGAGTAGTAGACACATATTGTACCTCGAATCATCTCCAGAGCACCATGATCTTATGCCTCAGCTGCTTGGAGATGAGATCTCCCATGTCCACCTCCTCCCAGTGGTCAGGGTGGACCTGTTGGTGGTGGTGGCGGTAACACCTCGAATCGTCGTCCATTGCCAGCTGCATGACCAACTCCTCTACCAAATCTACATGCTTCCTCCAGGAAACCATGATCGAATCTCTATCTCTGCTTGGGAGGTCCTTAAATTGTCTACTAATTATCTGAATGGAGGGTCGGGCAGTCACGGGCCATGTGACCCTGCCCGCCGCATTCGTAACACTACTCGCTCCTTTCATGTATGTCTCTACTTCAGGTGGACCACACACGTCATCATGAGTCATGCAGTCATCCACATATATGTCTGGTCCTCTTATACCTCTAAGAAGTCTATTTGATTCTATTTGTAGAAGTCTCCACTAAGAGTCGAATGGTGGTGGATCTCGCTGCAAGAGACTGCTCAATAAAGAAACTCACCACTAGGAGGTCTCTCTCTAACAATCCCGTCTGCTTCGAGATGCTTAGTGAGATCATTAAAGTCCTGATCTCCCACCTGAGTCCCTATTCGAAGCTCTAGGCCTTGAAGAATGGGTCCCGTAACATATCGGTTGAGTAGCGAGAGAGGTCTGTGAACCTCACTGAGTACATAGATACAGTCATGATGCCCTGTTATAGATGATGTAGCTCCTATATGCGCAATCCGAGAAGAGTCACTGGGACAAACTCTACCCAAAACAAGATCTCAAATTTTACCAAAAGAATAATCACATTGTCACGGACCTAGAGCATCAAGCTCTACTATATGCCCACTGCTTCCTGTAGAAGGCTGGAAGAATGTATCACCATGACGTTGATCGGTGTCCCTACCGATAAAAAGACTCTCACCAGATCCCCCAAAAATCCTAAGCCGCATGTGGGTCTATCTCTCCCCAGATTCTGGGTGGCCTCTAGTGCTAGAACTCATGGAATACTCTCAATCGTCATGAAACATCTTCAGCTTAGACTGGTGGCATCAGTTGAAAAATGGGAAATGGTACTGCTGGTTCCTCTACAAGAAGAGGGACCTACACCGATGCCTCTTCACTTGGTGGGATTTCAGCGTGTACAACTCTCGGAACTCTGGTGGGCTGTCTGTGTAGAGGCATACTGAAAATAAACAGGTGTGCTATGGTTAAAAGTTATACTTAGTGAACTGACCTCGTGATCTGACATAAAGAAAACTTTTGAAAACACACATGATATCATTGGTTCCATGCACTGAGTTAGAAATTAGAAGTTAGGGTCCCGGTGTATGGATACGTCAGCTGCCACACCAACATTGGACTCCCTAAACTCAAAACCACACTCACAACACATAAAATTATTTCTTCATAGAAAAGAAAGACCTTATTCCTATGTTATGCTATAGAACTAACTCCATTGATACCAATTTGTCACGAACCATCCCCTAGGGCATGTGCCTTGACTAACCCCATTCCACCAACCATAGGCCAGAGGATGGAGACTAGCTCCAATGGAATAATTACCTATAAATGGAATGGAATTGTCTCTATAACCTATAAATACACACAAAAGAGAACACAAATGGTTACAAAATAGTAATTAAACTGAATAAAAAAAGTTGTCTGAAAAGTAAAAAGTGTTCGGAAATACAAGCCGAACTGTAAAGTACAAGGAATTAGAATTGCATGTACATCATAAGAAATGAAAAAACAACTGATGGATTTTTCTCCTGGTTTCCTACAAAAATGGTAGGTACATTTAGCCTCCTCATCACTCCAGGTCCATCAGTCACCTCCATGTACCGACTCGTCATAAGGTCCAGCTCCGGGTAACGTCCAGTCCTGGTACTCTCAGCCTCAGTCAGTGATGTCCATTGTCTACATCGAACACAACATAGTGCGGGCATATCCTTGGTAGGGGTAAGTATAACGATACTCAGTAGGGACCCTGATACCCTCATTTTCTCACAAATCCACCAAGGATAATCCAAAATGTATAGAATCAACACGTAAAACTACTTAGGTATATGCCCAAAAATATACCTATGTTATTAAGTAATCAATTTATATCTTGAGGAAAAAACAAAAGTGCTGACTTAGCTCAATGAGGAATTTATTCTAGGGGTAGTATTGAGAAACATTCCCTAATCATTATCGAATCCTTTGCTGCTGCAGAACTTTTCCTCTATCGAGAACAGTGGGACTGTCGTGTCACACATAGGTGCTTCCCACTAACCACGGACTGCTGAGGTACTCATACAGACGTGTACTATGGGTGTGCTGCGTCACATAGAGGCACTACCCACTACGGGTCTACTGCCTCCCCTAGGCGGTCCCCCTAGTATCCTGGGAGATAGTCCTCCTATAGATTATCAGGGGTCTACCACATCACCACGTGTGCTACTCTACTGTGGGTCTGCAGCCAGAACCAGGTGATCCCCACTGGGCTATTAGAATCACTCCGAGTCAAACAGTGTGTAGTCTTCAGGTCTCAGCCAGCCACTAGGTCTCCACACCTTTCTCTCTCTTCAATGGAAGGATCTGCTCCATGATCTACTTTTTGATAGTCCAACTATCACAAAGTCCCATGAATAAGTATCTCAAAGGTCCACCACGTCATAGAGGTCTCAATAAAACATATCGCCCGTTAATCAGACACCTGGTCTGCGAGTTATTAGCCTTTTAGTCCCAGGGGCCCAGTTGGATTTGTGCTCAATCCATCTATAATGTATCTCAGATATACCCCAAACTCTAGTGGGATATACTCCAAGGGACCTTCATGCTCCCAGATTACCAGATCCACTAACGGTTCATTAAACGGAGATTCGATGCCAATGATATGGCCAAATGAATGTAAAGTGTCACAGTTGGCCTGAGTCCGGTCTGACCCGGTCGTACTGATACGGATTGACCCTGTCTGGGCCCACCCGTCTAAGTCGACCTGGCTAGACCTATTTTTTCTGGACCGACCCATTGGTTGGTCCAGCCTATTAGGTTCGGCCCGTCCCCCTGGGCCCAGCCCAGTAGGCCACGAGGGGTTGCAGAGAGACACGAGGTCGCAGACCGGCCGCGAGGGCAAGGACCAGCTGATGGTCGGCTAGTGGATGGATTGGTTCGGAGTGTTCCTCAAGGGTGGATCATCCCAGAGGCCTCCGTCAGGGCTTCTCATCATAGAGGGCGCTGCGAGGGGCGCGGTTCGGGGCAGTTTGGCCCAGGGTCGGTGGGGCCTGACCAGGGCCGGTATGGCCAGGGGATCCAGAGGCCGGCAGGTTGGGGGGGGGGGCTGAGGTGTAGAGCGACTGAGGTCAGTTCGGTCATAGGTGCTGCATGACTAGCAGGTAGGTGCAGCTATGGTGGCTTGGATGGCCAGTGTGGCTGCGAGCCAGTTCGGCTTGGAGACCGGGGTGGCAGGTGCCGGTTCGGTCGACAGACGGCGTGGCAAGGGTGGCGCGGTCAGGGACGGGGCAGCTCGGCCAGAGGGCTAGAGACCATGTGGGGAGTTCTTCCAGGGCTCCACGAGGTGGTGCAGCTCGTTGTACTGGTGGCAGTGTAGAATTCCATCTGGGCGGCATGGGTCGTGGAGTCCGCGAGTGGCGTGGCAGTTGCCTTCATCGTCATCATCGCCATTATCACCTTCATCCATTTCGAAGAACACCCCAAAAGGGAATGATGGAGTGGTTGGCTCATGTTGGTTTTGTCTGAACCCTCCGCATTTAAGGTGGTATCATTAGTCTCATAAGAACGATGCACAACAAACCTTCCCGCAATGATTAATCCCAAAACTCAGAAAAGGAAAACATATGCGGATCATCTTCATAGATGTTTATCCACATTCATTGTTATAGAAGGAAAGAATCACGGTAAAATAAATTCAAATACAAAAAATACCCTACCTTGTTCTTTGTTTGTCGACGTTGGCGCCAGAAGGCGGATGTCAATTCGTTGTAGATGAACACGTCCTAGGTCGAAGGAGGATCGATGGACGAAAGTCAATGTCGAGGTCGTTCATTGCTGGTGGAGCGTTCTTCATTGGGAGAGCTTTCTTCATTGGGAGCCTTCTCCCAATATTTCTCCCAATATTTCTCCTCTCCCATGTTCAACCAAAATGAAATAATAGCCTCTATATAATAGATTAAGATGTTTTTATAATATTCAAAATGATAGAATTGATTGAGGGAGAGCTATCATGATAAATTAGTGCATTGGCAGAAATAATGTGAAGGATGATCAGGAGGCTCCTCCACATTAATGACGGAGTTGAGAGGCTTTCCTCTTCCGAAAATTAATAGGGGGTCGGATGGTCCCCCCTCCAAAATTCAAATTGAAAGGTTTTGAGAACTCAGGTGGTCCCCACAACCATAACCTCTCACGGGAGGTTATGGTGTAGTGGTCCCAACCAAAAAATTCAATATGGTTGGTTATAAAAGGTAAAATAAAATAAAACAAGTGTTTATTTTATTTTATTATTTCCACAAAAAACCCAAAACATTACTTTCAACCCTGACCAACTGTCGTAGAGGTAAAAGTCTTCTTATGAGAATACTGACACTGTGAGTTCAATGGTGCCCTCAAGATTCCATTCTAAGCACTGGTTCAAAATTTATAAAAAACCCCACTCGTACTTTCACTAAATGTACCCAAAAAAAACATCAGAAATTGATTCCATAAACACTGGGCCTCAAAAACACGCACCATTAATTTTCAAGAACTCGTGATATTACCATTTAATTTAAAAAATTATATGGAAATTCTAAGTCTTTAGAATAGTGTTCAATCATGCATTCCATGTTGTGTGTGAAATCTATAGCATACCTTACTTACTTTGTTATGGAATTATATTACCTCACAACACATTCTTAAACATTTATACATCAACTATTAATATTTATATTAATATCAATTTTATTATTAAGATAGATATATTTTCCAATGAATGTGTCATTAAAAATTTTCTATTCCATGAGTACAATTTCTCTTCTTTTCTAATATTCTGGATCCATGCCCCCCACTGATCTGCATGACCATTGATACAATACCGTGAAAGTGTAACCCTTTCCTTTTCACCTTCTATCAATGAAAAAAATATCATTTCCAAAGACATAATCCATTTCCTAGCTTCTATTGGATTAGTAGTTACACTAAATGATACAGGAATTTGTCACATTATGTGATCCAACATCAGAAAATTCGATAGTTTAATAGGTTTCTCCATCCAGAAAAGGTTTTGTGGCATAAATAGATTATGCTACAATATTATATCCATAACATTAATAATTCCAATAGGGCTACATTGAATTTCCAAGCAGGTAATCCTCTATACTGGTGACAAGTATTGATACACTTCTTCCTTTCATAGAATTATTTTAATTTATCTTTTTAAATTGGACATAGTATATAAAAGGTAAGATTTATAATTATCAATATCCATTTATATATTCTCATTTTCTTGTATGTTTTATCTATATCAAGGCTATCATGCTGAATCTAGGGTAGGAATTTTTTTGGATGATGAATCCTTGGGATGATTTGAATGGAAGGTGAGAAAGGGATGGATTTATGAGATTGTGGTGAGATTCATCATGTAAATAGATGGATTTCCATGTAATTTTTTTATTTATAGGGAATTACATTGTTACTGTGAAATCTGACTATGTGTGATTCTGAGGCCAGGAGTTCCCGGAATGGTCTGTCGACCTTTTGCTAAACATAAAATAATGTGCCTATGTAGTTTTCTAGAAAAAGTGGAATCAATATTAAATAGTTTCTCATATTAAAAATCTGAGGGCACCATTGCATTCAGGATGGTAGTTTTACCCTTGATGTGCCTTATGTTTGGTCGGTGCGGAGCACCTATGAGACAAAGAAAAAATGGCATAATCATAAATAAAATAATCCAATAAATTATTTAATTTATCAAATTCTTATTACTAAAAAACGGTAACTCAGATTTAAAATCCGCGACCACTGATAAATTCATGATGGTATGATTAATTTATGAAGATACTAACTTTGTCCGGCATAGTCCACCAGTGAAAGTTAGTTTTTGGCTATAAATAAAATAATTAAGGGAAAATTATTTTATTTTAAAATTGATAACATTTAAATAGTAACTCAGATTAGAATTCTGAGAGTATTGTTGGGTTCATTAGAGAATGTTTCACTTAGGCAGAGCCTTATCATTACTGTCCTGGGTCAAGGGTGACTGTTAATAATTTTCCAAACATTTTTTCAGGTACATTCAGTAAATGTCTGACAAGTGTTTTATAACGTTCAAACTGTTGCTTGGATTTAAAATACAAGGAAACCATTGAATATGCAGCTCTGGGGTTCACTTAAGGTTGGTATAACTTTGACCCCAGTAGGTCGTGTGAAAAGTTATTTTTTGTGGTCTTTTAGAATATTAATAAAATAACAATATTTGTTATTTTATTTTCTTTTTTTTACATCCAATGGACAAATGGCACTGACCGGACTAGCAACATGTCAAGATAATAAATTTCATGATTCTTCTTTTCCATTAACTTCACCATTAGGAATTCGGGAGGTTCATTAATTAAATAATCCTCAGTAATTACCTAATCATTGCACACTCATTCTCCTCTCTTTTTTATATGAAGATTGGGGTGGGGTGTTAGCACAGCCTCACCAAGCGACTATGCTCTATTAATGTGTCATGATTCCCAAAACATGGAAGAAGGAGCCAGTTTTGAAGGGCGGTGATGAGAAACCCCGAACCCTGAACCAAAGAATGATGATCGAGTGGTGTTGTTGGAGGCTTGTTTTGGGAACAAATATAACCAACCCACTCCCTCAACCGTGGGAGTTCATCATCATTCGTGAGGTAGGATATATATTTATATATGATATAATTAATTTATCAATATTTCATAATCTGGTTTCACAATGAAGATGGTCAAACTAACATGGCCATCACCCCACACATATACCAGGCCTCTTATCTTTTGAATCTTCACGGGTTCTTCGTGCATTGTTCAACGCAAAATATTCAATGATGCTAGAAACACAATATTTTATTGAGCGCGACAGATCGAAACAGAGACCTCGACCCAAGGATCAGTAATATGAAATCATTTTATTTTTCGGGCCTATAATGATGCCCAATGGCTCGTGGAATGAGGTGGCATCTGACATTCAATTGTCCACGAAGAAGTAATGACGACGCGCATTTTCACCATCGGATGACGAGGATGTTGCAGCCCGTCAACCGCGGTGGGTGAAGTGTGGTAGTGGAATTCGGCCAGCTATGTTGCAGATCAATGGCATGCATCTGTGCAGATGGAGGAGAAGGAGGCCGCAGTGGGGGCCAAAGAGTGGCGGTCGTGCCTGCGTGGTGGAGCAGTGACACGTGACCGCGCAGCTCGGAGGGGGACTGGCCGGAACACCGACCGACTATTACCGAATGGTGGGATCCGTTATTGTACATCTCGTGACATGGATACACCTAAAATTTTTGTACATTTCCCTTTGGTAATATTCATGAGAGGGGGGTCCAATCCCCCTTTTGCGCCAGCGCGGGCCGACCACTCCACAGGGCTGCGCCTAGAGCAGGATGTGCTGAGCCACCCACTACGCATAGCATGCCAAACCATGACCCCACAATCCTAGGTCACCATATCCCAGGCCAGCCGGGACAGACATAAATCGCGCCGGGTTGGGCGAAATCATTTTGGGATGGGCCAAATCGGGTCGAAATGGGTCTGACCAGCCTCAGGCCCATCTGGACCCAATTACGCCTCTATGCCCAAAACGTGTAAACTGGATGTCCGTTTGACAAACCGTATGAGCCTCTGAAATCCTTGGATCAAGAAGTTACTATTTTTATACTATAATTTATATTTGTATAAGGTGAGAGTAGGGCCGAGTTGGATCAGGCTCGAATCCAACCAGGCCCTTGGAGGGGAAATGCTATAGACCGGGCATCCGAATGACAGGTCTTCTATTGAGTTGGGTCCCTTATGATGTGATGGACCATTGGGATACTTATTTTTGTAAATTATGGTTGGTTGAGGCAAGAATGATGTTTGGGAGAGTGGTTCTCCCTTGAACGCTTTGCACAGAACCCTCTGATTGGATGAGACTTGACGAGTGCTGGTCGTTTTGACTCAGAGTGACTCGATAAGCATAGTGGGGAGCACCTTTATGTGACATGGTAGACCCATGGTTAGGATCACCTCTGTGTGATGTGGTAGAACCATGGTACTATATAGGAGTACCTTAGCAGGCCAAGAGGGGGAAAACCTCTATGTGACGCTACAGACCCACGGTGGGGAGCACCTCTGTGTGATGCGGAAGACCCACAGTACTCGCAGTAGGAGTACCTTAGAAGTCCATGGTTAGTGTGAAGCACATCTGTGTGACATGGCAGGACCACGATACTCCATAGAGGAGGAGTTCTCCAGTAGCCGAGGAGTTTGATGATATGACTGGGGATGTTGCTTGTTACTATCAATAGATAATATCATGGTTGGCTTTCATCTTTCATACTAATCTTGTTTGGGTCTAATCCTATGTGGGTCATCTCTCATAAATCTTGTGTGGGTCAATGCATAATGATCATCTATTGGTTAGCGCTCAGTGATCCTGTGTAGGTCAGCCTATACCGATCCTGTGGGGGTCAGATCCTATGCTGGTCAATAGAGGTTAGTACCTATCGATCCTATGTGGTTCAGACTCTGTATCGTCAAAATCAGTGCCTCATTATATAATATGATGATATATATTTGTGACTATTCATATGTACTTCATCAAATAAAAAATATCTGGTTTGAGTTGAGATTCTGTTTGAAATAATTATTTTACCGTCGTGGTACAATCATTGTGGTGATACCTGTGTGATACTTTTACCTCCGTGGTAATATCTTCTTGGGGATACCTGTGGCGTACTTTTTGCCGTAGTAGTAACATCATCGTGTGGATACCAATCTGGTACTTTTAACATCGTGGTATTGTCTTCACAGTGATACAAGTATGGTACTTTTACATTCGTGGTACTATTTTTGTGGGGTAACCTGTGGGGTATTTCTACATTTGTGGTGTCACTAATGTGGTGTCCATCCCTCAGGTATGTGATGAGTGTATTTTGACAACTTAGGTGTAGGTATGAGAATATAGCTAAGTATTTGTGATATCCTACTTTGTGGTTTTACATTGTGGAACACTAGGAGACCTACGGGGGTCTTGCGGTCCCTACTGAGTATCATTATACTAAGCACTTCACCATTTTTTACCCGCACCTTGTTGTGTCATGTGCAAATGATGAGTAGCTGGGCTATGCCTTGAGGGAGACAGGACCAGTAGGTAAATTGTGGTGACAGGCTAATGTGGGGTGATGTGGAGACGATATGTACCTATCCTTCAGATAAAGAGTAGTTGTGATAAGACATGAGGGAGATTGGACCAGGTGATACATAGAATAGATGGGCTGATGTGGAGTGTTGTGGAGACGATCTGTACCAACCTTTTTGGTAGGATCATCGGTGGACAATCCATGAGATTTTTTGTGCTTTTGAGTGGTACTTTTACTATTACAGTTGGGATTGTATTCCGACCCCTTTTTACATTCATCAGACTTTTACTATAATGTTTATTTATTGCTCGTATCTTTCTTTGTGACTGGTTGTGAGAGTTTATAGGTTAAAAAGGCAATGCCTACCCAGTTTTATGGAATAAAACTTTCAGTGAATTTCAGAAGCACCTGGACGATGGGAGGTGAGCAAGGGGAAGTCACAGTATGGGCCCTAGGGGATGGGTTGGGACAAATTGGAATCAGATGAGTTCGGTTCTACCGATGAACTAGAAAACTGATCTTTGTACTCGACAATAGTTTTAAGTGTAATTAGTGAGGTTTTCAGTTTGAGGAGTATAGTTTTTGTGTGATGACTGACATATCCATACACCAGGACCCTGAGTTCTGATTTCCAACTAAGTGCACGAAAACAAAAATTGCGTGTGTGTCTTTGAAAAGTTTTCAGTGTCATATATTCGAGTCGCCTCACCAGGTATATCATAATGACCATGGAACACCTGTTATTTATCATGATGTCACCGCATAGAAATCCATCTAGGAATCCTGAGATAGTACATGATGTTGGCCGACTGAGCGACGAGGCTCTCGTGTAGGTCCCCCCTTTCAGCATTGGCTCCTTCGGGTGGTGTACCAGTAACACCACATCCTGTTGAATAGCCATTTCCACCAAACCCACAAGTAGACGATTCATGCCAACTGAGCATGTTTCATGAGTTCCAACAACTGAGGCCTCTGAGGTTTCGAGGGGAGACAGATTACCATGTAGCTGAGGGCTGGCTGGAGGTGGTTGCTAGAGTTTTCTTCCATGTTGAGTCAATAGTAGAGCAGATGGTGATCATAGCTACTAGTCAATTCCAATGAGTGTCCATGATGATGGTCTACATAGTGATGAGGCTTCGGTACGAGGACCATTTCCCGAGATGGTACCTTTGGAAAGTGTGTCATTCATATCACAAACAGTTGATGAGCATTTACAACCGCTGGTACCAGTACAAGATACGTGTAGGATTAGTGCCTTACATGTGTCTTTGCATCTGATACCCCTCATGTTCTGAGGTTATCCGGAACAATAGGTGGATGAAGACTAACTTGAGGAGGTGTCTATGAGTTCCCTAGAGCTTCTACACCTTCTACAAGATGACATGTCAGTTGCTGAGTGTTCATAGAGGTGTAATGAATATCCCATGTACTCGAGGATTATAGTATGGGTTGTGCTTCAGAGAAAGGACCAATAATCAAGGTGTCTTTAGGAACAACCGATCCAACACTATTCGTCAATGCATTTATAATTATGATAGGGTTCTAGAAAGAACCTTTGTAGTTGAAATTTCTTTGGATGAATAGATACAACCAGTGAATGTTAGTAGTGGGAAAGTAGGAAACTCGTGCCATTCATTGATTCTTGGGTGTGTCAAATGTTTCAGGAAGAGAATGTGATAGGGATAGATGAATCTGCAGTGCGGTATATGTGGAAGCATAGATTGGAGGACAGAGTGAGGTGGTGTACTTTTTGACATGTTACTACCACCACCTATGTGTTCCCCACTAGGACCAGGGAGCTAGAGGAAAAGTGAAGATATTATCTACATGAGGTCAAGGAGTGCGACCCAAGGGCACTAGGAATTATTCGAGGTATGTTATTTGTTTAAAACTAGCTACCGTATCAATAGACATATGTACCAATCAATCTTTCCTTCCACGAATCTTGTCCAACTCCTTGAGTTTCCTATTAAACCGCAGACATGACCCTCTTTTCTGGAGAAACACTTGAGACGAGACTCGATAATCACATTCATGTTGATGGTGAGATCTAACCTTTGAGCCGAGAGTTTTGGATGGAACCTCATGGAGGAAACATCTAGGACATACGAAGTTAGTTTTGGTGTGGACTGGATATCAACAGTTCATACTCAGATATACGGTAATATGAAAAAACAATGTGGTTTATTTACAATGTTGGAATGGGTGTTTCCTTGTTCATAGAAAAAGAAAACCTTGTAAGGACATGATAAACTCATGTATAGAATTTTGTTTCCAATAACATTTGTGTCAGCTAGACTTAACCTTAGAGCATCATGCGTTTTTATTTTTCAGTATAAGTGGAGAATTTTGGGGACATCTTTTCTAAAGATGATTCCAAGATTACCTCCTCAAGATAGGGGACTTCTTCTTCGGTTGGATACTATGGGAGTTCTATACCATGATTTTATAGGGTAGCAACACCCTTGATAGCTTTAACGAAAATGGGGGATCCATTTTTTTGGATGGAGAAGTATCAACAGAACAATCAGGAGCTAAGTCAGATACTGAAAAGTTAAACTATGCAACCCATGACCTGGTGTTATCAATAGTGGTATTTGAAATGTAGATATGGTGGCACTACTTGATGGGTGAGTGGTTTGTTATTTACCTAGGACACAAGAGTCTCAGGTGTATCTTCTAAGAGAAGTACTAGGTCATGATACAACAACGATGGCTAAAGTTTTTATTGGACCATGAATTTTAGATATTATATAATCTTGGGAAGGGAAATGTGGTATTAGATACAAATCGTAGGATGCCTGGACCACAACTGCTGAGTAAGGAGTCAAAGTAGATAGTCACACTGTCGATATCCATCATGAATAAAGATAGAGCAGCTTACCTCCAATCTATTACTATGACTTTGACATTTCATTCGCCTTGAAACATTGATTGTGGGGCCTGATATACTCAGGAACCCTAAGGACAATCTCTGGAAATATTTTCTGATTATGGGGAGCACATCATCCTCTTCAGAGGACGTACCATAGTAAAAATGGCACTACATGAGGAGGTGTTGAGGGAGTTCTAGACAACCACTATTAGTGGTACATCCTGGAGTGGTCAATGTGTACCTGGACTTTCGATGTCAGTACTAGTTTCCAAGGATGAAGAATGTAGTGAAATTAGTCATATTCCATAGGTTACAGAGTTATTGAGAGTTCAAGGATGGAGACCATGTCATCCTATGGGTATCACCCCGACAAAGATTGTGGAGTTTTGGCTAGGGTGGAAAACTATCTCCGAGGTTCATCCGACCATTCTAGATTCTCAATAGAGTAGGCGTGGTGACATACCACATTGCACTTCCGCCGCAGTTGGAAAAGGTGCACGACGTCTTCCACGTATCCCAGATGAGGAGATATGTGCGAAACCAAACTCACATCATTTACCATGATGATCTAGACATAGATGATGGAGTGACATTTACAGAGGTTCTAGTAGAGTCTGAGGATCGACAAAAGAGGTTCCTTCTTTGGCAGTCGATACCTATGTTGCGCATACGTGGGTAGCATAGAAAACTCTAGGAGAGAAAATGTGAGAGGGAGGCTCATATTCATGCTCAATTCCCTCTTTTGACTATTTATACTTTGTTTTGGCTTTAGGGGATGTAAATGTCTAATGGTGGGAAGAATTTAAAGACATATATTTCCATGAATTTATTTATTTATATAGATTTATTTCAAGACTGCAAAATCTATAAACGTGTGATTCTGAGACACGAAGTGTGCATAATGGTCTGTCGAATTTTGGTTAAATTTAAAATAACACTCATAAGAAGTTTTCCAAAACAAAGTGGAAAAAATATTAAATGTTTTCCTAGATTAAAAATCTAATGTCACCATTTCGTTCAGGATGGTGGGTTTACCCTAGGAAAGACTTATGTTTGGTTGGCACAAGCCACCTATGAGAAAACCCAAAAATGGCATAATCGTAAATAAAATAAGCAAATAAATTATTTTATTTTTCAAATGCTTGTAACTCAAAAAAAGTAACTGATATTGAAAATATGATATTACCACTAAACTCATGAGGGTATGCTTTATTTAGGCAGATACTAACTTTATCCAGTGCGGGCAACCAGTTAAAGTAAGTTTTTGGACGTAAATAAAATAATTAGTTGAAAATTTATTTTATTTTAAAATAAATAACATTTAAATGGAAACACAGTGTGGAAATTAGAGAGTATAATTGGGTTTTTGGGGGCATGATTCACTTAGGCAGAGCCTAATCTTGACAGGAGCGGGTCGAGGGTGACTGTTAATAAATTTCTGAACATTTTTTCGGGTTTGATCATAAAACCCATGACCAGTATTTTATAACTTTTGAACCATTTCTAAGATTAAAATTATGAGGGAACCATTGAATCCGAAGTTCAAAGATTCACTTAAGGGAGGAATAACATTGACCGCATTAGGTTGGGTGAAAATGTTAATTATTGTGGACATTTGAATGATTAATAAAATAATAGGTTTTGTTAATTTATTTTCTTTTTTTCATCCAACGGATGAACAACACTGGAAGGACGTGCGACATGTCAAGACAATAAATGGATTTACTCTTCTTTTTTGTAACCGCACCATTGTGAATTCAGGAGGATCATTAATTAAATTATCCTCATTAATTCCCCAGTAATTGGACACTCCATCTCCTCTATTATTTATATGGACCTCAGGAAGGGGTGTTGGCACAACATCACCATGAGATGAAGCTCGGGTGAAGGTCATGACACCCAAAAATTGGACAATGGAGCTGGTTCTAGAGGGTGGAGACGAGCGACCCCGAACCACGAACAAAATATTGACGATCGAGTGGCATCGTTGGAGGCTTGTTGCGGGAACAAAGATCACCTACCCACTTCCTCAACCGCAAGCGTTCATAATCTTTCTTGAGGTAGGTTATTTTTATATATACGATTATATTTATTTATTGAATCTTCATATTATGATTTCACAACAATGATGGCCAAACAATCATGACCATAGTACCACCCATATACCTTACCACTTATCTTTTGATTCTCCATGCGTTCTCCGTGGGTTCTTAAATGCCAAGAATTTAATGACATTTGAAACAAAATATTTTGCTGAGGGTGACATATGGACATTGATCCCATGACCCAAGGATCGCTAATATGTCATCATTTTATTTTTCTGGCTTGGAATGAAACTATAGTGGCACATGGAAGGAGGCGGCAGCCGGCACCCAACCGACCACGAGGAAGGAAGGGCGGCAAGAATTTGTGTTGTTGATTGATGATAATGACATGACCCGTTGGACGAAGAAGGGAATGTTGGTGGCCAGTGTCTAGCCGAATATGAGGTGGTGCGTTGGAGCGCTTTCACACTGCCAGAGGAGAAGGAGGTCGCGACAGCTTGGCCATGGCGGGGGACGAAGTGTGACCGACCGTGATGGCCACAGTGAAGCAGCGGCACATAGCCACACCACCGGGAGGAAGAACGGTTGGAACACCTTTTGGACAATGCAGAATGGCGGTACCCACTCAGGTCCAACATGTAACTTGGAAGCGCCTAAAGGCATTACTCTTTGACATTTAGTAATCAGAACAGAAGGGGGCATGTTCCCCCTTCAGCGCATGCTCGAGAAGACCACGCAACCGGGTCACCCCCTACTCGGGCCGAGCCAAACAACGACCTTGCAGGACTGGCCCATTGTAGCACATGCCAACCGATATAGACCTGAATTGGGCCAGGTCGGGCTGGGCCGGGCTAGACCTAATCCCATCTAGACCTAGTTACGCCTTTGTGGACATAACTTATGAGTCGAGCATCTATTTGACGAATCATATATGGTACCAGAATCATAGGATTAAGATAGTCCAATTGGTATAATTCACATGATTTTTGGATAAGGTTGGAGTATGAATGGGTTGGATCAGACCCTAAATCCAATTTGGCCATCAGAGTGGAAACAATAATAACTTACAGGCCAGGCATCTAATTGAAGCGCCTTCTATTCTATTGGGTCTCTTATGTGGTGATAGACCATTGGGAAACTTTTTAATAAAACATAGGGCGATTGAGCTATTATTGATGGCTTGGTGAGCGGTTATCCCTAGCAGGCTACAAAGGGAACCCTGCGACTTGATGATACTTGACGACAGAGGACCCTTTCAACTTTGAGTTACTCGACATGCCTTGTGGGGAACACATTTGTGTGACATGACAGACCCATGGTGGGGAGTACCTCTGGGTGACATGGTAGACTCACGGTAATTTAAAATAGGAGTACCTCGACAGGCCATGATGGGGAGTGCCTCTGTGTGACATGGTAGACGGTGGGGAGTGCCTCTGTGTGACACGGAAGACCCACAATATTCGACAGGAGAAATACATTAGCAGTCCAGGGTTTGTGGGAAGTTCCACTATGTGACACAGTAAGCCCAGTTTAGTCCTTAGAGGTGGAGTTCTCCAGTTTCCGAGGTGTTCGACGATGTGACTGGGGATGTTTCTTGTTAGTATCTCTAGAGAATCTTGTGGCTGACATTCCTCTTTCATACCGATCTTGTGTGGTTCGGATCATGTGTGGGTTAGCGATCATTGATATTGTGTGGTCAGTTCATACCAATCTAATGTTGGTCAATGCTTTGAGATCTTATGTGGGTCAAGACATACTGATCTTATGTGGGTTAGATCCTGTGTGGGTCAGCAGAGGTTAGAACCTATCGATCCTATGTGAGTAAGACTCTCTATGGTCAACAAAGGTTCCTATTGTTAGAATAAAATGATCTATCTTTGCAACGAATAATCTATAATTATATACATCACTAATACCTAGATTGAGCTGAGACTCTATTTGAACTAAGCCTTTTACCTTTGTGGTACTATCTTCATGGTGATACTTGTGTGGTAGTTTTACCTTCTTGGTGCTATTCATGTGGTGATACCTTTGTTGTACATTTTAACATTGTGGTATTATCTTCATGGTGATACATGTGTGGTACTTTTACCTTCATGGTATTATCTTCATAGGGATACTAGTATGGCACTTTTACCTTCATGGTACAATCTTCGTGGTGTTACCATTGTGGCACATCTACCTTCATGGTGTTACCTATGTGGTGTCCTAACCTCATGTATCATATGAGTATATCTTGATAACATAGGTGTATTTAATGGGCATATACCTATGTTGAGTTGATGTTTCTATTTGTGGTTTTCCATTGTGGAAAAATATGAAACCTATGGGGGTCTTGATGTCCCTACTGAGTATCATTATAGCCTCCCCTACACGGGATCTGCCCGCAACATATTTTTTCTTGCGCAGTTGATGAGTAGCTACGCTGAGACTTGAGGGAGCCAGGACCAGACAGTACAAAGAGGTGATGGGTTGACATGGGGTGTTGTGGAGACGATCTATACCTACCCTTCAGATGATGAGTAGCTATGTTGTGACTTGAGGGAGGTAGGACAAGGAGGTACACATAAGATATGGGATGACATGGTTTGATATTGAGATGATTTGTACCTACCCATTAAGTAGGACCTATGGGGAATGATGCATGAGTTGTTTTGTTATTTTTAGATGTATATGTAGTTTTAATATTTTGTTTGTATTCCGGACACTTTTTTACTTTCATCACCCTTTTACTATACAATTTATTTTGTGATCATATCCTGATTTGTGCTTGGGTTTGAGAGTTTACAGGTTATAAAGGAACAACCTTCCCGGTTTTAGGGAATACGCCTTTTAGTGATTGTCACTAGCCCTAGGCCCATGGATGGTGTGTTTGGGGTAGTCACAACGTGGGAACTAGGGGATGGGTCGTGACACTTTAGAATGATCTCATTTGAGGAAGGTAAATGTGGGAATAGTGGAATTATTCTTCATATTCGTTGGAATGGGTATTTGGGATGAAAATGATGAGATATATATTGTTGGAAATATAATATATATATTTTATATGCTATGTATTTAGAGAATTTGTGTTGAATGTTCTTCCTGGGATATAACACCCTTCTACCAAAGTTCAGTTAATGTTTCATCCTCAATTTACTTATTTCTCTGGTGAGGTTCAATAACCGGATGAATGTCATAAGAAAAAGATCTGACTAATTATTTTTCAAGTATGCCCTTAAATATATTTATGAATACCCTTATCTAGGATTAGGAAACCCATCAGTAAAATTTCATGGTTACAAGGTCACATTTATATGGGATGAAAAAACTTATTTCTACCCCTACAAAACTACTTAATTACCCTTAAACAGGTATAAATTTTTCTTGATAAATCGATTTTAAGGGGTTAAAGCGGAAGATAAGTAGTTTCTTGAGTTGTTTTATGTTTTTCTGTGAATGTAAAAGAGTATTTCATCCTTTTTACTGGAGGAATACCTTTATAAAGAGGTGTTGTGGACATTATCTTCTGAATAAAGATAAATCTATAAGCATTTCATGTTTTTGACTTATGTTTCTAATACAAGAAAGAGGAGAGGAATATAGTGAGTGTGTTGTACTCATTTGTATCTCTTCTATTGGAAAATGATTACATTGTTCTACAATGCATCTAGGATTTTTTCAGAGCCACGACAAAACTTGTGTCTCTATTTCCATTACTATAATGTATACATTAAATTAATGGATTCCATCTGTTGGATTTAATGGATAGATGTTTTATTCTTCTAAAATTTTTGTATCTTCCAATAGTTGAATTATAGATATATTGTTCAGTTCTTTATTATATGATCACATCATTTAATGAAGGTAGAAAATATTTTAAATATTTTCAAACCTCATATTTTGTAATTGTCATACTACCAATGTGAAATGGAAAGGATTTATGAGAATTTTTCTTTTTCAAAGCATGAAGCCTCTGTTTTTTGAATGGTGGACAAAGGTGCACGATGAGTGAACAGTTTTCCTAATCATGCACTGTACTAATTTGGCCATATTATAATGGTGGCATGGTTTTAATAGACTATGAATTAACTCCCATAAAACCATGAGACCTAGAGTGAAATTTGTGTAGGGTATAAAATTATGTAACACAACCTAAATAATTGTGAAAACTAGTATTAAATTACAGGTTCACATATCATGATAGAATAATATTTTTTTATGATGTGCATAACCATATATGGGTGGGCATGTTGGATAGTGGCCCCACAAAAGTTGCGCACAATTGACTAACTATATACCTATACATGCAAGAGGTGTGGACTTCTGTTTTATGGAAAATTTAGGGGTTTCACACAGTTGGATGTCCATGTGAGGTATGTTCCAAAGGGACAGTGCTAGAACATAGTTGGTGAACAGTTATTCTAACCATGTGACAAAAACATGTGATCCTTTAAAATGGTTTATTTTTACATTTTTTCCATCCTCCATAGTTTTCTATTATTTCTCCCTTCACTTTTCTTTCACAGCAGCGATGGATATCTCCATTTCCTCTACCCCTTAGTTTTGATCTCTCTCCCCCATCAAAGCTCAAAATCAACCATCGTTGATCTCTATCAATATCCATAGATAAGAATAATGATTTCATTTCATATTTTCTTATTATCTGTCATCATCTTTGATTCTGTCAGCCTGAGAGATAATAATCCCTATTTTATGGTGGTTTTCTAGTTTTGATATTTATTCTATTATAGCCCAATTTAAAGGTTTATAATATTTGGTGTTTTTATTATGAGTATATGGTAGGTGTTCTATTACATTATCAATATGTATATTATATTATACCATGTATCACTGTTCCATGCGGTAGTATTTTGACACATCGCCTCAAAATCGTGAATTCCATTTATAAATTGTCTTGATAGAGACTTTGACACTCCTATAATCCCATGATATTTTCATAGGTTATAACCATGACATGAACTACACTGTTGGGGTGTGTTTTATATGTCCATGATTAAATGGAATAATATGAAATGATTGAATTAAATTCAATATATTGTCAAATGGTAAATATTTCACATGGTCTGTGATTTGGATAGAGGTCTATAACCACAACCCAAGACACTATATGGGGATGTTTAATAATTCCCTTTAAACATTTAATATAACCACATGGACAAACAAATCAATATGGTGTAATTGTATTATCATTTATAATTGGATCTTTTAAATTTAAATAAATTTAATCTTAATGGGAATACCATGTAACACAGACAATGTTAAATTATAAATAATGTCCAAAACTAAATGGGATTGATTGAATTTTTAAATGGTATAAATTCTTCACTAGGACATGTTAATTCTAGGATTGAGCTTGTGTATTTATTATGACCATTATATATTTTTATTGGATGTACATCCATGGGTACATTTTCGATTCCTAAATGCAATTTTCCTTGACTATCTAGAGAATTCCATCTGATAAAGGGAGTCATTATTCAGTATTGACACACCTCGTAGATTCAATTATTATGTTACATTAATTTCTACCTTATCATGGTTCCAGTGACTCATTCGTTACTTTTTATATACATTATAATTCTTTATATTATCTCCTTGAATTCATCTTGATATGTTAATACACAGGAAGAATTAAATTATCTCCTCGGTCTCCAATGAAGTCATTCCCAAGGATACATGGAACTTTTTACGAGGGCTTAGTAGAATTATTATTATATATTATTGGGAATTCAATGGAATTAGTCCCTAGGTTACAATCAACACCCATTTGGGCTAACACCGAGATGATTGTTGTGTGGTAAGCTATCTACTAAATTTTTGACCATATACGGGACTCTGTAGTTCCCCTATATCATTATTAAACATGGAATCCTTGGATATATTCCTAGATCAATGAAACTATATATATATATATATATATATTTTAATGAGTACAAACAGTACAATTTATGATGATAAGGGTTTAGTTGGATGGGTTTCCCCGATAAACCCAAGACATATTGGTTTTAATTATTTCATCATATTTATATTTAACATGCTTTCACAATGTTCATTATATATAAACCAGATGTATTATATGAGCTTATGTTGGTTGTGTCCTACTATGTTTTACTCACACCCTATTTGGTTCACCATTTTGTACTTGTACTCGATATATGGATGATGTTAGGTACATAGGAAAAAATCAAACTATATATGTCTGATTTTCTTTACTATGATTGAGCATGGGAGAAAAGGGATGAGATAATTCCCATGATTCTATTAGAAATTATTTTTTTTAATTTTCTTTGTCATGTATTTTGTATTCATGTTTCCATGCTTACCCTTTTCTACCCATTTTATATAGAATCATGGAATCGATTTGTATATCATCATGATACAGTGTTAGTTGATTATATACAACTATTTATATTTTTATGTGATACTTGTTTTATCATTACACTTCCACTATTGATTTTATTTAGTTTATAATTGTTCTCCATAGTAATAAAGAATGTACAGTCTCCCCATCATTCAATAACAGTCCCAAACATCATGTTATCATCATCCAGATTATGAGGTGGCATTTTTACTATACTGTGGACCCTTAGGCCAGTCTACATATGATTGAAGTGGGCCTAGGATGTCACAATGTCATATACGTTTTTTCATTATTTTCTAGAAAAATTATATTTGGGATAGTAGAAATAAGACAAGGACATTTTAGAACATGGTAATAATCTATGACATTGAGTAGCTCAACCACATATGGGGAAAACCAAATTTTATAGGGTTGATATTTGATTCTATGGATTATTGATATAACTGTTGAACTATGTTTGCTATTGGGTGATTCAAATGCTTTATAATGGCATGTTTTATGTATTTTTCACTGTTGGTCCAAAAAGGTAATGGAGTGTTAGAACATAAATCATGGTATGCACCTAAAAATTTACATGTCACATATATTCCTTTCCATGTTTTCATTATTGAATGTCTCATATTGTAGTACCTATGGTTTATCATGAGTACTTTGTTTGAGATATATTTCTTGTGGTTCTAATGTCTGAAGCAGGAAACAGAATTGGTTAAATAATGTGTCTACATCATCCAAAACGGTGTTTCCCATATATCATGATGGAGGAATCTTATTTAGATAATTTTTACAAGATAAAATATTATATCCTTAGTTACATGAACTATGAGTTCTGGTTGGTTGTGATTAAATTGATACCAATTTTAAATTATTAATGTTATGCCTTATAAATTATTAATGGTGATACATAAAATCTTACCATAAAATATGAACCTGTTACATTCTATAACCAAATATAAATTTCTGATTATTGTTAAATGAAGAGAAAAATACTAGATAATAAATATTTGGTCTTTATAACTTGGAATGGAAAATCATTTCATTGGACCATGTTCAAAATATATATAAACATACTGGATGATAACTCTTAAAGGAAATGATTTTTGTTGAATGGGGATGCTAATTGATATTAAATAGTTTTTTATGTATAATTTTCAACGAAAACTCCCTATAATAGAATCCCTTTTATGATGATTCAATATATAACCATGACTATCCTTATTAGTGGGTGTTTGCAGTATTATATGTGGCCCTTCCAAATCATGTCATACACTAAGACCAATATTTTGAAACAAGCAGTGGGGTAGTAACTCTTGTGTAAGAAGTATTTGTACCAATCCAATTATTTTATCTATATTATATCGTAATATATAAACTCATTTTGAGTTGTGTGTTTTGTATTATAAATATATTCCTTGATGACTACATTGGGTCGAATGTTGGGAAGTTTGAGATAACCAAACATTTGAAGTAGTGGGAACTAAACCACCAGTGATACATCTCATAGTTCCTGTTGAGTATCCTCATTCTGTTTTGGGATTGGAAAATATCATGTTGTTCATAGAGGGTTTACTTTGGATTATGCATACCATATGGGTAGTAATGTTACCAACTCTATTTATGATATAGTTGAATAGAGATCTTCAACAACAATTCCCTCCTACTTTTTTGTTGGATGGTTGAAACCAAAATGTTGATTCACGGATTGAGGCCACGTTATCGATAATTGAGAATCTAGAGACACCTCTCTAATGGAGTGTGAATATAACCTTTTAATTTTTTCATGGATCTTATAAGATATGGTACAATTTTCTGACCCATGGAGATCATCATTAAGATATTGTTTGGATGAAATTACAAAATTCATTATTTGAGTAATTCTTTCTAGAGACATTGGGAGCTGATCCAACTATATATTTTATGCAGTTTAAGATGGGTACCTTGTCTATTAGAGACTAATCATCCATTTTCATGGAGATATATCATTTCATTCCTACTCACCTTGGTAATGAGTTATTTAGATCAAGTTGAATTGAGTATTGGATTGTGTATACCATCTGATTTCATTTAAACACATATATTTTAAAAAAATATCTAAGATAGTGATGCATACACTCAATATTGAGTAAAATTAAATGCAATCCAAATTTGTGAGATAACGTAGCTCAAACCCTAGGAAGATATGTACACAGTCTAGTTGAAATATGGTTCACTAAGTGGTTTCTCATTAGGGAAGTTGTATCCAGAGTTTTTTTATGGTTAACATCATGTTATTATACAAATGTCAGAGGCTAGGGAACTTCAATCCTTAGTAAGGTAGGGAACCCATTGATTTCTGATCATGAGGAATGAATGATAAAAATAAATGGATTTGAATAATCATTCCTCATGTGGTTAGTTATATAGGATCAATACTAACACCATGTTCAGTAGTGTGATTTGTAGCCCCATTCTAGGCTGGAATTTAGAGTACTATTAGCTGAACAGGCCGAGGTAGTGTTCAAGGATGATGAATCTAGGTAAATGATATATAAATACCAGCATAGAGGACCAACTCAAGGTAGTCGTGGAATATCTTAGAGTCGAGATTCATAGTATTTACAAATTGTGTAGCCTATACCTAATGAGTAGAGTACCCATTTTATATAGTACGAGGTACAATCCTAGTAGACTATACATTAGTTCCTACTTTATATGATATAGTTGTATCATATTCATTAATATATATGGATATTACGGAAAATATTGGTCTCGGAATTGAGTATTTCTATAGTATGATGACTCATGATACTCTTTTTGTAATTCAATCAAAATGTCTATGACATTGCATGTAGTGTCCCCTAGGGATTGGTGGCTAAAATTTCTTCTAGATTGTCTTCATCCCTATGATGAAGAGCTTTAATTTAATTCATTTTATGGAATGATTAGTTTATTACCATGGCAATGTTAATTTATATAATTGGATGGTTTATTTCATATCACCGGAGGGTGGAAGTTATGTACATAACAAAAAATGGTATGTCTACAATGGTTATGATGGACCTGAACATCATGGGATGGGATGAGTGTAAACCCAGATTTCCAATATTTTTATAGATAACCAAGGAGTATTATCGGTTGTTTTCCATCTAGTGGTTGACCATTTCATATATGTATTTTGTTAACGATTTTTCTGAGGTACCATCTGAGAGATAGTTGGGTTTAACTATCAAACATGTTCTATTATAAGCAGTGATATATATTACTTTGTAACAGATGGGTCCTACAATGCTTCAGGAACTCAAGAGGTAGTTAAAGGAACTACAATAAAATGTTTTTATACAACCATATACATCTCCTTAATGTTCACTTGCAAATTTTTCCTAAGAACGAACATGACACAATAATATTTTTTTTGGATTACTGGATATAGAATCTGGTTATGGTTAAGAATAGGTACCCACTTCCTCATATAGATTATCTATTTGACTAGATCTAAGGATCCAAATTGTTTTTAAAAACAATCATTGGGAAATAGTTAGATATTAAAATATGCGATGTTTAGTATTTTTATGTCGGTATGGTATATATGAGTACCTTGTAATGCCAATCAGTTTTGAAAAAATAACAACAATTTTTATGGCCTTAATGAATAGCGTATTATTCTCGTATCTAGATGTATTTAAAGTTTGTTTTTTGGTTGATATTTGAATATATTCATGGACTATTCATGATCAATCAAAACATCTTGATATCATCATTTTTTACACTAAGAGAGCCTCACATTTCTGGTAATCTCTCAAAATGATTTTTTTTTCTAATTATGTTCACTATTTAGGTAACATTATATGAAATTTAGGGGTATATATAGATCTTGAGAAGGTTAGAGATGTCATTTATTGCAAGAATAATGTGAATGTATTTCTTATCATTAGGTTTTTAGGGATAGATGAATTCTATCGGCAGATTATCTAGTATTTCACACGACTTTTAGAACATCAAATTGCCTTTACCAAATGGGGTTCTAATTATACGTTTGAATTTAGCACCTATCATTATATTTTCCAAGCCAAGAAATATCTATACTATTTATTTTAATGGATCATGTTTTGGGATAGGAGATGTTATGATATAAGGAGATAAATTAATATTGAATGGGTCTCTTCAATTGATTCCTCACATGTATAATTACCCAATTCAAGATACTGAGTTAGAAGATGAGGTTCATTCCATGTGATGTTGGATAAATTATAGTCTTGGGGAGTACTTTATGGTGTACACAGACCATAAGAGATTCTAATATATATTGGAATAAAAGGATTTAAATCATAGGAAATGTAGAACAGTTGAATATATTCAATATATTTATTTAAAGATTACTTATATTCCTATTGAATGTAATGTGGTTGTTGATGCTTTGAGCCAGAATAACTAGAGACAAGTTACTTAGGAAGTAAATAGTGATTAGTAGCTGATGGATCTATCCTTAAAGATGAATCTAGAGATATAATATTTTCATTAGAAATCATTTTGTGTATAATTTTCTTTGAAAACATCACTACTGGATCAATAAAATGTGGGTCACCTTTTGTATCCTAAAGGATTGGTCCTATGAGAAAGTGTTTATGGTGAAGATCCACCACATGGTGGGGGTTCAAGGAGGATGATATCTTTCATATTCATGGAAACATTTGGTATCTTTCTGATGTTTGTCGGGAAATTATGTTAATGTATAATTATTCAAAATGGGTAGTAGACCATAGTATTTCCAAGATGTACCATGAATTATACCTCCAATATTGGTGGATGGTGATGAAAAGGTGATTACAGGGTTTGTTACTTAGTGTTTAACTAATCAATAGTTGATGGAGGAAAACATCTGTAAAATTAGACCATTACATCCTTAACCCATAATAAATTATAAATGGGATGAATTCACTATGGATTTCATGATAGGAATACAGAAGCTTATAGACATTTTGATTCCATATTTGTTATTAAGGACATGATTAAAATGGTCACCCACTTCCTACCTATATGGGAGTCCATATAATTGGATGACTTTGGACAAATTTATGTTTGTTAGATTATATTTAATTAAAATAATCTATGTACTATTTTATCATGCTTCGATAAATGGTTTACAACTCTGTTCTGGAAAGGGTTTTAGAATGATTTAGATTCACAGGTGACTTTGAGAACAACCATCCACCTTGGAAAAAATGGTATGTCTGAGTGTACTATATTGGTATTAGATAATATTCAGTGATATTGTATCCATGATTATAGAGTTTATTGGGAGAATATCTTGTATCACTCTATTTTTTCTAAGATCACATTCTCCTTGACTCGGGAATTGGAATATTGAGAGACTGGGTAAGCTGGAACCTATATTCATCAAAGCATTTGATATTTTTGAGAGGTTTGGACCCCTAGATTATATGAAATATCTTCCACATATTTTTACATATATATATTATTTATTTCTCAATTATCAGTTAGGTTTTTAAATTTAATATCCCTTGAATTTAATGGTGACAAATGATGTTTTTTTGGGAAAACCATGCAATAAAGGTTTCACACCCATGGAAAACCTATAAAAATTGTATATTGTCTTAGAATGGTTGGAACATAGTGTCTACTAACCATGTGCCTAACCATAATATGGGTTGGAAATTTTGGGAATTAGAATCTTATGGGATACACATGGTTTTCTTACCATGAACCTATTCATGGGGGGAATTGTGATCTTTTTCGAAGTTCCATATACAAGATATGTGCATGGTAGGGTAATAATGTTCATATACCATGCAAGGGTTATCCCAAATAGAAATTTATGACACATGGTAGATGCATGGTTAGTCTAATAGTGTTACCAAACCATAAAACCCTTTAAAAAGGATTATTTTATTAATTTTACATTAATTATATCTAATATCATCTTCATTATCAATTAGTTTTTAATACACAATAGTGGAGGAACTCTCAATTTACTCACCTTTATGTCATTGAGATATGTCCTCCATACGAGCGAAAAATTGATCATCATTACTCTTCTCAAATCATCATCAAAAAAGATAACGATCCACATCAATATTTTATTAGTTTTTATTTCTATATTTGATATTATATTCATGTGATATTATATTCCATATTTTTTTTAAGTTTTAATGTTTTTCAAATTTCTCATATTCTATAAAAAATTAAAGACTGATACTGAATAAAGATTGTATACTGATATATGGTATCAGTTGAAGAAATTATAATTAATTGAGAATATGACTATATCATGCACCATTGTTCCATGTGTCGGGATTTCTATTTGTTAGATTTAAATTTAAATTTCACGTTATAATTTTCCTGGACCGAAACCATGATACACCCATTGGCCCTTTACTTATTCATAGGTTGCGACCCCAACTTGAAACACCCCTCTTATGTTGTGTTAATTATATTAACATGATGAAATAGAATAGACTAAAATTTTTATGTTAAATTTAACTGATTATCAAATATTGAATATTTCACTTAGCCATTTAATTTTTTGGACACACATGTCCTCAACCCAAGCCACACCTTGGGAATGTTTACTAAATAATTTGAAACTTTTTCCACATAATTATGGCAAAACACACTCTATGGTGGATTCGTATTGTAATTTATAATTGTCTTGTTAAAATTTAAATAAAAGTAATGTAAATTGGATGACCACGTCACTTGGATGTTTTTAAATAATAAATCATTACCTTGACAAAATGGGAATGACAAAAATATAAAATTGTATTAATAATTCACGTTGACTTATTAATTAAAATATATCGATTATGGATTGGATATGATCATTGTACGTTGTAATAGTATGTCTTGAATGGGGATGAATTCAAATTTTCAATCTGGGTTTTCCATTACAATTTAGAAAAAATTAACAGACTCATTAATGAATTTCACAATAGTTGACACCCCTATAGGATTTAGTATTTTACATATCATGAAAAATACCTCATCATGGTTATGTGGACTCATATGTTAGTCTCTATAGAAATTTTAATTACTTGGATTATCTACTTGGATTCAGATTAATGTTTTTAGAGGAGGATATATTTGGATTATATCCTTGGTCAGCAATCCTGTCTATTCCAATGCTACATGGGAATTGTTCATATGTCGTTGTAGAATAATTATTATATAATATTGGGAATTCACTATTTTCAGTCCCATGGTTTTACTTGACACCCCTTTGGTTGTACCCATGGATGGTTGTATTTTTTTGACATGAAAACTAATGTATTAATATGACACATGACTCTGAAGTTCCCCTATGTCATTATTACCCATGGATTCATTAGATATATGTCTAGATCCGCATAACTATATATATATATATATATATATATTTATAATTCCATACGAACATCGACATTACAACTTAGGCTAAATTAGGAAGAGTCAGACATGTATCCTATAGGAACATGAGCCGACATGGTTCATTTATTTTACTGTTTCAATATTATAATTCATACACACAGTTTATTTTATATTCACTAATTGGATTCTATTTATTGCGATGAAAAATTTTATCAATGTAATTTGCCATACTATATTTATAAAACACATAAACCATATATATATCCCATCAAAAACATCATTCTACGAAATTATTAAAGAAATAAGGTATATTTCTAGAAATTATAGAACATAAAACGATGGAATAATAACCTAACAATTTGAATAGTAACATAGCCATTAGTAATATAAATATATCCAATTGAATATTATCAAAACTTATGAAATTTAAAATAAATTTATTTATCTTATAAATAAAAATATTATATAATTGTATCATAATATATTTAAATAATAGTTTATAAAAGGATAAATTATGCATTGGTTTTCCATTGAAACAAATATGTTTATATTTAATATAATAATAAATATAATTATTTAAATGAAATGTTACTTTCATAAAATAGACCATAAATTTATAATTTTATTTATTTTAATTATAGAATAATTTTATGAGACCTTAATTGAGGTTTCAAACTGTCATAAAATTGGTTATAATATTAGAATCAATATTTTTGAAATAAATGATTATTTTAATAAAAAATTATTTTTATAATATTAAGATAATTAGTTACATATAATAATTCATTTTTTTAATTTAATACATCAAAAAATAGTTTGGTTGAATATTTCAGATTTCCCTAAAATAGCTGAATTTCAGGCGAATTGGGAAATATGATAATTTATGATATAAGCTAAACACATGAAATATTGAGTCATTCATGATGTTTGGATTATGTATGAACATATAAGATAAAACTATACAAATCCTATTATTTTATTTATTCATGATAAGAAACAATATTGATAGTGTTGAGACAAAAATAGTAATCTAATTTTTAAAATAATCAAAAAACCACTCTATTATCTTGAAAATGCCACCCCTTATCATCACCACTTAAAATACTTGTAGATTATAAAAAATCAAAAAATTAACCCCCATGACTCTTATACAATTCCAATGTCTACATGTCCCAACAAAATTCAAAACCCATGTCTTTAAGGATGTTCTCAAGTAGACACCAAAAAAGAGGTAAAATCCCCAATCCTTCTATTTTAATTTATTTACATTGCTTATCCTCTCCTTACCTACCCTAAAAAAGTATCATGATAAAATAATTATATTGTATATACTATAATGTTATTTTTTTAATGAAATGTAGAATCTCTTATATTTTCCATTAATTCTAAAAATTAAAACATCATCTGTGACATATCGATTCACCACCTTCATGGATGACATGTTTTTATTTTCCATTAAAACCTTCATATATTCTCATTAATATATTATTATAGACTAATAAGAATGTGACTTACATATTCGTAGTATTATAATGTTTTATAACCATGTGATAAACATAATATTATATAAAATTATAAGATTTCATGACGGTCGTAAAAATTTCCAAAATAAATTAAAACAATATCATCAACATTTTATCTAATAAGTCATCCTCATACAATTTAAAAAATATATATATGAGAAATTATAAAGTTATATAATTTTATTAATTAAATATAATTTAAATTATGGATAATTATTCTCATTTTACATGATTTTACATAATTATATATAAGTAAACCAACAAAGAACCATTAAAATGAATGCTCCCAGAATTACAATATTCAACTCTATAACTCATTGAAATGGCCGTAAAATAACATAATAAAATTATAATAAATAAAATCAGACTATAATCAGTTTTCATTTTTTAAATAATGAATCTAATTTAATAATTTTGTAAATTAACCTGATTTTAATATTCAGACATAAGATAAGGGTATTCTCGAAACCAACTTCTTTTTTTTGGGTAGTTACTCTTTCCAAACATTTTTGGCATAAATATTTCTTCTATGTTACTTAACTACAATATTTTATTAGTTATATTTAATTTTATGAGATATACTTGTTTATAATTTTATTTTATGAAAAAGAAAAATATTTTACAATAAATATCACCTTTTTTAAAACACATTTTTACTCTTCTAAATTAGATTCTTCTTCAATCAGGATTGATGAATCTTATAACAAGTATATTTTTCACTTTTATTTTTTGATCCAAAAATTTATTCATTATTGATGAAATACCTATTAAGCTCATTAAATTACATCTATTACATCATGATTTCGATTGATATATGTTCTATGTGGCATGCATGAATAAAAAAATTTTATGATGTGGTGAGGGAGCTTGGAATAATATTTCACTCCAATGGATTGAATAATATTATATATCCAATGAGGTAATGTGATATTTACTTAAAAAGGATTCTATATTTGTTAAAAATTATGATTTTATGACCACACACATATGTTATACATGAACATGATTCCATATTTGTTCACAACTATGTGTGGTATTTGACCACTAAGAAATGATGGTTCATTTATATGAATTTCTACATTCCATAAATTTATCTAATTATTCCTCTAAATGTTATGATTATATGGATATTATTTCCATAGGAAAATTATGATTATGTTCAACCATTTTATATTTAATAATGTCCTTATTTGTTCTCTAACTGGGCTTTTAGTGCATATATTTCATTGATGGATATCCTGAGGTGACTTAACGTATTAATGAAAAAGTGAACTTCAGAAGTTAAAAAAAAGAAACATTTAAATAATGTTTAATCTTATATTTTTCATAATTGATGTGTGATCCAAATTTTCCTAGGATATTAAATTTTTTTATCCTAGTTTTCATAAATCATTAATGTTTTTTATCTTTAAAATGATATAACAGTCATGTAAGAAAACTTTGGGTTACTATAGTTGGTATTAGATCCTAGTTTAGTATATTTGGGAATTTGAATTACATAACATTAGTGAAAACCCTTAGTATCAGTATATTTATATATAATCATACATGTTTCTTTCTTTATAATAATTCATTACATTGGGATCCTAGAAGTTATGTCTTTAGAGTTAATTGCATAGCGTTATAAATTATTAATGACTTGTTGAGTAATATTTTGTTCAAACCGTTTCTATTTTATAAAATAGATAGAAATAGGATACATTAGGATAGAAAATCATGCGAGGGAGGATGAAATCATTTCACAAATGATATCCGTAATTCCTTGGGAGGTAGAGTTCAAAATTTCAGGGTGATTCATACACAATTATTGCAGGCTTTGAGCAATAACCTAAATAATGTACAACAGCTACATTCACCAATGTTGGAGATAATAGAAATTGAAAATTTAATACAACCACTCCCATCAATATATTGTGGATCCACTAATTTTTTTTTGTAGAACAATGGGATAACTCAATGGAGAATATATTTTATGTTCTCTATAATTAAAATGAGGAGAATGTGACCCTGACCTTATATCATATAGATATAGAGGTTAATAAAAGGTTGGTGTTGATTAAGAACACTAATAAAAAGGTTGAAAAGAATAAATGGAATGGGAAGACTTCAATAAATTATTTTATAATAAGTATTTACCTCAAAATCATCAGAAAAGGATAGAGACATAATTCCTAGAGTGAAATAAAAAGGATGCTGAATCTATCACGACATAAAAATAAAACATCACAGATGATTTTATTTTCAACAATAATAGGAAAATAAATAAACTCATTCATTTTTTACAACCAAAAATTTAAAAGGATCTATATATATGATACATTGGGTGTTATGATGATTTAGTTTGGTATGATCAAAATGTAGAGATTGATTTAAGAGAATGGTCACATTATTAGGGAGATATGAAGAGAATAATGGATTATCAAGTTGGTGGATGAAATGAAAATGGAGGAAAGAGGATCCAACACCCCATGGTTCAAACGTCTATGAAGAAGACTCATGGGAATTACATCAAAGGGATGGGGAAATTATTTAATTGTGGGAGAGAATTTGATCAATATCATTAATGTTAGAGAGATAAAATGAAGTTGAACAACATGATGGAAAAAAGGATAGCACCACCAAGGGTTAAATGTTTACACTATGGGGAGAAATGTCACTATGCATGTTGATGTCATAAAACTAAAATACTTTAGTGTAGTTGGAATCAACATCCACAAAATCCAAATGATCAAGGTAAATCCTATATTATCAATATTGATAGTGTGGAGTAATAAAATGATGTTGTAAAAAGTACAATTATTATTTACTAAATAATTGAAAAATACATATTTGATTATAGATAAAAACATTTTATTATATCATTCAAGAACAATAGAAGTATTGAATCAAATTCTCAAAATGATGAACTACATATATCCAAGAAAACACCTAGTGGATTGATCGTTGAATCCAATGTGGTCACTTTTTCTATTAGTATATGTGGGAATACTCTTATAGAATATCTCATGATACATCCCTTGGTAGATTTATACTCTATATAGGGAATGGATTGCATCTTATTATATAGATCACAAATTATATATTGGGAAATTGAAATATATTTTCATATTTAGAACCATCTCATGATCCTCTATAAATTCATGGAAGACAATGAATCTCAATTATAATATCCATCAATGGTGTGGGGATTGATTCCCTTGAATTATTCATACATTTCAAAAATAGTGTAGGTAAAGGAAGGTATCAACTTGGTTGAAATGAACATTGTAAAGGAATACAATAATATATTTTAAAAGAGTTACCCAGACATCCATCAAATCATGAGAAATAGTTATCAATTGAAATTATACGAGAAGACACTCCTATCTAAAAATGACTATATAACATGGCATTGATCTAACTAGAGGAGTTAAAGAATTATTTATGAGAGAATCTTGACATAGGTATTTTATGCCCTAGTTTATTGCCTAAGTGTTTACAAAATAAAATTGTAGTGAAAAATTATGGATCAATGCAAACATGTATCAATTACAGAGAGTTCAATAAGATCACCATAATGAAAAAGGAGACTCTTCCAATGACTGTATACTTGTATAATAATCTATGAGGTGATTAATACTTCACAATGTAGTATTTTTATTCTATATATCATGAAATGAAGTTGAAGTAGAAAAATATTCGGAATACAACATTCCATACAAGGAACATGGACTATTAGTTTTAAGTGATTCCCATTAAACATATAAATTCCCTTGGAATCATCATGGATTTGATGAATATAGTCAGTATACACTACCTCAAAAATATTATTCTAGTTATTTTCAATGATATGATTATCAAATCCATGTTCAAGGAGGAACATGAAGAACATATGATTATTATGATGGAGATAGTAATAAAGTGGAAATTGTATTCTAATTTCAATAAATGTGAATTTTAGATGTAACATGTATCATTCATGGGATCATTATCAGAAGTGAGGGAATTTTTTTGGATCTTTACAAAATAGAAATTGAGGAATGGCCTCAACACACTATTATTATAGAAATACTTTGTTTTCATGGATTAGCAGGGTACTAACAACATTATATGATATATTTCTCTTGATTTTCATCCATGTTAAATAGGATAACAAGGTAATGGAGGACATATGTCTGGACTAAATAATGTTAGGAAATATACAAGGATATAAAAAAGAGTCTAATCACTACATGTGTACTAACACTACTAAAAAGCTGAGAATTTTTTATGTCATACAATGATGCTTTAAATAAGGTCATGAGTTTTGTACTCATTATCAATGCTAAAATGATATCATAATATTCATGGAATTTTATGATCCATAATCAGAACTGATGAATAATTATCTGGAGCAAGAGGATACGATTTTTTTTCAACAAAAATTTGGTGGCAATAAGTCTATGGTTAGAATTATGACATATATACTAATAATAAGAATCTAATGTAAATATTCACACAGAAGGAAAATAAAATTTGTATATGAAGATAGTTATAGGTAATAATGAAAATGAGTAATATATTAATTAACATTTGGGAAAGGAAAACATTGTAGATGTTTCTATTATCCAAAAAGAATCAGAAATACATCCATGATGCATATTGATAAAGAACCTCTACTCATTGATATGATAAAAATGCAATTTGATTTCATAATAGTATGGAAAAAATATTACCATGACCACATGATTTCCAATTCTTATGTCTCAGATAATTTTAATGTGTAATGAAGGGATGTTAGGGAACTAAAAATTATTTTGAAAGTGGTTTTGTAAGGGATGATACAACAGATCAATATCGATGATTATGGATTTAGTAAATATAGAAGAAGACTTGTCAGTACATCATAATTTGAGATAAATGATATATTGGATAATGCTTAGATATCACCCTTCTCAATCCATCTTAGAAGTACAACGATGAATTGTGATCATCATGAGATGTTCTGGTGGGATAATATGAATAATGAGATTGGAGGGGATATCTCAACGTGATTAATATGTTACCATGTTAAAGAAAATTGACATAAGTCCATGTGGATGATGAAAAACTTCTATACAATTTTTAAAATGGGATAATGGCACTATAGAGTTTTTCAATGGTCTCTTTAATACATCCAGAGGATACAATATTATTTGGGTTCTGTTGGATTGACTCACCATGACCGCCCACATTGTTACTATTTGAGATGATTTCTTTCTTGATTAACCATCCATGATATATGTGAAGTGTGTGGTAAAGATACATGGGGTTCCACTTTCGATCAAATAACATCACGATCCAAGGTTAACATCTAAATTCTAGATAAATATTCCATAAACATTTGGAATTGAATTGAATTTCAGGATGACTTATTTCCTCTAAACTGGTGGTCAATATTAATGGACTATAAATATGCTTGAAAATATTATAAGAGCATGATAAATGTAATTAATATTTATATTTGATCAGTATGTTTTATCAGTTGATTTATCATAAAATAATAACTTTCACTCGCTTATTTAGATGCCTCGATATGAAGATCTGTATGGAAGGTGATGCAGAACTCCAACATGCTGGGATGAATTTACCTAAATTAAGCTACTGGAATCAGATATTGTGAGAGTGACGATTGAGATTGTTCAAGACATTAAAAAACACATAAATTCTTCTCAGAATCAGTAAAAGAGCTTTACCAACACCCATTGAAATGATTTGGAGTTTGAGGTTGGAGACAAAATTGTCCTGTGAATATCACAATGGAAAAGAGTTATGAAGTTTGTAATGAGAGGGTGGCTTAGCCTATGGTACATTAGACCCTTTGAGACAGCTGATCACATAGGAGTAGTGAATTATCATATTTTACATTCATCAAATATGGATTATATTCATAAAATGTTCCATGTATCTCTCTTATGGTATTACATACCTAACCCCTCACATGTACTGAATACTAATGTGGTAAATTTGGAGAATAACCTCATGTATGAAGAGTAGTCGACAATTATTTTTGGATGAAGAGAAAAATTCCTAGGCAAAAAGATACCTCACATTGTAAAAGTTTTGTGTAGGAATCATATGTATGAAGAGGAATAAAAGGTAACTTGAGGAATTAGTGAAGAAGAAGTAACTTCAATAGTTAACACCTTAGTTTGTAAAACGAAATATCAGTAGTGAAATTTTAAAAGGGGGGAAGAATGTAAAGACCAAAAATTTTATCAACATAATTACCATTCATATATTAACAAATAAATTTTATCACATTTATATCCCAATAAAAACACAATTGTCAAAAATGAATAATGAATCTGGTAATAAATATATATATTAAGAAACATTTCTTGATTGAATAGAAACCCAACCCTTGGAATAGTAAAGTGACAATTTGATATAGTAATTTAGCCAATGTAATAGTATCCTCAACTATGAAATTATAAATTAAATTAGTGCATCCTAAAAAAGAAAATATGATAAAATTATATCATAGTATAAGTAAATACATGTTTTAAAGATGATATATTATGTTATCGTATTTTTTTGAAACATAAATTTTTATTTACAATTTATTAATTAATATAATGATTGAAAATATATTTATTTATAATATAAATACATTAATTAATATGTTTTATTATAATTATAAAATAATTTTATGATACCTTAATTATTTTTCAAATTTTTCAAAAAAATAGATATAATATAAAAGTATATATTTTTCAACTAAATTATGAATTAAATTAATAATTAAAATTAACATATTTTAGAATTATTTTTAAAAAAAGAGTTTATTTTTGATTTCTAATTATAGAAAAACAGTTAGGGTCGATTTCTATGATAAATATAAAATAGTGAATTTTTTGGTGAATAGTGAAATATGTTAATTTACGATATAAGCTAAGTACATGAAAAATTGAGTCATGGGTGACATATGAATGCGGTAAGAACCTATTGGTTTGAAATATTCTAAAATTATTACTATTTATAATCACGGTTATCAACACTATTTGTAGTATATATAAAAATATAATAAACGATGAAATAAAATTATCAAAAAACACCACTTCCCTTCTCTATAAATACCACCTCTCACCACCCCTTCTCCTCACACCTTCAAATCAATATAAATTTTCTAAAAAATACCCAAATACCTTCCCAAGACTATCCCCATTCCATAGTAAAACTTGTATCAACAAAATACCAAAACCAAAATCCTTATTGAGGTTCTCAATGAGACAACATCCAAGAGGTAAAATCCATAATCATTGTCTTTGGATTTCATTCCTTTTTTGTCCGGTCATTACCTCTACATTAAAAAGTGGAATGATAACAATATTATATTATTTATAATATAATTTTTTTTAAATGAATTATCCATAATAAAAAATCATCTCTTATACTTTTATTCTAAAAATAAAAACATCGTCCGTGACATGTCAATTCACACCCTTTGTGGATGACATGTTTTTATTTTCCATTACCACATTTAGGAATTGTAATAAAAAGAATTATATTGTTTTGTCAGATTTTAAAATAAATATTTCATGTATTATAACATTTTATAACTAATATTTAAACATAAAATTAATCAAGATGACACAAGTTAGTTATAGTCATAAAAACCACCATTATAAATTAATACATTTTCATCAATATTTTCTCTAATGAATCATCTTCAAACCATATTACCAAATTATATATGAGACCTTTTCAATATCTTTAAGTTCATTATTAATATATAATTTGAATTCTATATTATTATTATAATTTTACCTAGACATAAATAATTATATACATGTAAACTGACCTTGAAACCATGAAAACAAATGCTCATGGAATGATGAAATTGAACACTATTACTCATAAAAATGTCATTAAAAGAGCATAATAAAATAATAATAAATCAAATAAAATTTCAATAGGTTACATATTTAGTAATTAATAAATATAATTTTATTATATAGGATATTAAAGAGAGGATATCATTCAAATATAAGGTGACAAGATTCTCAAACTCAACACTTTTTCTTCATGTTACTCTTCATTCACGACATTAATGATATTTATATTTATATATTATTCAATAAAAATAATTTATTTTAACATGGATTTTGTTCGTCAATAAATCCATCCAATCTATGATTATGAAAAATTAAAGGATTTACTATAAGAACACTTCCTTCCAAAACACATCTTTTCTTCTCTTGAGTTTTTTCTTCAACAATCAAGAATGATGAATCTTATACAATGTATGTATATATCGTTTACTTTTGTAACAAAACGTTTATTCAATAATGATGAAATATTTATGAAACCCATTCATTTATGTGGTTCCCTTCACAAAATTGATTGATATGAGTACTATGAGGAATGCATGATTATGTAAATGTTAGGATGTGATAGGTGCACATTGAATTATATAGCGCTTCAATTCATTGGGTAATGTAATGTCTATCCTAAGATAATATGAAATATTCCTGAATATTAGGATTTATTTGTTCAAAGTAATGGTGTTATTATTATGAAAATATTTTATGCCTGAAGATGATGCTATATTTTCTCAAAAATAAATTTTGTATTTGACCACCAAGACATGATGTTTAATTGTTATTGATTTCCAAATTCCATGCCATAATCAAATTCCTCCTCTCATGATTATTATGATGAACATATGATTATAATATGATGATAATTATTATGATTGACTATATTATATTGATTCATGTCCTTATTTATCCTCTAACATGATTTTAATCTCACCGATTTCTTTCATAAATATCCATAGGTTAATATATGCTCTATGGAAAACATTAGCTTTAGATGGATAAAGAAGTTTTTTTTCAATTGCATATTTTATTGATAATAAAATCATTATTATAATGACAAAATAATTTTCATATTTTATTTATGTATTTCATAATCTGATCAAAGAGTTGAAAATTTTCTATGTATAAGATATTGTTGATGTCCATACACTTCCCACCACTACTACGGATGGTAAATAATTGAACCAAGGCACCATGACATTGTAATACTGCTAATGTTGACTCACATCTAGATAAAGACTCACTATTAGAATTTTATACCATCAAACATAAAATTGATAATGTATAGACACTTTCAAATATGACTCGTCGTTAAACGACACACTACCATAGTGAAAAATTAGGAATGTATGACACAAAGCTATCTATGGCACATGAATATGAGACACCTATATTGTCATACAAAAAAAATTTTATTTATAATTGTATGATACACTTCTAGAATGTCCTACCATAAGATGGATGATATACCATTATCATATCACACCGTTTTATTTTCATTCCTTCAATATTAATATATGGATATGTATGAGACACCTCTAGGGTGAACTAACACCAGACTAGCCTACCACAGTTAATGAGTTGTTAGAAAATGGGAAATTGTTAGATCATAAAACCACAAGGATAACCCTTTGATGCATTTTCACTATAATTTTCTTTTCAATTATTAAAAATTTCTAGTTTATTGAATTTAATTCAATTTGTTATTCTAATGATTATTTTTCATTTCTTGATAGAATTCATTGATTGTAGTGTAAGATTTCCAATATGAGAAATAAATAGAGTATAAGATATTCCTAATTATTATTGTAAAACATATGGTATAATCCCTCTAGTAACACCAAAAAATGACACAATGTATTACATAAATGGTGATAGAGATTAATATAAATTGACTTTTCATACTGAACAAAGCATTGATCTTAAGATGCAAATTGTTGCATCCTAATGAAACTTGATTGAGGAGGTACATCCCCAACTTTTTATTCCCTCGAAACAACAAGTCTGCAATAATGAATTTTTTCAATCTCTTCTACAAGAACTTGACATGAGTTTTATTTGAAAATATTTAACAGATTCATGAGATTCATGGGATTCACTATAACTGACATGGAATTTCTATCAATATATCTTCTAGAATACTCAATCATGTTTAGTTTTACATTACATATTGAGTATTGTGTGTTCTTACTATCTTTTGATACATGTACACTATCTCATATTATAAATTGAATGATACTCATATATATTCTTATATTTTCATACATATATATTCCATGGAATAATAGTGTTTTAGGTTCTGGATTGGCCTATTATGTTTTTACTCAAATTTATAATTGTTTAAGATTCCATATGTAACCATGATAATCTGTTAACTATTGTAAAAAATTATCATGGTTGGGGATTAAACTATTTATTTTATAAAAACTACTTCATGGCATGTGATCTCAAAGTGGAGAGGATTAAGTCTCAACATGATATAAAAACTATTGAATTAAATATTTCCACTGTGGTTTTTTATTTTGTTTTCATTTTCTTTAACATTTAAAGAAAAACATATTTTCAACTGTAATCAAATTATATTTTTACAGATATTAGTTACTATTGTTTTTATAGTTGTTTAATTAATTAAATTGATTCCATTTTATTAAGAAATAATAAATATATTACATAACCCTGAACTAATCAATCATTAATAAAAGTCATTAATGATTATATTTTTAGTGATATGTTATATTTCATAACAAGGAAATTTTAAATTAATTGGATCATTTCAAATTATTCATTTAAAAAAATTATTTTCTACACAATTAACCCCCCTCTTGAGCTACTCACTTGAAACTAAAATTACTATTAAATTAATATTTCCTTTGTATTAATGTTTTGAAATTTATTTTAACTATTTTTTAGTTATTCTCTAATGATTTTTTTATTTCTATTACATCTAAATTTAAATCATTATAATTGACAATAAACGTTATGGTTCTAATACCAATGAATAATTATTAATAAATGGTACAAATTATGATGATTGTATGATCATTATGAATATTCATATTGAAAGGATTAGTTTTGATATTTTTTATTCTATTGATTATAAGTACGAATTACCAAATATTGATAGCAATATGTGGGATGATGATACAAAGATTACATTTAATAATAATTTTAATGGAATGAATGTCATATTTTGAGATTTAGGAGATGAATTGTTTAATTGAATATGTACATGTAAAGCAACCTATGAAATATTGGATACCTTGTCTTTTTCTCATGAAGAAACTGCTAATGTTATGAAGATTATGCATAACACATATACTATTAAATATTAAAATTTTAATATGAATCATGATAAACCTATTTATGAAATGTACCTTATTTTCAATGAATATTTTAACACTATTTCGTCCCATGGAAAAATTGTATTGGAGAATGATCAAATTATGCGGCTATATAGATGCCTACTAAAAAGATGGAGTATAATATCAGTTTCAAAATGGGATTCATGTGACATTACCAAAATGTAAGTTTAGGGTTAATTAGTATGATTTTGATGTATGAAGATGAATTAAATTTAAACAATGAAGAAGATGTGGATATTAAAATAAATTCAATAATTTCATGTTTACCAAATCAAGGAAACCAGAAGAAAATTGCAATAGAGAGTATTCAAGATAGATGATCATGTGATAATGAATCACCTCTTGATAGTGATGAGTGGATGTCTCAACAAGCTCTATGATTCAATATGTTTTAAAAGAATAATTTTTTTTTCATAAAATCAAACATCAATTTTATATATGACAATAGAATAAACTAGAATAACTAAATGAATAAGGATGATGAATCAAAATAGATCACCTATTATAAATGTAAGAATAAAGAACACATAAAATATGACTATTCAAAATAATAGTTGAAAATTAAATATGTGGATAAACGAAGAACATACATGTATGTCATGAATCCAACATGAAATGCATCGAAAGATAGAAATAGTGTTTACAGTATATCACATGTGGATATAACAGATAGGTAAAATAAGAGTTTTATGAAAAAATTAAATGAGGTACCCTACTACTATTTTAATTTAATCTGTTATAAATTCAAACTATTATATGAATAAACAATATGATGATGACATGACTATGAAATAATTATTTGAATACTAAAATATGATAGAGGAAACATTAAATGAGTTGAATTATAAATATAATGTTCTCAAAATATATCACGATCTAACATAAAATAGAGTATCTTAATTGTCTTTTGGTAAAGATAAAAATGATCAACTGTGTAAAGAAAATATTGAACTCAAAATTACTAATGAGAATTAATAAATGCGCCAAGATAAATTCACCAATGGTAGAAAAAATATGACAAAAATTATTGGAAAAAATATTCTACATAGATATGTTACTCTAATAGGATATGATCCTAGAAGAAGGAGGATAACAAAGAACACATTTGTGTCTATGTCGAATCCTAAAAGTTCCATTGTAATTTTTTTCTAAATTACCTAACAAGGATTTCATTTTAAACTGTATGTAATTTATTTATATGAAAACCTTTATTGAAATTTTGTTAACCAAACCATTAATTACAATCATCTATAGACCTATATAAATATATGGGTACTAAATTCAATTTTATATTAGATATTGTTTTGTAGGATAAAATGTTGATGTTTTCTAATAATGTCTATTATTCTGGAACAATTTCCATTCATGACAAATGATAGGATATTATTCATGCATCATGAGCCTCACAATGTTTTATGGTGTCCATGTCTCCTTTCGTGGGAATTCTAAATGAAAAATCATTGACCTTAGACAAATAAGTAGCAATAATACTATTTTAATTTATAATTTTTTATATGTTGATGTTTCAAAATACAACCATCTTAAAATATCATTGTTATGTGATGACAGTTTTAATATTAAATTTGAAATTTATTATTGTAATTTTTCTTATTCTAATTTTTTTAGTCTTTACTTCATTAATAAAGGATAATGTATACATTGTTGATTTAAATTAATTAGTTTCTAAAAATGAATCATGCTTCAATTCCATTGATAATGAATCATAGATTTGGAATAGGATACAATGCCATTTAAGTATTCAATTACTTATGAAGCTAACTATGAAGGGGTTAGAGAGGGATCTACCGAAACATTAGTTTCCAACTGATAAAGTGTAATCCAATTTTCAAAAATAGAAACAACACAATGTTATTTTAAATTAGTGAATGAAGAATCAACTTCTCAAAATCTTGTGTTGGTTTAAATGGATTTGTTTGGATCTACAAGTGTTTCAAGTCTTAATGTAAATCACTATGTTTATGTTATAGTAGATGTCTCTTTTAGACATATGTGGCATTACTTTCTAGCTACTAAAAGTGAAATATTCTCTTATTTATCTATGTATGCCTAATCTATAGAGAATATGATTGGATATAGACCTAGGACCGTAATGAGTGAACATGGTTGCGAGTTTCAAAATAAAGATTTTAAATATTTTTACTCATAAAATGGTTAAACTGATAATTACCCTATACATAGGACATCCTAGTAGAATGGATTTATTTAATGAAGAAATAGATTTTTACAATAAATAGATTCTACCATGTTATATGTTTATGGATTAACTATAAATTGTTCGGATGTTGCTTTGAATACATCCTACTATATCATAAGTAGAGTTTTTATCAGACCTATTTAAAAAAGAAAACTTTATAAATATTGTAACAATAGGTATCCTAAAGCATATTATATATGAGTCATTAGTTGAAAATACTTTATTCAAGACACTAATAATATTTTCGATTTGTTTACTCCAAACTGTGGAATAAATTTTACATGGTTATTCAATCTCTAGAGAGTCCAATATATTTTTCAATAAGAAGTATAAAAATGTGGAAGAATCAGTTCATGTAAAATTTTATGAGACAGATTCTCATTAGTATTACACCTATCTATAAATCCATGAATATGATTTATCTTCTCTAAACATAAATTCAAAAACAATAGATTTTTCAATCCAAGAGTTATAAAAATCATCTTGTAATGATGATATTCTGAAACATCCATATCACAAAATTGTAGAACTTGAATTTACCTTTAATGTCCTGAACTATAATGAATAAAATTCAGATTTTTATTTAATTATACTTCATATGGACAAAGAAACACATGAAATTAATTTGTATATTATATAAAAATGGATATAAATCATTGTTAAGTATCATTACTGATTTTAACATAGTAGTTGAATAGTTATGACATTAGTTGTATAAAAATGGGGTAAAAAAATACTTTTGAAATAGAAAAAGGAAATAATGGACTCAAACAAAAAAATTATAGTATAAGAAGCCCATTTATCAGAAATTGTGAGGGATAAATAATTTCAGTGATTTTCCCTAGACTATGACCATGATGAGATCCAATAACTTAAGCATGAGATGAACTAATTATGTGAGAAGATCAATCTTATCGAGATCATGACCCAAACAATGTTCACTAAAAAACCACCTGAAATCTACACCATCGTGCACCTTACTCATATGGAATATGTTCATTTAATAAAGGTAAATGTGTCAGGACAATATCATATGTATTCTGTACAATATGTTTGTATAAAATAAGGAATATATTTTCATCCTATTATTTTTTAATTTGTATATTAATTTTAAATAAATTTTTTTTTTGGATATATGAAAATGCATTTTTTTGAATTAATGGATTTTTGAAATAAATAAACTTTTAATAAAATATAAATATCAAATAAATATTATTAAATAATAATTTTAATATAATTACTATGAAGACTATTTAATTTTTAATATGGTCCGAAATTAGTTCTTTTCAAAACCTGTCAACAGTAAATAAATGCAGATTATTATTTTAAATGTGAGAATTAACCAATTTAGAAAATTATTTATATAACATAATTTTTTTGTCAGGATGTTGAAATTACACAATGATTAATTTTTCATAATTTTCTGAGACAGTTGAATTTTTGGGTAAAAATTAAATACGATATAAATATATTGTGTGTTTTATAACATCATAATGGACCAATAGTGATTTAATTAATATTATAAATTGTATACATGTAAAAATATGTGATATAACATTAAAATAATGTGATTTTAGGTATATAAGATTTATTTTATAAAGGCTAATTGATTTCTCTAAAAAATACAAAATAATATATGGTTTTAAAATCATTTCATTCAGCATGTGACTCACCTCCACATACGAAAATTCATTATTTTAATATGTCTTGCCCTTGGCCACAAAAAAAAATATACTAGTTCTCTTTTTAGAAACCAGGGGTAATAACCATGGTGTGGTTTTTGGTTTTAAATATTTTATTACGTAGTGTCCAAAACCAAAAATAATAAAGATATCCCCCTCCTTTTTTATAAAAAACCACCCATGATCAAATTCCTTAGTACTAAATAACTTTTTATATCTTCAAAACACTTCCATGTACACATTAAATTCCTCCCATGGTAACCCCAAGTTCCCAGGAATTCTCTCTTAATCCTTTGGAGTCACACCTCAATGTACAAGATTTATCTCTTACCGTTTCTATTACTGAACATATTTTATATTATTATTTTAGATTCTATTTTATATATTGGGATATTATGATCTATGATACAATTAATATAAATTTGATGTATAAATTATGATATCATTCTTTCACTCTCATTAATCCACCTATGATATTTTATGTATACTGATTACTATCCTGAATCCATAAGGGATATTCAACCATCCTATTTTATCATGTTTTCCATTTTATGATATGTCCTTTAATTTTTCTTTTCCTATGTTGGTACATGTTATTAAATACAACCATACATTCAATTTTATTTATAAATGAATTTAACACATTTCACTGTCATTTAAACCTCTTAATATCTTTTATTCCCACCAACTATCATGCAAAAATTACTGTAAAATATCTCATGAAAAATAATTATAAAGTGAATACCATACCCATTTCTCTATCAAGGGTATAAATAATTATTCACATATAGTTATTGATTGGTGGCTTACATATATGTATTCCACATTACTTTATCTTTGAATAAATCAAGATGTTGAATGAATCCATGTTATATGGTACATATTGAACATATAAACATGAGATTTAAATGATAATGAAGGGTTCACTTTTATAGGAATCCAATGAATTGGGAAATTCTTAGTATCATGACCCATTACATTAGGATAAGGGATTTACCAAATTACATTATGGGACTTTTTCCACCATAATGCCTTTGTGGATTTATCCTTAACCTATGATGAAGATGTAGTGTTTTAAGTTGTGGCCAAATTTCCATGTTTTGATTACGATGCAATATCATGCCTTATTATTGATATTCCATTATACTTTGTTGATATGACTATTATCTATCATCTATAGTAATCATAATGTTATTCAATTTTATTTCCTTATTGTGATTTATATGCTCACCCCATTCTTATGTTTTCCCAGATATCCCATTCAGTTTTAAGTATGAAGGAATATCATTAATCTGTTAAAGAGGTTTTCCATAATGAATATGTATTTGGTGCTTTATGTTGTTATTTACTATACTTAATTCCCAAAGACAATATAATCCTCAATCTTTTGGAATTTTATTTAGTATGATCTAAGGTAATAAATTATGAATTAATGTGTAAGAATGATCAGGGTTGTTAATGTTGGTTTCATATAATGTTATAGTAATTTTTTTGATTTACGATTAGAAAATCATAGTGAAAAACGTCATGTTTATGACTATGTATAGGAAAATATCCATAAATTTTTAAAATAATATAGAAAGTTTTTTATCCTGAAAATAAATCCATGTCTGGATAATACATGTATATGTGGTTTTGTAATAGATGTACCTAGGATTAACAACTCAGATAAGGTTATTCAAGAATGACTCAGGGTAACCTGGAAAACGAAAATGGGCCTTACTGCACACCTATTTTGACACTCTTGAGGGATATGTTATTGTAAATTCAGAATCTAATAAAAAACCATTATTAGGGAATAAAAAATACCCATAAGAATATATGTTTTGTATTACATCATGGATAACACATACTAAGGCCAAGAAACTTGCAATTTAAAGAGATAAATGTATTTATAAGATATCCCTTTAATTTCATTAGATTACCCTTTATGTCCATAAATTTTTTTGATACTCATCTATAAATTTCCTATTAATCTAGACAATGGTCGAAAATAGGAGGAATTGGGAAAAAAACCGTTATTCTCTAAGTTACCACAATTTAAAAATACATCTCACAGATAGGTGGAGCAGCCCCTCCCTCAAGAGTGAGCATCCTGCAGTTTAGAGAATTATGCAAAAAATTCCTCTTATATTAAGTGGATCATTCGATACTCTAATTGTGGAACAATGGATCTACTACAAATAATATTTTTTTCTCAATCTTTCAATGATCCTAAAAGGGAAGGTTATTATGGATGTTAATCATATGGAGAATAAATCTGATTTGTGGTTGAAATTGATCAAGAGGATGAATACTGAGAAAGATATCGAAACAATGATGTGTAAGGAATTCCAAAAATAATTTTTGATAAATATTTTCCGTAAATCATCTCTATTATGATAGAAATACAATTCCATACACACACGAAAAAGGTCAATGAATTTGGTTGGGTGTAAAAGTATAAATTTACACTATATTCATGATATGCATCATGTTTTTTCATTACCCATAAATTCAATGTTGACCTCTTCTTTGGTGGGATAATGACTATTCTAAAAAAAGCCTTGGAAATACTTTACTTTGATAGCTATGAGGAAATTGTATAGTGTTCCATAAATTTTGAGATGTGAATTAATAACTCTCACGGGTATCATGGAGATAAGAAGTGGAAATTGGATTTTAATTATGACATTTTGAGGGATAAATATAATAATTATATAAAATTCCAGCACCCAATATACCAATGGTGCTAAAAGAAGCACCTTGAAAATATCCTAATGGGAACATGATAAATTTTTAGGTGTGGAATGAGTGAAAATATATGAAACCCCCCAATGTGATAGAGGAAATTAATTCTCCATTCATTCCTCAATTCATTTCGTAGTGCTTCAATTTCACTGAACTAAGAAACTTTGTTAATTAGAGCACAAATCGAAGTGTTTCAGGAGTCAACCATTAACCTCTAAGGCAGTAATGGTGATCTTTTCCCAACACTATGACTAAAATGATCCCCAAAAAAGAGTTAAATTTCCCTATTCTATTTAATAATTCAGGATTAATGAACCTATATTTTGATTCTAGTTATAAAACTTCCTACATAGGACAATGTTTTAGTAGAACAATCCCGACACCACAAAAAGGCATTGAAATAGTGGTGTTAGTGAAAACGTCAAATAATGAAATTATGGCATCGCATGTATATAACTCATCCACTGTCCAATCTTTTGGGATGAACATCTTGTAAAATCTCGTCACACTATATTTGGTGTAATTTATTTCAATTATAGTCATGGATTGGATTTCCCTATATAGGGCCAACATAAATATTTGTGAAGAGGCAATCACTCTCTGTAAAGTTTATTATCCTCTGATTCTATATAGGTTCAAGGAGGATGGTGAATCTTATATAGAAGCATTTTACTAAGAATTAATATTACAACTATATGAGAACTCATATATTTTATATATGATTGAGTCTATGGAAGGGTTCATCCTCAAAGATAGGCATATTGTGATGGAATTCACTAATTTGGTTCCTAAATAATTTCTTGGTCTTCCTCCAATAAGGAATATTGATTTTTTTAATCATATTGATGTGTTGTTCTCGATATCGAAGACACCATATATAAGGAATACTGTGAAGCTTTAGGAGTAGAAGAAACAACCACTGGATAATCTGGATAAATGGTTTATATTCCCATGTTCTTCACTATGGAGTCCTCTAGTCCACATCATCATGATGATGGAATTTTAAATTAATCCTTAAATTGTTTTTAAAGGTCTCCAAAATATTATGATAAATAAAAAGTAATATTTTCAATAAATTGATGAATAATTTGATCAGCTATGTGAATCACACCAACAGGGATTTGTGGTCGGTATATTTCCATGTTAAGGTAAAAAAGGGGATATCCTTAAGAATTATTTTCATACAATTTATGGGAACTATGATTTCCTAGTGATTCAATTATGACTAAATAATTCTCTAGAAATCATAACGGTATTGATGAATATATTATTTAGAGATTACCACAAAAAATTTGTGGTCGGATTTATAGATCATATTATAATATACTTCAAAACTACAGAGGTTCATGAGGTGAGTTTAAGTACAATGATAAATAGCTGGGAAATTTGGAACTCTATGAAATGTATAGAAAGTGATATTTATATTTAAATGAAGTCTCATTCTTGAGGAATATCATTACAAGAAATGGACTATATATGGAACCTTAAATTGAATGGTCAATTAAGGGATGGATGAGTTTTTCATTCTTGATAGATATTAATATCTTCCTTGTGTAAGTGGAATATTATCAAAGATTTGAGAACTTTTTCACAATTGTGAAACCCTATTACCAATATTACTCAGAAGGGAGTAAAATGTTTGTGGAATGATGAATGTTAAAAAAACCAAGTAGATGAAAATGAGGCTTTTTACAACCCCTATTCTTACACTACCCACAAGTGGGGAGCTTTTATTAATTTTTAGTGATGCTTAAATGAAGATATTAGGATGTGTGCTGATAGAAATTGAAAACATCATTTCCTATACCTCATGCAGTTGATAAATCATGATAAAAACTATCCCATTCATTATCTTGAGTTCTTAGTTATGATCTTTACATTGAAAATATAGCGGAATTATCTCTTTTTGGAGAAGTTTGAGATATATACTAATTAAAAAATTCTCAAAAATATATTCACATTTAAAGAGATTAATATGCACCAACGAATATGGATATAACTCAACCCAGATTACAACAACTCAATCCAATACCATCCTAGGAAATTGAATAAGTTGGAGGGTGATCTACGTATAATGGACAATGAGATTCTATCAATTATGAGGACTGAGAACAATATTATGGGAAAGAGAATCATAAAGAAAGTAACATCATGAATATTTTCACAAATGATTGATCAACCATCTCTTTTGGAAAAGATAATGGATTATCAAAAAGATGATCGGTGAATTTAAAAGACATTATAAATCATAAGGAATGGGATATGCTTGGAGTTAAACGTTAATATATAAGGACATGTGAAATTTGAATCACGAAAATGTGTTCCTTCAAATCTTGAGTTAAAGAAGGTACTATTGGATGATCTACATATTTCAACATTCTCTATTCACCCAAGAGACACAAAGATGTATCAAGATCTCCATGAGCACTATTGGTGGGACAACATGAGGGAGATCACTGAATATAAATCCATATGTCTACTATGTAATTAGGTGAATGATGAAAGATAGAAGTCTAATAAGTTGATGCATCTGTCACCCATACCAACATGGAAATGGTAAAATATCACTATGAAGATTGTCACCATAGTTCCACGGATATAGAAAGGATACAATGCTATAAGGGTTGTTTTGGATCATCATAATAAGAGAAAACACTTCATTGTTATTCAAGAGGACTTTTCACTAGATCAACTAGCCTAGATATAATTATGAGAAGTTTTAATGATTCATCTAGTATAACTATTGTTTTTTCCCGATCGAGATCCAAGGATTTACACTATGTTTTAGAAATGAATAAATCATTCTATAAACACTAAGATGAACTTAATTATAGTTTATCAAAGTCAAACTGATGTCCAATATAAGAATAAAATACATAAACATGAGGAAACTTTAATAGATTTAAAAATTTACTCCAAATGAGGATTTGACAAACATCTTCCATTGGTTGAGTTTTGTTAAAAAAAATGTTTCCACTAAAACATCCAAATGTCCCCCTATAAATCCATTTATAGGAATAGGTGTAGAACACCAGCATGTTGGGGAAAATATCTAGGTCCAAAAAATGTCGATGAAACGATGGATAACATTAAGACCATTTAGCAACACATCGATGATTCTCATAGTCGAAAAAAATATGAAAACAATAATTTATTATACCTATAGATTGATGTTAGGGACATGGTATTCCTTCACACATCTCCATGGAATAGATTGATGATATTTGGAAAAATGGAAATAATATTCTAAGGTACATCATCCCTTTTTAGATCCATGATCACATTAGAGTGATGGCCAATCAACTTGAACTCCCACGGAACCTATCCCAAGTACATGTTGTTTTCCATGTATCTATCTTGATGATATATATACTAGACCCATCACATATACTCAATCTAGATGTGGTATCATTGGGGAGTGACCTTTCATACGAGGAGAAACTGATGATGATATTAGAGAATAGATAAAAGGTTCTAAATAATAATACAATTCCCTTTAACAATGATTTTTGAAAAAACTACATGTGTGAAGAAGCAATGTTGTAACAAAAGAAAGTGATAAATCATAGTAACCCTCTACTGTTTTAGTGTGGGAAAAGTTAATTTCGAGGAAAATATTTCCTAATGAAATATAATTTTAATGAAAAAAACTATTATGAATATATTTCCCCTTTTTATATAACTATATTTTCATATGGTTATATAGAAGACATGAACATATTTTGTTTATTAATTGAAATTTGATTTTAATTACCTTTATTATCGTTTAAATTCTTAATATAGACATTGAACATTGATCAAATGAAAACTATAAATATAATGTTTTATAAAATCCTTTTCTCACATACAATGGATGTATTGGACCCAACTAGTTGGATCATAACCTACACATCCCACTTATCAATGATTTTGAGAGAGACAGATTTTTGGGTATTTCCCTAAGACCATGCCCCATATAAGATCCCAAAAATTTAGCATTAGAGGAACCATGCATGGTAGAAGTTTGAGCTCATCGATATCATGTCCCAAACCACGTTCAATGAATTACCCCATGAAATCCCTACAATCATGAAATTTATTTTTCAGGTGTTTGGTGGTGTAATAAAATGATATGTATCAATAACCTCACATTATGAATATGTACATTTTTTTTATTAAAAGAGAAAATATTTTTGTCCTATAACTATATCCCTGTAAATGATTTTTAAAGAACAAATAAAATTTTGGGCTATTTAAGAAATATATTTTGATGAATTAATGAATTTTTGAAATAAATAATATCTTAATAAATTATTATTATCAAATATATTTTATTAAATACAAATTATCATATAATTTATATGATGTCAAAAGTAATTTTTATTAGGGTTTGAAAACTGTTATTTTCAATACCTATTAGCTGTCTATAAATGTCGGTTTTTATTTTAAATGTAAAATTTTTAGAAAATTATTTAGATAATATGAAAAATATATTTGGAATCAAGACATCAAAATTATTGAACTATAAAATTTTCATAATTTTACAAGATAGATGATTTTTTTTATGAAAATTAAATAACGTATAAATATATGTTGTGTTTTGTTATATCATAATGGACCAATAATGATGTAATAAATATTATGAAATGTATCCTAGACCATATATACTTTTCCTTTAATGTAATCTAATTTTAGGATTGTTTGATTTATTTTATAAATAATAAGCGAATCCTCCAATAATTATAAAATATTATCAGAATTTATAATAATTTCTATGAGATTGTGACTCTTCTCCACATAATAAAGATATTTATTTTAATATGTTCATCACTTGTCCTTATAATATAATTCATATCACTCATATTTTTTATAATCCATTTTCAAAAACCGTGGCATAGGATGTGGTTTCAATATATTATTATGTAGTGTCCAAAAAAATAATAATAAAGAAATACCCATCCTTTAATATATAAACCCACCAAAATTCCAATTATTCACCATTAAAACTAGATGAATCATTTACATACATTGACCTATATTCCCTAGAGTCCTCCCAAGGTTACCCAATCTCTCAAGAATACTCTCTTGGAACTTTTGAACTACACATCCATGTAAGTGATTTCCCATTTCCCTTTTCTATTCAAGCACTTATTTTGTATTATGCATCTTAAATTTTATTTAATGTTTTGGGTTATTATGTTGCATGATCCCCTATCTATAAATTTTATGTTTAAATGATGATATTTTACTTTTAATTTGGTTAACACCCCATATGTTCTTTTATGTTCCCCTCTTACAATACCAAAATACCTTATGGGATCTTCCACCCTCCTCTTTTATCAAGCATTCCATTTTATGATATGTCCTTCAATTTCAAATTTCCATTTTTTACAAACGTTACAAAATATCCCCTTACAATCCATTTGATTTATTAATTATTAGATCTAATTTCATTCCCCTTTAACCTTCCTATGATCATTAATGCACACCCATTACCATGAAAAAATTAAACCGTGGTTTCTTATGCCAAAATCATTGTGTAGTGAATAACATAAATATTTTTCTATCAAATTCATTCACCATTAGGAATGTATACATATTTATTAGTGGTTAAAATGAATATATTCATCATTCCATGATCATTTAATAAATTATGATGTTTAATGAATCCATATTATATAATCTTTATGGTACACTTATGCATGAGATTGAAATGAATAGTTAGGTTGTGCGCTAATAGCGCTCCAATTCATTGTGTAACAGATAGTATGATGATACATCACAATGGGTCATATGATTTACCTGGTTCAACTATAGGACATCTCCCACCATGATGTAGGGGTAGATTTATCCATGGCCTATGACAATGTTGCAATGTTTTATGTTATTACCACATTTCCATGTTGTGACTATCAAGAAATATCATGACTTATTATTCATGTTTCTTTTATTATTCATTGATATTTTTATTCTCTAACATGTATTGTTATACTCATGTTATTCCATGTTTATTACATTACTAGGATTTAAAAACTCGCCCTGTTATTATGTTACTCCCCAGGATATCCCATGTAGTTTTATGTATTAATGAGTATTATAAACATGTTAAATAGGTTTTCAATAAAGAAGTTGTATTCCAGGTTTAAGTTGTTTTGTAATGTACCTAATTTACAAATACAATAAACATATCAATCTTTTTGGGTTCTATTTACTTTGATATCTTCTAAAAATCATGTATTATTGTGAAATAATGATCTGGTTTTTTATATGACCTGTCCCACATTTCTAGTTTTGATAATACTCTTAGATACCATCCCATAGAGGCTATTATAGGAGATCTAAACAGAGGAACTCTAATCATAGATTCTCTTAGGTGTCAATATTAACATCAATCATTATCGTCTCATTGTAAAACTAAGAACATCAATGAATAAATTAATGATGAATTCTGGGTGATGGCTATGCTACAAGAGCTAAATATTTTTAAGGAATTAAAGTGTGTAATATTGTAGAAATAACCATGAACAACATATATATTAGAAAAAAATGGGTGTTTGGGATCATACATGACAATCCAGGAATTATAGAAAAAACTAAGAAAGTCTTATTGACAAAATGTTATAGTCAACAATATATATTACTCCATGAAGAATCCATTCCAATAGTCACAAAAAATGAGTCCATAAGAATCTTTCTATCATATTCAGAATATCAAGATTGAAATCTTTATGAAATTGATGCAAAATAGGCATTCTTGAATGGTTTTATTTTAGAGGATTTCTTCATTGAACAACAACCTCCTCCACCCCCAATTTTGAAAATACTCATTTTCCAAGTCATGTTTTAATGGTAAAAAAAGATATATATTTTTTAAAACAATATCCAAGATCTAGGTATGATATGATAATTAATATTATTACTTCAAAATTGTTTTAAAAATGTATAATTGATACTACACTCTTTGTAAATCAAATTTCAAAAGAATTATTAGTAGTATAAAACGTTGTTGTTGATATTATTTTAGGATCTTCAAGAAATTATTTTTGTAATATTTTTTCATGAATGCTACCTAATGGATTTTACATGATTTTAATGAGTGGTATCAAATTCATTGATAGTTTTTAGATTCTCCAAAATAAATTAAGAAATTATTTTAAATCAATGTATGTATATAAAATATCTTTTAATATTATTTAACATGGATAAAACTAAGAGTAGTGATAATTATATGTCTACCAAATATAAATTGGATCTCGATGAAGCCAGGAAACCAGTGAATCTAAAAATATATAGAGGTATGATTGGAGGTATTCTATTCAAGAATACTAGACGACCTGATATTATGTTTAGTGTGTGTATTAGTGGTTATTTTCAAGAAAACCCAAAAGTGTCACAGTTGGTTTCTGTTAAAATAATTTTGAAATAAAACATGTATAAAACCAATATAGGATTGTATTACCCTATATGAAAGGAATCAAACTTAGTGAGTTTTTTATGCAAATATTGGTGTATGAATGTCAGATATAAAAATCACATTTCGAAAACATCACTTTTTCGACAATTCACTTGTTTAATGGTGTTGTAAATTTATTTTTGTTTCTTTGTCTACCACATACCTGATTACATTTCTTTTGCATGTTATAGTGAAATGATAATATGGCTGAAAAAAATTTACCAGACTACAGATATTAGTTCTATATTGTCCCTATAAATTGGGAAAAAATAAGTGAAGTAAATTTTTCTAATAATCATATTTCACATTCTTGGACAAAGAACATTAATATAATATATCAATTTTGAACTTCCATTTTCAAAAAGTGGATACCACCCATGAATTTATTTTTAAATAAAATTATTTAGTTGATATTTTTAAAAAAACCCTAAATTTAAATAGATAGAATCATGTCCAATAAGTGTTAAGAATGATTAATTTTTGGTAAATGTAATTTTGTTATATGAAGCACCACTTGTTGACACACCATTGTTGTGACACACTGTTGCGGTGAAAAAATATTGTGGTGAGATACCATTTCATGATACACAATTTTTATCAAGATATTGGATGTTCAGGCCTTTTCGATTTATTTATATTTCAAAATATTTTTAACCACCAGTTCAATTACATCCATTTTATGACATTTTCATAAACTGATACATACATTTTCCTTCATGTTCAATTTCTAAATTCAATATTATTTTAATTTTAATAACTAAATCACAAATGAAAAAAATCATGCTTCATCTATTTACAGAACACATACTCTCCCACCTTGGTCTCTTGAGTCCCAAGTGACCTTGATTCCCCTAACCTTCACACGAGATTTCCCTTATGAGGGAAATCCCAACCGATCTATATGCTATGAATTAAACGACCTTCTATGCCTTCCCTATATGAGAAAATATATTCTAAAAAGAAAAATAGAGAACATATTTTACCTTATTTAGTTGCACTAGTCAAACCATACCATTCAAAAAGTGTTTTTATAGCTGAAAAGATTGTTGAATCAAAGTGGATATTTTCTAGAAAAAATCCAGTACTTAAATATTATCAAGACAAATGTTGGTTAAATTGTTTTTGTTCAAATTTATAACCATTTTATCATAATACAATTTATGATTTTTTCATGTATGTTGGGTTTCAATTTAATGATGATGAATAATTCCAGATAAGATCTTGAGATAAATTTCACATATTAACATTTTCTTCTAAATAGTTGGCTAAATGGTTACGAGTTACTCATGAAGAAATTTATGATGATTATAAAGTATATTTTCTAGAAGAAATTGAATTGTTTATATATGAAGATGCATTGGATGATTTGATTGGGGATGTAATAAGAAGAAGAACTGTTTGTACTTAACTAGATGGGGGATGGAGGCTGCTCATTAAATTTATTCAACATATGATCATCCCTTGGAATAGTGATATTACACCTTGATATTTCAGGATTTTTGATTTCTATATCATAGGAAAAGAGTACTAAAGGTCAATTTGTGTAGATAAATTATGGTTCATATATAATATAGTCTAAAACCCACATTAATGTCTAAATTATTGATACATCCAAAGAAGATATAACCCATCCTTATGGATGAAATGTTTATTTTGGTTGATGAGGAAAAAATTGTTTACTTTGGTTGTGTCTATCTTTCAAAAGCTATATTCTCCTTAAAGATAATTAGATTAAACACATATAATAAATTTTGGGTTGGAGAAAATGGAATACTATATGCAGAGGTGAACATAGTGGATCATCCTACTAGACCGTGGGATAATGTGGACCCAGGATTAGAACCTAATGAAGTTTTAGTGTATTTTGATAATGAGGAAAAATAAATAGATTCCAATAGTATTTCTTATCCTATTATTGATGGGAGTGACCTTGATCTATCTCTGGAAGCAACTCCATCAACTATTGGTTCTCCTATCCCTTTTTGAATACTTCAAAAAATTGAAAAATTTATAATAAGTGATAATAGATGAAACTATTGTCTCTTGTAATGATAAATTCAAAATTTTTAAATCCATAGTGGGGGATGATTTATATAAGGATGAGAATAGAATAGGTGGTGATGCTGAATTTGAACCTAATGGTTCAGGTGCAAAGATTAAGAGTAATGAGTTGGAGATGCCTCCAAAACATATTGATTCACATTGTGCATAATTTGATGAACCTGGTATGCTTAATTATGTTGAAACTGATCTTAATGATATATAAATAATTGTTATGGGGGAGAAATCCCAATATATATAAATATTTCATTAATGTATTGTGGCTGATGTAGTTGGTGATGGATTAGTTGCTAGCAGCTAGATAGTTTCTTACTATACCTTGGATGAGAGGATGAATTCCTTTTATTTTATTGAACATCATATATCATAAAAGGAATACAAGGGATTTCCCTATTCTGAGTGATGAAGTGGTGAATGACATGATATTTTTACTACTTATAAGACACCGGTTGATAGCTATATAGAATTAGAATCATATATTATTGAACAAAAGTATGATGCTCATATGATTGTGGAACCATATTTTGATAAACCAAAATAAAAAAAACCTATTACACCTTCCAGTATTGAAGACACGATAGTTTCATAGAGTTCAGATAGACAGAAATGTCTTGAATTGTCTTTTTTACCTGGTTCATATTGTAGTACATTCTGCCACTTCACTATTCCCAATTGTATTTCTAAATCTTCTAGTTGATCATATAGAAGAAGAATGTGAATGTACTCCATTTTTGTAAGGAGTCAACAATATAATAATGGTCGCATGGTTAAAATTGAAGGAGATCATAAGGGATGAATGATATATTAAGTAAACTTTGAGGGTTTACTGGAAAAGATTGCCTCAGTGATGTTACATATTCCAAGCCATGTTTCTTGAAAAACCCATATTGCGCCTATTAAATTATTCAAAATAAATTAATTTAAGGACTATGATGGGGAACTAATTTCCTACTTCATTATGTGTTTGAAGAATAAATCTCCACTTTTGATCAATATTAGTGAGGAGATTCCAGAATCCTCATTTCTTTACTAAATAGACATATACTACCAAAAATTATGTAGTACATACAATAAGGGTAGATTCTGAACTAAAATATTAGTAAAGAGGTATAATTTATTAATTTTATGATGGAATAGTTGAAGACTAATTTTTTCATATTCCATGAATAGTGTCCTTTAAATCCTTGAATAAACATCATTAGATACTTATAACCCTTATGCTCTTATAGTTGATGTTAATCAACATTGATTAGTTTTTAGAGAAGACATTGATGCTACCTATAGTGGACCCTTATGTTGAGAACCAATGCTACCATTTTAAATTTATAGGAATTTTGAGGAAATAACAAAGCATAAACATGTTATTGTCATACTCTTAGACAAGGATATGGTTTTCTAAGAGAAAATTGCTATGGAAATAATGCATTATGTCTCAAGAATATATAGCAATCATTCCATCGAATCTAGTTTAAAATAAATTGATGAGAATCTATGGATTCCCCACATTAATATGGATTTCATGTAACATATATGAATGACTAAAAAACTACTCCATTATTGATCTTGTTTATACAAGAGAAAGGTGGTTTCTTTAGTTCAATGAAGATACTTTTCCAAATCATTAAGGATTTTATAAATATGATGAAGTTGTTTCTTCATATTCATGGTTGATATATAGTGGGTCATGAATCCAACCCTATCAAACCTAAAAATTATATCAAAGAGATATTTATAGATATCAATTTTAACATGTACCACCTCATTTACATTATATTCGTATGTCTCCTACTCATGACTTGAGTCCAATTAGACCAAAAAATCTCTTAGATCTTCAACATCTTAAATATGTTGGTGTATTTTCCACTTGTGTTCCATGTATCTTGCCACATGATCCATCTACCTCTAGTGACTTTGATGCTTCTTTATCTTCTCATGAACATTTGGATTAGATCAGAAAAATATATTATAAAATAAATGATCATATGGATCCTTCTCCAATCCAGTGAATTTCTTGTTGGGATAAGATTTTATGATTTCATGGGAGGATGTTTTTGTAATAAAATTTTAATATAATTTTTTCTTAATGATTTTCCTAACTCTTCTTCTGCTTCCTCTTATTAATACAAATCCTATATTGCAATTTATTATTGATTTTATTTTTTGGATAATACCAAAATGGGGGAATTAATTAGTTATATTTCACATCAAAATCACTTTCTATTTCGTTTTTTAAATAAATATATCAAATTTTTATTTTTTAATACATTTGGTGCATTTATTTATGATCATAAAAAACGAGGAGATTTTTTAAATGATTATTTTAATGATACAAAAATAATGATTATAATGTTCATAATAAATTTAATTTTTTATAATTATTTTATATTAATAGATTTGTTTTGATGAATATAAAATTATAATGAACTATTGATATTGGGACACTGACAGTCCCTGGTAAGGATGAAACACAATTGATAAAAGACATTGCCACCTTCTTAAACCGCCATGATAGAATCACTGCTAGAAAAAGACTCACTGTAAGATGTTATATAGTTTAATAGAGAATTAAATTTTTTTGAGACACTATCCCATATTACTCACTATCAAATGACACACAAAAAAGAGTGAAAATGCAGTAATGTATGGCACACCTCTAGCTAAGGAACCACAATATGAGACATTATCAATATCATACATCCAAAATTGAATTTTGAAATGTATGAAACACCACCATTATGTCATATCACAAGAAAGATGATCTACCATTATGATATTTCACTATCAGGTTGTCATGTTTTCATTATGAACATTTTAATAAGTATGAGACATAGTTAGGTTGACCTATCACAAGACTAACCTACCACCAGTATCATGCCACTAGACTTTGTGACACTGTTAGAACAAAAAACATCTATATTATGACCCAAGTCATATTTCCCTATACATTTCATTTTGAATTATTAATTATTAATAGTTTATTTAAATGAATGACATTCATCATTATAATGATCATTACTTATTTCTTAATAGAATTCATTGATGACATTGTTAAACGTGAAGTTATTAGAAGAAAATATGGATTAGATATTCCTATTATAGTTGATAGAAGATACAATAGAACCCCTTATAAAACATAAAAAAATGGAATGAAGTAGAAAATTAAAAGAGATAGATATTAATAACAAGATCTTGTGTTTAATGAACACACAATTAAGATGAAGATCTAAACTGCAACTTTTTTACGAAAACTCAACTGATGAAGCACATCAACAAATGACTCTTCTCTAAAATCCAAAATTATGCAACACATTGTTTTTCTGAAGACATCAACATGAAATAATCATGAGATGCATTTAAAAATATTCAAAAGGGTCACAAATTACAATTGAAAATGATGGGAATTAATATCTCTACGTCTTTTAGATTTTTCATTCTTATTAAGTGTTACATTACATTTTGAGTAGTGTGTGTCCTTAATCCATTTAATCACATGTTCACTATATCATATCATAATCTAGAATATACTTATATATATTATTACCTTTTATTAAATTTCTTTTCAAACATATTATACTGGTAGAGGTCCTTGTTTGTCCTGTTCATTTTGTACTCCCAGGATTATCTATAGAAGAGGTCATATGTGACCTGGATAGTTTGTCAATTGTTTTAAAACCTGATCTAGGATGCAGATCAACATGATTATTTTATATAAAATACATGGAGGTGGGTGATCACCATATGGAGAGTACTATGATCCCAACTAGAGACTAGGCCTCATGTATTCAAAATTTCAACTATGTTTTATTATTTTTTCACATTGTTTCTACTTTAGAATAGAAAAACATTCCTCAACTATAAAATACTTATAAATTTATAGACAATGTTTTTGTGATTTTATATGTCAAAGGACAATTTAATACTATAAATATAACTTACTTTAAAACTATTCAATCCTTGCAAACCCATTATGAATGTTAGAACCAATAATAATATACTTTATTGGTTAATTGGAAAATATTATATTAATTTTGTGATATAAAATTAATAAATTTTAAATATAAATTTTTATTGGTTTCAAAATTCAACTGCCTCATGAGCTACTCATTTATAAGAACAAATTTTAATTAATTTTCATGTTTTATTATTCATAAGTGATGTATTTTTGCAATATTAAAAAGATAAAAAAATATTTGATCCTAGTTTATTTTATTTTATTATGTTTCATATCCTTAAAATTATGTGATATTCATGTACAAAAAATTAGGGTCTCTATAGTATTAGACACCATTTGTTGTGGCCTAGTGATTTATACTCACACCCTTTTTGTACCAGTAATCGTTACCATGATAGACTTCATGGATGGAATTAGGGATAAGGGGAATCATACACCTATGGATGCATGCATTTTTTATACTAGGATTGAGTATAGGTGTAGAGGAGCATGATAGTTCTCATGATTATAGTGGAGATTAGCTTTGATCATTATATTTTTTATAGAATTTACTGTGTCTTTTTTCCACCTTGTTTCCCCTTTTATCCTTATAATTTATAGCATCATGATATCATTTTTATATCTTCCCTCTATAGTGTCTATTGATTATATATTTTTAGTTTTATAATTATGTGATTCTCATTTTATCTTTAAAATTATGTTTTTGTTTTCATTTTCCTTATACTTGTTCTTCACCATGATAATTAGATTATTTTCTCCATAGAAAAAAATTGTAGACCTTCATTTATAGTTTGAGGCATATAATATATAGTGAGGGGAACATGAGGCCATGTGTCTACTAGACTGAGATACTAATGAGTTAAATGAGCATAGAGAATAACAAATTTCACTCATAAAAATTAGGTCTTTTCCCACCTTGGCTATCAAGTTATTTAATTTCAGATAATTTATTATTTTTAATTGAATGGAATCATTGGAAGGAAGAGTTCATATCAATTATATCAGTGGAAAATAATTTTCCTTTTTTGAAATTTAGCTAAGAGATATTATGATAAAAGTAATTTATTCTCCTTTTTTAAAATGTATTACTTTAATATATAAATATAATAATACGGGTAGATAAATAGGAGGTAATTTTTATTAATCAAGATTCCTCTTTCTAGAAATGTTACAATCAATATTATATACAAGAAAACAATTATAGTGGTTATAGAATCATTATCTAAAATATAGAATAACCCAATGGATCATAACAATTTTTTCATGTTGAGAATATAATTCAACATGAGGTAATCATACAAAATTCCTTTTACTGATCATATGATTAACTTTAATATGATCTGAGGGATTATTTAATATTTGAATATAACATTAAAATATTAGTTTTCGGGGTTTTTATTCTTTTATCACCTCCAAAGAGTTAGGATTAAATGGTTAAAATGGTGATAAAATCTTGAGGGAAGGTATATATATTTTTTAATATATTCATATATTTACATTGAATGAATAGTTCAGATGAAATGAATCTCAAACTCCATATCTATGTGTTTTGTATACTGTCAAATGATGATGATCATTCGATTATAAAAAACCATCATACGAGGAAATATTCAAAGGATAAATCCTATATAATAAGTCAATGTAAATCAATATATTCAAGACCTTAATGATTCAATTATGGTAAGAAAATACATATCATGAAATATTTTAGATATCAGTTAGAGTATTCCACTTCTGTATAGACAGACACATGATGTGCAACTGATGCAGGGTTTAGCTTGATATTGTGTAGGATATTTCCAGAGAATTCAGAGGTTATTGTCATAGGATTATTAATTTAATTCCATGGTAATCTAAGGTACATTATTTATTATGTACTATGAATCATGGAAAATGAATTTATAGTGGATGATGATTCTCTAGATATTTAAGGAAATGGTGATATGAATATTAAAATGAAAAATGTTAGTATCTAAAAATTAAAATATCTTAGACACATTCCATGTCTCTGGAAGAACTTCAAATTAGTGGGATAGATTGATGATTATGGTTTTAAAATGGATTTTTTAAAAAAGGGTTTTTAAGATAACATTAGCTTATATGGTTATGGATAATATAGTAAAATATGGTACCTTATATCATATAAGAATAAGTGATTATGTTTTTTCTATTGAGACGATATCATGGGATGGTATGGAAATGTGGAACTCTATGTTTGGTCAATAAAGTGAGAAAAATATTAAAGTTATAGAAAACATAAATATTAATACTAAATCACATAGACCATTGAAGATTTGAGGTCTATATAATAATAAAAAAGATAAATTCATTCAACATGGATGGAAGAAAGATGAGGAATCAATATTTAGAAATTGGTCATGTTGTTTTTGGGAAACATGCCAGGTTTAATTTTATAGAGAATAAATATAATTTGTTTCCATCATCAATGAATCAACATGAAATATATAGGAATAATTTATATTGAATAAATCTAATTTTTTTTCAAGTATTTATTCTGTGGAATGTCTTATTGAAAAAAGATTGTGAAATATGTTAAAATTTATTTGAAAAAAATTACAGAATATAACATATATAAATTTTATAACAATTATAATAATAAGGGAATTAAGCATGAGAATATTATTCCAATGACTCCACCAAAAAATAAAATTTCTTTGATAATGAATCAAAGTCTAATAGAGGAATATCATAGTATAAGGCTTTAATCTAGAATGCATGAGGGAATCTAGTTAGAGACCCTAATTAAAGCATATTATATGGTGAATTGAAGTCCGACCTCAATTACAGTACATGAAATTTGGTCTAGTAGGAGACCAATGCTCAACCATCTCATAAATTTTTTGAAGTGTCACATATGTTCATAGTGATGATAAAGATAGAGATAAACATAATGGAAATTGAATGTATGCTTTCTTATTAGATAAATTGATAAGAACATTTGATTTCACTTTTGAGATGAAGAAATGAGAAAACCATCACTTGTTTATTTTGTGAATAATATGATGAGGAAACAATTTATTTCGGAGGATGAATGTGATAAAATAAATAATATTGGAAATAATTCATTATTTTGATTTATATTTAATCATTTTAGGGAATATATTCATCAAAGTATAAAAATATTTTTAAAATATTTTTTAGTCAATATAATGAATAATTTTATTTAACTAAAATGTTTTCCCATTAATTATATTGTGTTGTTTAATAAATAAATTTAATAATTTTAGAAATTTATTCAGATAAAATGGAATTCATTTTTTTAATAAATAGTTAAATTATATTTAGGTATTTTTTGATATCTATCTAGTAATATTAATTTTCTAGTGAATAGTGAAAAATGCTAATTTTTGTAAATTCGTAATTTCATTTTAGTAAATCAAGTAATTTTAAATTTTAAATTTATTTATTTATTTAGTTTAATGTTATATTAATATATCTTTTATTAAAAATATTATGGATAATATCATTATAATCAATATTATATTTTGATTTTTTATAGTTCAATTGTATGCTTAAAATGCTAATTTCTAAAAAACTGTTTTTCATTACCCTTTGCTGACATATATTAATAATGATATACACAAATTGTTGAAATTGAATTTTTAATAGTATATATATACTTTTAGTATATGTTTTTTTATATATTAATGATTTTAGTTTCATTTTTTGGTATTTATGAATAGTAACCTTTGTAAAAATGTGTCACCCTGAAAAAAGGGTAAATTGGGTTAATTATGGTGAAAAAATAAGTGATATGAACATTAAAATAGTATATAAATTATTATTAAATTATTATTTATATATAAATGAAAATTTATCTTGAAATTTTATATTTTCTATGTGACATCGGACTATGATATTGATATAATATTATTTTTAAACTATGAATACTTACAAGGGTTTCACTCCCTTCACATGTGGAACTGAACCTCATATCTTCATTTCCTCACAAATTTTTATCATTATATTTGATCAATTAACTACGTAAATATCTTCCCAACAATGATTAATTTTTTATAGTGGTCCTGGTAAACTCAAAATACAAATAATATAATGTTTATGTTGTAAACCGATGAAAGATATCCTAAGAGAATATAGAAGTCATAACAGAAAAGTTTCAAGTTTTTTTCTTCTTATACCACATAAAATATTCATTAACCAAGAATAAATAATAACATTATTATCATTAATATACTAAAATGTTATTATTATGATTTTATGATTCACTTTAATCTTTTATTCCATCCAATAGTAAATTAATGCATCACTTGTGCATACGTGTGGACCACCACCACCCTGAAGAGATGTATTTCATTTTTCATCAATGGTTTTTATGGATTGTTAAAATCATGAAATAAATAAATATATATTATATTAATGAAATAATAATTATTTTCTTAATGATAATATACTAATGACCTTCTTACACTTTCTATCTATTATAAATTTATAACATCACTTATACATACGTGTGAAATACCACATCCACGAAGCAATGTAGTTCATTTTTCATCACCACCTTACAAGGATGATCATAAGGATGGAAATAATGAAGAAACATTACATATATAACTTATTTATGATTTTCTAATAATATAATTTTTATTATTTTTTTTATTTTTGAACCATTATACGAATTAAAAAGTTTTTCATACATACATAATGAATACCATCACAATGAAAAAACCTGATAAATTTTTCATTAACAACATAAATTGTTTATTATAAAATCTTAAATAATATATAAATATTATAATTATTACATGATTAATATTTTTGAGGTATTTTAACTATAACTACATTGACCAATGACATGTAACTTTTTTTGTTTTGAGGTTACAAATCAAACTTCCTAAGCATATAAAATGTGAAATAATCCAATTTATTTACTAAATTAAAAATATTAAAAAATTCAAGAAAATAAATAATGGTAATGGATTGAAAAATATGTAATTAATAATATAAAAAAATAATATATTATTATTATTCAAGATGGTAGACATGAAAATGTAACAAGTTGGGACATGAGGTAAGAGATTTTCTTTTAAAAGAATGTGTTAGTGTATCCCTTTAACCTATTCTACCTCCATGTACATGTCCATAAAATTGTTCCACATATGAGCCTATTTATTCATCAATTATTGATAAATTTTAATTTAAACTAATTTTTAATTTATATACAAATTACTAAAAATTTTATTTTTAACATTTATTATACATGTCATTTCGTCTTTTTTTCCGAATTGCAAAAGAATATTTTGTACACATATACAACATGACCATCTTTACATGATGTTTTTTTCATTATTCATTATAAAACATCATCTTAATGTTAATATGGTTTTACAATAAAATAATATTCTAATTATTCTATTATATATTCAATAGTAAGCATTTTCAATGAAATAAATATATTTATAACTATCATTACATGAAATTGGAAATTCTTTTCGTACGGTTCTAAATAAGTTTTTAAAGGGTATTACGTTAAAACATAATATGGGTTAATATGTTTTGGTCATGATAAAATAATCTAGAATTATATATGATGATAGGTGAGCTTGATATAACTTACGATAATAGGTGATCATGACATATCTCTACAATACATTGGGTATTGATTTTGAGTTTGAAAGAGAATAATGTTGGAGATAATTGGGTAAGTAACTTATATGCAATTAACTGGGAATAAATTATTCTAACACATGTCACTAATGGAAAAGTATTCTATACGAATGGTTTCAAACCATTCGTATAAGATAAGGAAATTTTGAGATTGCCTATAATAATGATACCCCAAAAAATTGGGTATTATGATGTTGGGGTATCCCTATACCAATTGTTTTTTGTTAATTACCGGTATAACCATTATGAAATTTTCTTATTCTATTGATTACAGAGATATATTATTATAAATTTATACCAATGGTTATACAAACCACTAGTTTAGCCATCCACGATGAACACAACATGAAACAACACTATCCCCACAACATCCAGGCCCTGTAATCTCACCCATATATATTTAAAACAGAATATATATTATATATTATACGTTTCAGCAGTTCATAACTGCAAAAAAAATTATAAAACATATATGAAATAATGTTAAATAGTCAAACATCATTTTTTCTAAATATCATTCAGAAATATAGGGTCAAACTCACCCTCAAGACCACCCCAACAGTCAATATCATCACCATCATCACCAATGTATTATTCAAAAACATCACCACCACCATCATTATCATCACAATTTGTTTCTCCAAAACCAACATCGGGGAATTCATTATCCCAACCACCACTATTCTATCATCTCTATCTCCTAGCACAACATATAATAAACACATTATCAACATTCATGTATCTAAAAAAGTGGCGATATATGAAGAATGTAATGTAAACAATTATATCATAATTTTAAATCATATGTCCTTTTACTTTTAACTTCATTATAATTCTTTTATGTCCATTTTTTCCTATAATACTTCTAAACATTCCTTTACTGCCTATGCATGAGTAGTTTCCAACTTAGTGCAACCAAAATTGATAGAGGTGCATATAGTGGCACATTACCCAGTTGGGAATATATTCTTACTTATTTGAAAATGAACTATACTTGTTGTGCATCTCCTTATATCTTGGTAAAATAATCATTTGGCCCATAGTTGTAAGATTCCTCTACATCAAGGGTCCCCAAATCATATTTATTCCAATATAAATGAATTATTTAGTTATAAATTATATAGTAACATTTTAATATAGAAAAATTAAGTATAAAATGTTATATTATGACTTTTTAATAGAGCTTCAATATTTCTTCTTTCTAGTTGGGGAAAAAATTCATCATGGCATACAATTTTTAGTGTTTGATATTTCCCCTATAATAACATTGATATTAGTAAAACATTCATGTATAAAAATATTTTTTTAAAAAAAATTAAGTCATTGAAACAATTATTAAACAAAAAATTATCAAATCCTAGCAAACCAAATTAAACAAAAATTTATCAGAGAAATTAGAATCAATAAAACCAAAATGGTCATATTTTGATTGTTTTTGTGAATCTATATTCATATTAGCTAATATTATTATTATATTGTTCCTTGGACATATTTTATTGGTTCAGTTGTTTTTGGGTGAGTTCAGCTTGAGTAATATTTTTTTAGGTAAGTTTAAAACATTTATATATGTTTCATATTCTTTTGGGTTTTGTTTTTAATACAAAATATTAATTTGAGTTTTGTTTACATCAATACAATTTTTTTCATTTTTAGTAATTTATGTTTATATTAATTTTTACTAGTTTATTTTATTAAGATTATTCCAATTATTTCCACTTTGGTTTAATTGACTTCATAGTTTACTTGTTCTAGTAATAATCAATACAACATATGATTTATAATTTTCTTATATATCTTTTTATAATATACTCTATTTAACGATTGATTTTATTTTATTTGGTCAAATTTAATTTAATTTATGTTTAGTGGGTTCATGTACTTTATTGTAATATTCAACAATTTTGGTTCAAATTTGGTATATTATATTATATTTTAATTTAGTAGACATAGATATCTATGTTTATTTATATTTTTTTCATTATATTCCAACAAATGTGATTTTGGATTACAGTTTACAAACATTTATGTTCATATTAAATAAATTAATTTAAATTTTTACGTGTTTATATTAATTGAAAGTATGTATATGCTAATAATGTTTATAATTTATCATGGTTATAAATAATAAATAGAAAATAATTTAAGGAAGGTAAAATTGTTGTTGTGAGGAATATTTGATTTGGAGTTGTTGTTCCAAAATGTTGTCATGTTTTAAAAAGCGATTTATATAATTGTTATTTTATAAAATTATGATCTGATTGTATAAAAATTTCAAGGTAGAGATAATATGTTGGAACATGCATCATTATTATTAGGATCATTTGAATTTAAATTTTAATCTATTATCCATTTTACATGTTTATGGTTTATTGTTATAGTTATTTATAATATTCATTTCTCTAATAAAAAAATTACTTTTCATAAATGTGATGTAAAATAGTGACCACATGGAATGTACAATTTTTATAAATACTTTCTAATTGTTGAATTTATTATACTTAAGAATGTTATATGAAGATTACTTTAGTATTAATTCAATAATCATAATTAAAATTTGGTTCCTATTGATAGAGTGTTGTGCTTATTAGAATTGTTATTAAATAATGTTTAATGAATTACTAAATCAAGTCTACCATAAAAAGAAAACTATAAAAAATACTACTTGTATAATTAAAATAATTTTATATTAGTGAATTAGGTTAAATTATTAAATTAAACAATAACAACTCTATTTATTCCATGTAAAAATGTATAATATTTTAAAGAATAATTTTTGCACATAGTATCGATGTAGGTAAGGGATTCTGGGTCTCATGGAGCCTCAGTGATGATATATTAAAAATATAAAATTTCTTTTTTCATGTCCACATAGTTATTATGAATGAATAGAATATATCATTAATTGTTTCTCAAATTATAAAATCAAGTATTCTATTAATTATATAGCGTGAGGTTTACCCTTGGAGTACCATAATCACTGTACACATTGACTGGTTTGTTTAAGAGAAGTTGCTGGCAGAATAATAAAATATATAAATAATTAATTTACTATTTTTTAAATGATGGATTTATAATTATTCTATTTATAATCACGATTATGAACAAATCCTATGATTATCCTCAAAATCATAGATATTCGAGAGGACTATAGAAGATATAATTACTGGATGACAATGTGTTTGGTGATTGATGACTGTCCTATCAAGGAGATTGTCCTCATCAATGGAATTCATGGATCTTTCCAATGATGATGGTGTAAAATGTTTCTTCATCATAGATTGATCCAATGTCAAGGTAGGAAATTAGTTTTTTTACACTAATCAGAGTGTTTTATTTATTTATGGTTATCATATAATTCCTTTATAAAAATAATTCATGTATCATTGTTGAACTATCTTTGATTGAATTTTCTTCTTACAAATAGAAAATGATAAATGATTTATAGTTTATTAATTACTATTATTTATTCATTTAGTTTCATCAATGGTTGATGGTTAACATGAATAATGGACAACATTCATTCCTCACCATTATGTTTTATAATTTCCTCACTTAATTCATCAAACATTCATAATAATTATCTTGTTTAGTGAATGTATTAACAATACTCTTGAATCAATCATTGTATTATTATTATTTGGAACAATGGATTATTTTCATGGGTTATGATACAAGATTGAAGGTTCAAAAAAATTTTAAACACGACAAAATAATTTGAGTGATGGATTGATGGACATCATATTCATGGAAGTTTGATTTTAAGAGACATGGTGCAATAAGAAGTGATTTTTGAGAAGATAGCGGCTAGAATATGACCACGAACAATGGTGCAGGTTTAGTAAACTCAATTCCAAGAAAGATGGTTGATTATATGATGGAACTAGATGAACCATCATGGTAAAATATGTTTGAAATTTATAGTGATTATAAATCATTATAATTTATCTGAAATTTATTTCTCAATAACACATGCCATGTGGACCCCCTCTAGAGTGGATATAGATTATGCTCAATGAAAAATATCACAAATACAAGTGACTCTATCAAACATTTTCCACACATTTATAAGATAACTAATTGTGTACCCCTATGTATATAGGCATGTGCATTTCCAGGTGGTCATACACATAGCCAGATAACATGGCCCTTTCCAATGTACACAGTCATGGACTGACATACATAGACACCCGCACTAGAAGGTCCAGACGTAGTTGAACTCATTGGGTACATAAAATATACATTATATACATTTACCATGGAAATATCTATCTCTTTATTACCTTATACCAATATTACAATTAGTGTTGGTGCAATCCATTTGTTTACCCCTGAGAGGGTACAATGAGGCTTCTTATTCTTGGTTTAGGATTAGCGATCCCCTATATGGTTTAGTTATGGATAGAGTTTGGAGTCCATCCAAATTTCCTCAGGTGTGATCCTCTATCATTCACCCCAATGTAGAGTCCAAAATCCAATTTCTGACATCTAGGTTGCTTGATACTATTCTTAGTAGGATATTCCCTCTAGGGTTACGTAGCACCCATATTCACTTGATGTGATCCCCTACCAATATAATGAAATATTTAAAGTTCCTTTTCACTTCATCTTGTAAATGCATCATGAGTGAAACCTGTTGGATTAGTTACTTCATTATATCATGAATTGATTAGAAATTTATCTCTCATGATAGTTGATTTTGAGCCTCAAGAGGAATCCAAGAATGTTAGTAAGGACATGGCCTTACTTTGAGACTTCTTGTCTAAATCTACACCAATCTGTGTTACCATGTTTATTATTCAATTTCTAATGATTCTAAGTCAACTATCACTTTAATTATTTTTTTAGGATTTTAGGGTGTCCTATTATTTATATTTATAATACCCCCTAAATAGGCTCTACCCACAAGTGTCATATCTTATCTATATGATTGGCCTTTAAATAGAGTTCAAGGTGGGCAAAGAGGAGGAGAATCTTAGTTGTACCAATCAGACAACGGATGATTACAACAGTTGAATATTGATAGAATCCCTACTTTTTAAAAGGTTAAGAATCCTTTTATTATTTTGGTGGGATTTTATTTTCCCCTTATTACTTTCAATACTCTTATCATACTCAGATATGGAACTAATTAAGATGGATGCATTTCTGCATTAGTTTTATATATTATATATTATCACTATTAGAAAAATGACCTATCTCCAAAGAACTATATCCATGTTCAAATTTTCATGTGTTTATAGGTAAATATTTAGCCTCAGTTATTTGAATACAATCGAAATAGATTAGATATATCAATGTAAAAAAGCTAAATGGGGAAATATTTCCTCATTAATTTATCCTTCTTGTGTCTCAACACTCCTATGTATGATCCCATCTTTTGAAACTATTATCCTTTGACTGATCATCCCTCTCACTCCCCTACTCCCATCACTGTGTCCTCCTATGGTTCTTACCCCTCTAGCGCCTCCACCTCCACCTCCACCTATCATTTCAACACACTCATACCTACCACTTATCTGGATCCCAAACATATATCATAGGGCTCAAGAAATATTGTTCTACCCTAATCTCCAAACTACTCTCCATTACATTCCCGAGTCTACCTTCACACTTGATTCTATCTTATGCAATATGTCTCTTATATCAATTCTCTTACTTTGTGGAACTGTCAGTGCATCCCGCATTAAACCACATCATATTTCACCCTCACTATGACCATTTGGGACATTCAACCATCTTAGCACAATAATATATTGGTAATGTGGTTCTCTAAGATTCCACATCACGTGAAATCCATTTGAATCCTTACAGAAATTATTACCAAGATTACCATTTTAAAGCATTAAAAGGTTGATTTTAATCATAGCTCTGTCTTAAAATCTGCATTATCCCACTACTGTTTTCACTATTTCTCTAGCTACTACATCCATTCATGACTGGTGACCTGCAAACTAATGTAACCAGTAAGGATCATGGTTATCTACACATACAAATCTCAAAAAACCATCAGAATTTGTAACCCTATTTTTATTTAAATATTATTATTTTATTTCATACTTATCAATGTTCTAATAAATTTTCCCTATCACCTCCTTTTTTATGTGTTTAATTTCCTTATATTATGAATGGTTTTCAAAATTATTGAGGGTTTTCATTTAAATCACCTCAATATTTTTCTATACTCATAGCCATTTCAAAATGATTCATTTCATTATATGTTTTTTTGGGTGAGATATTCTCATGTATAACATCATGGTATAATTTATTCTTATATATCATTTTATTTTTTTTCTGTTTATACTTTTTATGAAATATAAACTAACATTATTTATTAATTTCTGATGAAACATAATTCCATTTGGATCATGTTTAAAAAAATTAAATTAATAATTCTCGTGTTGTTTTTCACTCATTCAAGATTCAGTATATCGTTTTATGAAAAATTATATTTTATACTACATATTATAATTGTATACAAGCATTAATATGTTTTTTTCAAGGAAGATTCATCTATGAAAATATTATTCTTAAAGAAAAATAGGTGGGATAAATTTTTAGTCAGAATGAGAGTGTGATCAAACTAATCTATGACATATCTCTACGAGCCAGGTAGATTATATTATTTAATTAAGATCGACTTCATTCAATAATCTACATGAAATATTTTTTGTTCAAATAATTAAAAATCATATTGATACCTCATTGAAATTGGTTATAGTAATAAGGTAGAGGTTATATATATCATAATAGTTGAAGGTAGAGTACCATGACTAAATTCATTCAATAGAAATTCTATTAAATTCAGGCGATGAATAGTTATTGTTTCCTTTTATTTAAGTGGATAATAATTAAACCATTGGATATTTTCCATCCTCTAATTCCCCTAATTATTTTATTTTTCCTTTTTCATAAGAATTTTTTTTGTTATCTAATTGAGAGTTTTAATGTTCAGGTTATTCTAATTTGATGAAGGATGGATAAAAATTTTAAAAATCATGTGGTGTTTTCCCTATTCAATGAAATTTGAAACATTCGATTTATTTAGTTGATATACATCAATACACATTTTTTTTAAAAAAAATTATATTTTACACCTTAGAATATTTCGAAAGAATACTTCATATGAATTAGTGTAGAGATTTTCTCATTGTGCTTGTTATTTTATTTCAAATACTAAATTTTTTCATTCAAATTTATTGTCTTCATCATATCCTTAAAAATAATGGCATATGCATTTTCCAATTATTTTCATACCCTTATGGGTTATTTTTTTGATGAAAATATTCTTATTTAGTAGGTTTCTATCACATTATCGTCCTAATTTTTTTAGTTTTTTCATTATTTGGCAAGACTTACATGCCATTCATCAAATGCTATAGTGCTTAACTATCCCATTTAATTAAGTATGTATAAAATTTTATTACAGGTAAAATTCATATTGAAACTGTATATGTCATTATACATTTACTAATATACTCATTATTGTCATGAACCATCGGTTTTTTTAAAAACAAACATAGATACATGTAAATTGAATATCACTATTTATTATAATTACAATTATACCAGTTTTCATATTTCATAAAATTTTATATTACCAATTTTTATATTATCATAAATTCATTTCATTCTTTATTAAATTATTCCAATGAATTCAGACATGAATTTTTATTCCAATGTAACTTTTGACATTATTCTTTATTTCATATGTTATTTCTTCATTTTTCCATTGTAATGTTTCTTTCCACATATACACAAAATTTTCATTATTTATAAATTTAATGTAAAACTATATGTTTCATTCCAATCTATTATTTTTTAATCTATGTACATAAAAGATCTTGGATGATATATTAGTAAAACAATAGAAGTTATAGTAACAATTCTTTGAGTCAAATGTGTCCGAATTTTACATTCTTTTTTTACACAAATACATAATTATATATTAATGTATATAATGTTTCTTAGTCTAAAAAACTATTTCATTTATTTTTTTCCCTTATTAATTACTAACATTGAAAATAAAACAACATATGCATATTTAAATAGATAATTATTACATTGTGATCATTATAATGAAACCATAACAATAAGCAATATATATTACAATAGATATTATCAATATATTAATGAAAATATTCTGAATATGCAGGTTTGTTAAAAAATTTCAATTATGTTTTTGACATTACTTTTTATTTTACATTTAAATGTAAACTATAGATTCTATAACATTCATTATCATATTTTAGGTTAATTAAATTGATTTTCTTCATCTCATGAAAATAAAAAAGTGGTTAACATTGTAGAATTTATAAGGTAATAACATTTACATTTATTTGATTTTCCAATTATACCCAAAAACAATTCCATCCAATTTTTATGATAGTTTAAAAAAATTAATTATTTTATTTTTACATTCCACAATTATTAACCCTCTCGCTCATTTCCTTCCAATATTTCCCATATATGTTGGGGTTATGTGATACATGTTAATTAAAATTTATCATATTCATGATATTTGGTAATAGATTCTAGGTAGAATAATGTGGTCATTAAATCCATGGATATCTATTTCTTTTCATATTTAATATCATATGCATGCTGCATCATTTTATAGAATCCCTAAATAGAATCCGTTAAAATTGAGATGTTTTCATGAATTTTTTAATAGGTACGTTAGTACACATGAGTAATAATTATGAACTATTCCACACTCTAACACCCCAATCTTCCACATTACACTTCTCTTAGAATAATACGAAAGCAAGTGTTGTATGCAAATTCTTGTTCTAGCACACAACGACTAATCAAACTAGTCGTTATGAATAGTAATACCCCATTTTTTATATTATTTAATTTATTTTTGAAAATGGAATTCATTTTTTTGATTCATAATATTATAATTATCTTTGGTTGATTTTTTCATATTTTTCTGAAAACCTTAAATTTTTAGGAATATTGAGAATCACTACGTTATTGTATAAATCCGAATTTTTATTTAAATAATTATATAATTTATTTAAATTTATTTTAATTCAAAATCCAAAAACAATACCTATATGAGTTCAATGTAATTAATTGGAGCCATTTAATAATAATATTAGATGTATTAAACATTATTGGACATTTTAAAGTCTTTTACCTACCGACTAGGCACATTTGCAAATTTTCATAAAACGTAATTTTACCACATTTATGTATTGTATTTCAAAAATTAGAGGGACACAATTGGTATAAGTAAGTATAATATTGTTCAAAATAATGAAAGTAGTATTTGGTGAATAATTACTTTTGACATTTATTTACCACGGTTAAAAGCAAATTTTGTAATTAAAAGTAAAAATGATATTATTATTACACTAAAAATGTCTTAATTATATTGTATAAGTTTATTTATAAAATAATAAATATTATGAATAAAATATTATCCTCTTTGATCCACTTGGATTAGAATAGGATATTAATTATTGTATTATTTAACAAAGAGTTAAAAGATTAAAATTCATCTTTTAATAACTAAAACATTTTTAATATGGGGTTATACATAAGATACTTTAGACTATAAATTTTCATATGATATATAAAAATATTTCCCACATTATGGATTATTATTTTTAATTTTTTTAAATTATATAAATATATTTAGTTATGATACAATGATGATGGAGTAATTCACTTTATAATAAATGAATAAAATTTTTGATTTTTAAAAAATACAAATAACTGTAAATTAAAAAATTTAATGAATTGAAGTAATTTTATAGTTTAATATGACATGTTTGGATTTATTTAATTTACATGGTTTTTAGGAATATTGTTTTATGACATTCACAAAATCTAAATACTAAATAGTGTCAAAATCGACATTAATGAGTTTTAAAAACAAATACAATATTATTAAATGAAATTATAGAACTAAAAATCTATGGTTTTGAAATGTGACTTGTATAATGCTTAATATTTCATTAATGAAAAACTTGTAGTTTTCTTTCCACTTTATAGTATGTTTATTAAATATGTAACATAAAAATACATGAAGACATTGTAAAAGTTAAAGTATTTATCTAAGAGTTTAATCTAAAATATTATGTTAATATGGTGACATAAACAGGTCTAAAACCTATTGTTTGAGAGTATTTGGACCCATACCCAAATAAACATATAAATTAATTCATTTTTAACTATTATAATTTGAAAATGATTTTATAATAAAATAATTTTTTGAAGTTTTCCTAAAATGACCTTCACCTCTCTTATAAAAGGGTACTTCCACTTATCTCAAAATCACACCTCCAAAGCCATTAGGCTCGGCCAAACCCTAATAAAATATACATCCACCAACCCTCAATTCATCCTAGTTGCCTTAAATTGATATGAATTCCAACATACGATGTTCTTTTGATCAAATCAAAAGGAAGGACCTAAAAAAGAGGTAATTATTGCATCACCTCTTTCAAAGTTCTTTTCTTATACCACTTCCTATATCATAGTTGTTTCCATACCAAAATAATATCTCCAGTACCTTCTTCATAATTTGATGTTATTATGAATATGGTACAACCATAGTCTTTATTCTATCCATTCTATGTATGAAAAAGTCACCATATGTGTGTACATACAACTTACTGTCTCCATGTCGTAATGAAGTTTTTTCATCAACACTTAATTATATGGATGGGTATAATAATAAGAATAATTGATAAAAATAATAAATATTACATGTTTATTATTATGTATATATAATATACCATCCAATTACATATGATTTCAGCATTAATAGAATGATATTGTCTCTCATGCGTACGTACGACTTACCATCTCCACAACGCGGTGAGATTCATCTTCAAAGATCACCATTCAAGATTTTTTATAAAAATATTTATAATTATTAAGAATTAGATATATGAAATAATATTTCTAAAGGAATAATTATATTTATGTAGATAAATATATATATATTACTTACTTACATACTATATGATAAGAAAAGAGAAACTACATTCATGTGTATGTACGGACTACCGTCTACATGAATGATGTTTTTATTTCATATATAAATATGTATTATACATATTAATATTATGTAAGTATGTCAATAAAGATCTAGGTGATATGATCAGTAATAACATTTTAAAACACATGTGATAAATTAAGCGATTATTACCCTAATTGTTTCATTCACATGGAATCTATTGTAAAATGGGTTATATAAATTCATAAATGAATCATATATGATAACATAAATATATATATTGTCCTGGATTAATTTAATAACAATTATTTAACTATTAAAAATGATTTTAATGCACCCTCGACTAAGGAAATGTAAAATGTAAGGGTAAATTCCCCAATCTAATTATTATCTGAGATTTGTAATGTGTAAGAATTTACTAAGACATATTGATCATCTGTATACATGTTTCATAAAAATGATTTCAAAAGGAATCGTTTATGTTTTTATGTAAGGTACTATTTAACTAGATCAACATTTAAAATGTTTTAAAATATTCCTTTTTGTAAATCTATTTATTAATTTCCATGTTTTCAAATTTATTTTTTGGATTTATTTACAGGGAAATTATTGTTTTAAAATGTTAATTCCTTTAAAAAGTGTCAAAATGGTATGGGACACTTTGAATCAAAAATATATTTTAAATGACTTCCTCTATAAATATGTGATTCTTAAATGATTTAAAAAAAATGAATATTTCCCTCAATGTTTTTTAGTGATCATTTTCAAATATTTCAACTTCATTTGTGGGATTTTACACTTGTTTGATGTTGATTTTTTTTATACAATCATCCATATTTTATTCAGTGTTTGTGTACATGTTTGATTGAGGATTTTTTATTTTTATTACAGTTATGGTTTATATTTAACGTATTGAAATTTTTTATGGTAGTTTTAATATGAATTTTTATAGTATGTTTTAATAATTTCATACAAGGAATGCATTGGACTAGTATGTGATGGTTGGAGCCCTCTATAGCTCCATGATGCATCTGTAGTTCTCATGAGATAATCTAGTGTCTTAGGACAAGGCCTTGACAAAAATTTTATTTGGGATCTTGGAATGAGGCCTTGACTATATTGTCATGATGTTTAACTGTATGAATTCCCTCATTATGGAAATAGTTATTACATGTGATTTGTTCAACTAGTATAATATCTTTGTTCATGTTAATATGCTAATGTTAGATTTATTTTTATCATATAATCTTCAGGATTATTTTTATAAATTCTTTTGTTTTTATTGTACATCATTCCACAATATTTTATTTCTTCCGCTAAATTATTTACCATTACTGAGCTTTTAATCTCACCCATTTACTGTGTTCTGTTTTCCAATAATTATTATTTAACTTATTTGGAGGGAGTGGCTGTTTTCCACCATTATAACTCGTTCGATGCTTATATTAAAATATTATAATAATTTTTTTCCAAATAAATTTTTTCTATAATAATTAAGAAACTTTTAAATTATTTCAAAATTGAAAGAGACATTTCTCTCAAATAGGTTTGATTTCATCTATGTAAACATCCTTTGATGGATTTTACACACGTTTGAAGTTGATTTATTATAAAATAATCATCCATATTATATTGAAGGTTTTATGATGTTTTTGATTGTGGATGGTATATTTTTATACAATTTATATTTTATAGTTAATTTATAAACCTTTCTAATGTTAGTTTTCATACGAATTCTTATGTTATGATTCATCCTTTTCATATGAGGAATCCATTGGACTTAGTAAGTGATGGGTGGAGCCCGTTATTACTCCTCTATGCACCGGTAGGTCTCATGAGATAAACTAGTGTCATGGCACAAGGCCTTGAAAAAATCATATTTTTAGTCTGGAACGAGGGCTTGACTATGTGGTTATGATATCTAGCATTATGCATTCCATCATTATGAAATTTGATATTGATATTTTATGTGATTATTAGACTAAAAGAATATCAATATAATAAATAAATGAAATTATTTGATTTATCTTTTCCATGTTAAAATGATATTTATGTTTAAAAGGCTTGTGTTATTGTCTTATACATTACCTGAAATGTTTATGCTTATTTATGATAGTTTCCACTGTATTGTTATCCTTACTGAGCATCTGAGCTCACCCATTTCTTAGTTTAATTTTTAATAGGATGTGAAGAAGTATATTATGATTAACCTATAGGGATATGCTAAAGGATATGGGTGTGTCCAATGGGTGCACAATGTTGTTTTTAATCTCATCATGTAGTAAAAAACTTATTTATGTATCTAGTACTTCAAAGGCTAATAATCTAATTGGTATATTGAGACATGATCTCTTGTGATCATACCAATTTTATGCAACAATTCACCGACTTTTGGTAACTAGGGTTGGGGCGTTATTTTTGGCATCTGAGGATGTTTAGTACAATCATTAGAAAATAGATTTAGATAAAATCTAATTAGAGAACATTACCCAAATATAGACATTAAAGATTTGTATAGAATAACATCATATAATTTTGGTGATGTAGAGATTTTTTGAAATTTCCAATAAATAAATCCTTATCTGTATGCGATTAGGTAGAGGCAGATCTAGGATAGATGTAGCTGAAAGTAAAAACTCTGACAAAGAGTTCCACACATGACCCGGGGTATCCGGTGACACGACAACATGCCATAATACACTCTTGGTTATGAAACTCCAAGGGGATAGGATTAGGATAAATTGACATTATCCTTAAAACCCATTATTAATGATTTTTGAGTAAATACTTCCTCCAAAAAATATTTTTACAATTATAGATTATGTCTATAAACTATTAAATTTATGTTAAGTATTTTACAAAGTTTGGAATTATGTATTGTGATTCATAAAATAATCTATTGTATGCAATTGTTTAGAAATGGTGCCTAGTGGAAGTAATTAAAACCATATCAATTCACATAATCCATTTATGGATTGACCACATACATAAGATAATTATAGTGGAGCTGGTGATTCAATTGGTGCTGAAGAGCTTATCACTACAGTAGGACAACTCACTCTGGTTTTGAATAATAACCTTACAAACATAGAGGATTAATTTTATAATGCTTCAAGAAGAAACAACCGCATAAATCCAATGGGACTAGAAATCCATTTGTATCATAGAAATGGATAAGTTCCTTAGAAAATATATTTCATGCTTTGTAGAGTAGCAAATGGGAAAAAGTTGTCATTGTATTTTATCACCTCACAGGAGATGAATATCATTGATGGTCATTAATTCACAAGATAATGGAAGATGAAGAAGTATAAAATATGGAATGGAGGTATTTTAAAAATCTTTTATAAGAAAAAATACTTTCCTCGTGACCATCGAGCAGATATATTATGGAAATTTCAGAGTTTGAGGAAAATGGAGGATGAGAATGTCAGATAGTATGAGTCTAGTTTTAAAAGGATAGAAATGAATTCAGTAGATTATATAAATTAACCAATGAGTAATATTGGTTGATTCATTGATGGGTTAAATCCATTTCTCCTTCAAGCATTAATCTCAAATCCTTCTCATCGTATGAAGATATTGTATTATGGGCTATCAATATCGAAAAGGAATTCTGTAAGTCTTATGAAATTAATGAAAAGAAAGAGAAGAAGTGATCTGTTGAACACTCTAGAAATGAACATATAGGGAGGAAAGGAAATGGTGAATTTCCATCATGCAGTAAATGTGGGAAGAAACACCTTAGATCTTTCATGAATGAAATGGGAGTCTGTTACAAGTGCAGTGAAAAGGCCACAAAGCTCTTGATTTCAAGGGAAATAAAGAGGATTCCAATGTTGATTTCTATAATTATATTTAAATAGTGAATTATGAAAATTAATTTCCTAAGCCCCATGTAAACTTATCTCAAAAAAGTCCAAGGGAGAATGTCCAAGATTATGTGATCACTAATACTGATCTTGAAGCACTAAATGACATGGTGGTAAATAATTCAATGGTTTCCACACATTTATCCAATGCTTTATTTTATTATAGATCATCACAATGTTTCATATCATCCTAGTTTTCTATGAAAATTATATATTTCCAATGGGATTTAACAAGGCAGTTGTTAGTCAAAACTCCTAATGGATGTATCATTGCAACAATATTTTGTCAATTAGTTCCCATTCGGTAATATAAATGTGCTTTATATATTGTTCTAAAAATCATAACCATGATTTAATTTGATATAATCCTTGGTATAGATTCTATTTCAAATGATTATGTGAAAAATTATTGTATGAAGAAGGAGGTTACAAATTTTGATGATAATAAAGAGTACCTTATATTTAGATCAGAAGTGTCACCATCTAATTCTTATCTAGATCCTCATCCAATAGATCTACTAATTTCAATTATTGTGGAGGAAGGTAATGAAATAACTGTGGGTGAGGAAATAAAGGTTCAAATAGATGATGTACCTATTGTGCATGAATATGTTGATGTGTTTCTATAGGATTTACCTTGACATCCTCTAGAACGAATGATTGAGTTTTCCATTTATTTAATTCTTATTTCATGGCCCATATCAAAGACCCCTTATATACAGTTAACTGTGGAATTAGTTGAACAAAAGAAACAACTAGAGGAATTGAGTAATAATGGATTTATTCTCCCTAGTGTTTCTCCATGGGAAGACCCTGTTCTTTTTTATATGAACAAAGATAGATCTATGATGTTTTACATTGACTATAGGGATATCAATGCTATAACATTAAATAACAAATATCCCTTACCTCAAATTAATGATTTATTCGATCAACTTCACAGAGCTCAATATTTTTCAACGATTGACCTTCGATATGGATATTATCTGGTGTGTGTGATGAAGGAATACATTCCAGAAACAGAATTTTGAAACAGGTACGAGCAATACGAGTTTAGAGTATTGCCTATTGGGATGACTAATGAACCCTCTCTTTTCATGGTTCTAATGAATAAAGTTTTCAATCTATATCATGATGACTTTATAGTGTTATATATTGATGAACTCTTTGTATACTCAAAACTCTATAAAGATCATGAAAATTACTAGAACATTATTATAAAGACTCTAAGAAGAAATAAATTATTTGGGATGTTTAGAATGTGAGAATTCTAGAATCAAGAGATTTTTTTTCCATGTTGTATATAATGATGGAATCTCTATTGATCCATCAAAGTCCAAGGAAATCCTAGAATGGCTAGCACTGAAATGTATAAAATTGGAATGTAATTTTATTTGTTTATATAGTCATTATTGGTTCTTCATCTAGAATTTCATCTGATTGGATAACTCATTAACCTAGATCACATGTAAAGGGGATAGATTTTTTTGGACAAAAAAGTGTGATGAATTTATTGAAGAATAGAATAAATGATTAATCAATAATCCTATATTGAATCTTCTATTGGGTAATGATGGGTTTATTATTTATTTTGATGCTTCAATGAATGGAGTTGGTTGTGTCCTTATTTGGAATGATAGAGTTATTGCCTATGCATCACGGTAGCTAAAAATTCATGAAAAAATATCCCACTCATGATCTTGAATTATCACAAATAATATCTACTCTGAAGATATTGATACTCTATCTATATGGAAAAAATTGTGGGATTTATACTGATCGCAAGAGTTTAAAGTATATTTTCACATAAAAATAACTCAACAAGAGGAATAGAAGAGGGCTCGAGCTACTCGAGGTTTATGATTTGTAAAATGATAGATAATACATTTTTACTAGATATGATCAAAAGTTCTCAAAGTGATAATGAGTACATTCAAAAGAAAATTAATGGTGTAACTGATGGGATATTGATCGACTTCGTATATGAAGATAGAATTTTAAAAATTGGGAAAAGGATTTGTGTTCACAATATACCTGATCTAAAAAGAGAATTGTTGGATGATTATCATAACTCCAATTTCATTATACACCATAGTATAACAAATATGTATAGGGATTTGATGAATTTTTTTTTGTGGGACAACATGAATAGGGAGATTGCAGATTTTTTTTCACGATGTATGGTTTGTCAACAGGTGATGACAACAATAAAACAGCCTAGAGGATTCGTGCAACCTCTTCCCATACCTTATTGGAAATAGGATGATATTATGATGGACTTTATTATGGGCCTAAAAAGGACTACTAGATGGAATGATGCAATATGGGTCATTTTTTATCGAATTACCAAGTCATAATATTTTATTCTTATAAGAGAAAATTGTCCACTTGAATGTTTAGAATGAATATGTATTAATGTTGTTTTAAGACATCATGGTGTACCCCTATAGATGATTTTTATATTAATACTTGTTTTACATCAATATTATTGAATAGTCTTCATAAATACCTAGATACTGAATGTCGTTTAAACACTGCCTACCACCCTCAAACTAAAAGACAATTAAAACGAACTATTCAAACATTTGAAGAGATGTTGAGATCTTTTTCACTTGACTATCAATGTATGTGGGATCAGTATTTACCTATGGTAGATTTTTACTATAATAATAGCTTCAATTCACGTATTAATATGGCACCATATGGAAAATTATATGTAAAGAGATGTCAAACAACAACTTGATGTCATGATGTTGGTGAAATAAAACCCATAGGCCCTGAACTAGTAGCAGAATCAATGAAAAAGTGAATATTATCCAAACCCACCTCAAAATAGCACAATGTAGAAAGAAGATCTATGCCGATAATCGAAGGAGGTGTTTAAAATTTAATGACAAAGATCAGGTTTTCCTTAAGGTATCTTCATGGAATGGTATTTTACGATTCGGTAAGAAGGGTAAATTGAGTCCCTGGTATATCAGATCATTCGATATTCTAGAACAAATTGGAGTTGTATCTTATCATTTGGAAATACTTCCAAGTCTTTCTAAAGATCATGATGTGTCCCACATATCACAATTGAGAAAATTCATTCCAAACTCAATTCATGTACATAGTTATGAAGAATCAGAACTAGAACTCGATCTATTTTATTTTGAAGAGTCTATCAAAATCCTTGATACCATAGAAGAATCATTGAGAAACCGAACGACTCATATAGTAAAAGATCTATGGAGAAACCATTTGATGGAAAACGAAACATGGCAACGCAATAAACATATGATGAAAAACCACCCGAATCTTTTTATGCAGTCATATTATAGAAAATTATAGGAAGAAATTATTTGGAGGAAATAATGTAACACCCCAAGCTTCCATGGTATGATTCACTTTGAATAATACAATAGGACGCACAGTTTGTGACTTCAAGTTCTAGCACACCACGAGCTATCAAACTAGCTGTTATGAATAGTAAGAACTACTTTATGAAAGTATATGAATTTTATTTTTCATAATCGACTTCATTTATGGATTTTTAATATCCAAATTAGCTTTGGGTGAATTTTTTATTTTTATGTAATCCTTCAATTTTTTATTAGTAGTGAAAAAAATTGTGTTATTGTTTAAAGAAAACTTTTTATTTAAATATTTTTTATTTTATTGAAATTTATTTCAAGTCAAAATAGTTATATAATACCTATATTAGTTAAATATAATTCATTGGATTCATTTTATAATATGATTTGATGTATAAAATTGTACTGAACTTTTTATAATTTTTACCCACCTTCTTTGTGCATTCACAAATTTGCATAAAATGTAATTTTATGGATTTTGTGAATTGATTTTCAAAATCCCAAGAGGCAAAATTGATATAAATAATTAAAATGTGGTTCAATAATATGAAACTAATTTTTGGAGAATAGTAACTTTTATCTTTCATTTACCACAGTTAAAATAAATATTGTAATTAAACGTAAAAATGATATTATTATTACCCTTACACATGTTCTATTTCAATTGAATAATTATATTTAGGCCAAAATCATATTTAACAATAAAATATGATCCTCTTTCATCCCCTTGTATTATATTAGGACATTCATTGGTATTTTATTTAAACATGAGTTAAAAGTGTTAAATTATAATTTTAATAATTACACCATTTCTAATATAAGGTTATGCATAAGATAATTTCAACTATAAATATTCTTTATAACAAAATAAATATTTCATAAATCATTGATACAAGTGTATTTCCATGGTAGAAACTATGAAAATAGGACTATTTCCAATGGTCTCATACCATGGAAATATTTGTTGTCCTATTTCCACCCCAATAGGATCCTTGACCATCCAAAAGGTGGTTATATCATATTGCCACATATTTACTGTCTATATCAATGGGTAAAAACTGTGGATATATGTATCCTTTCTAGTAGTGTATATTGGTGTATAAATTTTTTTTGTTCTTAAATGTACTTTAGGCTAAGGCCTCTCGTGTGTGTGATATGTCCACGTAGTTCTAGTCATCAGCCCCTGGCATATTAGAGGTGGGTTTGGGGTGTCACACATAGCTTATTTCAATCCTAGTGGGACCTAGTGGGTTATATCATGACAGTAAGAATTAATAATGTGATTTAAAGGTTAAATACCAAAATCACATAGTGGGAAGGGTTTTAAAGATTATTGAATGATTGAATTAATTTTTATAAGAGCCTACTAAAATGCACATCATATATTATGCGAGAATGTTATCATGTTCATGACATGGAATCATCGTTCATTAGTAATGAAAAAATTTATGAGATTTGTTGTTTTGGAATATACAATATAAAATCTATTTTCAAAGTATCTTTAACAACTATTTAAAAGTTGTTTTAAAATTTGTTTAAAAGATATTATAATAACTATTATAGGGAAATTTAAAATGTGTTTCAAAGGTGTTTTAAAATTTAATTAATAACTTTCTTTATAATGATTAAAATTATATTTAAAAAACAATTTAAAAACACATAAAACAATTATAAGCACATTTATATGTTGTTAAAAAATATGAGTTAAATTAATTTATAATAAGTTTAAAAGGAGGTTTCTTATCACATGTAAATGGATTTTTTTAAAAAAATAAATGCATTATTATAATCATTTAAAATTTTCAATGAAGATAAGTTTTAGGTTTTAGTGATTTTATGTTTTATTATAACACACAATGTTCAAAAAACTACCTATTTGTTAATGTATGATCCATTTTTATTTTTATTGTTACCTTTTTAAATGAAAGATTCCTTGATAAATACAGGTTTCCTCTCATGTTTTGGCATCATCGTCCAACCCAATCCGTGGAGATACATTGTATAATCCATGTTGTTTTTATTTTATTTTGATTATTCAAAAAAATATAATATTCAATAATAAAAAAATATTTATTAATTGAAATCATTATAATTTTCAATAAAAAACCTCAAACATGAATAATACCTTAAATTCATCCCTCCTTCAATGAGTAACCAATTAACGATAGATTGTAGAGAGACACTCATTCAGGATAGGTATGACCTAAAAATATATTCCAACCGTTGCAACATATCCACGATATAAATCACGTTTATATACATTCCATTTTTTAGCTAATTCTACTAGTTTTGGAGTCCTAGAAGATTTACCATCATGGAAATTATAACGATGGATCTATCGAATTATTAATTAATATAAAATAAATAATAATATAATATTAAATTTAATTAATCTTATTAGCAATATTGTAACTAATTAATTGTGATTTTTTAATTTTCATGGTGTCTTCATGTGATAGGTATAACATGAATGATATCATAGTATTTAGAATGTGTCACCATAAAACCCTTTCATTCTATCCTGATATTTAAAATCATTTAGTGTCCCACAATATACTCAACCATGGATTGTATCTGGTAGTTCATGAATATACATCATGCCCCCAAATTGTGGATGATCCATGTGTGATGGAATAAATGAAAAATATTTAATTAATACATATTATAATGTATATAAATTATGGTTATAAAATTTTCTAGGGTTTATACATATATCTTATCTATCATGATTAAGGGGTATTAATATATCGTTGGGATATAAAGGACAGATGAAATGTGTATTAATTGTGGGTTCCAATGTATTCTCAAGATTTTCGGTATGCTTTGGATGTTTAGAATACATCATAGTATATGTAAAAGGAAGCTGGACATAAAATAATGGATAGAATGTTGTATTAGGAAATAGAGAATGTGTGGAACTCTGTGGGAAAATATAAAATGGATTCTGAGTGTGACCCATCCTCAAATAAATAAAGGATATATGTGGAGGATAAAATTTAAATGGTGGAGAAAATATAAGAAAGGTTAATATACATAGTGATATTAAGGGAAATTTTGGATATGAAATTTTCCTACATGGTATAATTGATGAAGGGTGTGGGTGAAATCAGGTATGGAGAGTGTTAGGAGCAACTCTAGTACCACTTCCTTTAATCTTCATCTGAGGAACCATTAGATTATGGTTCTTTATTAAAAATTTAAAATTACTAATTACAAGACATTATATCCTTTTTATATATATTTGAAATATTATACACACAACAAGAACCATTAGAGGAATAATATGTTCTTTTTAATGAATTTTCAATTCCATTAAATTCAGTTTCATTTGGGTTATTTGGTTAATTTTGATCATTAAATTACTTTAGTTGTTTATTTTTGGTTTAGGTAATTTGGTCCACATATTTGATATATCATTTTATTATCTTTAGAACTGGTTAATGTTTCCTTCATGATCAGCTCATTTCATCATTCTATTATGCCAATTTGGCCATTTGGGGTAGTTCATTAGGATTATTATTTGGTTAGATAATATGGTTATGTTTATCCATTCAACTCATTTTTGTTCATGTCAAATTAACTGGATTAGTTTTGTTTTTTCTACTATAAATATCTTAATAAGTTTCATTTCAATTTATTTTTATTTTGATTGAATGATATTATATTAGTTTTTTGGGTTGATGGGTTCTAATAATGCTAAACTCAAGACTAGATAATTATCTCAATGAACAATATAGACACATTATGTTGAAAATGAACATGAATGTCATGTTGGGTACAAAATGAAACGAAAATTAAAACAATTATAATTGTTCCATCTTAAGATACCCATGTCGAGATTAACCAAAAGATCTAAGAACACATATGGTTGATTTTATATATAACCCACCATGACTTCTGGTTTGCAATAATCATTGAAAATTAATCTATTTGATTCAAAATAAGTAATAAATTTATCATAGATAATGGGGGCATTAATTTTGTCCATTTTTTCCATACCGTTATCCAAAATATATCATGTGATTACATTAATAATAACACTGAATTCAAGTAGCATATGATGTTTCATATAAAAACAAATTTTCTGAAAATAAAGGAAAAGGACACATATGATCAGTTTCAAGGATGTGAATCATGTCAATAACTCTAAATCCACGGTCATTAATAAATGTGTCTTTTCTAGTTATTTAATCAAACCACTTTTTTTTATCAAAGTGACTCATCATTGAGATTAATAGTATAATAATATTATTTTATAAAATACCCTATATTAGAATAAATTTTCATATTTTTTCATACATTCAGATACATTAGCATAACAATATATCATTAATGTTACCATAACACCGTCATGTCGTGTTCTCATGGGAAATGATTGATCAATGTCTATAAATTTGTACCCATTGATCACTGTTGATTTTAATTCATTAATCACATAATTATAACTGTCGGCCAATGATATTATTTCATGTGAGAAAAATCCCTTAGATAAAATTAATACTTGAAATATAAATAAATATTTAATTTGAATGAATATTTTTTTGAAGTAACATTTCTCTTTTTTATTTCAATGATAAAAGATTCATGTATTCATGAAAATTAGCTATCTTTATCAATAGTAATGAATGATGATATCAGTTTATAATTTTTTTATTTTCCCTATAAATAATATATAAACAATATAACACATATGTATAATTTCAATGGATGAAATAACATATACATGTTCAGTTTACACACCTAATGTAGTCATCATACAAATCATGGTTAAACAATACTATGATAAGTTCCATCTCCAAACCCTCAAAGCTCAATGTAGCCAATTTATAAGATTTATGAATTTCATATGTTTGGGAAGTGATTAAAAACTGGGTATATCTTTTTCATACGTAACATATTTATTTCTCATTAGTTGGTTCCATATCCTTGTCATATTATAAATATACATTGAAAAAAAATCCATTCATTTTTGAGGCAGGTAACCTTTAATAATAGAATAATCGGGAAGATTTATATTCTAGAAAAATTAAATAATTGTTTAAATATTTATTTCAGTTGTATATATACAATTTGAATCAATCGGTCCCCATAAAATTATTATAGATAAAGGATGAACAATTATAATCATCATGTATTTGAAAAATTATGTAGTAAAAAGTTTCTCTAACTCCCACAAAGTTAATGGCACCACATAATGCTTTTTCTTATATATACTTGATAAAAATTTAATCACAATGATCCAAATATAAATTTAAAAAACAATTAACTTTGATCATTACATAATTGGACAATATTTGATAGATATCTCTAGGAAAAAACTTCTGAAAAATGATGTCATAATCATGAGTTTTTAGATATTTCGTCATCAAATATATTTGGTTGGCCTATTTCCATTTGTTTACTTTATATAAATTAATAATATTGATAGTATCTTGTACATATAGAATTTTTTTTCTAAATGTGTTATTACATAAGAATCACATATAACATTCCATTTAATTTAACCACTACACAAAGGATGTACTTACGGTCTAATACCCAAATCCACCACGTCATGTCAATATAGTGAATCTTCTTTTTTATTCAACATTTATATCTAGAAGAATTTAATGAAGCATTTCACATATATTTTTCAATATCCATTATTCTTACATATTATGATCCTTTTGAAACTATGGAGTAATAATTTTCTATAAATCACCCAAATTTAATGTCACCTCTTCTTATATTATTTATAGAAATATATAATCAACATTTTAGCACAAATATATCTATATGAGTAGATAAATAATATCACTCCCACACTTACATTACTAAAATGATGATGATAGATTTTTATTAGATTAAACTCATTAATAATTTTGTGATAATCATTAGTTCATAGATATTTTTAATCTAACTCTTTTTGATTGAAGCATTTTTATATTTCTTTTTAATATCCATAGAAAACATTGAAAATATATAGTACTTCTAGATATTGATGATTTCTAAAGGATAACTTAAATAAGTATATCCAAACAATTCCATTTGTGTTCATCAATACATAGAGAATGATGTTATGGAATGATACCCCAAATCCATTAAGTTACCTCAAGATAATCAATCATTGTTTTTTTTCTCATTTACAGTTATAAGAATTGAAATGAAATTTTAACCTATATTTATCTCAATTTATATTATATATGAACAATGAAATATTAAATTGGTTTTTCATTAAGGAAACCCAATGTAGATAATTTTATTCTTGGAATTTTAATTTGATTGAACACTAGAATTAATTGTTTTATAATACTTAATCTGACCATTCCCAAAGGAAAAAAGATTCATCTTTCAATTCAATAAGCACATCAATTCTAGAAAAATGCTATGTTTTCTTTTTAGTCTCAATGGAATTGTAGAACCTTCAATAATTAGTCATATATGGATAATATAATTGAATGTATCATTTATCTCCCATGAAACTGAAACTATTATTAATTTTATGCCTTCTAGTGTAGGTTCTTGTCATGTTTTTTCACCTAAACAGTGCTACAGACTGGGTGGACATGATGCCTTAGGTGCACCTCCCCACCAATGGATGTCAACTAGTACTGAGGGTCTGATTAGGTGAAGGAGGGGAGACTATACCTTCATGGGGTGATAATAATTATGTTCTATATATAAATATATCATAGTGTAATAAACCCATAATGCATTAAAAGCTTCTATAGAAGTCATCAAAAGCATAATTATTAGTTGCAGTAATCATAATCCCAATGGTCAAATAACATGTGCTGATGATAAAAATTTCATAAAATATTATAAAAATAAAATAATAATATCACCCATGTATTACCAGAACATAACATATATAAAATAACTATGTAGAAGGTCTATCCTGATATAGACAAACTACCTAGTCCACTACCATTTATTTCAGGCCTTAGGTACATCTATGATCACTAGGTTCTACCTCCAAAGCCTAAATATTTACATTATATTAAAAAAATAAAATCCACATGTATCTTAGGGGCAATTATAGGGTGTTAGTATGAAATCATTAGGCCCCCACCAAGGTTTGTCTATACTAGATTCATAATTATGTTATTGAATTAAAATATAATAAATTATATATCAAAACCCATTATTTATTAATGTATTCCCTTCCGTTCTGCTAAAAATCTATAAGGAAGCGTTTACATACTTTATCCAATGAGGGTATATTGTGGAAAACAAGCCCCCAAATATATAAATGAAATACAACCTTTGTCTATATATATATATATGTGTGAATTTTTTAGGATAAATTTCTTTTTTCCCAAGGAATCCATTGGAAAATATCTGTTGGCCCCTCATGTTTCACACATAAACATGTCACTGACACCTCATTCCATAAATCTAGTATTCTGTATCGAAATAATATTCCAAATCAAATAAGATACAGGTCCCTCAAACTTCCACAAGGAACATCCAAATCAACTATCATCCCTATATCTCTAGGCACGAAAATACCTATCCTCCAATATATATTCACCATCATATCAACAACTGACACCCAAAGGTATGAAAATATATATCATACCAATATCTCACCCCATAATCCTATGTAATAACGGTGAGCCTCAAAAACCAATTGATTGTATCAGCTATACCACCTGATATTATATCACTATCTACATTTCATTCTATTTTAAGAACCTCCTCTATCTATGATGGTTAAAAAATATAATTTCTGGGAGAATAGGCTCGACATATATGTTCCTTCATTAGTGAGTTTACTACCATCAATATTCATTTTCCTGTTGATACCTCCTTATTTTTTATTTGGTTTCATGGCTGAAGTAACAAGGCATTGGAGTGGTTGGGTAGGTATACTATCTTGTATAAAATTTTGTATTGTTTATAGAAGGATACAAACAATGCAAGGTATGAGAGGATAGGCTCTACTGGGAGGCCCATCACTACTCACACTCGAAGTCCCCTACATGATATGATCAGGTGTATTGTACATGGTCGGAAGCCCCCTATCTCTGATAAAAGGAAATGGAAACCCATTACAATATTAATTCAATAATTTCTCATAGCCAATGGGTATGTTTGCATCTACCATCCATGGGTTTGAAAATCCATACATATGGGTTATGCTTCACAGGTATCATGAGGGGAGGAGGGGTGATTCCTGACTCTTTGGGTACCATAAATTTTTATTTCACTTCCTTCCTTGGCTTTACCACATTAATAGATATGGAGTCCCTTTCATTTCTCTTAGAGATCATGTATTACCATCAACTAGGTATCAATTTCTCTGAATAAGAAACTGACTCGTTGATCATTTTCAACTCAGAGTCTGGCATCAGTCCTATACCCTGGTAAATCTCCCACACTATTTAGATGTTCTGTGTCATTTAATCAAACAACTTACAATTGGGGCACACATGGAGAGAGGGAAATAAGGGATCCTATCATCTGTTGACTCTTGCAGTTCATGTATTGCTAACATCATCTTTTTAAAAACTGATTCACCTAAAACATGAGTGAGTTATTATTATTATAGTAAATTCCCTCATGTTACATTAATGTCAACCCCCTAGGCTCCTCTATTAGTTGTGCAGAATGTTCCAGTTCCCCCTATTTTTTTATAATTAAATAAATAATTATTATGATGAGAAAACATAAAATAGGGAAAATATATCGATAGATTCATCATTTCATGGGGAAATATAAACTAGTAAATGAGATAAGAGTATTTGAATCCTTATCGATACTCTTCTATTGAGACAGATGAATCTCAATTAAATGTGTGGATGATGATGTAATGACAAAGGCTAAGGAGGGGAATGATTTGGAGAATACCCTTATGCATGTGGGTGAAATAGAAAAGAAGGGAAGAGAGAAGCCTAAAAACATGGAAGGGTTGGGGATTTCAATTCAACCCTTTAAATTGCCTACACAATTTAGTGACTTTTGTGCCAACCATGGGGGGGTCCCTATCTAAGGACAATGTTACACACATTTAGGTGAACAGTGTGTTACATTGGGAATATATCATCTAACTCCGCTATATAAAAATTGTAGTGGTCCTTTAAATCCCTCCAAACCCACCTTCATGGTTTGAAAAACTGCACCTAGTGTAATGGTGGATAGTATAGTTACTCAAAAGTTCCCACAAAGTTAAATTTAACCATGCACTTGTATTTTTTACATCTTGAAACTATGTTTCTAAGGCCTAATGATACAAAAAATCCACTAAATCATGAATGATGTTACAAGGCCTTAATCACCATCTAAATAAAGGACATTGATCAATCAAATTCCTAGAATTTTGTACCAATGATCAAATGAAAGGTTTGTATGACCACTAATATAATAAAATGTCAAAATGGTTGAGAAATTTAAAAAATTTAAAAAAATGGGATTTTATAATTCCTCAACCATAAGCTATATTATCCCCATGATATAAATATTTACATAGAGATGGCACTAAAAATCCCATATCCTCATATCATCTCGGTTTACCCTGATTTGAAGTCGCATAATATTTCCTAATGTGGTTATATCTACATTAAAAATTACCAAATATATTTATTCCAGACCCAAAAAAATACTACGATGGTCCCATTTACCATCCCCATATATACTTTTCCTCCCTTTATCCATCTCCATTCCTACACCTCATCGGGTACTCAATCATTCCATTGTTATACTAGACAACCATCTTGCCTCACATCTCATTTGATGCACATAAGTACATATTCCATACATGACACTCATCAAAACCCACATCTAATCAGATTCCAAAAGACCCTTCATCTAAACATGTTATAGAAAAGAGTCATGTATCATATATACATATTCATGCCAATAATATGCTTAATTCTTCCATTTCTCATACAAAACCATCAACTAAGAAAATTATCACTATAAATACTATTATCTACGCACCTCATAGAAATATGAAACAAAAATTATAACTAATTGTAACCTAATAAACATTTTATGGTTAGTTAAAAACTATACCCTTTCTCCCTGGGCACCAAAACTAGCCATGCGAAAATAAAAATGAAAACCCAATAGCACCGCAGTTGTATCTATAACTATCGTTAGAACACTAGCCTAATCTAAACATATTAGGTCAATAACATACACCTAGAATAATGATCAAATACATGATGCCTATCCAAAACATGGTTATAAATCAAATACCAACCAATTAACCCCACGATGGGTCTCTTCGTCCTTGTCATCACCTCTACATGTATATGAATCCTGACTACTATATCCTGGAAGCTCTCTCAGTCCTTCCCCAGATCCCTAAGTGTAATTCCGTCCCTTGAACCTAGAAATTAAATAATAATTCCAATATAATATCTCTAGATTCTTAAAATTACCACATGCATGTAAATCCTTTAGAGTCTACATGAAATTGGTCAAAACATGTCTTAACAACTTGCACGAGATGCACACCGTTGAAGAACCACTTCATTTTGGCCTAGTCATTGCACTAGCCTGATTTGCATACTGATAATCCTAATCGTCTCACTTACTACAACCTGAATAATCCCTCCTAAAATAAAAAAATTATCACCCATAAGAAAGAAAATCGGTCTGTCAAATTTTCTTGGACTAGCATCATTTGATTCACTGCCTCAAATATTAAGTTTAACATGAATATGTTTACAAGCACCTTGATGGCGTGCCATAATCCACCCTCAAAATTCCTCACCCTCATGATGTAATCACCGACCATAGAAGTTTATAAATGGGATAGTTATGTGAAATTAACTTCATGATCCAAAATGGAACTGTCTCATTACTGAAGGTTCATCATCTCAGAGGGTATATCCACCCTCGGAATCCCTAGAAAGATGTTATTGAAGAACCATTCCTCAAAATCATTCCAAGACACTCCAATAGGTAATACATCCTAAATATTTACTTCTCACCAATGATTTATCGATCCTATAATAATATATCTTTATAGATTTAAAAATTTATCTAGGGTCATCTCAAGCTGCTCGAAAATCATCTTCAGTGTTTCGATCCAATTTCGAATTGCCTATGGTCTACAGACACCCTGAAATAAAGGTGGATGACGAGACTGTAACTCATGATTTATTTATTCCATAGATGGATCATCTCATTGAGAACCCATTTAATTATCATGTATGAGATATACCAAGATCTCCATGAGCTACATATCAAACCACTACCCAATGCCTGACATATGTTTTTGATTTCAGTCATATACCATAGATTTTACATATGAATTACAATCAACTTGACCCTGAGGAGCCCCATCAAAAACCATAGAGGCTTTATCATCTGAACTCTCATGAAACACCCAATCTATGTTATCCTGATGTTCTACTATAATCCCTATAGGTGGAAACTTATTGAATACCAATTCAGTGGTCAAAACATAGTAACCATCAGTTATTGTAGATTGGGAAAGATGTTATAGGAATCACATCTCACCTCCATTAAAACCCTCTACAAAATTCATGTCACATAAAATCAAGCTTCAAATCCTCATAACCACCCATATCAGGGTCTAATGTCATGTATAATCTATCCTCACAAAAACATACTTACCCATATCAAAGATAGGCATCACATTTTATTTATCAACAATCTGATGCAACTGAATATAATTCCATATATTCGGATTAGTATGAAAATATTGTTTAGCTTCATTTTTGACAATTTAAACAACTCATCCCCTTTTATTATCCATGCCCTCTCATAATAGAGTCACGACCATATATAAAATATTATCCTCATTTAGATCCATATACCATGGTTGGATGAGTTGATTTCCAACAAAAAAGGCTATGTAGGAAAACAAGGCATAACATTTTTTTAGACATTTTAAAGGTCTGATCCCCTGGTTGTGTATTCTTGTTTCCAAACAACAGTTTAGAGGTGAAAAACAATATCATGTCACCCTATGTTCCTACAAAGATTCATAATAATTATCCTTCTCCATATTGAGTAAAGGGTCAAAACCACATAAATTATTAACATCAAACCCAATTGAAAAACTTAAGGTGGTATCAAAGCCAATCATAAAGGAATACAATATAACATCAATTTTCCACCCTTTGAAAATTGGTATATCCCCCATACATTGGTCTGTAGGCACCCTAAAAGATCTATACACCCAGCTCCAACTATATATTAGTCTCTATTAAACAATATTCCAAATAGTAATTCAAAAATGAAAAAGAAAACGCATTTGATACCACTTGTAACATCTTGGCCTATTTCTTCATCAAAACAGCATTCATAATCTGGTTTCAGACTAGGCCATAGATTCCCCTCCATGCATGTCAATGGTTTTCAAATAGAATTGAACGTATGATTAGGTGATAGTGGGGAGACTAAATCCTCATCTTGTGAAAATAATAAGGGTCCAAATAAAAATTTAGAGTAGCTGAATAAGACCATAAAACAATACCATAAACAAATTGAAATCATTGGAATCATAATAAAAATAGAAGTAACCATGATACCAAGGGAACAATACCATGTTCAGATGATAATAAATTCCTAGTAGGTAATATAATCCAAATAGGAATGGTTACTCATGGCCCACTATAACAGTACATATATAGAAAATATCAAAAGAGTTTTCATCCCAATATAGCAGAAACATCTAGTCCACTTCCATTTTCCCCATGCCCAAGGTAAATCTATGATCACTAATGTCCATCTTATGAGCTTGAATCCTTACCCAATCACAAAATCACAAAATCAAAATGCATCATGAGAATCTTATGTAGGGTTTTACTATAAAATATGTACACCAAAACCAATATGGGTCAGTTGTACATCCATAATTATGTAGTTGTAAGAAAAATATAATAAAATTATAAGGTACACCAATTATTTGTAAATTTCCCCACTTATCTTGTAACCAAAATCCACAAGGAAGAATTTACCTACTTCAGCCAATGCTTGTATATCTTGGAAATGTTTCCCCAAATATATATAAATGGAATACGTCATGTGTCTATATATTAATTTTTTAATTGGTGATGACCCATGGCATTGTACCCAAATCATCCCATAACGAATATCATATCTAGTGAATCCTCCAGCTCCTACAATAAACTTCTCCCTAGATCTATAGTCCATCAATCCAGCATTCAAAATTCGAATGGAACACCCAACTAAGTAGCACCTGGGAAACTCATAACTTTTCTCAGAAATTCCCCAACTTCTCATAGCCTAATGTCCCAAGGTATGGTTAAATCTTTATTCCAATAATTAATCAGCATTGGATCAATATTCATTTCCCCATGGTATAATGATATATATCCTCTCATAATATCAACCCATCATCAGCATGTAGAGTGGTGATCCACACCCCCAACTAATGGTCTCAAAACCATCCCCTGAGGGTTCATCATTATCCATGTGGCTTTGAATGGTGAGAACCTCCAAAAACACTGATTGTAAACCCCATCACCTAAGCCAAAAAATCTACAGAGGCCTCTACCCATAATATGTGTTTATCAACACCTCTGCAGAATCTCATCTATGTACTCATGACTCCAATGGTGTGTTGTCCCTCAAAGGTGTATGTAAATCACCATATTTACCTAAGCCTCATCATTCAACACCTAATTCCCCAAATACCATGGCACTAAGTCCCAATGTTGAGCATTATCTCATGTCCCATGAGTCATTACCTTATCACAATGGCCACATCGCCTCATGTTTTATAACCATAATTCCCAACATGGTGATCATCATCACTGACAATATCACCGGAAATTCCCTTTTCCTTAAAAACCTCTCCCCTTAATCTCTGTTATCAACATCACCACAATCATTGAATCTGGCCCAATATGTTATCATAGATCAATTATAGTGAATAAATTTTATTTAAATAATTAAAATTCAACAACCAACATATCGGGACCAGGTTTTCATAAGAACATTAATCATATTTTCATATGTAATAAATACCTAACATATGCCCAACAACATCCCTTATCATGAAGAATTAATTAAATGATAAGAATCATATTATTTATGGTATCACTAGGTCAATACAACATGTGTATTTATGTTTGATTCCTCAAACCATTGTGACATTAATGAGAAATATATCTACAAACTACCTAATAGATTTAGGTTCTCTCTCATCTAATATCGACCTCTAACTAGATCCTTCAATCTTTTTTAAAAAAAGATTGATCCTGAAGCCTAATTTTATTATTAAAGCAAAGAAAAGACCTATTTTAACTGGGTAGAGGGAAACCCATTACATATCCTGAAGACCCAGTGTGCATGTAGCCCATTACTAGCCCAAAGGCCCAATTTTTTGGCCCATGACAAATTCTAGGAATAGTTCTGCTACAGTACCCGCATGCTGCATTACCACATAGTTCACGCCGCTGGTACAGTTCACATCCACCGTACAGTACCGCCATGGCTATAATATCACCACTACTACAGTAAAGCTACAATTACTTTTCCCAATGAGATATTAATAATATTATATATTAGTATTTTAAACCTTATCAATACACTTCCAATGATATTTACGGAGCTCTATCTAGAGCTCAGACAATAATGTTATGCCAAAGCCTATGGAAGAGGAGAAATAAGAGAAGTCCCTTATGAATATAGGATAAATTAAAGATAAAGTAGGTGTAAAATATAAAATTGGGTTCGGTGAATTTTGTTCATTTCACCCATAAAAAAGGTCCCACATGATTTGTCTAACTATGTTCCAACTATGATGTTCACACTATCTAGGTAGCACTCTACACACAGTTAAGAACATAATTTTTCAAATCATGTGTAGAACATGTTATTATAATCTGTTAAAATCATGAAAGGTCTTTCAAAATCATTCTCCCCAACATTAAAATTATGAAAAACTATGTATAGTGAAATATTAGTCCGCATAGTTTCTCTTGGGGTCCCATAGTTAAATCTTACAATGTCCCTCTCTATGCTCTCTCCTGAAACTTAGTTTCAAAGGACCAATTCATATGAAACCCATCTAAAACCCCAATGAACTTATTGGTATTTAAAACCCATAAGTAAACATGTCATTGGGTTAATAAAACTCCTAGATTTGGGTATAAAAAAATAATAGATATGTTGGTCTAACCACCTAACTCAAAAAATGTAATTTTTTTAGGAATTTTGACATGCTCAAAATCACAAGAAATATAATCTAGATCATATAATATTCATCAAAAAAAAGATAATAATGTTTTACCTTCATTATTTAGTCAGACATAATTTCCTAATCTAGAAAATAAACTACCATTTATATAAGCATAAAACATATATAAATTACATCTTTCGAAAAAGAATTGTATTTGCAGACACCAATATACAAAATATTATTCAACTCTTTTATTAAATAATGAATATATAAATCTATATAATTTATGGATAAGATGAAATAGATATGAGTAATATCAAGAAAGATATTGTTTTTTCGTACAAATACATCGTGGAAGGTTAAAAATATGAATAAAAACTAGTCATGTGTTACGTGAAGTAAGAATATCACCAAATTTATTAAAACCATCACAAGATAAAACCAACGTCACAATACTCAACTTAGTTGAAAAATCATGATATAATGTTTTAAATGTATTATATGATAATCTATCTTTTGGATGAATAAAATCATCATTATCCTTATTTTTTGGTATTATTTCATTACATTTGTTTTGATATTTAATCAGATATGAAATTATTTTAGATAATAATAATCAATAAATAGTTCCACATTAAATTCAATTCAACACAAGATTGTGTTTGATCATTATTTTTCATCAATAAAAATACACCTCATTTTATTCAATCATTTATGCCCATGAATTCCTTCCACAATGAGATATAATCATTCGAGCAGGCATGATTCTTTATAGAAAATCCAAGTTGGTCAATTAACATTAATTTCATATAATGGTTTGATGGATTGTTTGAATCATCCTAAAGTAATTCCTTAAATAAGGCATGAATATAATCAATGGAAGAATTAACAATTATATAAATGTTTTTTCCAATAAATATACATATTAATAATTTCTTGTTTTTTATTTTACCACATTACTGATATAATCGATACATGAAATTAGAATTCTATTTCATCAATCTCCCAATATGACAAAACATATCTTTAATACAATTTATGTCATGATTTCTTACATAAATGAAATGTTATTAACATATAGATGATAGATAATCCTAGTGCCTTTGGAAGAATAGGTACATATAACATCAACATGATAGATGGATAAAGAAACATTATTAAAAACCATCTTTCCTTACATTTAAAATATCATTGAACATTTAAACCTGAATATGATAACATGGGTTTATACATAAGAAATGGGTGAGCTGTGAAGTCCAGTATGGGAGTAAAAAAAATAACTTGTTGAAACTATTATATGTTAGTCAACAAGAAATTATAAGGGTCATAAAAGTGTTGATAAACCTAAACATTGAAATAAAATCATGATATGTGTTGATTACATTGGAGAAACCTAGAAATGTGGAAACCAAATTATTCTGGCCATCAAAAACATATGTCATGGAAAAATGATACGGGAACATAACATGGTGGACATAGTTGAACTATGGATTAGATTTACTCCCTAATACAATAAATTATATGCTATCATACTTAAATATTTAATAATTATATGGATCACTATATAATTATGGGCACACTCAGTACTATTATATCCAAAATATGTATAATTGTTACACATAGATCATTCATCATAGGATCATATTTCATAATATTTAATTCCATGGTTAAATATTATGTAATACATACATGTAATAACCTAATAAATTGAGGATATCTATTTCTACTTAATACTCTTGAGTTTAAATAGTGAAGGTATTCCCAATTAAAAGGGTTGACATGGAAAAAACACAGGTTAATTTTGGGAGCAAAATGTTGGTTTATAACGAATTATGAGTGGGATTAATGAGAGTAAAAAATGTTACCTTGTCCCATCAATATCATAGGGGTGTTAAGAGGGATATATAAGAGTATAATAAAAGATGAAAAATTGGGAATTAATGTGCATATATAAAAAAGGGTGATTGATTAAATGTTTGGCATGGAAAATGACAGGATAATTTCAGCAGCACAAAAATTGTATATAATGTACCATGGGAGATATTGATGAGATTGTAATATATATCTAATCAATTATTGAAAATAATTCCAAAAATATTAATTGGTAACCTCTTATACCATCAATAGTAATTCGAACATAAAATGCATTACATAGAGAAGGTTCTTGAATAAATAGAAGTATGAGAGGACCCCTTACCGAATTTCAGCATACTAACAACTTAGGTAATGGTTATAACATGATGGGATAAATTATATCTCAATATAGTAACATAAATTGTATAGTAATGTTGTATTGAAAAATTAATATTCAAAAAGAAAAATTACAATGAAAGATCTTGAATACAACAGAGATAGAGAGAGAGTTCTAATACATTGAATGGGTGATTCCAAATGCTTGGGAGTAGATTCTTGAGATATAGGAGACACCTTGGTATTGATCTAAAGGGAACATTAAAAAGTATATCCACGATAATATGGTTTTTAGTGAAGTTAAATTACATTTTTTGTGGTTTTATCTGGTAAAAGAGAGGGGTGCTTTTTATTTATTTTCAAAATACTGGATTTGGACTCTATAGAATAAAGAAATAAAAAACAAAAAATTTAGCATGATTTTCCCATGTTTTCTACCAAATAAGTTTTTTGAATAATTTAATGATTCCATGAACCAATAAAATTAAAATAATACACATTGTGATGTGTAAGTGAGTCACATATATGATGAATTGACATTAAAATCATAAAATAAAATATAGGTTTTGGGGCACTCGTAAAGTGGTTATAAAATTAATAAAATAACTTCAAAAATAAATTATTTTATGAAAAAAATATATGTTTTTTATAAATTTTATTGAATATATTGCCTAAATTCTGGGAGACTATGATGTCATAATACAAACCATAAATTAATAATGTATTAAATTTTTACACAAAAATTTGATTGTTTCATAAAATTATGAAAAATTCACCATTGGATAATTTTGACATGATTATTTCAAAAACAATATTTATTTTATCCAAATAATTCTAAAAAATATAATATGTTAAACCTTTAAATTAAAATATCTATTTATTACAAAATTCATGTTTTTTGACATTATCATTATTCTCACTATTTTAAAAATTACATAAAATTATATTACCATTTGTATTTCATTTATAATCTTTTCACAAGATCTTGAACCCAGTTCTTGAGGACATAGAATGTTCATCCAAGAGACCCGAGTTTAAAACTGGTTGGAGACATATTTCCAGGTTACTATAGTAGTATTATTCTAGGATCTATAGAATCAACTATAGAAGGTACTTTATCATACACTATTTGATTGTATAATAGTCAGAACTATTCATCTGTTTGGGCATTCGGGCCGCTGGTATGGGGCTCGGGTCCTTCATGGCCTTTGGGCCACCTAAGGCCTTTGATCTATTAAGGAGTTAGGGCCTCTTCAAGACCTTCAAGACACCTAAATGAATTCTAGACACCATTAGGCCTTTTGTCCATAGGAAATTGTGCTTAAATGATCAAAAAGACTGAATATGGAGTTGAATCTAGATGGGGATTTAGAGCAGGCACATTCACCAAAGAAGAAGCTAAGAGTTCTTGTCAGAAAAAGCGGGTATGGAGTTGGCAATGGGACTTGCCTTTGCATGCATGGGAAGCCAAGATGAACAACGATGAGAAGGTTTATAGCTGATATCATGATGAAGAAGTTGGGAGGAGGTGTTCTAAGTATAGTCTGTATATTCCCTAACACCTATGGGTCATGTAATCTCTAAACCTATGGGCCTTGTATGGGTTCTCTCTCATCCCATGATATGAGGGTTATCAAAAATATATAAAAATATTGTCCTTTTTCGTGTTCAGGAATATATAATCTATATTAATAATATTTTATTAAATATATTTTATTTTTAAAATACATGAATTCATCAAAAGGAATGTATTAATTGTAAAATTTTATTAATTAAAAATTATTATTATTTTTCTAAATAAATTCTAATTGTTATCAAAATAATTAAATAATATTTTATAATTTAAAAAAAAGAAGGTCAAAAATTAAATAATAAGTCAATGGAATATTAATAAAACATATCCATACTTTTAGAGTTATTATTTTTTTCTATTAATGTTTTTTTGTCATTAATTACCCTATTTTAGTTTTACTATTGTAATAAATATTAACTATTCTTACTTTTCATATTTTCCAAAAATTATTTTGAAATTATTAAATAATATTAAATATTTTAAATATAAATTTTTAATTATATATATGAAAATTAAATTCACATAAATGTTGAAGAATTTAATACAAAATAAAACTATTAATCATGTTCAAAACATGTCTCAAAAAAAAAATTTCTCAAGGGAAGAATTATTATACATTAAATATATAACTAGTAATATTTATTATTTGAATTTAAATTCATAAATACATATATATAATATTTAAACATCATTTAAATTATTCCACATTTCGGGTTATGATACATAACTAAGATGGAGACACATTGTAAATTTTAAAATAGTTTTCAACAAAAAGTGTTTTCAAGTCTAAAATTAATCAGATTATAAAATCTAGTATAATTATTGTTTATATATAATTAATTGGATTAAATAAAACTAAATAATTATTAATTTACTTTTAAATAATATTAAAATAATATTTACAAATTAAAATTACATTATTTATCAAAATAAAATATAGTATTACAAAAAATTGTATATTTCAATACTCACTATAAAATCAATATCTTTATAAATAATCCCAAAATATCACCATAAGTAATTTTTGTACAATAATATCAAAAAATTATTTTATGTAATAAAACTATTTTTAAAAATGTTATAGAAAATAATTATATTATTTTTTCGTAAAAAATTATAAAACATTTTTGATGAACATGAATTATAAAGAATAAGAAGACAATACCAAAAATTGATTTATAAGTTACTAAGAATTTATCAATAAGTATATTTCGAGAATTAAATTTACATATATATCTTAAAGAAGATAATATTAATCATGAAAAAAAATTTAATATCTAGGTTATAATGTTCATATTGAAATAATAATTGTTTTGATGGGTTTAATGTTACATATTGCATATACTATCATGCATAGTTTTTTATTTTAAAAACTCATGGTGTTACACAAAAAATAATTTTCATTACATGAATCATGTGTACTCATATCGTTATCATCATTCATTGAAATAATTTTTTTCACTTGATGATGAATTAATATAAAATATTCATATATTTAATTATTTAACTGTTCCACACATTCCCAAATGAACATTTTTAGACTCTATTTTCTCTCATTTTTGATTATTGACATAATAGTTCAGTTGAAATACAATTTTTTTATATATTAGTTGAATTATTTCCAACATAATTATGACATGTGTATTGTATAATATCATTATCTGAAGGTTTATTATAATGAAAAATATTAAAAATAATCTTACATTTTTTATCATTGATTGAGATAATATCAGTATCATACATCATACTTCTATCCATTCTGTTAATAAAAATTTATATTTATTTCCATAAAAAGGATATTAGATTAATTTCAAACCCAAAATATATTCATGGAAATTATATTTGTCCAAATTATTTCATCCAATTTGAAAAACATTGAAACAATATTGAAGTCATGTCCATTTTATATCACTCTCCATTTTTGTGCATAAAAAATTTAACTTTCATGAATTCATCGTTATAAAATAACAATTTTCATTGTCATGAGATTTAAAATTTTATAAGAAAAAATGATCTTTTTATAAAATTATAATGTCTTATTTATCATCTAAACACTTAATTTACTAAATCAATCCCATATAATATCTAATACTTAATATTTAAAACCATGATATTTAAATAAATTATTAAAATGAGTAAAAATAAAATATAATACCACACAAAGAAGTCCAATTATATTATAAAATGGGGTTTCAATAATTTTATGTTAAGAAATAATTATAATTTCATTCGAACAAATTTTATAATTAATTATTACTTTAAGATATTCAATTTTTATAATTTAGATTTATAGAGTGTAGAAATAGTTTACTGTTTCCATAAAATGACCTAAATTATGAAACCTATCTTGAAATCATGATGACATTAACATTTAAAAACCAATATTAAAAAAACATAAAAATATGATTTTATTTAAAAACATATATATTGTATTAATATAGGTTTTAAAAAATAAAGTTCTCAAAAATCATGAAAACACACCATACATTATATGTTAATACTCTGGAATTTTAAAAAATCACATATATATAATACCTATAAAATAATATCCTAATACTTTTATGAGACCACCATAGGCACACTAATGTTCAAAATAATTATCAGGATTCATATCCAATCATACAGAACGGAAAATAAATATTAGTTCACTCACACTTTATAAAATGAAATGCATAAAAATGGACAATAGATGAGAAAAAGTAAGTAAAATGAAAATAAATAATTCCTTTTATAAAGGAAGAATCAAATAGAAATATATGTTTAGTGAATGGATTGGTAAAATTAAATAATTTTGAAGGAAAAAATGGGAAGACCGTTGAATTTTCAGAATATATTTGTGGATGAATTGTAACTCTATGGAAATGATTATAAAACATTTCTACTACAAATCGGACCTTTATCATCTCTAAATAAGGGGTTCTAGGAGTGCATAAAAATAAATCATATTGTGATTGATTACAGGGGGTTTAATAGCACTAAAAAACAAAATTAATGTTTGACCATAATAGAGAATTTTTGGCATTGTTAGTACTTGCCTATTAATAGTGCTAAAGTGCTGTTAAAAAATATTCAAAAAATATTTCACTAACATTTCTCAGTGATTAGGACCATATTTCTATGCCCTTTCCACTACCCATCCACCATCACAAACCCCACACCTTCATCTATTATAGAAGGCTACCCCATTTTTCTTCACATACATGGATTTAATCATTGGGTTTTTATTTCACCTATGAATCTCTTTACTACAATTCCATTATTATTTTGATTAATATTTAATGCCTCTCCAGTTTATTTTTATATATTTTGAAATGTGATATATATACACACACAATTATTTTTATTTAAATATATTATATATAAATATTAATTGATATATATTAGAATATTTATATATATATATGAAAATAACTATGTGTGTATATTTATATATATTTGTAAATGCACACACGGACACACATATATATATTTCTATCATATATACACATCTCTTTATGTTAAATAAAATGCATAATTTTATACATAAAATAAAATTAATAATAAATATTAATTTTATATATTTAAATAAAATAATTTTTATAAAAATATGTTGTAATTTGTATTTATTCAAATGCTTTGTTATAAGTAAATATAAGTAAACATGAATATACAGAATTGGGGATAAAAATCTATCATGTCTAAAAAAAATTGGGGTACCTTGACTAAAAAATCAGTATTGGAGGCCTATTAGACCTATTTTTACCTTCAAATAATAGTTACCAAGGTTTCCCTAGTAAACACGATATCAAGATCATTGTAATATTTTTCTTGATATGTTGTAGAGCCCAAATAGACACCCTGATCAAATGTTATGGTTTTTTGAAGATCATGTTATGATTTTTACATATTTTAGATCTTTAATTAATTTTTTTTTTATTTTTTGATCATAAAGTAGTTATTAAATTCATATTATTCTATAATTATTAGAAAAATATTTATTTACAAAAAAATTAATTATTTTAAAAACATTTTTAAGTAATTAACTTATATATTAATTTTAAATGTTTATTTATCCCTATGGAAAAAATATTTAAAAAATATATATTGTAATAATATTTATTTAAATGTATTTATATAATATTTTTTAATGATGTATTACTTCCTGATATATACCCTTCCACAATTATTTTGAAAATACCCTAATAATGAAACAACATTTATCAATGCTTATTTACAAGGGCTAATAAAGGCCCCCCTTTATCAGTTATTTTTGTCTAGTGTTGTTGGGGGGTCTTTATCCGTAATTTTTTAATAGTAATAATAATAGGGGGAGTACATTATTTGTTTTTTTAAAATGTGCTGATAAAGGGTGGACATTATCAACACTTTTAGCACTATTATGGACCACCTTTAATAGAACTAAAAATTATTGTTAAATAATCTCATTAATAAAGATTTTTATAGCACTAATAAAGAGGGTCATTAAGAGAACTCCTAGATAGAGAAGTTAAATCCCTTGTTCTGGATAAACATAGTTTTTAGTAGTGAATTTTTAGAAAGGTTCAATAATACATTGTTTTTTTAAACCTTTGGTATTATTTATTATCACACGTGACTAACTAATGAATTTCAATAAATATTGGTGATAGCAACCTTTTGGGTGTTAAAAATGAGCGAACATGTGTTATTGATATAATTATATAGGTTTTGAATATTATTCATTAAAAAATAACTATATGGAAATATTTTTATTTCATGAGGATTGTCATGTATAATGGTGAAGTTTTCGTTTTTCAGTGAAACATTTTTTTGAGTTCCCACAAGCATCGAGATGTATTAATGGTTTATCCAATGATTTAAAATAGGTTTTTGAGATTTTCATGAATCCATGTTTATTTTCACTAGTATAATTATTTTAATTATGTTCTTAGAGTTTTATTGTGAAAAGCAATACATATTCTTAGGTTTTCATTTTATTCACTTGACTAATGACAGTTGTTTTTTCATACCCCTCATGAAGATTTATTTCTCATCCAATAATTAAAAATTATTTTCATTGGATTTAAGGATAGATACAAATGTTATCATGGTAAATATTACATTTACTGTGAGTAATTAAAAATAAATCACTTGTCTTGAATGAAATAGAGGTGTAATCTTTGAGACCCGTTTATGAGAAAAAAATGTATAATGTGGGAATGCGTCTTCTCTCTTACTTAATTTTTAACTATTTCCCTAAAAATATACTTTAATATGATTCTAAAAATTTATTTAGGGGAAAAACTTTTTATAAATCGTGTTTTTATATATTGTTTAATTATTAGGTCATTATAGTAGCACCAAATATTATGATATAGATTTTATTATTTACACATTCTTTTGAACTAGTAATGATAATATATCTCATGAATATTAAAATAAATAATATAAGTTGATTCCCTAACAATCCCTCCATTTTCCATCAATATGAAACAAGTCCCACAAATTAAAAGACAAGAAAATTAAACAAATTAATATTTATTTATTACTCTAAAAATCATCATAATCCACTCCAATAAAAAAATCCTGAATATATTTTTGAAAAATGAATCTAAATAATAACTGTCCATTTTTCCAATTTTTCTCTTCGCATGACATGCATATCATACCTCTGTAAGTGGAAAAAAATTATACCACTAAAACCCACAAGTCCATCAAGTTGAACATCAATTGATTTCTCTATAATTTCCACTATTAAATTTTTCACTAAAATCTCAATCCAAGTAGTTAAAGTAAATTCACTTTTTTAAACAAATAATTGAATTTACATTTAAAACAAGGCTATAATATTGTGTTAAATATACCTATATAATTTTACCTATTTAATTCTTCAAAAAACCCCGACATACAGGTCCACACCGCCATGCCTCATATTTCCCTTAATAGCCATCCCAAACCCTAATCATTCGTGATGCCCCCTCCCTCTCTCCGACTCTGCGATAGCTAGCAATCCAAATCAAAGCATGGCATGGCTCCAACCTCCCCCCTCTACATCACTCTCCCCCTACTATATCTTTCCCCATGGCTCCCATATTACTTCTATTTCCTTCCATCGGTAATGTCTCCCACCCTCACTCCCATCCATTAACATTTATCTGATGCTCTCTCCTCAGGGGTCCATAAATATCTACAAATTCCATTTTTTATTTACATTCTGTATCATCTGAAAGAATTTTTTTGTCACATATCTATTCTAGATATGTTCTGTTATATTTTTTTATTCAACTTTTTGTGTTCATCTAATATTATATATTTCTCTGATGAATTTGTGTTGACCTATATATTTATATATAATCAATGCAATAATATAATTATTGTCTTTATTTTTTTTTATAAATTATTTTCAACTATTTTTTGATCGCGTAACAACCATTTATTTTACTGTTACACTATGTTTTTTATATATAAGTAAAATAAAAGAAATGAGTTCCAATTTCAAAAAATAAAAAAAATGAAAATACATGATTTTGATTTCACTATATTATGATTTGGCATAATAGTTAATAAAATAAAGATATTGAATGTCATTTCAATCTTTGTTATTTGGTAAACATTTAAACAAAAATAAAATAAGTTTGTTTGATCTAAATGACACAAATAACCTCTAATAAAAAATATTTTTTAGTTATATTTTTCCCATTTTTTAAAATTACTACATTGTTATATATTTTCATTACTATTTATTATATCATAATAATCACATATATATTTAACATTAATTAATATATTAATAAAATTATTTAGTTTTCTAGAAAAAGATTATTAGTTAGAACATAATATATAAATTAAAAAATTAACATAATCATTGTACATATTTATTTTAAATATGTTATATTTTAATTACATCCTTAATTTTGATTATATATTTTATAAAAATAAATAATTTTCATAATATAATAATATAAAATTATTAAAAATTTGAAAAAATATTATTAACGTATAAATTTCTTTAAATATATTTTTAAATATTAAATATATAGAGTTTTATATACCTCATGAAAAAATATTAAAATAAATACAGTTTTATATTTTAATACAGAATATTAAATTAAATATAATTTTAAGAGTTATAAATAAATAATATTATAAAATAAATAAAATTTTCAAATAAATTTAATTTTATAAAAATATAATTTACAAAAAATATAATATAATAATTTATGTATAATTTTTAAAATAAATATATTTTAATGAAAAATGAATAAATATAATATACGAATATGTAATTTTATAAAATAAAAATAATTTCTGAATAAAACAAATTTTAAAATAAATATAAGTTATCAATATATATAAATATATCATCTTATCATTTATGAATAAATATAAATTATATGTTTATCATTTAAACGTAATCGAAAAATATTTATTTTATTTTATTTTAAATTTAAATAACGATAAAAAAATTATATAAAAATATAAAATTATTTATATAGAAACTATTTGTATATAAATTATCAGAATTATTCATATATTATTTTGAAATTAGAAACATAATTGTTTTTTACTAATAATATGAAATATAATAATTTATATAAACACTATACCAATAAAAATATATATTAATATAATAAAATATGTTTAAGGATAATATAGGAATTTAAAATAAATTCACATTGTCAGATTTATTTCATTCTATGTTGCCATGATCTCTTGGTATTGAAATAATTCTTCTAGAGAGAAACTGATTTTTCACATTTTTCTACCGACCAAATATGTCTATCGTATATGATGTTTATGAATATAGAAAGCACGTTCAATCGATTGGTTTCGTTACATTCCACCAAAAGTCACAAATGCCAAAAGATCAGTTACCACTTAACAACATAATTACTCAAAATTATAACCTGTTTATTTTTTTGATCACTCCATATCTACTATTCTTGTACTTTCTCATCCATCCTTTTTTAATATATAGGATAAAAAATGAGTCCTTAAAATATCTGTAATTATGGAAAGGAATGCCTTTCTCTCATAAGACTCATCAGCGTTGGAGAATACTATAATTATTCCCCCTCTGGAGATAATTCTTGTCATGGAGTAGGAGAATCTTATAGAAGGAATGGATGCATTTAAATAAGGTTATGAGCAATATAATTTTTGGGGATAAGAATTGGAATTATTTAACACTCCGACATTTAACTCCACTATGTATAAGCTATACATTACCAATTCTTATTTGTTTAAACTTGTAAAATTATATTTTTTATAGTCAGGGAATCTTGATAGAGGAGTCACTCCAATTTATCGGATGGTCTTTCTATATGGTACTATATCTATTTTTTCATGTTTTTAATCCTTCTATGGATTTCAGTGTCTATTACTTATTAATTAACACTTGGGAATCTCGGTATGAACCCATGTTATGATTGTAAAAGTGATGGATTATTTTGTAGTTTCAATTCATTCAAGAATTTCATTATATGTATAATTATGAAGGCTATTGTGTTTATGATGTTGATACATTAGAATGTAAGATCTATTTATTATCACCACTCAATGAATAAATATTTATTTGACCCTGATCCATTTGAAGGCTATAGTTTTGTTACATATTGCAACATCATGATCACATACCACAAAAACCATGTGATGGTTACTTGTTTCCTGAATTTTAATTTTTATGACGTTACTTAACAAATTATTTTACAGATAAATAATGATATCCCATCTAATGAGGTGACTTGTGGATATGTCCATCACTTAAGAAATGAGAAAATTTTTAGGGTTTATTTTTTTCAAAAACATGAATTCTATTAGGAATAATAACTATCATTCATTTTAATATATTGAGAAATATAGATAGTTAAGGGGATAACTATCCTATTATAATTGATCTCTTATGTCACCATACCTCCAAGACAGGTAGTTAGGCTGAGTACATATTATTTTCAGATGTTTTTTTCATTTGTTAATATTCTCTAGCCTTCCACTTTTTTCATTAATGTATTTTTCCATATCATTATCAATTTTATGCTTTTGTATGTTTTTACAGACTTTTGTTGAATTAACATCTCTATCTTATAATATATAATTGATTATTCACCACTTGCACTAGGACAACTGCCTTTAGTATATCAAATTGGGTTGTAGCAATATAGGTGTCATTTTTTATTGTAATTTTTTGAATATAAATTGTAGAAATTGAGTATTCTCTTTGCCACATACATAATACGTGTTGAGGGATAAATATTTATGTCCTTATCAATATATTGTTCTCCAAAATAGGTCCCATTAATTGATGTTTTTATACTAAATCAAAAAAATGATATACCAAATAAAACATTAAATAATATCGTATAATTGGTGCATCAATTAAATTTCTATTGACATGTTTAGGATAATGAGAAAAAAATTGGTTGTGAACTTCCCATGCCTATAGAATTAGTTTTAATTTAATAGTAATCCCACTGCCTTGATACACATAACATCACCCATAGTCATAAGCTTCATTTAAATGGTATCTTTTTATTTTCTTGGAAATCGATCCTTAAAATTATTTTGAACATGGGATCATGTGTAATGTGATGAATTTTTTATAAGGACCACATGTGATTTGGATATTTAATTGAATAGTTTTATAGAATGAGAATGTATGAAATGTGAAATCCCTATTGTATATAATGATATGGAGTTTGTTTTCAAGAAACCCAAAATAAAATGATTCTATAGACTTTAGTATAGCAGGAATGTATAAATGAACTTCTTTATTGTAATATAAATGTGAATTTATTTTACAAGGTCTATATATTTGCAAAAACATGGTTTAAAATTCAATATTCTTCGTAAAATCCACCTAAAGACGTGGACTATTTTTGTACACAAAACAAGTTAGGCATTGGATGTAAAATTAATTAGGTATTCTTTTATTGTTTCCAACACATGTACTTATATGTTCAAAACTACATTTAATTATAATATACGGTGATTTCAACCCTTCAATAAGAGTTTTATGTTTTTTCTAGATATCACTTTCTTTTTTCCTAAATTTTAGTGGATTCTTCTCAAAGGCGAGCCATATAATAATTACCTTGAATAATAATAATTCTCCAGTAAATGTAATTGTAAAATTTGTAATCGGCATGTGAGGATATGTTTTCATCAATATGTCATTTATTTGCAGTATATTATCAATACCCAGTAATGGATACTATAGACGATTAGTGTCTGATATGTAAATCTGTTATAGATAGATAGGTGAGTATGATATATGCATTATGTTATACATTTTTGTGAACATGGAATATTATACAAATGTACATAGATAATTAATTTAAATGTTTTAAATAAGAAAAAAACAAAAAATTTATTAGGGCATAATTCAAAATGTTAATAAACATCCTAAAGAATTCAAAATGTTAATGAACTATTTGTAGCTTGTTTAATCAATATAATTAATAAAATATTTAGATTTCCTGAATTCAGTTGATGCATTTAGTTTTTTGAATGTTATGAATAACCAATAATTAAATGTATTGTAAATTATAAGTGTTAAATAATATAAATAAACATAAACGTGATTCGCGAACATCCTAAATTATTTATGATAATAGTTAAATTGAAATACTATAATAATTCATAGGAAGAGTAAAACTAATTAGATAGAAATAAAATATGATGAATGAAAACTATAATAATGTAATAAAATAAATGACGATTGTAAAATTTAGTAATTATGTACTTTATGGTTTTACTGTATGAATTATGTTGTTGATGATTAATAAATAATATGCATTAAATTTAGTCTATAAAATGTATAATGATTATCCTAAATAAGGTGAATGTTTTTTGGAAGAATATTCTGAATAGGAAAAGTAAAACTCTATAAATATTATCTAGAGTAAGAAATGTTAATATCTTCATGTTCATCCATGTTTCGTTGTAATTTTAATTTTTATTGGATGATAGTTGTTCAATCATTTGAAAGTATACCTAAATAAGATCATGGAAGGAATATATTAATAATGTCTACAAAAAATATATTAATAGTGTATGAAAATTATAATGTAATGACATAATGAATGCACATACACTATAGTAAAAATTTACTAATATAACTCTATTTTGGATAAACGGATACTATAACAAACTGAATGTGCATTATACATGTATAAAATTTGAAATGTCATTAATAATTCAATTTTATTTCATGGATTGTTAGTAATATTGAAATTTTATACAAAATGAGAATAAAATTTCATTATCAATAACAGCTAATTACAAATATTCATGTAAATTAGTTTTGAAATAAATAATGGATATGATGAAGCTCTCATTTTAGAGACTGTAGCATTTGGATTGTATAAGTATCACATAATTATATTGATCGTATGAGATGAAGTTTCAGACCAGGATGAATTTGATAATGTAACTGGAAATATAAAAAGATTATGGGTTTAATTATAGAAAAGAATCAATAAAAAAAATAAAATATATTAAGGTGACTATAAAATGGAATTCAACATAGAATTAGTCATCAATTCACATTTTATATCACCAAAAAATGACAATAATAATATGAATTAATCACCATGGTTCATAAGTGGTGTCTACACAAAGTGACCGATTTTTAATGGTTAAGTGATTATGATGATTGAATATAAAATAATTGGTTTGTAAAATGATCCTAAGAAATTGGTAGAGATGTGGTTGGAGAGAATCTAAGCATGAGGAAGGGTTTAATATATTTGAATAGATAAACTAGAAAAGGTACTTGTTTTATATGAGGAAAAGAGTTGAGGGGATCCAGACAAGATAAATGGATGGGGGGATCTGGATGCAATTTGCAGTTAATTGGAGCCAAACTCATTAAAGTGTAGAAATGATTAAAAGAATAATGAAAAAATGATAGGGTTTGCACATTGACTAACTGTTAGAAGAGCTGGACATATAGAATTAGGGTGGAGGATTTTTTTCAAGATATACCATTTTGTAGACATGACTAAATAAAATATTACAATGTGGGTGGGAAATTACACGATATAGTTGAATTATAGGTCTTATACCCCAAATGATATATTTTGTCATTCATTTGGAAGGATGGTGGAGAATTCAGAAAAAATAGGGATGCTACATTGTTCTACATCCATTAAACTATAGATTTAGGTTTTATGACCACCAAAAGGGTAAAATAAGAGGATAAATAAATCAATATTTTTCAGAATATGTGTTCTCGAAAATTATCCAACCATGAGAGGTTGAGTGCCGATAATGGTCGCATAGAATGGACCCTATTAATAGAAATAACCTAGGGTTTATTAGGATATGTGTTGGGAGAGAATCCAAGAACTATTGAGGTTGGAATATAGTAGACAATATAAAATAGAATCAATGGATGCTTTTGGTGAAGAACATGGATGGGGGTATTAAGATGTGATGGATGGATGAGGGGAGAAAATTTGATAGTGGGGTGTGGGGAGTTGGATGTAATATAATTTCAACAAGATTTTCTGATTATTGATGCAGTGGGAAGGGAAGATGTACATAGTGAATTTGAATGGATGGATCCCCCCTCAATGTATGGTTAAAGAGACATTACTAAATGAGATATCGACACATGTGAAAGAGAGGACACCAAATAGTGGAATTATAGACCATTGACCACAATATTTCTATTTTTTCAGAGATTTATAAGGATGATGGGGAAACCATGGGAAAGTATTATTTTTATCATGATGTCTAATCATGAAATTCAATGATGACATATTAATGTAGAATCCATTTAATGTGAGTTTAATGTTTTGATTGGATATCAATATGCTGGTCACTACCATGTTACATGAATGAAAAATTTTATTATCAATTTTCTTAATTTTTTATGATTATTTATTATTATTTTAGTTTTCTAGTGTCGACACTACCATCCCCATTTCCCATTCATTTTTCGGGGTTTTCATACACCACTCATGCATTTATCAATATGGAATTTCACCCTGGTCACAACACAAAATGACACAACCTAATGATATAAATCAAACTAGACATGACTAGTGAATAAATAACTTCCTAAAAACTATGATTTTGGAGTACATGGATTTAAAAAAGTGAGCACATTCCTTCCAATGTTATGCTTTCAATCATTAAATAAAATCTAAAATTCATAGCTAAAACATAGGCCACCAAAGTATCAGTAACATTCTTATTGAAAGACGAAAAAAATGGATGAGATAAGAATGTTGGAATCCTCTAAAAAGTTCATTTTTTAAAAATGGTAGATAAGCATGCAATACCAATATAATAATTTAATTATAAAAACAGACTTTGTATAATGAATAACGATTTTAAAAATTGAAGTGGCCATGCACTTCATATGAAAAAAGTTAATATATGGAAGAAACTCACTCTAATTGGTAATAGATCATAAATATAAATAATTTAAATAAATATAAATTTACACACCTTTGATTATTCCTTCACAATTATACTAAAATGTCACTATGATTTTTCAATGGAATCCAAATGACAACAAAGTGAGATAAAAGTCAAATAGTTAGAATTTTACAATTGATGATGATATATTCAATTAAGTCACAAACAAAAACAATCCATCAGTGTAAGTACTATGAATTATTTTAATATTCTCTTCCACTTAATAAAATCATTTTTTCATTGAAAATATACATTTCAATAACTAATTTTTATGATGGATTTTTCCTTTCATTGTACTGCATATCTATAATTTTAAAGGATATCATCACTAAAATCTTCTAATTAAAGACTATTTTTTATATTGGGTACCTCAAGAATGATCATAATAGTCAATCACATCAATCCATTACGTTTCATGATTTTATTATGTTCATACTCGATTATAATAATTTCTAATTTCAATGTATATTGTTTTCACCGAATATTTCTTGAGATTCTTTCACATTAGATAATACGACCAATTTCATTAAACATGGGTCTATTTGGACACTACATTTGATGTTGTGGAAGATTTAGTGAAGGTAATTCCAAACAGTCTCACTCATAATTTCATTAGTCAATGTCCCTCTATCGAGCCTTATATGTGTACAATAATCTATATCACTAGTTTAATGAATTTCATCCCCATGTCATTACAATATATTATTTTTTTTCAATTACAATCATTTTGGTGAATGTATTGATAAAATAACAGACTTTTTTTACAATTTTCTGAACATGTTAAAATATTTTAATATTTTGGAAATTTCCCCAAAAATATTTGACATCAAATAATTTGGATGAAGAAAAAATAATTGGAAAATAATTATCTATAGAATGGTCACATGAAAATATCATTTCTTTCTAGGGCAATAATGACGGTATTAAATTTTTCATTTTGAATTTTCTTTCAATTAATAAATAAAAAATATATGTAGGGAACAAAAGGATTTTATTATGTGGTATAAAAACAATAAAAACAAATTGAATGTATTGATAACGTCCAAAAGGATTTATAAAAAAACAACTAATATCATTGATCAATTGCCAATTTGTTAAATATAACATTGAAGCCTAATTTTTCTTAATGTCAAAATACTAAAATAAATAAATTCTTATCACATGATTGATCAATTTTAATTGTTGTATAAACTTAGCAAATTATTTTCATTGACGAATATAAATTTCTGGAAAATATCAAGTCATTTAATCACAAGTTTTTAACACAATAACCACACTAATCATGAAAACAAATAAAAGATTATATATTATTTATTTAAAAAAGAATAATGATATGAATAAATGTGAAATAAATAATGGAACTGAAAAATAAACATTAAATAAATATGTAATATAAGGGAAAACATTTTTTTTGAACCACATAATGAATTTTTTAATAACGAATACAATTGGATAGAAATATTTTTTAAAATGAAAAAACAATTGTAAAACTTTTTAATATACAAAAACCATTATCCTAGTGATATTTCAACTCCAAAACAAATGAATTTGATGAGGGATATTTAATTCTAAGAGACAATAGATGATTTCCTAAGGGCACATTGGACTGTTCCTTCAATATAATTTCTCCAACTTGTCATTATGGAGAGTAAAACATCAATTTCAACACCCCTAGTACAAATTTTTTTATAGATAATGTAATACATGTTCTCATTGTGTGTCATTATGGAATAATGTATATTATATTTTTTAATAATGACATCACATGTGTGATCACATTAAATTATTATTGTCCCCAACCTGGAAGCCGATAAACTGGTGCCCTGATTTGGGTGTCACATGACCTCAAGTGCGCCTCCCTATACAGAAGAGTTTTATGACTAGTGTATAGGGTATAATATGTCACATTGGGAGACTATACCCTCTTTAACTTAGTAATACATCACAGATAATAAGATAATTATTGAAGACAAAAGAAATAAAATGATGAACAAGCATAAATAACCACTTCCAAAACATAGTAAAATCTACAAGAATAGTAATATTCAATATCATGCTATAATGCGAGTAAAAACACAAAATAAAAAAATAATGTAATCCACAAAATGGTCTAGACACTAAGTCCCTAATCACATCCACATTTATCCAGAACATGAATCAATTCCCATGCATTGTGACCTTCAATTCTTCTATCATGCATCAATGAAATCTGGTTGGGAACCTAATGGTGGCCCAAGTAGGGTCTGAGTATAACTCAGTAGGCCACCACCAACAGTGTGTACAAAATTTCCAATAAATAAGATAGTTCATGATATGTGATAAATAATGTAAAAATAAATAATATTGTTCATGAATACATTCTAATTACTTTGTATAATTAGGCCCATGTTATTATTTAAGTGATACATGTTTTAGTTTTTCATTTTCAGGTATTCAATGGATTAGGGATAAAAGTTTTCTAAGGACATATAGAAATAATAAAATACCTATCTCATTAGGACATCACATCACAATAACAAATATATCTTACCTAGAGGTATTTGTTTGGGTGGAGTGTAACCATTAGTTGAATAGGCCTACGTTCCTTACCATAACCCCTATGTTGTGAGGTGGTGATTAGTGAATTAGTCTGTGTCAACCCATGGGTGTAGAACATTAGGATATAACTGACACTACCCATCCATGTGCATATTCTTTATTTATAATTCATCAAATATAACAAGAAATCATAACCATGCACTGAAAATATCATTAGCAACATCACAATAATATAAATAAATTTGAATTTAACATTATTACAAAATCCATTAACAAAATCAATATTTATAGCCTATAACCATTTAAACCCATTTCCAACTATCCACGTCTATCTCACTATGAATATTAATGTATAAAAAACCCTAAACATATTCCCATAAATCCCATATAACCCATTTACATACAAACCATTCAACCAATTTGGCCATTACACAATTTAATCACATTACCAACAATTAATTTCCACATCCCTCAAGAATATTAAAATATTAATTATGGTCTCCTAGTTCTTGAAAAATTCCATTACACTACATGGCTATTATCAAAGTCAAGGGAATGTTGGCACACCGTATTGGTGGTACTAAATTTAGTATAGTTCCCCTTCAATGTATCCAATAGAGATCATGATGGCTTATTTTTCTATTTAAACACTCGACACGTCACATCCTACCAATGGAATCAGAAACTCATCACTAAGAGAACAATATATCAAATATTTCATCCACAAACCATTGTATAAACTATGGGATAAAACATTTAGAGCACAACCCATGGTTCTGTTGATGATATACCTCTCAACCAAAGCCTTAGATCATGATTCAACCACCACATGATGTGTCAACCTAAATATCACCAAAAATAAGGTTTTGAGAGCATAAAAATAATACTAGTGAATAATAATAACCTAAATCAAGAAAAATAATCAGAGTGGAAATTAATCATACCTGGATATTCAATCTGCAATTTATGGTGATCTAAACGGCCATTAGATTAGGTTGATTGATCTTGGGAATATCCTGGATCCTTTGGGGTGTCACTATGGTTCAACGTAGGATGAAATGGTGAAATCTATATTAGAGACATAATTTACCATAATGAAATTTTTGTAATTAAATTTTTTTTTTGAGGCACCTTTTTTACCCAGATTGTTTTCCAAATTGTGTTGAGGCCACTGTCTGAAAATTTCCTCCCTCCACAAGGTTTTTGGGAATTCCACATGGTTTTACCTAACAATTAAAAAATTACGTGACATTCAAAAAACCCCCCTTTTTCATCCCTTTTTGTTCTTCATACCCAGGGAATTGGGAAATAAATTATTTAACCAAAAAAATGGATTTAAACTGAAACATGAGTAAAACAATTCTTAAGGAGAAATTATGAATCTCATAACCAACCCACCTTACGAAAAATCATCCTAGAACCTCCCTTCCCAATAATCACGGAGCTTATGAGGATATGTGGTCGGGCCACTATGCCCTCATATCCAATTCTCGCTCCCATGTTTCTTCCTAAACATTTCAAGTCCACCACAGAACATGAACTAAAGGAACGATCTTTCCTCACAATATATTCTCACTATTTTCAACAACATGAACCACATGCTCCTTAGTTGATGCATCATCATCATGCTCAACTTCACCAATATCTATCACAATATAGTTACCAGTGGACACTGTTAGAGTAGTGAAACAGGGAAATCATTAAGCATCCCCCTATACCACTATGAAAGAGATAATCTGCAAACCACTGGTCTAATCCTCTCCATTATCTCAAATGTATATACCATCTTTGGATCCATATTTCTCTCATTTTTTAATTTTATGTTGATCCAACCATGGTGACACATGAAGAAACAAACTATAACCCACCCTGAACATAAGAGGTCTACAACAACAATCTTCATAAGACTTATGCCTACTATGATCCATCTCCTAATGCATCATGAGTCAAAATAAAATTCTCAGATACCTCCTACATGAGACTCAGTCCTAACAACTAAGACTCTCAAGCCACTAAACAATACAACAGTGATATACACAATCACCCTTGGAGTGCCTCAAAAGTATCCATATAAATATTCATGTATATTTTGTTATTGTAGGAATGATTAAAAAGTGAAATGTGTAATTTAGACAACCCATTGAAATATAGAACACAAGCACTCATCATGTCATCTAATTCCTAAATAGTTTGTTTAGATTTCTCGTCTATCTCCTGTTGATAAGATATACTCAAAAACAACTGGGAACCAAGGGCCTTCTATTGTCCCTTCCAAAAATGCAATGTTAAATGTGGATCATAATCTAAAACTATAGTTCTTGGTACCCCATGCCACTACAATATATTTCACACAGACTTCTCTCCCAAATGGTTAAACATAATGATTACTTGGATTGGTTATAAATGATCCACATTACTCAAACGATCCATGAATACCCAAATTTAATCATTTTTATGGGGTATCTGTGGATGACCCTCTATAATGTTCATTTTCACGTCATTCTATTTCCACATCAGAACAAGAAATTACTGTAATAACCCACCTAGACATCATTGATTGGCTAGCAACTATTGACAAGTAAAGAACCTTTCCAAAAGTATTTTGTCTTTATTTTTCAATCATGGCCACCAAAATTGTCTACGATGGTCACAGTACTTGTTTGTCAAGATAGGATGCATATACCACATCGACACATGGAAATCACAGATCCACTTATCCCATATTATTATTGGTACCACTACTCGGCCATAAATGTGAGAAATACTATCAGCACTAAAAATCCTACTAAAAGGTGACTCTCCACATTTAAGTCTTTCCTTCATTGATAAAAACTCCATATGCACCAAATGAATTTACTTAATCCCACTCCGTAGTGTAGATTCAATTTCTATAGATGCAAAAGTCATCTTCCCCAGACCACCATGTACCTCTCAGGACAACTCAGCAAACTAGGTCATCAATATCCAATTTGACGATGATTCGTGAACAACTAGATTCTGAGTCTTCAATCATAGAGAATTAGAAAAACTACTCCCTTCCCTAGTGTGTAATCTATATCAATGTTGATGGATTGTAGGTACTCATCCTATCTTCACTATCGAAGATGTAAGGTCCCGTAAATTTCAAGGAAATTTTTTTCTTAATTTTATTTGGAATTTTACAAGAGTGCAGCTTATGACAGCACCTGATTCCGAGGCCCGGTGTGCCGGGAATCATTTTCGGAAGTTTGGCTCGGGTACGTTCAGTGAACGGACGAGCGGGTTTTTCTAACTTTTGAACCGGTGCCCGGAATCGAATTCTGAGGGCACCGATGAAATCGCAGCACCAGTTTTCGCTTAGAAACGCCTCTTCCGGAGTTGCGTTTGCTCAGGTGTGGTTTTTAATTTTCGGGCTTAAAGATAAGAAATAAAATAATTTTACGACAACTTTATATTATTTCGCTTAAGACACATGGAAGCCACTTGAAGCCACTTAAAGGCGGCTTAAGCTGAGTTGATCTGGATAGGATGATATCCAGAAATATCCTACACTCTCGGTAGGATATTTGTGAGGTAGGGCCCGCATTAGCCCCGCAGTTTCTTTCCGCTAAGTAACGCACCCGCGAAAACCCGTCATTATGAAAGTCAACTGACGTGTTTTCTTAAATTCTTAAGAGACCATTTAATTGGGTGGTTTATTTCGTAAATTAAATGAGCTGTTTCTTTCGTTGAATTAATTCAATGAATTGATGGGTTGTTACTTACCCTTTTTCGTGTGTTGGCATAATAATAAAATAAGACCAACCAGTCTTTTGAAAGTTTACTCGTTGAGAGGTTTGATAGAGTTCTTGTTCCTTTATCCTTCTTCGCGAAGAGCGCGAAGAACGCGAATAACGCGAAGAACGCTGGTCTCCGACGAAGAACGCCAAACCCGGAAATCGACGACGCGACGCTGTGATCCGCGACGCCGACGTTCCCTTCCTGCAACGTTCTTCTGCGACGTCTCTTCCTCCACGACGGATCTTCGATCGGCTGCTTGAGGTAAGAGTCTCTGTTTTTCTTTTTTATTATCCTTTGTGGTTTTTACCAAAACATGGATTTAATTATTTAAATTAAACCTGTAGTTTCATGGTCCATTGAGTTCGCCGAGTCAACGTCGTGTTCCGCGAGGACGCGACCCCCTTCCACGACGAAGCGACGATCTCCACCTTCCGCGATGAGCAATTCCGCAAAGAACGCTCACGCGCGACGACTACGAGGTAGGGATTTTATTTTTGGAATTACCCTTTTTTATATTCCTGTAAATGTTTCTTTAAAAAGTTAAAGAACTAGTTTTGTGAAAAATTTTAAATTTATTAAAATTGTTGTTTTTGTTCAAATGAGGAACCCGTTTTATGAAACAATTTTATTTCATTAAAATTTTTTTCGGATATGCGTTCATGTGTTGAACTTTATTTCTCCCGTTGTTTATATATAACGCCGAGGGTGTGGTCCAAATGAACACGGCCCGACAACCCTCCTTCGTTCTTCGTGATTGTGCGGATTTGACGGGCGATGATGGAACGTGCCACACAGGAAGTTTGATGATCCCGCAGTGAAGAATGAGTCCCAGGAGGAGCAACGGCACAGACGGGAAGAAAAACGGGCCATCGGAGCGACTCCGGCGGCCCGCGGAAGCGGGCGGCGCCCGGCGCGCCGCCCGGCGCGCCGCCGGACGAGACCGCCGCGGCACCAGCGCTCACGGGATGCGGCTTAAGCCGCATCCGGCCACCAGGGAGACACCCCGCAGTTGTCACGGGAGTGTCACGCAAGGGCGGCGGCTCCCCCCGCGTCACTCGGGACGCAGCTTCAGCCGCGTCCGGCTGTCTGGCCGACACCCCACGGGTGCCGCGGGGGTGTCACGCGGGGCGGCGGCTCCCCCCACATCGGCCGCTCGGCCGAGCCGGGCTGGGCAGGCCGAGCCAGACCGGTCGTACCGGGTCGGACTGGGTTCGGCCGACCCAGGGGGGTCGGGCCGGGTCAGCCCGGGCCCGGACCCCCCGTCTTCGGATGGTTTTCGTTCAAATTCCCGTAACATAAGCTACGGGCCTCCAAACGACGCACCGTCAGCGACAACACTATCCTTGGATCGAGACGGTCATTTCGGTATATCGCACTCAAGGTTTCGGAATACCTTGAGTTCGTCCGGGTTGGTTCGTACACGAAACCAACCGGGCCCTCGGAGCGGAAACGCTCATATCTTGAGCTACGGACGTCCGATTGACGTTCCGTCAGCTTTGTTGAATTACTCTAAGTGAGACGGATCATTTGGATCACTCCTCCAAAGGTTTCGATGCAGGTGGAGTACGGTCGGGTTGGTTTTTCTTTAAAAACCAACCGGGCCCCTGGGATGAAAAAGCCAATAACTCTCAGACCGGGCGTCCGATTGACGCGCCGTCTACGACCTTGAGTTCCTGTTGATGATACAGAACTTTTGGATACATCAACTTCGGACTTTGTGACAGTTGATGTATCGACCTCGTGGCTCGTGGAGCGGACCCTACCGAACGAGCATGCTGTGTGCGGGAACCCTAGAGCTGCATGCGACTGCTACATCGACGATGACGACTGTGCAGAAATCCTCAGTGGACTGCGACGATGAAGACAACTAGTCTTGTATCCTATGTTGGTCCTAGTTTTGCTGGTCTTGTATCCTATGTGGGTCCCAGCATGGATGATTCAATACTGGTCTTGTATCCTATGTGGGTCCCAGTATAGATGAATCAATGAAGATAGCTGGTCTTGTTTCCTATGTGGGTCCTAGCTGTGCTGGTCTTGTATCATATGTGGGTCCCAGCTTAGATGATTCAATACTAGTCTTGTATCCTATGTGTGTCCCAGTATAGATGAATCAATGAAGATAGCTGGTCTTGTATCCTATGTGGGTCCTAGCTGTGCTGGTCTTGTATCCAATGTGGGTCCCAGCCGTGCTGGTCTTGTATCCTATGTGGGTCCCAGCTTAGATGATTCAATACTGGTCTTGTATCCTATGTGGGTCCCAGTATAGATGAATCAATGAAGACAACTGGTCTTGTATCCTATGTGGGTCCTAGCTGTGCTGGTCCTGTATCCTATGTGGGTCCCAGCCGTGCTGGTCTTGTATCTTATGTGGGTCCCAGCATAGATGATTCAGTATCTATACCGGATCATCCCTTTCACCTTTTCGACGAAGTATACCTGTGTGAGCTGAATCTTGTGTTACACTCATTTGTGGATTGTGTTGAGCTATCGGTGTGGTTTTACTGTTTACTCTCCTTTGTGGATTGTGTTGAGCTGTCCTGTGTGGATTTACTGTTTACTCTCCTTTGTGGATTCTGTTGAGCTGTCCTGTGTGGATTTACTGTTTACTCTCCTTTGTGGATTATATTGAGCTATCCTATGTGGATTTATTGTTTACTCTCCACTGTGGTTTGTGTTGAGCTATCCTGTGTGGGTATACATTTTGCTTTCCTGTTTGGACTGGGTTGTGCTTGGGCTCGGACGTTGGAACTGAACGGGAATTGATGTCTTAGGTATATGTATGTGCATATACCTAATCAGTGTCGGTTGTTACTTCGTGATTGTATCTTTCCTTTGTGGTTATCCTTTGTGGATTTCGGGAGGCCTTCGGGGGTCTCGGGGTCCCTACTGAGTAGCTTATACTCACCCCTGGACGAGCTTTGCCCGCACTACGTTGTGTTGGTTGCAGACGACGGACATCGCTGATCGTGGCGGAGGCGTGCGGAGCAGGACGATACCTGGAGGTGGACCACTGGGCGGGACGTACTCGGAGCGGTCAGGTGGACCTGAGGAGCAGTGGAGGCTATCTATACCCACCCATCAGGTGGGACTTCTAGAGGACGGCTCGACGCTGTGGCTTTTCTTTTCAGTTGCTATTTTTCCCCTTTCAGTTGTACTTTACAGTTGGGCTTGTATTTCCGGCCCCTTTTACTTTCAGCACAGCTTGTACAGTTTTTACTTAGTGTTTACTTTTCTGCTTTCTTACTCTGTGGTGCTTGTTTACTTTTCAAAGGAAATGCCTTCCCTTTTGTTGGGATTCACGCCTTGGTGCTAGTCGCCAACCCCTGGCCTATGGAAGGAGGGCTTGGGGTAGTCACGACACGGGCCCCGAGGACAGGTCGTGACAAATTGGTATTAGAGGTGGTTGGTTCTACCACAGACTCTGATCTTTCTTCTATGTGAAGCAATAGTGTTTAGCGTATTGGGTGTCGTTATCAGTCCAGGGAGTCCAGTGTTGGTGCGGCAGACGACGTATCCGTACACCAGGACCCTGACTTCTGATTTCCGACTTAATGCACGAAAACATTGATTACATGCGTGTTTTAAGTTTTCATTGTGATTACTTGTATCAGCTCACCAGGTATATTGTTCTGACCATGGCACACTTGTTTCCTTTTCAGGATGGCCCCACGACAGCAGTCATCTAGGGTTCCGAGAGTGGAGCGTGATGACAGCCCACTGAGCGATGAGGCCTCGGTGCAGGGCTCCTTGTCAGAAGAGGCACCGGAGGTACCTTTACCCGCCGAGACACCGATACTTCCCCCCACGACCTCTGACGATGCACGTCACCTTGGAGCTATGCAAGAGCTCCAGCGCGAGCGACCACCCAGGTTTCGTGGGGAGACGGACCCCCAGGCAGCCGAGGACTGGCTGGAGGCGGTCGTGCAAGTTTTCAGGTTAGTGAGGACACCAGCAGACCTCATGGTGATCCTCGCAGTGAACCTCCTGCACGCGGCAGCAGGCAGATGGTGGAGCTTGATGCTCCAGGTGCACGACGAGACATCTCTTCTCTGGACAGACTTTGAGAGGATCTTCCGATCCGAGTTTGTCCCAGCCACCCTCCATGCGGTGCGCATCCAAGAGCTTCTACAGCTACGGTAGGGCAGTATGACAGTGGCCTAGTACTCGGGGAGATTTACTGATCTCTCGCGCTACTCCACAGATATGGTATGGGACTCGTTCTTCTGGGCCCGGACCTTCAAGCAGGGACTGAGGCACGAGATCAGGGCTTCGATGATCTCCCTCAACATTCCGACATAGATAGATGTGCTGGAGAGATCCCTTCTAGTGGAGAGTTTTCTCGCCGAGCAGGCTCCAGTGACAGGGCCCTTCGCAGGACGGCCCGTAGCAGGGTCTTCTGCAGCTGGCAGTAGACAGGTGACGCAGAGGTCCAAGCGGGCCAGACCATCGGATGGGCAGTCTCAGGACGAAGATTCGGTTGTGCAGGGCACCCGAAGGAGAGCCATCTACACGAGGGGCAAGCATTGCTACGCATGCAGCTGGCGAGGTAACATGGCTCGAGGCTGCCCGACTCATCTTGCAGATGAGCAGTAGGTGGTAGAGGGACCTCCCAGACAGAGGTTAAGCCACGGTGGTCCGCAGGGTGCAGGCGGACGAGGCAGAGGAGCTGGCTAAGTAGCCGATGGTGGGAGACACTTTGAGGTGTTGCCACCACCACCACCACCAGGAGGTCCACCCTGACCGCAGGGAGTTTGTGGACATGGGAGAGCTCAGCTTCAGGCAGCTGAGGTCTTCGATCATGGAGCTCTGGGAGAAAATGGACAGGAGCGGAACTTGTGGATATGTCCTATGTACTTCTAGTTCCTTGTTGCTGTTGTGTAGCATCTTTGTGTTATGAGCTACAATAATAAAAGACGCATACCTTTGTGATGTTTTCATTCGTGTCCTCTTTTGTGTTGTTACTAAGAGTTTCCGGTTTTGACTGTTGACTTGACCCTCATTTGTGAGACATCTACTGGAGGATACCTAGTTACCACACACTGATGCTGACAGTGTGACTCAACCCTTAGAGGCGAGAGTAACGGTTGGATCTCTTGGTAGTAGCGTCGAGGCCTTACGACGTCATCCTTGGTATGGATTAGTATCTCCCATGTCGGTAATGACTGTATTAGGCAAAGAAGGTGTTTCATCCAGGGGATGGGACCAGATTTCTCTTATCATCAAGGAAGAAATCTTGCAACTCTTGTGGGACCTGAGATGGTCCACGTCATCCAGCGGCGGATGAGTACAGCTCAGAGCCGGCAGAAGTCTTATGCTGACAGGAGGAGGAGGCCACTAGAGTTCGAGGATGGTGACCACGTCTTCTTGCGGGTCTTACCTCGACGTGGTTTTCAGAGATTTGGCTAAGGTGGCAAGTTGTCTCCATGCTTCATTGGGCCTTTACAGGTCGTCAGCAGGATTGGCGAGGTCGCTTGTCTCCTAGCTCTGCCACCTCAGTTGCACCGAGTGCATGACGTCTTCCACATATCTCAGCTGAGGAGATACGTGCACGACCCGACGCACATCATTGACCATGGGGAGCTAGACATGGATAATGGGGAGACTTTTTCAAAGGTCCCGGTGGAGATAGAGGATCAACTGGAGCAGGTCCTACATGGGCAATCGATTCCTCTTGTGCGCATCAGATGGCAGCACGAGAACCTCCAGGGAGCACATGGTAGCGGGAGGCTCAGTTGCGTGCTCAGTACCTCCTTTGTATCCCTAGTTTGTGTTGAAGCTTTACGGGGACGTAAAGCCCTGTCGTGGGAGTAATGTAAAGACCCGTAAATTTCAAGGAAATTTTTTTCTTAATTTTTTTTGGAATTTTACAAGAGTGCAACTTCTGACGGCACCTGATTCAGAGGCCCGGTGTGCCCGGAATCATTTTCCGAAGTTTGGCTTGGGTACGTTCCGTGAACGGACGAGCAGGTTTTTCTAACTTTTGAACTGGTGCCCGGAATCGAATTCTGAGGGCACCGATGAAATCACAGCGCCAGTTTTCACTTAGAAACGCCTCTTCCAGAGTTGCGTTTACTCGGGTGTGGTTTTTAATTTTCTGGCTTGAAGTTAAGAAATAAAATAATTTTACGACAACTTTATTTTATTTCTCTTAAGCCACTTGGAAGCCACTTGAAGCCACTTAAAGGCGGCTTAAGCTGAGTTGATCTGGATAGGATGCTATCCAGAAATATCCTACCCTCTCGGTAGGATATTTGTGAGGCAGGGCCCGCACGAGCCCTGCCATTTCTTTCCGCTGAGTAACGCACCCGCGAAAACCCGTCATTATGAAAGTCAACTGACGCGTTTTCTTAAATTCTTAACAGACCATTTAATTGGGCAGTTTATTTCGTAAATTAAATGAGCTGTTTCTTTCATTGAATTAATTCAACTAATTGATGGGTCGTTACTTACCCTTTTTCGTGTGTTGGCATAATAATAAAATAAGACCAACCAGTCTTTTGAAAGTTTACTCGTTGAGAGGTTTGACAGAGTTCTCGTGCCTTTATCCTTCTTCGCGAAGAACACGAAGAACGCGAAGAATGCGAAGAACGCCGGTCTCTGATGAAGAACGCCGAACCCGGAAATCGACGACGCGACGTCGTGATCCGCGACGCCGATGTTCCCTTCCTGCAACGTTCTTCTGCGACGTCTCTTCCTCCGCGACGGATCTTCGATCGGCTTCTTGATGTAAGAGTCTCGGTTCTTCTTTTTTAATCTCCTTTGTGGTTTTTACCAAAACACGGATTTAATTATTTAAATTAAATCTGTTGTTTCATGGTCCGTTGAGTTCGCCGACTCAACTCCGTGTTCCACGACGACGCGACGCCCTTCCGCGACGACGCGACGATCTCCACCTTCCGCAACGAGAAATTCCGTGAAGAACGCTCACGCGTGACGACTACGAGGTAGAGATTTTATTTTTGGAATTGCCCCTTTTTATATTCCCGTAAATGTTTCTTAAAAAAGTTAAAGTACTGGTTTTGTGAACAATTTTAAATTTATTAAAAATGTTGTTTCCGTTCGAATGAGGAACCCGTTTTATGAAACAATTTTATTTCATTAAAAATTATTTTGGATATGAGTTCATGTGTTGATCATTATTTCTCTCGTTGTTTATATCTAACACGGAGGGTGTGGGACAAATGAACACGGCCCGACAACCCTCCGCCGTTCTTCGTGATTGTGCGGATTTGACGGGCGATGACGGAACGTGCCGCAACAGATGTTTGATGATCCCGCAGTGAAGAACGAGTCCCGGGAGGATCAACGGAGCAGACGGGAAGAAAAACGGGCCACCGGAGTGACTTCGGCGGTGGCGCGGGTCGCCAGCACGGCCGCGCCGGCGCCCGGAAGCGGCGGTGCCCGGCGCGCCGCCGGACGAGACCGCCGCGGCACTGGCCTCGGTGGCGGCGCTCGCAGGACGCGGCTGAAGCCGCGTCCGGCCACCAGGGAGACACCCCACGGTTGTCGCGAGGGTGTCACGTGGGGGCGGCGACTCCCCCCGCGTCACACGGGACGCAGCTTCAGCCGCGTCCGGCTGTCTGGCCGACACCCCGCGGGGGCCGCGGGGGTGTCACGCGGGGCGGCGGCTCCCCCCGCGTCGGCCGCTCGGCCGAGCCGGGCCGGGCTGGCCAAGCCCGACCGGTACGACCGGGTCGGATCGGGTCGGACCGGGTCGGACCGGGTTCGGCCGACCCAGGGGGGGTCGGGCCTGGTCAGCCCGGGCCCGGACCCCCCTTCTTCGGATGGTTTTCGTTCAAATGCCCGTAACTTGAGCTACGGGCCTCCAAACGACGCTCCGTCAGAGGCAACTAGATCCTTGAATCGAGGTGTTTGTTTCGGTATATCGCACTCAAGGATTCGGATTACCTTGAGTTCGGCCGGGTTGGTTCGTACACGAAACCATCCGGGCCCTCGGAGCGGAAACACTCATATCTTGAGCTACGGACGTCCGATTGACGTGCCGTCAGCTTTCTTGAATTCCTCTAAGTGAGACGGATCATTTGGCTCACTCCAACCGAGGTTTGGATGCAGGTGGAGTACGGTCGGGTTGGATTTGCCTTAAAAACCAACCGGCCCCCTGGGACGAAAAAGCCAATAACTCTCAGACCGGGCGTCCGATTGACGCGCCGTCTGCGACGTTGAGTTCCTGGTGATGATACAGAACTTTTGGATACATAAACTTCAGACTTTGTGACAGTTGATGTATCGACCTCTCGGCTCGTGGAGGGGACCCTCCCGAACGAGCTTGCTGTGTGCGGGAACCTTAGAGCTGGCTGCGACTGCTACTTCCACGACGACGACTGTGCAGAAATCCTCAGTGGACTGCGACGATGAAGACAACTGGTCTTGTATGCTATGTGGGTCCTAGCTGTGCTGGTCTTGTATCCTATGTGGGTCCCATATTGGATGATTCAATACTGGTCTTGTATTTTATGTGGGTCCCAGTATAGATGAATCAATGAAGACAACTGGTCTTGTATCCTATGTGGGTCCTAGGTGTGCTGGTCTTGTATCCTATGTGGGTCCCAGTATAGATGAATCAATGAAGACAGATGGCCATGTATCTTATGTGGGTCCTAGCTGTGCTGGTCTTGTATCCTATGTGGGTCCCAGCCGTGCTGGTCTTGTATCCTATGTGGGTCCCAGCTTAGATGATTCAATACTGGTCTTGTATCCTATGTGGGTCCCAGTATAGTTGAATCAATGAAGAAAACTGGTCTTGTATCCTATGTGGGTCCTAGCTGTGCTGGTCTTGTATCCTATGTGGGTCCCAGCAGTGCTGGCCTTGTATCCTATGTGGGTCCCAGCTTAGATGATTCAGTATCTATACCTGATCATCCCTTTCACCTTTTCGACGAAGTATACCTGTGTGAGCTGAATCTTGTGTTACACTCCTTTGTGGATTGTGTTGAGCTATAATGTGTGGATTTACTTTTTACTCTCCTTTATGGATTGTGTTGAGCTGTCCTGTTTGGATTTACTGTTTACTCTCCTTTGAGGATTGTGTTGAGTTGTCCTGTGTGGATTTACTGTTTACTCTCCTTTGTGGATTGTGTTGAGCTATCCTGTGTGGATTTACTGTTTACTATCCTTTGTGGATTGTGTTGAGCAATCCTGTGTGGGTATACGTTTTTCTTTCATGTGTGGACTGGGTTGTGCTTGGGCTCGGACGTTGGAGCCGAACGAGAATTGATGACTTAGGTATATGTATGGGCGTATACCTAAGCAGTGTCGGTTGTTACTTCGTGATTATATCTTTCCTTTGTGGTTATCCTTTGTGGATTTTGGGAGGCCTTCGGGGGTCTCAGGGTCCATACTGAGTATCTTATACTCACCCCTGCACGGGCTATGCCTGCACTACGTTGTGTTGGTTGCAGACGACGGACAGCGCTGATCGTGGTGGAGGCGTGCGGAGCAGGACGGTACCTGGAGGTAGACCACTGGGCGGGACGTACTCAAAGCAGTCAGGTGGACCCGAGGAGCAGTGGAGGCTATCTGTACGCACCCTTCAGGTGGGACTTCCAGAGGACGGCTCGACGCTGCAGATTTTCTTTTCAGTTGCTGTTTTTCCCCTTTCAGTTGTACTTTACAGTTGGTCTTGTATTTTCGGCCCCTTTTACTTTCAGCACAGCTTGTACAATTTTTACTTATTGTTTACTTTTCCTCTTGCTTACTCTGTGGTGCTTGTTTACTTTTCAAGGCAATGCCTTCCCTTTTTTGTTGGGATTCACGCCTTGGTACTAGTCTCCAGCCCCTGGCCTATGGAAGGCGGGCTTGGGGTAGTCAAGGCACGGGCCCCGAGGACGGGTCGTGACAGAAGATTTAGACCCCACTAGGAGAAAATGTTCTTGAGAAATTTTAGGTCAATAAACGCTATGATGTGTTCTACCATCATGTGATACCTTAAAAACATGAGGTCATGGTCCGCATAAGCTAGATCAGAGTCATGAGTAGTGTAATTTCTCTCATGTGTTTTAGGTTATCTCAACCCATAGGCAATAAACATATCATCCTCCATCAACATTACACCAAGTCCAACAGTAGATACATCACAATACAAGTTATACTTCTTTGCTGAATTGGGTAAAACCAAAATTTGTGTGGTAGTCAACCAATTCTTTGGTGAATGAAAGGAAACATGGCATGCCCCCGACCACTCAATAATCACTACCATATTTGTTATGTTAATAAGTTGTGTTTCTCAATGAGGGATGTCCATAATGAACCTCTAGTAATAGATAGACAAACAAAAAAAAACTCCAAACCATAGATAAATTAATAAAATACTACCAACACACAATAGCATATACCTCATCTATATCCACTAACACACTTGACTCTAAGATGATGTTCCAAAATAAGTGCACCTCAATGATCCAAAAATGACCCTTTGATAGCTTGGATTAATCCTATGATCTCTTAGTATACTCATGAGGATGTTATGATTTTGGGAATGCATGTTATGAGTCTTGTAGTACACTAAGATATCATCAACAAAGACAATGAAGAACTGGTCAAAAAAAAGTAGTTAAATATATGATTCATAGAATCCATGAACACAATCGGTGATTTGGTCAATCTGAATTACATTAGCATGAATTCATACAGCTCATACCTACTATAGATAGCTATATACGATACATCATATAGTCTCACCAATAAATGATGGTATCCCAATCTCAAAATGAGCATAGAAAACACCAAAGCACCATTGATATGGTAAAAAAGAACATCAATTCTAGGAAGAGGGAATCAGTTCTTCACTATCATCTGGTTCATCATCCTATAATTGACACATAGACTTATTGATCAGTCATCCATCATAGAAACCTATAGAACAGTTCCCCAAGGTGATATACATGGAAAAAACCCATTATGCTCCAATTCCTCTAACTAAACCATCAGATCTTGGACTTCATCTAGAACCATTTGATATGTCGGAATGGTGGATGGATCTGCACCATGTAATAAATCAATTATCATCTCTACATCTCACTCAGGTGGTAACCACAAGAATTACACAAGAAACGTGCACAAAAATACATCCACGACAAGGAGAAATACAGTCTCCTCCTTCTCATTACATTAAATGGGGCATGCTACTTGGCATGGGAGTTCGTCCAAATACTAGAAACGTTTCCACACAAGGGCCGATCAAGTGTCCCACTCACCATGAAGGACATAAGTGTCTCCATTATAAAACGTACACATTAAATGATGTCTATAACATTCTATAAGATCTAGATACAACACCAAATAGTCCATTCCTACGATTAGGTCAGATCCTAGCATCTCTAAGACAAACAGATCTCATTGAGAATGATATCCACAAACCTCGTGAGAAAATACCATACATTTTTTATGCTCTAAAATCGTACACCCAACGACGTATCATGTGACACTACCCCACATATGATTCCCACTATTAAACACAACACAACTATACACTGGGAAGAAATAAAGGATTGTGTAGCAGATATATGAAATAATGCATTAAAAAGTGAAAAAGCCACAAGAATCATACCTCAAACTGTTGATGATCCTTCCTCACCCACCCCTATGAATAGTCTGAACCACATGGATTTTACCTACCCATCTACACTGGACTGTAACCTGAGTACTCTACATTGCACTTCATTGATTACATGAGTGGTCTCTCCTTGGTGTCCCACGTCAGCCACCCCTTATGGTGTAACATATAGAGATCCAACTTCCTACCTGATAAGGGGTAACTGACCCATTTCATATACTCGATATCTTCCTATGACTCCCTTCATTTCTCGACTAATACGGTTTGTACAGAACATCTATACATCGACTAGCCCGCCACACGCTTGTATCTTGACTTGTGGTAGGGGACACATTCTATGCATGTGTCATGTCCTGCCACCCTAAAAACAAAATACTGGTCTACTGTTATGAGAAGATGTCCCCCTCTTATGAATAATCTATGGATCTAAACATTACTAAATGTTTCCAAAACAATGATTCCTACGCTCAGAAGATGCAATGCTGGTCAACATAGATATAACCATATGTCCACTACCTTGAGTTTCCCTTCGATTTTCCCTCTAAAATAAGATCTTTATCCACAACATGATGCAATATTTTTAGAAAGAATATATGTACCTGAGGCCTGATATCATTTCCTATCCCATCCTAGAAACATCTCACCATTGCTACCTCATCTCTTTCCAAAGTCAAAAGGAAGCATCACAAATAAGTGAAATGAATTGCATAGTCCATTACCAATTTTTTTTACTAATTCAAACTCATAAAATCTGTAGCCAACCCCTATCTCAAGGATTGTGGTTTGTAGACTTCATGAAACTTTTCTGGGAAGTACATCTACATAATTCCTTCATCATTATCCATTTAGACCCTGATGTTTCACAAAATATTTTCTTGGACTCACATCATATAGGACTCCAACATGACTCTCTTCATGACAAGAGACTCCTAATGGTCATGAATATTATTTACATACTCAATATATAACTCTATTGCCTTTAGACCACCCTCTATGGTAAAGTTCATATGGTGCTACAGCTAGAATCCATTAGTTATCTCACACACACTCCACACAGCCTATCTTGTGTCCCGTTACATCATCCACAAAAAATGAATGAATTTATCACTAAATTTATCTTCCCTATCACCGTGATCCACCATGTTCCTCTAATTCATTACTAGGGTCTCATTCTCGACAATGTCTTCTGGTCACCTAATTGGAAAGCCTCTTCATAGTGGCATTTCTCTATAATTCCAAACATGAATTTTAGAATGAATCAATAAAGCTATCATGAGAAGGACGAATAACCTAGTAAGTCTCATCACTATCCATAAAGAAACATTTTCCATAAACTATCCAACCAAACCCATCACATATAGAACACTACCCATATCCATCCCTCCTAAAACCATGTCTTAGATGATTATCAAACTATCACAGTAACAAGCCATATATCTTACACAATTTCAAAACATTTATACATCCAATATTACTTTAATAACATCTTAATACACTTTACTTACTTATTAACAAAGGTCATTATTTATTACACATAATTTTCACACCCCTTGTAAAAAATTCATATAATCTTTTCATGCATAATTCTATTAATTATTAGTTGAACAATACATCCTATCCATTAAATACCGCTCACCCATCTCGTCTGTGTGCCTACCATGATGCATGTCACTCAAGTGCCTTGAATTATGCATATATGTAATGCCTTATTCCATTTCAATTATGGGAACTATATCTTTAAAAAATCAAATAACACATCATGTGAATCACCCAACAATGAAATATCATCAAATGTGACAACACAAAAAAGAAAAAAAATCCCACCAAGGGTGACCTGGATTTTCCTTTATACATGGGTAATCTACTCCCAAGAATGATCCCATTACTAATTATCAGAACCATTCTAACGTCCATCAACCATCCTAAAATATTAGAGCATAGAAACCAACACCTCTGATACCACATTGTAATGTCCCAAACCTGGGAAACAATATACCAGTGCCCCGAACCGAGTGTCACTTGACATCAAGTGAACCTCCCAATATTCCAATGGTTTTCAGCTAGATTTAGGGGTCTAATAAGTCCCATTAAGAGACTATACCCTCTTTACCATATTAATCCATAATATATTACAATATATTACTGTAAATAATAAAAACAAAATGATTATCTTGCATAAATAATCACTTCCCAAACAAGGTACAAACTATAAAAATGGTCAATATAAAATGTCATGCTACAGTTTCAGTAAAAAAACCACGATAAGAGAAGCTATGAAATCCCCAAAATGGTCATAACACTATGTCTCAGGACTCAATCACATTCATCATGAACATGACTCAATTCCCAGGCAATGGGCCCATTTCCTTCTTTGATCATGCAACCATGAAATCTTCTAGGGTACCCAATGGTATCCCATGTAGGTTGTGAGTATAACTCTGTATGACACACCAAAAGAGTCTAAAAAATATACAATCTAATAGATAGTTCATTAAATGTGATAAAAAATTGAAAAATAAATAATATTTTTCAAGAATCAATTCATATTTGGTAATATCATTATAGTCATCTTTCCACATGAGATCCTTATGGTTTATATATCATTTTTGAGATGTTCAATGGATTAGGAATAATTACTTTCTCAAGAGATATGGTAATAGTAAAATTCCTATATCACTAGGAAATCACATCATAATAACAAAAATAACTCAACTCGAAGCATCAGTATTGTGTAACACATACATTAGGAGAACAGACCTCCATCCCCTTCTATAACCCATGCATTGTTTTGTGGACAATCGAGCATTAATCTTTCTCCACCTTTGGTAATTGAACATCAGTTAAAACCCCACTCTACCATGCAATTTGCACATGATTTATTTATCATTAATCACATATAACCACAAATCGTAACCAAACATAGCCAGTATCATTATCAACATCAATAAAATAACAAAAAATAGGAATTTTACATCATCCTAAAATCCATTTAGACACTAACCATTTACAACCTATAACTGTTTTACCCCATTTCCCATTTTTCAAGCCTCTATCACTAAGAATATTCAATTAAAAACATAACCCCTTAATATATTTCAATTAATAACATTTAAATCATTTACATACAGACCCAAAACCCCCTTAGGCTATTACCTAATATAATCATATCACAAATACATAATTATCACATCATTGAAGAATATTAATATATTAATTATGCATCTTGGTTTTGGAACAAAAACCTTACACAATATGGACCATTTATAAGTCTTGGGAACCTCGTCACACTCTATAGGTGGTCCTAAATTTGTTCAAGTCCCCTATTCCTGAATCTTGAGGGACAATTAAGGAATATTTAGGTATTTAAACACTCAACACTTCATATCCTACAAAATTCAATAATAACTCTTCAATAAGAGAACAATATATCAAATCATTCATGCAAAAATCTAGGTATAAACTATTGGATACCACTTCTTGATAACATACCTTGGTTCCATTGACAAACACCCTCTCTACCGAAGCCTTATATCATTATTAAACCTACCCTTGAAGCCTAATACTAAATCTCACTAAAAAAGAATGGGTTAAGCGCTTTGGATGACGACTAGAGAAAGATACCAACACAAATCAAGAAAAATAATCAAGGAGGGGTTTATCCATAACTATATTTTCAATCGTCAACTGACATAACTCCAAATGATCATTAAATTATGGGTATTGATCATTGAAATCTATTGTAGAATTTAGGGAATCACTAGGTTTCCAAGGAGAAAGAGAAGATGCAATCCCAAGTTGATACATAATTTCACATAATGGTATTTATGTAAAAGTTTTTAAATGTTTTTGGGGTTCACGGCTTACACGAATGAGTTTCTAAACTGTGCACAAACTATTAGGATTCTACATTCCAAAAAATGACTCTCTCCACACGGTTACCTTTGAATTCCGCAGGATTTACCCTAACAACGCGCAAACCCAAAAACATTCTTAGAAACCCCCTTTTTCATCTACATTCATGCTTCAAATCCTTGGTACACCCCTGAGCCTTCATAAGGACTTGGGAGTAACCAATATAATGGAATTAAACTGAACCATCAGTTAATCTTTCCTTATGGTGAAATATGAGTTATTATTTAATCACTATATGAGAACATAAATATTTGACAACATGTAAATGTTGTCATATTTATTATGTATTTGGGAAATTTTATGTTTTTCAATGGTTCTCTAGTTATTTTGGGTGTTCTTGAAGTATTGGGATGCTACTGGTTTGAAACATCAATAGTATATTTCGTTACTAAAGTGGTCACACTGTGAAATTCACATGCCACCTGGGATTTTTTTTCATGTAGTGGTTCACACTAAAAAAAGGTAGTTTACACCACTAGACATCCCTAGTTAGAATTCTTGTTTTTTATAGGGGAAATTCATATCGTGACTCATATTCTTCACAACATGTAATCTTTATTTTGGTTCTCTTTTCTATTAATGAGAGTTTTCATGTTGTGAATTGTTATATGTCCATGTTTTGTTTTTTACAAAATTACCATTTCTATTTTAATTGGTTTTTATCCACCTTTACATTACTATTTGTTTGGTTGACATTGGGTGTATAGGGGGGATTACCTTGTGGCCTCATTAAATTTTTAGCTCACCCACCATGATTTAGAATTTATATCTTAAGGAAAACCCTCATATCATTTTATCTATAATCTATCCTCTTTCTTATATGTCCATATGATTTTGGTTCATCCTAAATCTGGAAGAGGATATGGGTCAGGATTTGGGATCGGGGGTGGCTTTAAATGGGAATTTGGTTGTTAATGTTTTTTTGGATTGCCATCTATCATATAAGATCCTTTTGTGTTTTAGGAGACATGTTAAGACATGTAATGACACATTACCACATGGATTGAGGTCGGGTTTTTTATTCTATTCCTCTATTTTCAATCCATAATATGTATGTGTATTATAAATTATTTTGGATTATATTACAGTTAGGTATGTTACACATTGTTCATTTTAATGTTGTTTTCATTTATCCAATGCTTGGAAAATATAGTTTTTTAAATATAATTGATTATAATAATTGATATTAAATGGATTTACGTGCCAAAAAATATATAAATTTTTTTATAGGACTTTTTAAATGTGTTTAATGAAAACACACGACGGGTTTGGCTAAATTTTGAATTATAAAGGGATAAATCATGTTTTAAATATTGAGTTTTTAGTTTTAATAATTGTGGGGGTTATTAAATGATTTTAATTTATAGTTTTAAATTAGAATTTTAATAAATGAATTTGGTTTGGCCATCCAATTTGGCGTATATTTAATGTTATTCTTGAAAACCTAATAATTTAATAGTGGTGTTCATGATACCCTCATGACACTACTTTTGTTTTTTTGCTAACATTATGGATGACGAATTGATCAAGTGTATTTTGGATAATGAATGAAGAAGATATATATTATGAGGTATTTGGAGGGGAGGTGAAAATCATTGTTTTGGTTTTTATTTATGCATTTATTTCTTGGTTGATTTCTCAACTACAATATCTTCATGAATTCCATGAAACCTAATGTATCTTATAAATTTTATGGATGAAATATATATCTAAGGGGTTGCTTATAGATTACATGAAATTATATATGATGATGCCAGATGAAGATTTTTTAAGGATGAAAAGTGATTCCACAAATTCTATTAAACAGGTACATTATCAATAATGTTTTTACAATCCTAGAAGAAATATCTCATCATTTTTATATGAATATTCATTACCACACACATAAAAAATCCAAATGTCCATAAAATCATAGTGTATTTGGATACATAGAAACATAAAAAACTGGTACATAAGTTAACAACATCATCTCCCACTAAACTCTTCATAATTTTAACTCTTCCAAGACAAATCGTACAAAAAACCATTCTTTATTTCCTTGGGAAAGAAAACATATGAACAGATGGATTTAAATTATCATTTGGGGTTAAAAAGGGAGATATGTAAATATAACATGGTTATAACAGATTTCCAAAAGGATATAATGTTATTCTTTATCATTAAATTTATTTAGATACAATACACTTATCTAAATGATTCTCGGGTCATTTAAATGGTTTTAATTAAAAAGAAATGAGGTTATCTATATATATTGGTCTGTAAAAGATAATTACCATGTCTTAATGAATGAGTTTTTAATGGAAAAATGGTTTGATTTTCTATTATTTTTTAATGAAAAATTTCATTGTGTAATTATAATAAATGACATTATCTTGGTATTCCATGTTTAGTTTTCATTGATGATCTATTTTAGACATTAATAAAATTTTTGGTTTGTGTTCATGATACCCACATGGTTCCCCTTGTATTTTTTTCCTTCTCGATGTGGATGATAAATAGATCATGTAGAGTTTGGTAAATTAATGAAGGTGCATTTTCTTGTGATGAAGGTGGAGTTGTGGTGACCAACATTGTTTTTATTTTTATGGTTCGGTGTATTACATTTGGAATTGCACACGTCCATTAATTTTATGAAGTCATTTGAACCTTGAGTTACTAATCGATGTTCTGGATGCGTGTTGTGACATCCTAGTTTATGAAATATGGCTAGTTCCCTAGGAGTATTGTTCAACATTAGGGGTTGGTTATATTGATCACTATTGTCCCTGAGTGGATACTGGATGAGGATATTATAATGAAATTCCTATGGTCCTATTGATCCATAAACCAGATATAGTGACTCTCATTTTTATAGTTACCTATGTATTTCATACATAAATATCTCATATTGTTCGATGAATATTTATTACATTAAACAACAACATGACTTAGCACCATAAATTTCTAGTGTGATTTGAAACATGGAATATTATACAACATGTTTGTAAGTTAAATATACATTCCCCGCTATGTTAATCATAAATTTCTCATTTCTTAGACATGTCATATGTAATCCATTTCTACATTTGTTTGGTGAAAGGAACATAGAATATGGTGAATTTAGATGTTCAATAATGGTAAACATGTGAGATATGTAAACATAACATGGGTAGAATGGTATGAGGACATGATCATAACATATTAAAATTTTACCCTACATTAAAATTTTAATAATCCCATGTTATGACATAAATATTAGATGTTCATCAGTGATGAATAATGGAATCAATGAACATGAATCATTAGAGCATAAATTTTTAATTATACCTAGAATTGTTGTATACACATAAATAAAAAAATAATTTCCAATGTAAAAAATTCTAATTGTCAAATCTATAATAGTGGAATGGGATCAGCCCCTAAACCAACTTAGTAGTAAATGATCACTACCAATTATATCATAGTCGGTAAATTCCCTTATTGAATTCTTTTAACAACCCATTCTGAGCCTATTTCCCTTATGAGATAACAATATTTTATGAATTCATTCAAGGGCTATATTGTTCACACCCATCGTGGGTATAATATAACCATTTCATTTGGTTATAAAGTAAGAACCTTCCTTGATTATAACATTCCCAACTCCTTGGTAATAATGTAAGCAACATCCTCTGTTATAATGTACCCTCTATCCTTGTTTATAACATAACCACCATCCATGGTTATAAAATAACCACCACCATTAGTTTATAATGGAACCACACATCACATAATGATAAACATATATATAAATTTAAAAATAACATAAAACATTCATCACTTTATATCCAATGAAAAGAAATGAGTTTAGAAAAAATTATACTATAGAACAAACTATGAAGAATAAACAAGTTTCATAAATATTTAATCCTTTAATAATAGCATAACCAATGGAAAAAAGGAACATTTTTTGGAATTTCATCATATTATAATATGTCGAAGAAAAATAGTTTCCATAAAATTGATTTCATTCTAAACATAAACCATATAATAAAATAATATGAATGAAATCCTTGGATAACGTCCCTATTAAATCAAAAGTTACAAAAAGGGTTTTCATATTAGATATAAAATGATTTTGAAATATCCCTTGGAACATTTTGTTGTGTAAAATAGCCCTTCCTCATTAAAAATAACCTTCTACAACAAAAATTCACAAAAAATTGTCAAACTACATTTAATATAAAATAAACTTTGTAAAATTTAATGTAAGATTCAATGGAATGATTGTTCTTTATGTTGAGAAATTCCATTCTTTCTATAGAGATAAAAAAAATAATGATTTCATATTTATTTGGAAATGTGTAAAAGAGCCCAGATGAAAATGATATAAGAAGACCCAATTTAAATAGTTTTTTAAAAAACTTCAATTTATAAAAAATTTATTTAAATAATCATCTTATAATATTAGAATCATTTTATGAAAATATATAATTGGAATAAAAAATTTATGAACTAAGAGTGAAATAAATTAATCTTTCCTTAATTTTTTTTTCACACTTATGTGAATAAAGAAAAAAATGATATGAAACCTTTTATTTTTAATAAATAACTAGATTATTATAAAAGTAATGAGTTTATTTATAGATATATCATATCGTATCATCAAGAGAATCATAATCATAAACACTCTAGATAAACAATGGGATTATAAAATAAAATCATTACCACTTTGGTAACATTTGAATTGTATTCCCCAAGAATTAATAACATTAAAAAATATTATATATTATGAAAATAAATAAATTTATGATATATCATGTAAAATGTAAAATATATAATCCTCAAAAAATTAGATAGGTGAATACCATAACTTATGCATCAAAGAAGGCAATTTGAGAAAAAAAATACCTTACAATGAGATCTTTTTTCCTCAAAAGTGTTCTAAGTTCCTATATAATAAATCTAAATTTATAATAAATCCATTATTACAAAATAATAATATAAATAATACCATATATTATTTACTTATACAATTTTAAATATATTTTATTGGCAATTCATTATTAAAATCCCTATTTCGGGTGATAACTACTTAATTTTTTTATATGTTTCGGTTTGACAATTTTGGTCCCATTACATTGATCATAATTAAATATTATAAGTAATTTAAAATTTTATATTAATATTATATATTTTTATTATATATTATTTAAAATCATTCACAAAAGTTTTATATTGGAATATGGAATGCACCATTCATGAAGACGGTACGACGTACGTACACATAAACGTTGTTTTCATTTTACAAAGGATGGAACAAAAATGGTAAATAATAATTCTCCAAAACATATTAATTATTAGATAATTTAATTTATATATATACTATACATATTTATTTAGTAAAATAATAGATAAAAAGAAATAAAAAAACACATCACATCGGTTCAAATTGTTGTAGTCCACTTTACAAATGAGTGACGTTATTGTATCCCAATGGGTTTGAAGCCCAATAGAAGGAAGATATATTTAAATTATAAAATTATTCATACATCATATATATCATATATATTAATTAATGTTTTCCTTATCACCGTCCATTTCATTAATAAGTTAAAACCAATAACATTTCTTTGTGAGACTGTATTCCACCATACCCAAGATTGATATTTTTGTTTCCAATTTGAGGGAGGAGGAGATGGATATAGGTTATTAAAATAACGTAATAAAATTTAAATTAATTTGTGATACCAAATTTACTATATTATAATTTTTTATTAATATTTAATGGATGTGGAAGACGAAATAAAACCAAATCTCTCGTTTAAGAATGACTCATATTCATCGGATAACCTTATTAGGATAACATTGAAAAACATACTAGGAATGTTTTCCAATAAAAAATGACCTCCAGGTCAGGTTTAGTAATGTATGAAATTGATTTTAGAATTTTTTTGCAGAACCAAAGGGATTTGGATGTGTTGAGAGGATTGGAGATATAATGAAATTTTATTAGTGGGGGAGTGGACACACGTGAGATTTTTGAAAAACAAAATAGTTTCCCATGTTTTAAAAATATAAAAAGGATCCATAATGACTTTATAAAATCATATAAGATATAAGTGTTAAATATAGTCATGTAATATGAACTGTATATGTTAATTATCCTTTTTAATGCTTAATGTTTTAGTTTAACAGTCAGTTTATCAATTTTTACCTTAACTATTGTAATTTTATTGTGTTTTTACAATTTATTATGGTAAAATAATAATGTCAATACAAAATTTTAGTCAGTTTTTTTATATTCAACTATCCTATGGGATATAATCCAATAAAACACACAAGCAAAATAAAAATGTGGTTTTTCAATGAAGTTATCATAATTATGAAATTTTTTAAAAAAATTATTGAACATAAAATCGATTCTAATGATATATATTTTATAGATAATAATATAATTGAACTTATTTATCATCAAATACATATAAATAAAAAATGATACTTTTTTTATTCTTTAAAAGAAATGAAATGTTTTAATAAAAAAGTAAATTTCTCACCATTCACTGTAAATTTTATATTTTTTGAAAGTTATTAAAAATCCACTCTAAGATAATATTGACATGCTAATTAAAAAATGTATTTTATTTCTTCAAATGATTTTTTTAAATTAGAAATTTCATTTTAAATTATGTTCTCAATATTCACGAAAACCTTTTTTTGATTTAGATATTTTTTTGCATAAAACATGATTTATTCATATCTCATGCCTAGAATGTTTTTTTGATGAATGTTAAAACAATATTATATATATAATAAATATATTTCATTACTATCTTTAAATAATAGTGATGAATTTAATTTATTAATATAAAGACATGTTGTGAGCATAAAAACACTATTTCATAATTTTTTTTTTCATTTTTGCAATTGGTCATTTATTTCATTACTAATTAATTGATTGATAAATAATTTATTTTATATTATTTATATACCATATATTTTCATAATTTAGTTAATGGTTTTGAAAATATTCATTCTAATGTCTATTAAACAAATATCATATTAATTAATAATATATTAATAGTATATCATGTTTCGTTAAAACTCATTGTTTCATTAACTCATTCTATTAATGAAATTTAATTTATTTTTAAAAAAATTCATAAAATATCTTAGTGTTACATTTTACCCCCTTAAATTGAATTTCTATCACAAAATTTTATCATACCGATGAAAACAACTGATGATACTTCTACCACATTATATCTCAATGTTCCCATATATCATATTCAATTTTATTATTTCAACATAAAAAATTTAGCATGTGAGGTTTATTGTTTTGTATACATTCTATCTACGATCTAGAATATGTAATGGAATCTCCTCATAAGAAACTTCGTTCTCTAGTGGTATGAATTTCTAGGTTGGTAAATGTGATGGATCGGGTATGTAGTCCCCTAGGTTATATATATTTAACACATCATAGACCTGAGAGATGTTTGGTAGATTATCCAAATTATATTCTATTATCCTGACATGGTCATGAATATCAAAGGAACCAGTATACAAAGGTATCAAATTTTCTTTATATCATAATCACAATACCATCCTTCGGGTTTTCAATTATAAATTTACACTTCATATATTTCTCTAATTAATGATGTTGAATATTTTAGTCTTGATTAAATAAAATTAACATCTAATGAATCATAAGATCTATAAAAAGATATAAGTAATTACTTCCATCTCTTGTTATCATCCAAAAAATATTTATATCAAAAGTTTTAAAATTTGGATAAATCATTTTATTATTCAATAAAGAAATAATATCTAAAACCTCATCAAAATTTAAACTTTAACCATTCTATAAATGGTTAAATGTTAGAATCTCCAAAATAAAAAAAATTATTAATAGGGATACTAAATTATTAAAATATACATAAAATCAATTATCCATATATCACAATGTAGATTTTAATTTTATAATAAGAAATATGTTAATACATTGTCCTCATATTCTCTATAAACATGTTAATTTCAAGAACTATCCATAAAAACATCAATGAATATATTCATGTTTAATCATTTATTAAATAAAAACATATATTCTTGAATATATTCCATAAATCCCAAAATATGTGAAATCTATCAATGTTATCATAAATGTAGTTTTTATCAATTAGTTATTTGGTTTCTAGATCATTAATACAATCCAATTGGCATTATCCATATCAACAACTCTATATCCCATATAATCATAATTATCTCAACATCAAGAACATATTCAAGGTTGAATTTCAACTAATAATGTGTTTTCAAGAAAAATATCACTTTACCATTATTTCTATTTTCTATGTCATCAATACTATCTAATGTTTTCATTAAAATCCATAATGAAAATAATTTATAGATAAATTCATGTATATATATATATATATTTCTTTATTCATATAAAATAATTCATGAATTCCAATATAGAAAAAATTCATGCGTTCTACTTCATTTTTAAACAATTTAATAGGATTCATAATCATATTACTCTACCTCCAATGACCCGAAGACCTTAATTTTTTATAGATTTTTGATAATCCACCTTTCAATGGGTGATGTGGAACCTCTACAAGGCCCGTAGGTGTATGAATTACATGGCATGTAGAACATAGGTTAAATAATTGCCTGTTGTCTCCAAAAATTACATAAAACCCAAACTAACTACTTGGAACAACTCTTTCACAACTTATTTATCGTGAAATCAGCTCTCCATAGGACACTGATTTGCATAAATTTCATTATACTCATCATTTAAAATATTCAGTTGTTGATGATGGCTTAGAAAAAAAAATTCACATCTAATGTGTAAATGGAAATTTTGATTTTCCTATAGAAATTAATAAATATGTTCCCTTGTTATTTACCATTTAAATATCATCATGTTCAACTGAGACAATCCCATGAGTACTCTATTCTACATTCATAACATATTGAATATTTAATCTTCTTTTCCCCATGGTCTTCATCACCCAAACTATCGGTGAACTCCAACCTTTTCATATTTGGTGATTCCATGAGTCAATTAAGTAGAATACTCTCAATCATATATAATGATAACATATTAATAATAATTATAATATCCTTCACCCAAATCGTCATAAAATTTTCTTGTTCATCAACACATTATCTATGACATTTAACATTAGACAAATTCCTTCTACTTTCCACCATTGACTAAAACCATAAACCAAACATTGAGAAACAATATTCTTACTAGAAAACCACATAGTCCAAACATAGGTGATAAAGGATGTATAAATCATGACACATTCATTTAAATATTTGAAACATTTTAATTAACCTTCGATGTCATTGATTATCATGTTTTCGAATCATTCATTATGGTTCGTAATGAAATTATGGATTAACGAATGTGTATCATATGGAGAATGAAACCTAGTGCACAGTAAGGGCACATTCATTATGAACATGAATGATGGGTTCCATATAATCAGTCAAATCATTTTTGAGTTGTATCCCCTTGACAGATAAATGTCAAAACCACATCCACATGTAGTATCTAGACATTGTTTTATTTCTATGAAAACCAAACAGTCTATTCCTTACTAAAATTTTAGGTGGTTATCATATACATATAATTATCCCTAGTTTTATCACTAAATATTTCTCATCATCATTTCCAATTGCTAGATAAACTTATTCTCTAATAAAAACTATAGTGACCTAGTCATTTAATACCTTATTATCTCGTCTGTTTATCTGAATATTTCTTACATAACACAAAAAAACATGAGGATAGTAAATGTTTTGTGTATTTCGAAGTAATGTTTAAAAAAATAGTTCAAAGGTTAACTACATGATCACTCACTATGTTATTTATAATTATCACACTTTTAAGAAATATTATACAGAAAAACATTATTCATAACCTAGGGGAAAGAAACATAAGAATGTGTGAGCTCAGTTTCTCATTATAGTTAGAAAAGAGAGGTACATAATCAAAATATCATCATAAGGGGATGAGTAAATAGAAAAACATCTAAAAACTATAAAATTATTTCAATGATTATAATATTGATTCATGAGATTAATATTAGTTTTTTATAAGAAATCAATCATAAATGAATCTAAAAACATGATCCATGAGAGAATAACATATTAATATGACATGGAATTCTGGAATTCATATAATAATAGAAAATCAGTTCCATAATTTCCAACGATCATTACCATGGCTATCACAATGGAATGAGTTCTCGCCATAAACCATTATGGTAGTAAAGTTTCACTCCCCAAAAAATGTAGTGGAAAAAGTCCCCAAATGGTCAAGGATCAATTTTCATTCTATTCCCATTTATCTCATGATATATCAATCATTACCCAATGAATTAGGGGGAGATGTATTCCCCACTTTTCTTGGTTATAAAATAACAACTATCTTTTGTTATAACATAATCACCATCCTTGGTTATAACATAAACATCATCCTTGGTTATATCATAATAATAACCATTGGTAATAACATAACAACAAACCTTGGTTATAACGTATCTAGCATAATTATTTTATAATATAACATCCCACGAAATAAGGACAACCATAAATTTGTGTGCAACAATCTCATAAAACATTAATCGCTTCAAAACCCTTGAAAATAAGTCTGTCTCATAAACACTTCATAATAATAGAACCCATTGAAAATATACATGTTTCATAAATATTTAATCTATTCATCATAGTATAACCTATGAAAAATGCAATGACATTCAAAATTATTACATCATGGTATAACCCGTTCAAGAGAAAAGAGTTTCATAATAATTTTGGGTTCATAAAAATAAATCACCGATATAAATAATAAGAATAAAATCCATGGATCATATCCTGACTAAATCATAAGATACATAAAAGGATGTGATATTAGATAGATAAAGATACTGAAATATTACTTGGATCATTTCATGAGGGAGAAATACTTTATTCTTTTAATATAACCATTGAAAACAAAAAATTAATAGAACATTGCCAAAAAAAATTAATTGAAAAAAACATATAAATTTTTAAGCAATATTCTATTTAATGATTAGATACGACTGTGTAAAAGTCCATTCATTTAATATACATTAAAATAATGATTATTTTCCTATTTTGGTTTAAATTCAAAATAATTTCATTTGTAAAATGACAAATAAAACCATTTCACCCATTTTGTAAAAAGTCAAATATGGGTAAAAATGACATTAAAAAATCATGGGATTATATTAAAACAATTTAATAAATCATTGTTATATTATATGAATATTTAAGAAAGAAAACTTTTGATCAAATAGAGAAAAAATAAGTTTTAATTAAAACATTTATTTTGGAATCATGATTGCTTAAACAGATGATGATATAAGGAAACCATATGTTCACATGAAATAACTGGATGGGAAGAAAATTCATGAGTTTCATAAGATATAAATCATAAGATATCATCATCAGGAAGTTAATCATAAAAAATACATACAAAAATGGTATTTTAAAAGGGAAATTATATTCCCTTAATAAAATAAGATAAGTGTATAACAGAACATATGTCTGTGAGAAGGTTGTTTGAGATAAAAATTCCTTACCTCGAGAGTGTATTACCTCAAAAGATATCTAACAACGTATATAATAAGTATAAACTCATTATAAATATATTCTGAGAATATAATCATATATATCATACTATATATTATGTACTTATTATTTTTTTATCGTTGTTTAATTAATAATTCATTGTTAATATTGTTGATTCATGTGATAATTTCAAAATTTTGTTAATAATGTTTTGATTCAGTAGTTTTGGTCATTGTATAATGATCAATATTACATCATTTGATGAATTTTAATAGTGATATAAATAATATATATTTCTATTATATACATAAATAAAATAATTTATAAAAGTTGGATATATAAAAATGAAATACTCTATTCCCGGAGACGATAGACCACACTTAGAAATAAATATTGTTTCCATTTTTGAGAAGATCTTACAAAAAAATTAAATAATTATTCAACCTTCCAGAATCATTATTTTATCATTTACAACATATATATTCTATAAATATTTCCTTATTTACATCCAATTTAAATAGATTTGAAAAACAAATTAGATTGTTTTTCATTGAGGTAGATCATTTTTCACACGAGTGACACTTTTCTTTCCAAAAATATTGGAATTTAGGATTTCATATGTCTTCAAAAAGAATATTGAAGACCTAAATTTATCATATATTCAAAAACATATCTCTATAACCTTCTATATAAATCATATGTGATAAAAGAATCACATTTCATTGGGAGGTGGTAAACCACCGTAGATACAATTGATAGTTTCTTTTCCCATACGAGGGAGGAGGATATTGATATATTCCAATAACATATCCTTATAATATATCAGTATATGGAAGATAAATATATTTTTATAATACCATGATTAAATAATTTTTAAAATTGGTAGAAGAATAAATAAAATTGAATCATTCCTTTAATATTAATACCTCTTCTTCTGATAACCCCCTATGTTAACATCAAAAGCCTTATAAGGATTGATTTTTTACAAAAAAATGGGATCATGTTCAAGGAAAGGGAATTAATTAAAATATTTTTTTAGTTTCTTTTCCTGAACTAATATTAATTTGATGTGTGAAAATGATAGTAGAGGGGTGGAACTTTATATGTCGGGGATATGAAACACTTTGAATTTTTGAAAAGAATATGTTGCACCCACAATTTATAAATACAAATGAAACCAAACAGAATAATTATATAAGCTTATAACAGATAAGGTCTATGTATGGTCAACCAATTAGAACTGGAAAACTATTAGGCAATTTGTAACACTTTTCTTTTTTAAGTTTATCCCCTAGTAGACAAATTTTTAACTTAACTATGATAACAATATATAAGAGTTTTTAAAATTCACCGTGGTAAAAAATTAATCTAAAATTATTAAATAATATTATATTTTATTTATAAAAATATAAATTATATTTTTATAAAATTAAAATCACAGAATGTTCAGAATTTTATGAAATATGTATGTTTGATTAAAACATATATTTCCCAAGAAGAAGATTTCATAAGTGTAAAATATTATTAAATAAAAATTTAGTAAAAAATTGATTCAAATGATCATGATTATATTTATAATTATAAAATTTCACTAATTTAACTTTTATATAAATTTCATTAAAATTTTACTTTTTAAATGATTTCAAAGAAATGACACTTTTTATAGAAAATCATTATTATTCAATATTATTTAAATTCTTATCTAATCAAAAAGTTATCAAAAATTAAATCTATGATTATTTAAATAATATTAAAATTATGAATTTCATTTCTTCAGATTAATTTTTTATAAGTGGAAAAATTATTTTAAAAATAAGTGCCAAACTGTGATAAAACTGCTTTTTAGAAAACAAATTCACTTTAAAACATATAAATAAAGTTATTATTATCTCTTACCTAATAAAAAAATTAAATTAATAAAATAAAATATTATTTAAAAAAATAATTATATTTTTATTATATTCATTATCTAATAATGATTAAATTAATTTGTTTTGATAAATACACATTGTGCGAATAAATACAATTTTGTAGAAAAATATTTACTTCATTTAAAATTGTTCTTTGTATTCATTTTTAATTAATTATACCCATTATATTTATTTTATATTTGTTTAAAACATATATTTTCATAATATAGATAATCTTATTCATACTCACCATTCCAAGACTATGCGAGAAATGTCAATTTAAATAATACTATTTTAATAGTATATCATTTTTTTAAAAATCATTTTACTTGTAACACTTGTTATTAAAGAAATTAAATTTATTTAAAAACATTCATAAAACCATATGGTGTTAAAATGTTATAAATCTTACTGTAACCCATGAAATATATTCCTCATCTTTTGATTCTAGGTAGGGTATTCGTCTAATTCTTTTTCATCACCCTGCACAAGTTTATGGAACCATTTGGGTTCTATATTAAAAATTATTTCAAACTTATTTGTGAATTCTTTTTCGAATAAAATAGAAAAGTATTTTTTGGTATTTAGGATCTCATGAGTCGTTTGAAATAATGAATACAATTTTATTATTTATATAATGAAAGAATTTATCCTCTTTTAGTGTATAAAACGTTTTTAATCAGTAATAAAAGTTTTTATAGGGGTTTTCATTAAATGGAAAACGTTTTATTCCTTATAAATAATGATATGTTCTTTAGTTTTTTTTATCATTTTGATAATATAAAAAACTTATATACTGTATTCTATTTCAAAAAAATATAAATAAGAATTTTAATGAATGGAACTAAATAGGATAATTAGTGTGATCATATTGGGCATAATTTTTCTCACACTCTACATGTTTCACTAGATGTGTGAAACATACATGATTCCATTCAGATGGATAAGCTTTTCCATATTCTTATTTCATTTTGTATTTTGTTTTTTTTGTCATGTTCTAGAAGAATATGCCAATGATGATTGGTTGTAAACAATAATGAGGTTCAGGGTAGTGGTCATGTTCATTTTTTTGGATGTGGTATTGACCCACTAAACTTGTTACACATTGTTCTGTATTTTGGTACTCATTATATATTCTAATATTATATTTGATTTATTTTATCCTCTTTCATATGTTTATTGGTTGGTAATTTAAATATTCCTTTCCCAGATTGGGAATTATTTTTATTTTACTATGTTTTTTTCCAATTTATGGACTCACCATGATGTATTTTCAGTAATGTTATGATTCATGTTTACACATATTAGATTGATAAATCATTCTATTTTTAGCACTATAGATTCCTATAACTTGTAACCATATAGTGGGTAATAAGTGATTCCTTTGGACATTGTAGATAGCTGAATAAAGTACTATGTTCAATGGTGACCCTATTTAGTTTCTTACAGAATGTTATTAGATCTCCCTCTTATTATTTGGGTGCATCTGGGTAGCAAGGGGGTTATGACTATCATCTTGAATCATGTGGTAAGTGCATGTAAGATCCTAAGTGACACTTTCTTGTTCAAAATCATGACATTCCAATGGATGTTAATTTATATTTGATTCCCTGGGATGGATTTTTTTTATGTATTGATTGTGTTTCGATTTACATTGTGTTTTTTGGTTTTTTTGTTGAATTCAAGGCTTCTAGGATGAAAAATAGATGTAGAACTAATGATTCATAGTTTTCCCCCATGGTCAAGACAACTATGTGGAGCCATTTTAGATTGTTTAAAGGATATAAAAAAGTCTATTATATAATTATTTCTTGAATTAAGGAAGCATTCATCCTAGATTTGTATAACACGACATCACACAATATTAGTTGTGTTTGGTTCCTCTTGATTTCAGATTAATAAAAAAGTGGTTCTTACTTATTGGAAGGGAAAATAGAAGGGTGTCACAATGTTTGAATTTTCTGTGTTATATTTTTGTTTTTGATATACCAGGTCACGTACTTTTTTAATGTTTTATGATTTAAAGGACTATGTTGGTGGAAAATGGTTTAACTTATAAAATATTTTATTTCTATGTTATCCATAAGGGGTTGTTTTATGGGGAATTTTATGGTATTCATGTTTTATTTTCTAATTTTTAAAATTCCATTATAGTATATAGAAAAAGAATATTAAAATGAATGTTTTATTTTGATAACATGACTAAAAATAAAACATAATTATTTGAAATTAATTTAAATGAGAATCAAAATAGAAGTGGTTTAATTTAGTTTTTAAAATATAGTGTTGCGTTATAAAGAGGGTGGTTTGTTTTTGAAGTGTATAAATTGTAATGAAAGGCAGTTTTAGACAGAATATATGAGCATTAAATAATTAAGGAATGAAAAATATTAAATTTATGTTATTGTTGACATTACATTGTGGTCTTGTCATTAAGAATATGAAATTATTTCATTTCAATTTTAAAATGTATTTCATGTTTCCATAATTGGTAAAATAATTTATTTTTTTCATTAAAATAGAAACATTTTGTTCCCTGAGAGAGATTTGTTTTAAAAATTTTGTGGTTTTTTAATGTATTTCGTGGTATATTTGATTAATAAAATTTATATTGTGAGTTTATGGTTGAAAAGAATACATGTTTTATAATTTTACTGTATAGTGTTATTATTTACAGAATTTCATTTTGGAATTTTCCTTTGGAGTGTAAGGGACTATCAGGTAGGTTTGTGAGAGGCATGAATTGATTTGATTAATGTATTCCATTATTTTTTCCTCCAAAATGTATTAATAAATATGTAGAATAACTATTTCTTGGATGGATCCCTTTGTAAGTCTTCTAATGACCTAGAGGACACCCCCTCCCTTCTCAAACTATACATGTAATCTAAGTTGAGTGTCATACATGGAATCATCATCACCAATGGAACATTTAATATATTTATTAAATAAACATCCACCTTCCATCTTTGGATATATATGTGAGGTTGATATGGTGGATTCATTAGAAAGGATATAGTAATTCATCAAGTCCTTTGGAACTCCCAAGGCCACTAATGTTGATAAATATATTAATTTTATGAGCCTTCATCTAGGTGAGTGGATAATGAATGAGTGTTTCAATTATTTGTTGGAGATTGTGTTTTTTTATCTCGATCTGGTCATTGGAGATTCTACATAATATTGATCCTTTGGAGGTGTTTATTCCAAAGACATTAGGTATATTTTGTATGATTCTGGATAGACACTTTTTTAAATAGATGGTCTTGAGGGCATTAATAGTGAAATCCTTACTATCATTAAAAGTATCAAGTGTGATTTTGGTTTTTCAATGACTTTTTATTTGAGGATTAATGAAAGGTGGATGTTGAATCATTTAGAATTTTGATAAATTTTTTATAGTCATTGGGGATTTACTATGTCTTTTTTTATGGATGATATATTATATCAATTTATTCATTCCTCCTTATTTAGGATATATTTTAATGTAAAGTGAATTAGTGTCATAAAATGGATGTGATTGTATTCTTGGTTGGTTTAATGTGGGGAACCTTGGGTCCATGCTTGTGTTACAAAGGAAAGGGTGGTTGGACACATGATAGTAATTGTTTTTAATTGATGGGGGTCACCATGAGATTATTTCTATTATTGTTGTTTGAGATTACCTACTTTTAGTATGAAGACCTGATTATGGATTCCAGGATGGTTCTTGATGAGAAACTATTGTGGGTTCTTTTTCTCCACTTTGGGTTAAGGTTATTGATGATTTTGGTGATAGTATCATTTTTGAGGGTGTCATATTTTTCATGTTATTCATTTTAAAAGGAAATTATGATATGTACATTTGGATGGTTGTTTTATTGGAGTGTTCATTTGGGGTGATGCAGGGATTTGATGAATATCTCTTGGTACTAACCACACTATTTTTTATATTAACATAAAATTCATTCCTACACATCACTAATCAATAAGTGATCTTTTTCCAATATATCAAGTCAATATGAGATTGTGTTTCCATTTTTTAGTGTGTCAGGAATGATTTTGACTAAAATTATACTTTTAAATAAGTACCAGTCCCTTGAGTTATATTGATCACACCATGTTTATGATTAAAATAAAGTTAAATCCTAAACATTATAAATGATTAATCGATCGTTATTTAGAATCATAAATTAAATCAAGGAACATTTCTTTGGTTTTTAGTATGTGATGTGTATTTTAGACTACTATGGTTCTTTTATATTGAAAACCCACATTTTTTGACAAATCGACACACCATTTCTCATATTGGCGTGTTTTTGATTCACACACATCACAGATGAATCCAAAATTGTAATCATAAGGTATCAATACAATCTGAGCATGTTTTCTTTTTTAGTGTGTGAAATGTGTTTTACATTAAAATTTATATTTTAAATGAAAACACACACATTAAGTGATTATTGAATCCCAAAATAACCTACAGTGATAAATTTAATAAATTTCTTTTCTATAATATGGTTCTAGAATTTTCTCACCAGTATATTAATAAATGGGATTTCTCCAAGTAGTTAATGTATCCCATCACTGACACACATAATGAAATTAAATAAAGAAAAAATAAAATTATATAAATAAAATTATACATTACATGAATGAATCACCCTTGTCGATGGATTCATAAACAATTTCTATTTTCAGCCTACGAAGAGAATAAAATTCATCTATATAGGAACAATATATAGTATAGAGACACATAGGAACTGTGGCCTCAGAGGCCTCAAAAGTACGATAGGTGTGATGGTGACTCTAAAATTTCAATCCATTCCCATATATTTTGTTGTTGTATAAATATTTTAACTACTATGCGACTATCAACATAGTTGGAATGATCAGTTGGTTCAACAAAAAAGGCAGGTGATGAAGCGGGGTACCATGAAGGCATCACTAGGTGTTTATCTCAAGAGATAGATTTCTGTGTAGAACCCATTGATCTGACAACATTACCACTTGTATATTCAATTTGAGTTAGAGTAGTTACTTCCATGATCAACAGTGGCAAGAATAACTAAATGATTCTTGGATAGGGTGACACAACATTCATATTAGTTACAATGTGTGATGATTTTTTATAGTTGTGATAATGTATAGGACTGGTGATACAACATGAATCTAACTACACATTCTAGGAAAAACCATCTTATCAGATATTATCCCATCATTCCTTCAGATCACCAATGTTATAAGTCATATGTGCCACTAGACCTTCAGGGCATGTATTTTAATAAAATAGGTTTAGTGGGTTTCTTCCATTCATTGTGGGGAGAGATGAGGCTTCAATAACTAGTGTTTTTAAATGTGTATTGTTTAGTTGATTATGATCCCCTTAACCAATAATAATATCCAATGACACTTATTCATTGATCGGTGGTTCTTTGCAGGGGATTCCTCTTGTTTTTTTTCATCGCATTGCACTTACTTTTTTATGAAACCATTTTTACATTTTTTTAATCACGATTTATGTATTGAAGCCTACTTTTATTGTGTTTTTCTTCATTTATTTATGGATATTCTCTATTTTCAAATCAGTTTCTAAGTGTTTTAATATTTTTGTTTTTAATAAAAGTTATTTTTTTAATTATTATTCTTTCAAGATTTTCATATCTGGAATTTGGTTTTATTCCAGTGTTCATTATATAATGTATCCGCATTTTGGGGATTAATGTTATTTACCACTAGATAGATTTTTTAATTGTTTTCAATTAAATGGGAAATTGAACCCTTCTAATAAATAATAATATGATATTTGGTTTCAATAACATTTTTCTAAAATATAAAAATTTTATTTTCCATATATTTCAAATTTTCATAAATGAAATGCATGATGAAAGGAATTGAATAGTGTCCTTTGTTAGATCTTATAGGTGATGATTTTTCACAAACCCTGTATACACCGCTATGTGTATATAGCTTACATAATTAATTTTGGTTTCCTATGATGTTTTATTTTATTCTTTATTTCTACATTTATTTTAATTTTCTCGAGTACCATAAGGCTGTGAATGTGATGAGTGGTTGTGGATCAGGAGAAGATCACTAGTAGTGGCTTGGTTAGATTTTATTTTGGGAGTTATATCAACCAACTCATCCTGTTAATTTGTTTTTTGTATTTTGTTACTCATTATATCTTCTTCTATTGTATTTTATTTATATGATCCTATTGTATTTTTGGGATGGAAATGTATATCATTATAACCTATTTGTATTGTTTATATTTTTTTATTTGTATATATAACTAAACATGGGAATTCAATATATTGGATAACCATGATATATTTCTAGTAATGGTTTTTTACTTATGAAATATATTTTGTGGGATAATGAACTCCCATGTTTTCTATATTTATTATTTGACACTAGTTTCAATATTTTGGTGATATGTCATTTAGAAAATATAGGAATCCAGTTTTGGTTCCTGATTTAGGGTTTTCCGGGGATAGTTCATTATAACACATCAAAAGGAATATATTTATGATTTTTTATATACAAAAAGTTATATGTTGATTTTTTGGTAGATAAATCATAATTATATTTATTATTGCTCAATAATATCAAATTCTAATCCCTAATTAGGTAAAAAATATAAACATCACTAAGGTTAAATGCACTACATAAATTTAACTACCTATAATCAATTTAAACAACCAAATAATATTGTTATATCCCAATAATACCTACAATGTTTTCTACTGTAGAATGTTTAGAAATCCATCATGACATCATTTTTTGTAAGTTTCCGTTATATTGGGGAGAATATTATCAATTACTTCATGCATGATCATCACATTGGATGGCACAATGGAATTTTGTGTTTTGAAAATGGGTGGTTGGAGTCAGTGAAATTAATAGAGATTTATAATAACCAAAAGATGGCCATATAAGTTCATCAAAAAACCATAAATCCTAGGTTTTATCAATATATTTGTAATGAATATAAATGAACAATACTAAGAACTATGTACTTTACATAGTAGATTCAGCATGTCAAATCATCTCAGAATAATTTGATATCGATCATTAAGAAATAGATTAATGAATTCTTCCTCTAGAGTTATCCATGGTTCAAAATCCTCTGGTAAATATTATTAATCATAAGGAATTCATTTCAAGTGATATTTCCTTGCAAAAATTCACACCCCAATGAGAGTATCCACTTCTTCATAGCGATTTCTTCATAATTTCTACTTTCCTAACATTCTATAAACTTATTAATATATAGAAATCAACATCATTATTATAAATAAATTTTATAATATAAATTTCAAAAATTTTAATCATTTCCATCCTTTATGAAAAAAAGATAAAATCAACTATGTATGTGTGCATATTACCACCTCCATGAAGTGATGTTATTAATTTTTCACCCCTGCCTCCCAGGCTGGTTTCTGGGATGATTTTTATGAAAAAATATGTTTACAGTGTTACAAATAAAGTACTTATATGATAATTTTTTATATACCATAATTTCATTAGTTCAATAAGAAAGGGGATCATTAATCTAGTGTTTAGTGAACTACCGCCTCCACGTGTAATAAATTTATTTTTTTATCAGCAAACATAATTTATTTTTATATTAATGGATTTAATAAATATATTTTATAATGATTATATTTTAAATATTTAGTCTTATTTCATCTAATAATTAGCTAAATACATTGTTGTGCTCATGAAAACATTATAATATGTTACAATTTTGGTCAGTTTTACCATATATGTATAAGATGTTACACTAAATATGTCATAGTTTATTGTAATATGTAATATAACTTTAGTTTAATATAATAATGATTTATTTAATATTTTTAAATTATCTTATAAATTTTCTATCAAACATAGTGAATAGTTGTTAATATATCCCTTTTCAATCATTAAACACATTCAAGACTAGTTCATCACTCTTTACATTTCACAAATCACGTTCATGTATTTCATAAAATGTAAATAGATTTTCATAATTAATTGAAAAAATTATTCTTCTTTCATGAATGTCCTAGTAAGGATTGTGTTCAGACAAATTAGTGAGAATTTATCTTGTCTTTATGATGTTCATACGAAATAAACATTTGAAAGTGCAGACTCTCGATAATTAATGAAAACTATAATCAGTTAATATATTTTAAAATATTGTTATAAAATATCTATTAAATAATATTTTATTATATTAATGTTCAATGATAAGTGATTAAGATATTTATCTTTATTATTCATGTGGTCAGAGCACAGTTATGTCAGCATGAATATATGGTAATAGTTTTCATCTCAATTTTCTATATACGATTTGTTTTTTATTATTCACCTAATTCCATTTAATTTATGTATATACTAACTATTTAAATTATTTTTTATCAGGAATTAACTTTTATTAATGGTAATATTAGTACAATTTGAATCACTCACTATCTTGATTAATTGATTAAAATGCTCCGTAAGTTGTGAGGTGTTTTCATGACTCACATATTTTTTATCAGTTGTAATCACTCCACTTTGATTACAATATTTCAAAATTTAATTTATATACCATAATATAATGTTGTTATTTATTCACATATTAATGTTTATGAAATTAATGTTTCATTCCCATGTCATCATCCTTGATGAATGTATTACTTCATCAAAATGTTAATATTATTACGAATAACTATCATATCTTTTAATAGTTTTTTTACATATCTACATTTCAAATTATGACTAATTTCAAACATTCCCTATATTAATAAAAAATTGTGTTTTTATTAAATGTGAATTCTTATCCCTTATATTCATTTGAAAAGGGATAAGTCATCCATTTCATGTTGTATGATTATCCCAAAAGTCCATTTCAAATATATCAAAGCATTTTCTCATTTATATTCTTCCTATTAAAATAATATTTTAATATATGTTTTATTTATTTTCAAGGTACCTAAATTTGAATTAATTATTATGGAATGATTTAATATATTTTTTCTTCTTCCTTAAAGAATTGTTATTTTGAAAGTAACTAAAAAAATAATGTCTTTTTATGAAAATATTACAAAATTATTTTTAAGAATAGTATTTTTTTTATTTATAATCAATTTTAAAAGGATTATTCTTTAATGAATTAATTTTTAATTAATCACTGATTATTTTCCTTTTTTTAAAAACTTTATCGTGATATCTAGTTTTTTGATGTCTAATGATACATTTTTCCTTTATGTGATACTATTTGGAAATGTTATGAAACACATTTTATATGAATTGGTTATTTATAATAAGATGAAGTATTTGATTTTATATAGAACTCATATGAATGGATGATGATGGTTTGGGTCATAAATAGTATTCCTATTCATTGGATACATTTTTATATCACATGAGATAAACATGGAAATCATGTAAGGAATTCCCACTCCACTATGGAAACCAAGAAGTGATGCTTTCCCTTCTATGGTAATAAGGTATTGAGACCTTCTTCAATATGTCAATAAGGTGGTGAGGCCTAATCCATTATGAGATTATAACACATGATTATGTTTGCGAAACTTATTTTTCCAACTATATTATTTATTTCCAATCTATGAAAAAATTAGAATCCATGTTCTAAAGATATTATTCATACTTATGTTACAAAATCATGTTTTTTACTTTCATTATATGCTTACAAGCCATGTTATAATGTCCATTCATTGGTCTTATGATTATATTATATAATGCATCAGTATAAGTCATATTTTATTAATTTCACTTATCACCCCATGATCATTTATATAATATTTAACCCTTCCACTTGTTTTTCCTCATGATTGTGATCAAATGGTTATGAGTAGTTAATAATTTTTTCTTGAAAAGAATTAATGATATACCATTTATTTTTATTTCAATACCTAGTTCATAAAGATGATCTATAATACAAGATGTTTATAAGAGGTTCTAGATGAGAACTAATATAGAGAAATGTCAATAAGTGTTGTAAACAAGATGATTATATATCTAGTCTGCAAAAGACTAAACCTATCAACCCCTGAGTTTTGCTATTGTGAGAATGATGTATTATCTAAAACTTGGATTCAATGTAATATTTATGTATATTTGTCTTGGATAACTATAATTTGTATTAGTTTAGCTTATATTTAATTTTTTATAATTGTTTAGTTATTTTTTGGATTATGTTTATTGAACCTCAACGAAAACCTTAAAGATGAATCTAAGTAAATAATGGTATCCTAAAATATTGGTAGAGTATTGTGTATGTTTTTTCCTAGATATAAATCCAAATTCTGATACTTATAATTAGATATGGTGTGTTATAGATGCACATAGGGTAAATCACTTCAAAAAGGGTTGGTTGAGCATGGACTCAGTCATCACTCTAATGCTTGACGACTGGGAGTAAGACAACACACATGGTTAGAAACACCAAATGGAAATGATTTGGTTTTTCATTTTCCCTTTATGAACCACAATAAATCACCAATTCTTTATTTAATTTATGTGGTTAGGGTAATATTTATATGATAGCCTGACTTAAATAAAAACATATTAAACTATGAATAATATTGATTGATCTGATGAAACTATATGACAACATGATATTGTAGAAGAATAAGGATTTATTATTTTCAAATTCCTTTTATGATTATTATAATTCCCAAATATTATTAATTTTTAGCCATTAATGTGAGCCAATTAGAATATAGTAATTCCTTGAAATAAAAGGAACTATGGGTGTGAGAGATAATGAAATAATTAGCTCAACAAACATCCCATCATGATGTGATCTTGAGTGAAAAATCTCATTACTTATCTAAACCATATATCAAAAAATATAATTATATATACAATCATGGTTGACATCCTAAACATAAATAAAAGTGAAATATATATTCTCATGAAATATGCTTTTGAAAAGATGATAATGGAATCAAGGATCTATTTTATATATATATAAATATTTAATGATGTATGAAGAGGTTTTTCTCAAGGGGACTCTAAGATTATTTAGTTGTGGTAAATGATTCAATCAAGAAACAAAATGTCAAGGGAAAATTAAAATTCTAAATTATATGATGAAATTATATATAACATATCATAGGTGATAAAAAATAATTCAATATCATTTGTGAAGAGACCTCAATAGTTATCAAAATAAATTCCATTATACAATTAAGAACATATTAACTCACTATTGATGAAAGGGATACTGTTAATTAGGATTTCCTTACACTCCAACCTGAATTAGTAGATTTATTATATTTATATCAACATTAATATATCTAGGATTTTTTATAAGAACAAAAAGTCACTACCATTGTTGATATTAATTTTATTTAAATCATGAAGTGGTATTTTTATTATTTACATGGGAATAAAAATTGTGGATATCATAATACCCATCATTAAAAAAATGTTTATTTATAAAATATGATGGATATCATTACGTTGAATCTGCTTTAATTTATGGAATAGGGAACAATACATTCTTAATCAACTGTCAACACATATTAGTTCATTTAGAACATTGAATTATCTAAGAAGAACATTGAATCATTCACTTGAGTCTTAATACGTAGTTAGAAGATACATTTATTATAAATGGTTAAGGAAACAAACATCATTCATGTAATCTCAATTCTATTGAGTTTAATATATAATTAAGGATAATATATTAAGATATCCTAATATTATTTACATCCTTTATCAATGTGGTTTTCATGGAGCATGAAAAAAATTATTGGTGCGACAAGTGGGTAATGATATGGGTGGTTATTTGTTAAAGTTGCTGATATAGATGATGGATAAGATGAATAGGGAACATGTTGGAGTAGTGGACACTACCACTATAGAAATTCCTAAGAATGTTTTAAATGTGGATCTCATGCAGCCTTATGAGTAAGAAAAAGACTCTATTGACATTATTGTCCAACCTCAACATCCCACCAGTTCCATATAGTTGAATAAACCTAGTAGTCAAGAGATAGGTGTTAATGGGGTAGATATTATAAAAATGAGGAATCACCTTTAATAACATAAACTAATTCATGATAATATGTCAATGTAGGTATGAAATATTTACTCAATGAAAAATAAAATTTGTCCCAAAACCAATCAATGATATATATATATATATATAATGGTTAGGAATAATTACAAAATTTATAGTATGCTTGTTATAAGTGCGTATATGTGATTGATACTTACACGGAAGAATTTAATTTTGTTAGATAATATAAATACCCTAAGATAACATGTTTATGAAATGATAATTAGAACTATAAGAATTAAATTAAATTTTTGCGGGGGATTTAATGACCCAATATTTCACCAAATTATATCCACAAACGCGGGGGATTGCACCTCTATTCGGCTCAGCTTGGTCGGACCGTCCAAAATATTCCCAAGGGGCTGTGTCCCAAAAGGGGTTCCAACACCACTGATGGCGTGTCAAACAGACACCACGTTCTTCAGTTACTGGCAATTATTTATTTGACGCCTGATTGGCTATACTCCTGGTCTGACTCAGTCTGATCAGTCCAATGCAATCGTTCCTGGGGTCCACCTGACACTGGTCAAGTCTATCCAGTTATTGGCTAGCCCAGTTCACTGGGTTCAGCCCACCAGGGACATTCCATTGGTTCGTGAGCCTGAGTTTTCATTTTCCTAGCCTGCCAGGGGGGGCTCATACCACCCGCACAGGTCCACTAGGCTGCGGGTCTGGCTTGAACCACTCATCTAGCATGGTACGTCCGTAGGTAGCCCACATTCTCTGCTGGCCCTACTGTTGTAAGGCCATTTTAGCCAGCCAGCGGGGCACTGCCCCACATCATGAAATGGTCAGTCATTTGGATGATAGGCTTTCACAAATTCTGTGTTGTGCGGGGCCAGACCAAACCCTCCTACAGTGGCCTATTGTTTGCAGTGACAACATGCCTCTTTTCAACACCTGAGGCCAGTATCCGTGGGTCTCTTTCATTCACTACCAACAGTCGCCAACATGGCACGCCAACAGTTTCTTCTTCGGGCCACTAAACATGTTCCAGTTGTTTTATTTGGTGTCATCAGTGCCTATGAGGTTCTCAGGTCACCGTCTCCACAATGTGTCTTCTGATTTCATCCTACAACTCCATTTGGAAAATTTTTCTAGAAAAAAAATATAGAAACCGAAGAGGCGAAGGGTTTGGGCCTTGTTTTTTTTGCCTGCTCCCTCCACATTTTCATCGTATCAGGTGGCCAAAAAGATATCTCATAGGGATAAACTTAACAAAAATCCCCCTACCAGGATAATATGTCCACTGATGATAATTGAAAAAAATTGTTTCATCATGGTCACCAGTTCAAGAATTGGTTGTGTTAGTCACTGCATGCTGAAACAAGTATCATCCTCTAGAAGGTTGGCATCGTGGTACATTGCCAGAGCATAGCTGCATTGAGAATCTGTTCCAACACCCCACCCCATGCTCCCAATAAATAAAAGGGGGAAGAGGTGGGTAAGACTCAGTGGAATTTATGAGGATCATTTAATTAATGGACCACCCAAATTCCCAACAGTGCAGTTACAAGTAATGAAGAGTCAAGACATTGTATGGGTTGAAATTTCATCCGCCATGCCACTACTGCATGTCCGTTGGAAGAAAAGAAAAAGAAATATAAAATAAAATTGTTATTTTATTATTATTTTAAATTTCCAAAAACCATATTTTTCTCCCAACCTTCTGGGTATGATGTGAAAAAACCCTAAAGAGAACTCACCACTGCAGATTCAACGGTGCCCTCATATTTCTTATCCGAGCTCCGGTTCATAAGATAGAAAAATCCACCCATGTGCTTACTGAGCATACCATAAAAATGCTCATAAATTTATTTTGAGCACACTAGGACTCAGAATCACATTCCTTCAATTTTCATCGACTCATAATAATTCCATATAATTAAAAAAATTACATGGAAATATCGAGGTCATTACATTCTCCCCACCATAGGGATTTTGGTCACCAAAATAAAAAACATGGAATAAGGAATCAAATGGGGGTATTGAGCATGAATCTTAGCCTTCCAATAGAATGTGCTCTCTGGTAGGTTTTTTCACTACCAGCAAACGCGATCCCGAGGGATCGATCATCCCTATATGAACAACTCCTCCCGATCCTCAATCTCCACTCGAACATCCGTAAATGTTTCCCCATCATCAATGTCCATGTCACCTCAGTAAATAACATGTGATAGATGATGAACGTACTTCCCCAGTTGCGAGACATGGAAACCCTCACACACCCAATATATAATGAGGGAAGAGTTAGGAAATACGCCACCTCGCCAACTATGCTGAGAACCAGAAAGGGTCTGATGAACCTCAGAGATAGCATTCTGTAACATCCAAATATCTACACACGTCCTCGAGGTGAGACCCTCAGGAAGACATGATCTCCCTCCTCGAACACCATGTATCTCCGTCTCCTATAAACATAAGTCTTTTTTATACTCTGTACAATCTCCATACACTACTAGATGATCTGAACCTTCTCATTGGAAGCCCATATCAACTCTAGTCCCAAAAGTGATTACTCCCCCATGTATGTCCATCATAGAGTTGATCTCCATGATCTACCACACAATTCGTCAAATGGAGCCACATCAATGGTGGAGTGATAATTATTTTTGTAAGAGATCTATACCAATGGAAAATTTTCCTCCCAATTGTGGCCAAAATCGAGGATTCATGCACAAAGTATATCCTCCATTGTTGTAATGGTCTGCTCCATCTGACCATCCATCTATGGATAAAAGGCGGTGCTCAAACGTAGCTTAGTTGAGAAAGCCTATTGTAATCCATTACACTTCCTGGATGTAAATAATTCATCACAATTAGATATGATTGTTAATGGAACACCGTGAATTCTTACAATGTCTAGTATGTAAAGGTATCCCAATCACTATACTATTACCTACACTCGGATGTGTAGGAAGTGGGCGGACATTGTGAGTCAATCTATGATCAACCAGATGGAATTGTGTCCCCAGGACGTAAGTGGTATCCCTATTATGAAATCCATGTAAATATCATCCCACATCCACCGTGGTACCTCTAATGGATGTGCTATGCCTCATGGAACCTGATATTTGGCCTTCACTAACTGACAAGTGAGGCATCGTGAAAAAAAACCAGACACTTCATTCTTCATCCCTGGCCACCAGTGCTAACGCCAGGGTCCTGGTACATCTTTTCCACACCAAGATGTACCTATAGAGTGGATGTAGAGAACTCCCTCATCACCTCTTCCTGTAGTGACACTAGTTTCGTGGTGTATCCCTCATAAAGGATGACATGCTTTCAACATTCAGAAAATTCAACTGGTGTATCTCCTGAAGATATCTGTGCAGGTCGAGCCTCATAGTCAATGTCCCCATGTTGTGCCTCTGTAACTCACATAACAAGTGGGGGTGAAAGTCATATACTATAGGTATGCTGCTTCATATTTATCCAAAAAGGATATCTTCAACTCAGCTATGTGCTTTGTCACCTCACGTAGCAACTATATACCATACCTCTTGCTGATTGTGTCTGCTACTACATTCCCCTTCCCAAGACTATAGACTATCTCAATGTCAGTGTCCTAGAGTAACTCTAGCTAACGTCTCTATCTCAGGTTCATTTCCTTCTGTGAGAAGATAAAACAATGAATCATGTGATCAGATTAAACAGTAAACCATTCAACTATCATGTATTGTCGCCACATCTCCATGGAAAAGACAACAATTGCTTTCTCTAGGTCATGGGATGCATAACTCTTCTCATGTTTTCTCAAATTTCATGAACCATAAGTGATAACTACTCGCTCCTACATCGGGAAACATCTATGGCTGGTCCCTGAAGCATCACAATAGACTACACACCAAACACCCTCTTCTGGTAGCCTCAAGACGAGGGAACTCATCAGTCTCAACCCCAGCTTCTGAAATCTATGTTGGCATCTCTCCATCCACATGAATAGATTTCTATAATTTTTCAACACTAACAAGGGGGACACAACTTGGGAAAAGTCATGTAAAAAACCAAAGTAGTACCGAACAAACACTAAGACACTCAACACCTCAGTCACACTCTCGAGTGGCTCGCAAGCTAGAACAACCTCTTTCATTTCCAAATAATATGCAACACCAACCTCTGATATAACATGTCCTAGAAGATGGAACTCCAATATAAAAAACTAGCACTTCGAGAGCTTACCATATATATGGTTCTCTTGAAGTGTATCTGGGACTATCTATAGAGGATAAGCATGCTCCTCCACTGATGCTGAGTATATCAAGATGTTGTCAAAGAATACCACCACAAAGTGTTTTAGGTATGGACGAATGATCTTATTCATGAGTCTAATGAACAATTATTGTGCGTTGGTCACGCAAAATGGAATAACTAAGAACTCATAGTAGCCATACACACATTCAAAGGTCATCTTCTTCACATTATCATCTCGTATGTTGAGATGATGATAGATTGATCGATGGACTATCATCAAAAACAAACCATCTCCCTTTAACTATTCGAAGAGATCACCGGTCATTGAATGTGGATACTTGTTTTTCATGGTCACCTATTTCAGGCACCGATTATCCACATAGATCCTCAAACACTCATCTGTCTTCTTGGCCAACAAAATCAGGGCTTCCCATTGAGGTACACTGGGCCTAATGAACCCCTTCCTAAGAAAGCCCTCCAACTATACCCGTAACTCATGAAGCTCTGCAGGATCCATCTGATATGCTGGTATAGATATAGGTTTCATCTAGGGGAACATATCGATGTTGAATTCCAACTCCTTATAAGGAGTTACTCTCAGAAAATCATCAAGGATGTCATCGACATACTATTCCACCACTATAGGATAGATTAGACTCTCAACATCAACTGCTCCGAGAGTAAGGGTATCCAGCTAACGTGTGATTGGATGCAAGCTCCTATGGGTAACTCCATACTATAATGAAAACGTTACCTTCTATCCAGTGAAAGAAAACAAGTTCCTATCCTCACTGACAGACCACACATTGCACCTAATATACTCAATATAAGAATGGATTGTGGATAACCAGTCCATAACTAAGATGTCATCATATGGCCTCGATGCCACAACTAGAAGATACATTCTGATGTTATTACTCCTAGAGAATCTCACACTATTGGCACCATTGTGTAATCATTGAATCTTATCTTGTTCCAGTCTATAACCATAAGGATCATTCCAACAACACTAATGAATACTATGAGCTCCAAACGAGGGGCATGGTAATGAAAGTTTGACAGGAACCTGTTTCTATATGTAAAAAACTAAAGTGATGTAGACAAAGAATGTACCTCAAATCATCTCTAGAGTGCTGTAGTCATAGGCCTTGTCTTCTTAGACCTAAGCTTATCTATGTCTACCTATTCCCCATAGTTTTGGTAGAACACTGGGAGGTGGTGTTGGTAGAACCTCAATACGTCATCCACCACCTTTTACATGACCATATCCACTAGCACGTTCACCACCCTACAGACCTCCTCACTCAAATCTCTGCCTCTGCCTTAGTGGTCCCTCGACCATGTGTTGTTCGTCGGTGCTGTTGGGTGGGCAATCTTTAGCCATGTCACCATACTCGTCACATGAGATGCAACATCTTCTCCTCTACTAACCTACTCTACCTTTTGAGCCTCACACCTCTGAACCTATGTCCTAGGGTCATCCACTAGAAGGTCTAGTCTACTTGGACCTATGTGTCATGATGTCAGCTTCCTACTACCAGCCATTGATGACTTTGCTACATGTCACCTTGCGGTTGGTCTCATTGTCGGTGTCTGCTCAACAAGGAAACTATCCACAAAGAGTGCTCTCTACAACATTATATCACACAGTGGGATGCAAAGAGATACTTTAAAAACATTGATCTCCCATCGAAGTCCATGCTCTACGGTTTGGGCCCCAAATAAAGGGTCCCACACCATGTTAGTAGACTAGTGTGAGAGGTTTGTGAACCGTGTGGAGTACTGGTCCATAGTCAGGATACCTAGAAGTAATTATAGTATCTCCTGTATATGCACAAAATGTAGAGTTGTTATAGGGAACTCTACACTGATGAGACTCTAAAAATATTTATAGGTTAGTGTTTAATTGTCATGTGTTTGGGGCATCAGGCTTCACCATCTCCCAATTTCTCCCTAGAAAATACTGGAAACTTGGATCACCATCTGGTCATATAGTGTCCCAACTAGGTGAAAAACACTATCCATAGTCTCCAGCCAGTCCTCAGCCACCTGCAGATTTGTATCATCTTGAAACCTCAGAGGCCTCTCTCACTGAAACTCATGCAAAGTGATTAGTCAGAGAGATCCATCTTCAAGTGGAGTTGGTGGAAACAGTTGGACAATGTGTTGTGGTGATGCTGGTACACCACCCGATGGTAACTTCACCAATATAGGGCCCTACACTGAAGCCTCATCACTCGGTGGGCCATCATCATGTACACATTTTGGAATCCTGGGTGGATGTCTTCATGGTGGCTTCTTACAAAGAAACAGGTGGTCTACATTCAATAAGTCATACCTGGTGAGCTGACGTAAAAGAGATCAATGTGAAAACATTTCCAAAAGTAATGAAATGTGAGTTTTCATTCATCGATTTAGAAATATGTTTTCAGGGTCCTGGTGCATGGATATGTCGGCTGCCGCACCAATACTATTCTCCCAAAACTAAAAACCACACTCAAAACACATATCATTATTGCACCATTGTAACGATCAGAGCCCTGGTTCTTCAGTAGAACTGACTCCTCTTATTCCACTTGTAACAACTGGGCCCCAGTTATAGTACATACACCACTCCTTAACATGGTTGTGAGTCTGATCCCACCAGGAACCACTAGTTTCCTCGCAGACATGTGGTAGGAAACCTGGGCCCCACTCACGTGCCCGAACAGGTCATCTGACTAATGACTATCCCCATAGGCGAAAACATCTCCATTCCATCATTCTTTGTCCACACTTTTACACACCCAATAAAACATCCCAATGTAACACCCCTCCCGACCACTACTTCAGGCCAAACATGCTTAACTTTTGAGTTCTAATTAGATAGGCTCCAAAAAAATAAGTTGCACCTCATTGACATGCATCATATCATTTAGTCATTTAACCCTTTATCATAATGTGACGTTACAATCACCCCCACCTTTCGAGAACAACATCCACGTTGTCGTCCCTATATTGAAACCTAGGTACTCCACCACACATAATGTTGGGTTCCTTCTCTGATACCACTTTTTCACAACACGTACCCCTGGGCCCGTGTCGTGACTACCTCATGCAATCCTTACAAAGTCTAGGGGTTGGTGACTATAATAGTAATGAATATCCCAAAATAATGGTAAGGCATTAACTTTAAACCAGAAAACATATAGTACAAGAATAAAATGAGCATAACCTGTGTAGTTAAACTGAAGTAATAAAAAAGATAAGTACTAAATGTGAAGAGTGTTTTTATGGTATGTAAAGAGGGATGGAATAAATGACTAATTGAAAAGTAAAAAATCAACAGAAAAAATTACTTCTAGAATCATCTTCCATGGTTCCCTACCTGAATGGTAGGTATAGCTCATGGTCGATCGTCACTACAACATGTCATGTCTAAAGGTCACCACTGAGAACCACCAAGTCTTGGCTCCAAAACCCTAGACAAAGCTATCCATCATCTGCACAAGACACAACATGGTGTAGGTGAAGGCCATGAAGGGTTGAGTATAACAATACTAAGAAGAGACCCTTAGACCCCAAATGGTCTCTCAGAGATCTATAAAGGAAAAACCACAAAGCATCACCTCAATAACAGTGCATGAAGTAATAGTCATCTCACACCATGTATAAAACATAGAGTTCATAAAAAAATATGATTATCCTAATTCAATATCATTTTATTCCGGTAGGATGTTTACAAAAACTAAACCACGAGGGAGTTTTCAACTGTTGATCAACACAGAGTCATATATCGATGATCCCTAGTAGGTCGCTGTAAGGATGGTCGTCCTCGGGTCACGCACTATTGATCCACATAGGGTTTATATAATGAGGATCTATACAGGATCACTCTTCTTTTGATCAAAACAGAGTCGATATTATGATGATCCACACAGGGTCGCTAGAATTCAAACCTTCACTGGGACACCGGATTGCGAATCCACACAAGGTCGCTCGATGTTGATCCATGTAGGGTCGCTAGATTCTAATCCACATAGGGTCAGTAGAATGTTGATTCTTAATGGGCCAGTCTAAAAAACCTCCTCATTGGGTAGCTATGAAGAAGATCTACACAAGGTCTATAGGATGTAGAACCAGATAGTGTCACTACTTCTGAGATAACCAGACACATGAATCCCACTCATAAAATGCTTAATTCTTGGAGAACCACTCTTAAAGCCATTAGTCATATTTAATATAGTAATAAGACCTTCAAATATATTACTCAGGAAAACGCCCCGTCAAAGGGGTCCTAATGATATTGCCAAGACGTTGATCGGACACACGATCATTGAGATATGGCCACTTTTGTAAAAAGGGATCAGTTGGATTCAAGTATGATCCAACCCAAGTCGCAACTCAAATTCTGTCAAAACTCACTTAGAAAATCATCAAAGGACTACCTTTTCACAAGGGTCATCATACCACAAATGATGCGTCGATCAGACCACCAGTATATTAGTTACATCGCATTCCATGAAGCAGGGGTGATCACACCTATGCCGCGCCCCACTCGGTCGGACCGACCAGAATATGCACAAGGGACTGCTTTCTAAATAGAGAACCAACATTAGTTAAGTCATGTCAAATGTAATCATGGTTCATCAGTTAAGGGCGTTTATTTATTCGAGTGTTTTTTGGGTATGGGCCCGGTCCAACTCAGTATGACCGGCCCGACACAATTCTTCCCAAGGTCTACCCGACCTCGCTCAGGTCCGACCCATTAAGGGTTGGCCCGGTTAATGCTGTTCAGCATGTCAGGGTTGGCTCATTGGTTAGCAGGCCTACACTGGTTCACTGGGCCACAGGTCCGACCCGGTCAGCAGTTCTGGCCCAGCCCGCTGGGGCGGTTCGGCCAGCTCTACCTGCCTACATCCGTCCCAGTCTACCAGATGGTGGACCACCTTATCTAATATCCCCACGGTTACGAGGTTGTTTCACCCAGTCAGTTGGCGGATGCCCCACCACATAAAACTGTCAGTCATTTGTCTGACTTTCTTCTACCAACTTGGCGAGGTGAATTTTCATGCCACACCCTCCTCCCACTGTCGTTGACTGCGGGTGCCTCCCTTGTCTAGCACAGCCAGTTTGGGTAGGCCTCCTCTGACCACCGAAGTGCGTGACAGCATGCCACTTCCCGCCACCTGCGGCCAGTCTCCACGGGTCTCCTCCAACTTCTTCCATCCCCCACCTATATTGCACGTTGTTGGTTTCTTCCGTGGGCCACCGAACGCACTCTGTTGGTCCGTTTTTGGTGTTGTCAGCACCTATGAGGCTCTCATGTCCCTGTCTACACAGTTTGTCCTCCAATTTCATCTTGCAGCTTCGTTTCAAAAATATTTTTAGAAAAACGAGACAGAATCCAATGAGGTGAAGTGTCCGAGCCTTGTTTGTTTGGACCACTACCTTCACATTAGCATCGTATCGGGAAGTCAACATGTTATCTCATATGGATAAACATAAAAAAAAAGTCAATCTACATGGATATGACATCCACTTATGTCAATCGACGAACCTTCCTTCATCATTGTCGTCAGTTTGAGATCCAGTGGTCCTCCTTAAAATTACATAAAATGGTGTAATCATCCATGTAGATGGTGTCGTGGTACTTTTCCAGCGCTTCATCACTTGTCGATGTCGTGAAAATACCCCACAGAGAGCTCTATATAAATATGAGGGTGAAGATCTGGGTAACACTTCTTGGAATTAATTAGTATCATGTAATTAATAGAGCACTAAAATTATCAATGGTTTAGTTATAAGTAAAGAAGATTCATGGGATTTTATGGATTGATATTTCATCTCTTTCGTTCGTCAATTGGGGGAAAAGAAAAATAAAAATAAAATAACATTGTTATTTTATAATTCTTTTGAAAGATCAAAAAATTTCTTTTTCTCTTGAACATCTATGTACTAAGTGTGGCCTCCTTTATGTGAATCCCAGTGCCGCGGATTCAATGGCACCCTCATATTTTTACTCTGTGAACAAATTCAAAATATAGATAATGTCGCATGCACGTTTACTGAATGTACCTTAAAATAAGTTTAGAAATTCATTCAGGGCGCACCAGGCCTCATAATCATGATCCGTTAATTTTAACAGAATCGTAATAATTTTATATAATTAAAAATATTTCATGGAAAAATCCAGGTCTTTACATGGTTTGTGGGATGTCAGCAAGGTGGAAATTTAAGTGATGTATGGTGGTTTATACAAAATATTCTTGGTATGAATTTATGTATAGTTTGATGCATATAATAAATTTCAATCAATTCATTAGTAATCAAGGTAATCATTGTAATTGTATATCTAATTTATATTCATTCAAATTTAATAGGTAATTTTAATTCTCTTATATCAATTTTGAAATAATATTATACAATTGTTCAATTTTGGGATCTTGTCTGGATCATCTCACCATGTTGTTACAATAATGTGTTACTGTGATTGATGTGTAATTGATTCTTCATTTTTCTATTTTGGTAAGTTGAATACCCATCTCTAATCTTAATAGTCACATATATTTTCTTCAATATCACAATTTACACACACAGACACAAATGAATCTCTTTAATATAATAGTGTTCAATAAAATATTAGTGAATAAGTACATTATATATGAATAATGCTAGGGGAAGAAAAATCTATTCAAGTTCGAGTGTGTATGTCATCTTGTTTGTTGGAGCTGTAGTAGAAGTATATGTAGGTGTTGAATTTTTTTTCATTGAAAATATATCACTCTAGAAGAACATCAACTATATTCATCATTCGGTGATACTTATTCATGAGATTGATGGTTTCTCATGTATACAAGATGGCATTGAATGGAAACACATCATACAAATAGGCTTGGAAAAATATTTTAGACAATCACAGAAAGATAATACTTCCATGAAAAAAGGTAAAAATAGATATAAAATTAAAAAATAACATCATGCATAAGAAAATATATCATAATGATTCATAAGGACGTTGTTGTTCCCACTCTTATTTATATTTTATACACATACTCTGATATCATTCAACGTAAATTTTCATTAGACACCCTACATATATTAAAGAAATTATTAGTGTGTTAAAAGCTAAATTATTTTTCAATCCATGTCTACTAGATTATTCTATCATCATTTTCAATATCACTTTTAATGTTTCAAGATAAATATGATATTTGTGGCCTCTATGGATATTATAATTAGTATTTTCTCATAAAATCAGAAGTCTAATCCTTATTCCCACTCAATTTTTAACTCTAAAAAATATCTTATATAGATTCATTTGTCTGAGATAAATTCATATCAATCCTATCTTATTTTATTATCACATATAAAAAATAATATATGTTATGTGGTTTATCATAGTGTTATATAATATTGAATAAGTCCCTCTCAAAAATGGTACCCCCATCTCTTCAACAATGTGGAAATCCGATAAGTATCACAGTATGATAATGAACCAAAACCCAAATTCCTACATTCTTGACCTTTACAATATATTAATAAATAGATCATTTATTTTTAATAAACTAATATATTGTAAAATAAAATATATCAAAAAAATTTCCTTATAATTTTTCCCATTACCCTTTAGACAAATCTCAATCTATTGGAAAAATAATTCAACATTTCATAGAAACTCATTATATTAAAATATCCACCAATGGTATCCAATATTAGTACCCTAATAAATTTAACTAGAATGAAATATATACCGCATTAATAATGTTTTTTGTTCCCCAATTATATGTAGTCCCCTCATGTTTCAATAAATTCACTATTTGAACTCCTTTAATGTATCTCTCTATGTCTCTTATTCATCTTCTTTAATCATTTGATGAACAAAATAAAAACCCTATTGCCTCTCATCTAACTAGATCATATGATGATTTTATGAAAATGATACATAAAATTATGTAAAATAATACAAAATTCAAAATATATCTTAAATTTTTACTTACCAATCAAAACCATGTTTCAGAAAATTCAATATCAATTTAACATGAAAAATCATTATGTAATAGTAATAAATGATTAATGTACACCATAACATGTAATCCTAACATTAGTAATCCAATAATGAAGTATACTAATTTGAGAACTTGGTTCATGGAAATATAATTCATCGACTGTCGAACTCATTACAGGTTTCCATGTTCCAAATAATTTCAAATGATTGGATACACCATTTTCTTCCTAATTCAATTAAATCCATAGGTAAATAATATAGAATTCATCCTAAACCATTCTATGATATTATTCATTCCTATAACATCCCCTCATAATAATGTTTTAGTCATGAACCTAAATAACATTTTTTGGAACCTTATTCTAGTAAATCATAATACCCATAAAATTATACTTTTTTTCTTAGAGGTTCTTTAGGGGTTCCCCTTCTAGAATCCATTATTTAAATTTGTAGTCCTAAATATGTTCATAAACACTATGATAATTCATATTAATTTACATTATGGATCATTATAGAGTCGATTTATCTATATATTAATGAAATAATGTTTATTAGGTACATATGAAGCATTTTGAGTGACATATAACATCTCAATGATCGCAAAAAAATTATTACAATTGATTCTTATAAATAGAGGATTTGGAATCGAGGAAAAATTGATGTTAGGATGATATTAGATAACATATAATTATGATATTTTTTTCTTTTTTTCTTTTTATTCTATGTATACCTATTTTTTTTCTTGATAGGTTTCATTATAAAATCATATGTGGCGACTATTTTGATCAAATTTAATAATGTTTAATGAATATCTTTTTCTGATCTTTTAGAATGATGTGGATTCACATGAAATCATAAAACACTAAATTATGATATTGTACCTCCAACTACGTTGGGTAAAAAGAGAAGAGTGTAGTGTATAATTTACAATAGGCATGATATGCTTTAGTGTTAATTAAAATAAATTAATAATATTCTATTTTATATGAATATTTTTCATCATTTCATTGTATGATTGAGGATGAATTGATTCTTTTCAAAATTTTATGAATTAGAATTTTTTTTATGAGTGAGATTATTCCTAGTGGTATTTAATAATTTATTTCATCTATTATTTAGTTATATATTAAAAATCCATTCAAATTTATGCCTTTCACTTTGTATTTATGTTTACTTATTGAGGTATTATTAATTCTATTTTAATATATATCATGATAATATGTTTTTATGTGTTAAAATTATTTAATTATTTCAGATTAAATTCTATTTTTTAAGAATTCATACCACAAAAATATTCATTTTCTAATATCATCTCCATGCCAATGGTTAACTCTTTCACTTTAGGGATCATTCTTTTAAACAAAAAATTTGTGGTTAAATATCTAATTATTATATTATGGTTTCTATTTATTAAATATATTCTATAATTATCAATAGTGATAAACATGTGAACATAATTGAAGCTACTAAATGTAGTTATTTATTTAATTTATGCCTAACTATTGAAAAATCATATAAAAAATCCTAAATATTAGCAAAAATTATACCCCTGAAATTCATTATTACTTACCAAATATTTACCTTTTCATCATCTCTCATTAACATATTCAATAATCAATCGTATCAAAAAAATATAGTCATTGAACACAGCAAATTGAATAAAAAATCCATGTGGAAATATATTTATATAAATAAAATCTAACATGGATATCCATTAAATTTACACCATAAAATATTTTTTTATGATTTAATAAGGAAATGTTAATTATTAAATAATTTATGAAAATTAGAATTAATTTTAAGCATAAGAATAAATTTTAAACACTATAATTATAGGGTTTTTAATGGCCCCATGAGGATTCCAGATCTATGGAGTAGTCAGTAGGAACATGTGAGACCTAAACATGTAAATATTCAAAAAGCATGAAAGGCAGTAATGTGGTAGAAGATAAACCAGGCCCTAAAACGTTACCCAATGATATTATACTATTTCGGAAAAATCTGAAAATAAAAATGATTATAATATTATACATTATTTATATAATATAAATTATCATGGAATGATTACATAGACTCATTTGATGAATAAATGAATAAAAATTTAAAAATAGTGAACGAATTGTCATGAAATTAGTCGATGAGTTTTTTGTGCTTATTTAGAGCTTATGGTGTTTTATATTTGTGTATATAATTTAAATTAATATTGTATTAGTTATTTTATGTCATTATTGTTTTGGGATACCAATAAAACCATTGAATGCTACTGGTAGGGTGGGATTTAAGTGCATCATTTTGGTTTATACATTGTATTCATCGTATGATTTTAAGTGTTTGATTTTTTAAAATTGTTTTATTGGGTGATATTATTTTATGAGTTATTGATGTTTTTTAATTATTTTTATATTATTATTTTTTTAATTCATGTTATGTATTCTTTTTTACTTCTATAGGTTCATGAACTCTGTATATATTCTTGTTTATGTACAAAATGTAATATTTTATTTTTTTATTTTTTTATTTTCTTGATTATGTGATGAGGAAGATATATTATTGTTTAAATTAATATTATATATTTTTGTTTGAGTGGATAAAAGAATTTTAGTAATGTAAATACTATAGGGATGATTTTTTGTTCTAATTGAGTGTATAATGGTAGAGAAGTAGTTTAATTACAGTAGGGAGATTTCACCTTTATTCAAAAAATTTTAGCTGATCAATATAGACACCCACATGAACCAGAAAAATTGTAATTTTTGTCTTATATTTTCCTTTTATGGGGATATATGCATTATTTTTAACCACATAATTTTATTTTTACTAGCCATAAAAATAGTAATGGTTTTGATCGTTGGCTATATTGGTGTTTTCATGGTTTGGAACCATGGATACTTCCATATTTCCATTGTTTCAGACCATGGAAATAAGATTACTTATTTTTAATAATTAATAGGGTTTTCAATTGTGGCTATAAGTGAAATTACTTGATCGAAACCATGTAAATAGGCCTATAGAAATAGTTTGAACTGTGGCAATAGGCTTATTACACTGATTCGAACCGTGATAATATGTGTAGTCCAATTACCAGTCCAATAAAATCAACAACCATTCAAAATGTTTCAAAATCCTATATCCATGGTTTTAGGGTTAGTAGAAATATAAAAAATGGTGGTATATAACATTTAATGTATTTTATTCTGGTGTATACTGATTCTTCTTTGCATAAGATTACCATAGGCTATGGTCACTAATGTTTCTGATATGCTCACTTGGTGCTAGTAATCAGCATCTAACCTAATAATGGTATGCTTAGGGTTTGATAATCATTTTACTACCAGACCAGTGGGCCCTAGTGAGTTGGGTAATGGCATTTAAAATTAATCATGTGATTCAAAAGGTAAAAAAAATATCAGAGTAAGATGTTCTTGATTGATGAATAATTGTTTGCATTAATTTTTATGGTAGTATACTAGTCTATATGTCACACATTATGGAAGAATGTTAGAATGTGATTAATATGTAATCATGATAAATTGGTAATGAAATGATTAAATATATGTTTAGTTTGATCTTATCCAATTTGATAGAAGGATTAAAAAATGTTTTAAAAATAATATATTTTTAAACAAATAAATAGAATATTTAAAATTATTATAAAGATATTTAAAATGGGTTTAACATGAGTTTTAAAATTAATTTAAAAGACCTTTTTAAAAATATTTAAAAATAGTTTTAAAAAATTATTTAAAAACACATAAAAGTATTTTAAAGATGTTTATAATTTTTGAAAATTAATTTTTAAAAGTATTTAAAAGTTATATAAATGGCTGTATTAGATAACAATTTTTTTTAATAATGTATAAAATTATTATTGTAATAATATTAAAAATATTAAAAAATTGTTTAAAAAGTTAACTATTATGTTTTGGAATTTTTTTTCCATTTATAACACATAATCTGAATCACCCTATTCGTTTATTAATGGAATATTAATTATTTATTTCTGTTTGTACCTAATTAAACACATGTTTCAATGAAAAATATAATATTCCTCTCATGTTATGGAGTCTTATTTTACACCAATGTGTGGTGACACATGGTAGAATCATTTTTTTATTTAATTTTTATAATTCTTAAAAATTAATATTCAATAATAAAACACAAAGTATTAATTCAGACCACCATCATTTTCAATAAAAATACCCCAAATTTGAATAATATCTTAATGTCACTACGCATACAATGAGTAATCATTAAGTTATATACTATTGATAGAAAATCATTTTGGATAGGTATAACATTTAAATTTAATCCAACATGAGCAACCCATACATCGTAAAACTCGTGTTTATATACAATCCCATGTTTACCAAATTCAACTAGTTTTTCAATTCTCACAACATTACCATCAGAATAATTATATAAAAACCCTATATCCAAATATGAATTCATATAAATACAATAATAATATGAATTAAAATCTAATTAATTTTTTAAATTATATTTGATCCAATGAATTACTATATATTTAATTTTCATGGATTCACTATTAGAGTGGTATAACTGTAATGATATCTGTATATTTCAAAAATTATACATAAAACCCATGAATTCTCACCTAATAACTCCAATCATTTATTTCACACATTGTACACAAAAATCAATTGTTTTTGTCAGTTTCATTCTACATTCATCAATATACACCAATTCCACATAATAGTCAAGGATCTAGGAGTCAATGAATAAAATAAAAATATTATATTAATACCTCTTGCAATTAAAATAAATTATGGTCTTAAAAAATACTTGGGGTTATACATATATTCGATCTTTGATAATCCATGGTGTAACACCCTGACCCCAGAATCCTAGAGTCGGTGCATTATTACGTATCGATGACATGATCGTAAAATTTCATGTCTCGAAAGACCGATTAGTTTAGTTGCCTTGGATGTACTGGATACATTCATAAGGTTTACATTACATCATAATATGGAAAACTACAGCAACATTGTTTCCATAGAAAACATTGAGATCCCATAGACTATCCCAAGAGTTGAATCATAATATAATTCTTTAAATCCTAGGAAAAATAAAACATATAATGGGGTGACCTCATACGCTCAGTAAGGATAACATTTAGTGGAAACATTCATAAATAAGCATAAACATTAAAGGAAATATATAAGACTAAAACAAAAGCCTTTTAAACATGAAAATCAACATAATATGGAAAAGATAAAATCAAATAATGCCATATACTTATTCACATGGATGTTCTACTAGTCGAATAAAATCATGAAATATCAATAGCCCCTTTCAAAACGATGTAATGCATAATTCCATATATTCATAACCACATAGTCATGGCCTTGTGCCAATACTACAAAGAAAATCTTTGAAGGCCGTTGCCAAGACACTAGTTTGTCTCATGAGACCCACCGATGCCTCGAGGAGCTATAGTGGGCTCCACCCATCACATAATAAGTCCAATTAATTCTCAATATGAAAATTTTGATAAATAACATAATCAATCATATTGAAACTAGCATTCGAAATGTCAATACATTTTCCAAAAACCACGAATGGTATAAAAATAACACATCCACATCCAGACATAACTCATCCAATACAATATGGAAGATTGTATTGTAACAAATAAACCTTAATAGAGAATAATGATGGATATTGACATATTTGATAATAAACAACAAAACTATTTGAGAGAAATATCCCGTTTTTATTGATAACATTTAAAAGTCACATTATTTGTTAAGAAGCCATTTAAAAAGATATTTTTGAATCAAAGAATCCCAAACCACATTGAAAATATTAAAATTATTTTTAATTTTAATAATTTAATGTCCATATAAATAAATCATTAAAACCATTTTTAAATCATGGACATTAATGATAATGATTTATAATAATAAACCTATAAAACATTTTAAAATGATATTTTAGTTAGAGTTTCTAACCAAAAGAGAGAAACTTGAATATAAATAATTCAGGTAATAAAACATTGTAACATCATTAGAATGATGGGATTCATGATATACTATGTCAAAGTACATTATATACACCATATAAAAGTGATTTGGTGTATAACAACAAAGAGGTCTAAATGGAATGTAAATCGAGATGAAATATCATATAAATACATTATTATTAGGTTAGGAATAAATAAAAGATATAAATATGTGTGAAAAAAATAAATACACTCAATATGATTGGATATTTATTGAAAATAAATCAGAGGACATTCCCACATATTCTTGTAAAAACAACACCAACGAGTTGGATATTTAACTCAATAAACGGAGATTGATTTCAAATTGCACTTATAAAGTTCATATAGGTGACATGAGAATTAATAAATGGAGTGATTATGTGTATCAAAATTATATATACATAAATGGGAGTTTAAATTATGACTTAAGAAAATGAATATTGATTCAACACATAATCTTGGAGTAAAATAATCAATGAAGTATGCGTAAAGCCGAATGAGTGGAAATTGAAATTTAAATTTCCATTATCGATTTGGTGACGTACGGAACATACAAAAATGAAAGATAGAACATAAAATGATGATTTAAATATCCATAAATTAATGTATATTACACTATGAATACAATCATGGGCAGTACACACACCACATTCAATAAATAATTGGTCAACAATTGAAATCTCAAGGAATTAAAAGTGAGCTAAGAAACCCCTTTGTACTTTTTCATTGGTAGAGGGTAGGTTAAAATCTTGTATAATGGTGAAATAATTTTTATTAAATTATAAAATAATCAAATACATTAATATAATATCATATATGATCTTTTAACATTGCTTTGCTAAAAATATATTAGTATTATCATCATTTAGGGTGTTAATGAAATCATTTTCCTTTATTTTCTTTGTTATGTGAGACATATTTTTTATGTTTGTGATGTATATTATTCATATAATAATGATATAATGTCTAAAAAAATTATTTTTAATCATCAAACGGAATTTAGTCTTGAATTGTTATGATGGGGAAAGAATCTCATCACGTTCGTGGAGACGGTAATACGTACGTACGCACGAGAGACAATATCATTATTTTGATATTAAAATAATATATTATTGGATGGTATATCATATATTCAGAATAATTATCATGTTATATTTGTTATTTACATTAATTACACATCATTGTTATACCATCCAAATAATAATATATTGAAAAACAATTACACCCCGACGTGGAGACGGTAAGCCTTACGTACGCACGTATGGTGACATGTCATTCAATGGATTTCTAGAATAATGAATATGGTTGTACCATATTCATAATAACATCAAAGTATAAAGAAGATATTGGAGTTATTATTTTAGAATGGAAACAAAAAAGAAAGAGGAAGTGGAAGAACAAAGGAACAAGAAAGAGGTGATGAGATATTTGCCTCTTATTCAGGTTATTCCTTTTGAATTGATCAAAAGGGCTCCATAGGTTGGAATTATTACTAAAGGAGGGCCTCTAGGATTAATGAAGTAAAGTTTAAACGGTATTTTGGCAGAGTTTGTCCTAGCCAAAATTTTTTGAAGGTGTGAATTGGAGGGAAGGGGGAGTTCCCTTTTATAAAAGGGGTGGGGGGAACCTTAGGGAAAACATGAAATATTATTTTATAAAAAAATCAATTTCGATTTATAATGGTTCAAAAATGGATTATTTAAAGACTAATGTGGTTATGGGTAAAAAACCACTCAACTAATAGGTTTTATATAGGTTTTGGTTTATATATTAACCTTATCCATTAGAATTAACTCTTAGTTAAATAGTTTGACATTTACCATATCTCTTTACATTTTTATATTATATATCTACTAAACATACTATATACTTCCATGCGAATTCCAAGTGGTTCATTAATTATACACCTATCATTATTTATGTCTTTTGTCTGATCCATATATTTATAGGAATAGAATACAAATTAATTATATAATACTTGTTTGATAAACTCTTTTATGTCAATTTAGACAATATTTGGTATTTTGTTGTTGCTGTATTCATAAAAACATTATTACTTCAAAAAAAATTCATCCAACCAACCCTAATATATAATATTAACATATATAATTAGTTAAATTCATAAAAAGTCTCAAATTACATTTATTTGGTTATTTATAGTATCAATGGGTTTAATATTTCATTAATTTGGTAATTACTACATCATAATTGTGTCATTAATAAATTAAATTATTTAATGTATAAAGAATATATATAATTCCATTATTTAGTAAATATTTTTAGATTTATAATGAATATTTATAGTATAATTTATCTTATTTTTTACACTATATTAAAAAAATTAGTTATTGAACAGTGATTTTAACTTTTTTAACTCTTCTTGGAATTAAATAAAAATTAATGTCATAATCTAATCCAAGTGGATCAAATAGGTTTGTATTTTTTCCCTACAGTTTTTTTTTTTCGAATTATACTAATTCAATATAATTAGAACATGTGTTAAGGATATAATAATATATTTTTTAACATTAATTACCCTATTTACTTTTAACCGTGGTAAATAAAAGAAAAAAGATACTCTTCACCAAAAATTATTTTCAACCTATTGAACCACATTTTTCTTATTGATATCTGCCACATCTCATAGATTTTTGAAATTCCACTCACATAATCGGTAAAATTATGTTTTATGCGAATTTGAAAATTCTCCTAGGATGTGGGTAAAAGACGATGAAAAGTTAAATAAAGTATTTATATATCTAAAATTATTATAAAGTATCTCCAATGAATTACATTGAAATTATATAGGTATTATGTATCTATTTTGACCTAAAATAAATTTAAATAAAATAAAAAAATATTTTAATAAAAATTTGGTTTAAACTATAAATCAGTAATTTTCACTGTTCATAAAAAATTAAAAGTTTTCAGAAACATTCAAAAATTTCACCCTAAGATAATTTTGATATTCTGAATTAAAAATGGTGTATATTTTTCCAAATTCAAAACATTGAAATTGAATTTATTAATTTAAAATTAATTTCCGTTTTCAAAACCAAAAAGTGGATTTTTATGAAATAATTACTATCAAAAGATTGACATTTGTTTATGTCTAATTTCAGAGTGAAATTTCTTCCAACGAACAATATTGGTTTAATTGGTAAAAATATAATCTAATTATAGATCCAAACCATTCATATGTATAGTTTTAAACTATAAATTATTTTTATTAAAAAAAATTTAAATTAAATTATATTATTTTTCACTATTCACCCAAATACGAAGGTTATCATAAAAATAAAAAAAAATTATTGAAACTAAATTCTTATGTCTCGATCCAAATGAAGAAGTTTATTTTGTAAAATTGAATATATAAATGATTCAAATATTGGATTTAAAAAGGATTCTCCATTAAAAAGTGTAAAATTACATTTTTTGGAAAATTATTATTTTATCCGAAAAGAAATTAATTTGTCCTTACAATATTATAAGAAAAAAATAAAAAAATTATAAAATAATATGGGTTATATAAATTTAAAAATTTTATAAATACTATTAATAAACTCTTTTGAACAGGTTGTCTGGTAAGTCGTCGTGTGCTTGAACTTGATGTTGCATGTAGTGCATACTATTGAATTACTTTGAAGAACTAAAGTACTATGAGGTATTGGGGTGTTACATTATTCCCTCCATAAATAAATTTCATCCTCATAATTTTTTAAAATTGGTCATGGGAATATAATGGATGGTCCCACATCGGAATAGAGTCAATAAAACTATCCCATTAAATGAAATAAGGATATGTACAAAGGTCACCCAAGATAACCCATACTAGGATTCCATGTAGGAAAACATGGATATGGAAGATAAACTTTTTGTCAAGTTCATATGGAGAGGGATAAAAACATGATCATGAGATATTTAACAATAAGAGAACTAGAAACTAGTGATGTGACAAAAGATCATTAGATTCCAAGTAGGAAAAGTAAATGGAAAACATTTTTTTTGTTATATGTTATATTTTATAAAGATGAGAAATTTATTTATGAGATTGACTAAGAACATAAAGAGATATAATTACTTTATAAGTAGAGTTTCATTTGATAATAAATTTCCACCACTAACTCAATTTTTTTATATGATGAGTATTCATGAAGACATGGTCACACCGGAAGAGCTATAATAAATGTCTAGGGAATCACATGGTCCACAAAGGATAAACTATATATTTACCGTGTCTTTAGAGATTAATCAAAACTGCAACGGTGAGTACAAGATCTTATGATCCCCTAAAAGGATATTCCTTTATAGAATGAAACACTAATCTTAATTTCTAAAATTATACCAATAATTCCCCAAAGTTAAATAAATACCATTCAATAGACAATTGTCCTTAAAATACTTCAATATAATCCAAACTAATATTGAAAACAAAATTTTAGAAGAATTTGGTTACGTAGTCTTCCACGTTAAATTTAATCTCCAAATGACATAAAATACTCTAAAAGTCACATAAATAAAAGTAATTAAGCTAATCACATATTCTCTATTAAATGTTAATAATTTCAATAAATATCCCAATTCACTATAAATCCCAAATAAAAACATAGATAAAAATCCACCATTACTTCTCAAATGAAATCCCATTGTATTCTATATTGCTTGGGCATATTTTGTTCCCAAAAAAGTGAACGTATTATAAAATAATATTTATCACTTAATCAAAAAATTATTTTATTATACTGAGGGAATTTAATTGATAAAACATAAAATCCCAAATTAAATTACTATTTATAAATAATATAATTTAACTAAAGATAATTTGTCACACTAACTAGGTATTTCATGTAGTCTAGTGGTAGGTGATAAATCCCAATGACACTCTAGTTGTGGGTTCGATTCCCATAGCTTTGTCTAAAATGAAGGTTTTTCACACTGTCTATGTGTTTTCCTTTTTCTCAAACAATATTTTATAACATTACCAAAATGAGATAAATTCTTTAAAATAACCATAACATAATTTAACCACAAATGTCATCTCATACCTTGCATTTTCATCCCAAAATATAATTACATGTAATTGCTTGAAACCCAATGATAATATAAAACCAAATGGTTATTTATAATTATATCCACAAGAGAAAAGATAATTTTTCCCCAAATATCATTTCACATGACAAACTGCTGGGTTAAAAAATACAAGAGAAAATTATTCCAATCAAATCCCATCACCAAGGAGAACTAATACTTTAAAATTTCCTCCAAAAATTTATTTCCACATATCTCGTTCTATGACCAAAAAAATATTTTATTTAATAGTGTATTCACTCGGGTAATGTCCAGGCCCCCTAAATTTATTAAAAATGACTGTAAATGGATTCTTGCGGCCATTTTTTTCTTCCATTGTACTCTTCATTTTTCCTCAGCAATTCTTCACATTATGTTCTTATTTCCCACACGTAAATAATTTATTTATTCAATTGGGACACATTCATGGGTGTATCCTTCAACATTTCCTTCTTGATGGAAATCGATTATTCTTTTCTTCATGGTCTCCACCACTGGAGTTCTTATCATTCAAAACCATTCTCTTCTTTGTTGAGTCGTGGAGTTGGTTAATATATATGGTGTTGATCATATTTTTGGAAAACTGATTTTCCATGAACAAGATATATTTTACACCTATCAACATTCCATTTTTTTCTCATTTCCACCATGGTTCCCACCCTATACATTATTTTCAAGGTTCCTATTAATTCCTTGGAATCCAGACATTTTGTAAAACCATAAAAGATTGTGTGAGAAAAAATAGTCATAAAATCATTTATCGAATATCATGACACCATATTTTCAATTTGAAACACCTTAGGATTAACCAAGGTCATTTATTATCATCGTATATTAAAACAAATAAAATTGGTTTCTAAATAAATCTTATATTATCTTAAGCATATCCCCCTGGTGTGTCGTAACCAAGAGTTCAGCAAGGACCGTTGTCATGCAGCAGTTCCCGTTAAAGTCTTGATCAATGCAGTGTTTTGGGGTTTTACCCTTAGGTACATCTGTGCCAGATCCAACTCTAGTTGCTCTTATCCAGACATGGATGTATTGCATGGAAAAATCACAAAATCTCTAAAATACCAAAATATTATAAAGTTATTCTATATGAATCCACAAATGCTATCTTGGGGCTATGTGATCTAATCAATGTTTATCTAAATCTTTTTTCCAACATTTGTACTAAACTTCCTATCATACCAACTGTAACGCCCTAACCCCAAAATCCCAGAGTCAGTGCATTATTACGTAACATTGGCATGATCATAAAAGGGAAAGTCTAGAATGAACGATTATATTAGTATCCTTGTAAGTACTATATAAAATCATATGGTTTACATTAAATCTTAAAATGGAATACTAGAACAACATTATTTCCAGTGGAAAAAATGGGATCTCATAGAATATCCATGCTGGTTAGTCATAATATACATCTTTTCATCCTGGGAAAAATAAAACAAATAAAAGGGTGAGATCAGATGCTCAGTAAGGATAACATTTAGTGGAAACTTCCAGAAATAACTATAACCATTTAAGGCATTGTATAAGACTAAAACAAAAGCATTTTATACATTAAAATAAGCATAATATGGAAAAGATAAAGTAAAATAATCCCATTTACTTATTCACATGGATATTATACTAGTTGAATAATCAGAAACAATATCAGTAGCCACCTTTTTAATGATGGAATGCATAATTCCAGACTTTCATAACCACATAGTCAAGGCCTTGTGCCAAGACTACAAATATGATTTTTTCATGGCTTTTCACCAAGACACTATATTGTCTCATGAGACCTACTTAGGAATCCAGATGCTATAGAGGGCTCCACCCGTCACTTTCTAAGTCCAATTCATTCCTCATATGAAAATTTCATAACATAACTTAATAATTCATATTGAATCAAGCATATGAAATGTCAATAATTTATCCACAAACCATGAATGCTATAAAAATAACACATCCACAGTTAAAAATCACTCATTCAATACAATATGGGTGATTGAATTGTAACATATTAACCTTAGTCAAGAATAATGATGGATATTTACAAAGATGAAAATAATCATTAAAACTATTTTAGGGAAATATTCCCATTTTCTTGATAACATTTAAAAGTCAAAATTTTATCAAGAAGCCATTTAAAAATAGATTTTTAATTCAAAGTGTCCCATATCACTTTGAAACTATTAATATGTTTTTTAATTTTAAAACATTATTTTCCATATAAATAAAATTTTAAACCCATTTTTAATACATGTACATTAATGAGAATGATTTAGAATAATAATCCTTTTAATCATCTTAAAATGATATTTTATTTAGAGTTCCTAACCAAAAGAGTGACCCCTGAATACAAATAATTGAGGTAATAAAATAATTGTAATATCATGTGAATAAATGGATTCATGATATACTATGTCAAAGTACATTATATACACCATATAAAAGTTATTTGGTGTATAACAACAATGAAGTCTCGATGGAATGTAAATTGAGAATAAATATATTATAAAGACTGTATCCTTAGGACACGGATAAATCAACAACATAATTATGTCTGAAAAATAAAAATACACTCAATATTATTGGATATTTATTTTAAATCAATTAGAGGACATTCACATATATTTTTTAAAAAACAACACCAACCAATTGAATATTTAACTCAATAAATGGATATTGAGTTAAAATTACTCTTATCAAGATCATATAGATGACTTGAGAATTTATCAATGGAGTGATTATGTGTATAAAAATTATATCCACATAAAGGGGAGTGGAAATTATGACACAATAAAATGAATAGTGATTCCACTCATAATATTGGAGTAAATTAATCAATGAAGTATGCATAAAGCCGAATGAGTGGAAATTGAAATTTCAAAGTCCCGTATCGATTTTGAAACATAAAAATATTAAAACAATGAAAGAAGGATCATAAAATAATGATTTAAATATAGACAAATTCATGTATATTACACAATGAATAAAATCAGGGGAATTATACACAACACATCCAATCAATATGTGGTGAACAATGGAAATGTCACGGAATTAAAAGTGAGATAAGAAATAACTTACGTTGTATTTTATCCTTGGTAGAGGGTAGGATAACCTCATTTATAATAGTGAAATTATTGTTATTAAATTATAAAATAATCATATATATTAATGTTGTATCATATATGATCTTTTATGATTGCTTTGTTAATAACATCATAGTATTATCGTCGTTTCGGCTGTTAAGGAATTCATCTTCCTTTATAATCATTCTTATGTGAGTCATATTTGTTATGGATGTGATATATTTTATTCATATCCTAAATGATATCATGTCTCTAAATATTATTTTTAATTATCAAATAAAATTTAGTTTTGAATGGATATGATGGGAAATGAACCTCATCTCATTCGTGGAGACGGTAATCCGTACGTACGCGTAAGCGACAATATCAATCTTTTGATATTAAAATAATATATTATTGGATGTAATATCATATAAGAAGAATAATTATAATGTTATATTTATTATTTTAATCAATTACACATCATTATTATACCCATCCAAATAATAATGTATTGAATAACAATTACACCATGACGTGGAGACGGTAATCCGAACGTACACACGTATGGTGACATGTCATTCAAAGGATGGATAGAATAATGAATATGGTTTTACCATATTCATAATAAAATCACATTATATAGAAAATACTGTATTTATTATTTTAAAATGGAATCAACAAAGAAAGGGGAAGTGGAAGAAGAAAGGAACTTGAAAGAGGTGATGAGATATTTACCTGTTCTTCGATTTCTTCCTTTTGATTTGATCAAAATGGCTCCATAGGATTGATTTATAACTAAATTATGGCCTATAAGATAACGGTATGGCGGTTTATAGGTTATTTGAGTAGAGTTTGGCTGATCCAAAAGGATTGGAAGGTGTGAATTTGAGGGAATGGGGGTGACTTTTTATAATATTGGTGAGGGGCACCATAGAAAAACACTATAAATATTATTATATAATAAAATCCATTTCGGTTTCTAAGGGATAGAAAATGGATTAATTAAAGTATAATTTTGGTATGAGTCTAGAACCACTCAATTAATTGGTTTTAGATAGGTTATGGTTAATATATTACCCATATCTTTTAGATTAAACATTTAGTTAAATATTTTTACAATTATCATGACTCTTTATATTTTTATATTATATAGCTAATAAAAATACTATATACATCTGTGAGAACCCCAAGTGGTTCATTATTGATACAACTATCATTATATAATTCTTTTTACTGATCCTTAGATTTTTAAGAATAGAATTTCAATTGATAATATAAAATTTGTTTTGAAAACAATTTTATGTCAATTTTGAAATTTTTTGGTATTTTGTTTTTCCAAAATTCATAACATTATTACTTAGAAAAAAATTCATCTAATCAACCCTAATATGTCATATTAACCTATAAAATTATTTTAATTCATAAAAAGTCTCAATTTACATTTATTTGGATATTTATTGTATCAATTAGTTTCATATTTCATTAATTAGGTAATTACTTCAGCAACATTGTGCCATTAATAAATTAAATTATTTAATGTCTGAAAAATATAAATATAACACAATTATGTTTGAATTTTATTAGATTTATAATGAATATTTATAGTTTAATTTTTCTTATGTGTAACCCTATATTATAAATAATCTAGTTATTAAACTTTAATATTAACTCTTTAAACTCTTCTATGAATTAAATAATAATAAATGTCCTAATCTAATCCAAGTGGACAAATTAGGTTCAAATATTATTTCTAAGGTTGTTTTTGGTCAAATTATACTAATATAATAGTATTAAGACATGTGTTAGGGAAATAATATTATCATTTTTACCCTTAATTATTCTATCTACTTTTAACTGTTGTAAATATATCTAAAAAGATACTATTCAACAAAAATTATTTTCATCTTATTTAACCAGATTTTATTTATTGATATCAACTATGTCTCTTGGATTTTTGAAGTACCACTCACATAAGTGGTAAAATTATGTTTTATATGAATTTAACAATTCTCCTAGGAGATGGGTAAAAGACAATGAAAAGTTCAATAACATTTATATATTTATATAATTATAATAAATTGACTCCAATAAGTTACATTGAAAATATATAGGTATTATGTATCTATTTTTACCTAAGATAAATTTACATGAAATAAATAATTATATAAATAAAATTTTGGTTTTAAACTATAATTCAGTGTTTTTCACTATTCTTCAAAGATTAAATGTTCTCAGAAACATACCAAAAATTCACCAAGAGATAATTTAGATATTCTAAATTCATAAATGAATTAGATTTTACCAAATAAAAAAACATGGATATTTCATTTATTAGTTTAAAATTAATTCTTATAGTAAAAACCAAAAAGCATATTTTTATGAAATAATAACTATCAGAAGATTGACATTTGTTTATGTCTAATTTCAAAGTAAAATTTCATCCAATGGCCAACATTGGATTAAATAGTAAAAATATAATCTAATTATACATCCAAAAATTTCCTATATATAGTTGAACAGTATAAATTATTTTGATTAAAAATGTTTTTTTATGTTAAAATATGTTATTTTCACTATTCACCCAAATATGAATGTTATTAGAAAAATACCAAAAAATTATTGAAACTAAATTCCTATGTCCCAATTCCAAATAAGAAGTTATTTAGTCATATTTAATATATATAAGTTTAAAATATTGTTTTTAAAAAGGTTTATCCATTAAAAGAAGGTAAAATATTATTTTTTTGAAAAATACTTCTTTTATCTGAAAGGAAATGAATTTGTCCTTACATAATGTCAAAGAAAATCATAATATGGATTCAAAAATTATAAGTGTTAAATAAAGTTCAAAATTTTGTTAATACTATTCATAACCGCTTTTGAATGACTAGTTTGGTAAGTCGTAGTGCACTTGAACTTGATGATGCATGTAGTGTAAGTTATTGAATTACTTTGAAGAACTAAAGTACTATGAAATATTTGGGTGTTACACATGGGTACTAATCGATCCCTAGTCTTTGAATTATTGATGGAATATGTAGAAACATTGGGGTCGAATATCTACTCATAATAATTAGTATGTTTGGGGGAGGAATGAATTGGATTAGAAATTGAAAGAGAGTGGACATATAACTTTGTAAACAATGAGGATGTTTGAAATAGAGTTGGCATAGACCTCTATAGAAACAAATAATATGGATGCAAAGTGGGAGATATCATTATAAAAGAGGAATGATATATAAGGTAGATCATAAGAGAATGGTGGTGACAGTATAGGTTTTCTAAATGTATAGTATGCATTTAAGGGAAATGTGGTATATGAAACTGTGTTATATAGTATATATGAGAAAGGGTATTGGTGAAATAGTGTTTTGAGAGTGTTATGTGTGACTCCAATACTACCCCCTTGAATCATTAGGTTTGGCATCATTGGTTTATAGCTATGAATTAAAATATAAAAAATTATTAATTATAGGAAAATATATGTTACTTTTATGTATATTTTCTATTTTATACACACAATATGTTCCAAAGGCGGAATGATATAGATTTATTCAACTATTTTTTGGAAATATTATCAAACCAAAAAAAGGATCATAGAATTATTTTCACTTTCTAATTAACATTTTAATCATATGTATCATTTGGTTTCCTTCATCTATTTTTAATTGAATTAAATTCATTATATATTTTATTATTTGGTTAATTTTGATAATTTAATTAGGTACATAGGTTATTTTTGTGTAATGTCAATTTGTTTCATATTTTGGTGAGTTTATTTGGTTTATATTTAGGTTAGGTTATATGGTCATTGCATCATCTTCTCAGTTGATCATTTTGTACGGTCATTTGGTTCAAATTGGGTTTTATCATTTGGCTCACTTATAGGATAGTTAATTTGGTTATTTTTTATAAATTTATTAATTTTGGTAGAACTAATTTTTTCTATTATTAAATGATAATTATTATTCCATGTTTCAATTCAATCTATCAAAAATCCATTATAATTGGATTGTTTTAGTTTTCCAATGTGTCTTAATATAGTTCAATTCAATTCTCCTAAACACAACTCAAAAAAATTGAAACAACACTATATTGAAAATGAACATGAATTTCACTTTGGATGCATAATAAAACAAAAATTTAAAAAATATTTAATACTGCAAACCAAAAATGCCCAAGTTGTACTTAACCAAAATAACAGGGATCGCATATGGTGGACATGATAAATTACCAACCACAAAATTAGGTTCACAATCAATATTGACTATTGTGATAGTTGATTCATCACAAGTAAAAAATTTATCTCAGACAATGGGGGATAAATGATTTTCGTTCCATTCCCTCAATTATAAAAAATATGACTTTTGATTACATTAATAATGAATGTAAATTCATGTATCAGATGATCTATCATTATTTTTTTCAAATGAATACAAATTAATCAAATCATTAGTTGCATGGATGTTAGTCATGTCAATAACTCGAAATATAATATCATAAATATATGTCCCAATCTTCTTCATTGAATCAAACCAAACTATTTTCATTATAGTTACTTATCCATGAGCATAATAATCTATTATTAGTATTTAATAATCAACTCTATAATAAAATACATTTTTTATTTTTCCTATAGATAGATACATTGGAAAAATAATTTATCATTATAGTTACCAAAAAACTATCATGTTGTGTTCTCATGTACATTGATCAATCAATGATTACAAATTTGTGACCTTTTGTCTCTATTTACATTCAATCACGAACCAAAAAATTAGTTCATGTGGACAAAAAATTTATCTCTTCAGAGACATAGTTGAAAAATAATCTCAATACCTGAGTTATAAATCAAAATTTAAAATAAATAATTTTTTAATTTTAGTAACCCTTTTAACTTTGATTTCAACCATGAACGATACGTTTTTAAATTCCATGTATCTATCCTTATCATAGGTAATGAATGATGATTTATATTTATTAAATTTTTTGTGTTTTCTATATAAAAAGATAAAAACTGTGTAACTCATATATTCAATTACATGTGATGAAATTATATAAACATCTTCAATTTACTTACATTGTGTAGTCATCGAACAAATCATATTTAAACAAGACATCACAGATATCCATCTTCCACTCTTCAAGAATCATTGTATCTAATGTATATGATATGATAATTACACATTTTTAGGAAAGTTATGTAATACTTAGTTTAATTTTTTTATACTACCAATATTTATTTCTCATTGGTCGGTTACCTCTCATAGACATAATAGAAAAAATACATTGAACATAAATCCATAAATTCTTAATCTATGTAATTTTTAAAAATTATACAATCTGGATGATTCTTATTCTTGAAATAAAATTCATAATTTTGTACATATTTATTTCAGGTAGATACTTCAAATGAAAATAAATGTTTCCTCACAGATTATTTTAGTTTGATTATAGATATTATGATACAGAATGGATGTTAAAATGATTGAGTAAAAGTATTATCTAAATTACAAATACATAAATTGCACATCTTCATACCATATTAAATAAAAATAATTGACAAAAATATTGGCACACAGACTTCTATATAAATTTCAAATTTAAATAACGTCTACCATTGAAGTATTTTATAGTAGATGATTGATTGTTGTTGTAATAAATTTAAGCAGAAGAATGTGATAATCATTATTTTCTATAGATTTTATCTTTAACTCTCATTGGTTGACCATTGTTTTATGTTTCATGAAAATCCATTTTCAAAATTAATAATCTCTATTACTATAAGAAGTTTATTTTTTCTAAATCATTAATCACACAAGAAAAACACATAACATTCCATTTAATTTCATCAATACACAGAGGATAAATTTATGGTATGATATTCCAGTCAACCAAGTCAATTCACAATAAAAAAAAATCTTCGTATCTTCTCCATTCAATTTAAAAAAATTAAAATCAACTTTTCACATATATTTTCTCAATGTATATTATCTCTAAATATTGATGAGATAAATCAGTTTTCTAATAATGAAACTCAATGAAGGTAATATTATTCATCCAATTGTAATTGGATTCAATGAAAACATTCCTCAATTTTTAGATATCATCCTACCACTCCCAAATGAAAAAGTCACATCATTAAAATCATTGAGAACATTTGTTTTATATATTCCAAAGTTGTTTGTTTAGTCCTAATGGTATGGTTATATTTTCGACCAATATATCTATATGGATGATCAAATATAAAGAATAAATAATGTAACATGAAACTGAAAATATGGTGATTCTTTTGTATCATCTCGATCGGTTTATCCACTTAAATAGTGTTCTAGGTTGGTTGGACACTAGTACATAGGAACACCTCTCTAGATGCTAATATTTATCAACTAGTAGTGAGGGTCTGATTAGGAGAATGTCGAGATAATTTAACCTTAGGTGGTGATAATAATAATGGTCAATATGTAAATATAAAACTGAAAAATAATACCATATCATTGTGGAAGTATTAAGTAGAATCAGCAAAATCCTAATAAGCAACAGCTGTAATCATAATCACAAAGGTCAAATAGTATGTGTAGATGATTACAAATCATTTCAAGTTATAAAAAACAAATAATCAATGTTACCCATGGATAACCATAATAGTAAATATATAGAAAATATCAATTGAAGGACCATCCCAATACAGAAGAACCACCTTGTCCACTAGCATTCATATAAATCCTAATGTACATCTATGACATATAAGGTCCAACTCTTAAGCTTATATCATTATCTGATCTCAAAAACATAAAGTATAGTTCAATCATGAGGGAAATTTAGGGTGTGAGTTGGAACTCAGTAAGACCCACCAATTTGTGTCTGTCCAATATCAATAAAATATCAGTGTATACTGAATATAATAAAATGGAAAATCACACCAGTTATTTATTAATTTACCCACTTTTTTGTGATCAAATGCCACAAAGATGTTTTTACATTCTTTTTTCTAATGATGGTGTATCATAGAATACATGAAATGAAATATATATATATCTTTGTGTGTGTGTGTGTGTGTTTGTATATGTGTGTGTTTGGAATAAAGAATGTGTCTGTATAGATATAGATATATATATATATATATATTCAGTGGTGAGGTCACATGGCTCAGTGCCCAAGGAATCCCAAGATTTATATCATATATCATGAACCCTTATGTTCCACCCATAATCATCTCATTATAAGATTGTTCCTTCCATGTAGTATTCTGAATCTAAACAAAATTATCAATGAAACATGACTGAGGTCCCATAAACCTCCAATTAGAATGTCCCCATCGACTGTAAGGCCGACATATTGAGGCATAGGGATACCCATACTTCTAAAATAATAATCATATAATTATCTTATAACACCCCATGGAATGATGATATATGTCCACCCATAATCTCTGACCATCGTCTTATGGTATATTGGTGAGCCTCTAACCAAACCAGATAGTCCATCTGCATCAATATGGGTGTACATGGTGAGAACATCCAATATCACAGATGGTCAACACCAACACTGTTGATTAAAATTATATCGATGCCTCCATCCACATCAAGTGGACATTACCACCATAATTGATTCATATATTTTTTCAATCCAATCCACTCGTGTGTCAGCCAACAAAGGTGAGTATAAATCACTAAACATGACTTAGAAAAATCATTCAACATCTTTTTACGTTATGAAAATGTCACAATACCTCAATGGTCAACACCATTTGATGTCATGTAGGCTATTCCCTCATCTTAATGACCTCGTCTCCAAATGCATTGAAGACAATTTTTCCTAAAAATGTTGGTAAGCATCACATAAAATATTTCATGCTAGGATCTCATTATAATTATCTTGTCACCTCATTTTAGGGGATCAACAACACCTCAATACTTGGGCCTATAACATCATATTCCCATGTAACCATTTAAATCAATAAATACAATTAATATAATTAAAATTTAATGATCGACCAATCTTACCCATGTTGTCAAAATCCACTTACCCGACATAGCATATGTAATAATGGATATGACATTCCCAATGAAATTCAATACAATCAAAAACTAATTTAATGAATGAATTATTTAGTTTAGGATCGAACTCATCCAACTCAATGTGTGTATCTAGGTTTTCAACAAAAAACACATTTAAAATCATTGATAAATTTAAGAACCACATACCTTATAATCATAGACTCCTTATCTTATAATATCGGCCTCTAACTCTTTGAAATTAGATAAATACTTCTTAGAAAAATTCCTTGAAAATAGGGAAAAACAGATCACAAAATTTAGCATTCCTTATAAAGAGAAAAATAAAAATATAAGACAATATGATTAAATTCCTTACCGTTATTCTTTAAATGGATACTGAAGGATATCAATTTGAAGCTTTGAGGATGATGTCTGACCAAAGCCTAAGGAAGAGAAGAAATGAGTGAATCCACCAATGTGTGAGGGTGAAATTGTGAAGAAAGGATGAGAAAAACTAAAATAGATTAAGGGGTATTTTGGTCATTTCAACCATTTAAATGACTTGTATAGTTTGGCCATACAGTTTGGATAATCATACGATCACGGTGTGGGAATCCCAATATAAGAACAACACGATGTAGGTTTTGGTGTATGGATTTTAAATCCAAGTATGTACCATGCAATCTTTCTATATTAAAAACAATAGTGGGCCTACACTGCCATGCACCCCAACCTGCACAGTTACTCTAGGGTCCATGTGTTTAAATCTATTCACGCACCTCTATATACAAATTCTATAAAATACTTTTTCAGTTACCGATTCACCAAAAATTCTCCATAACTATATAGAACAAACAAATCATTAAACCATATAAAAAAATATGGTCTTAGATCAATCAAACTCCTAGATTTCTGATTTAATGATCAAGAAGAATGTTGGTATGACCACAAAACTCAATAAATTAAAAATGATATAGGAATTTTAACCCATGAAAACAGTTGAGATGTTATAATCTCTACAACACAATATAGAACATAATCAGGAAATAAATATTTACCTAGATATGGTACTGAAAGTACCCATTTCATCACATCACCCTAGTCTACCCGGATCATTAGCCATAAGCTAATTCCCCTTTTGGAACTCACCACCATTGATATTACCTACATGGTCACTTCTATACGAAAAACAACATTTTTATGGTCTCATTGAACATCCCCAAATATTCAAGTCCTCCAATTATGCATCACCATTCATGAAATTCATCAGGTGATCAATCATTATCATGTCATACATGACACCTGTAAATCCCGCATCACATGATATTCACAAAATTATATGTTCCATACACGACACTCATCAAAAGCCACATCACATCAAATTAAAAAATATCCTTCAACTCAAAATATGTGGAAAATTTAACCCACATAATATATACATATTCTTGCCAAACATAGTCCTAATTACTATTCTCCTCATAAAAAAAACATATCCATACTGATTTCCATAATAATTAATGGTTCCTAGGCACCATGTACTTATATATAACAGAAATCATAATCAATTCCAACCAACCATCCTGCGTCAGGTTCGTCTAATGAATACCCATTCACCTCATACACAAAAACAATCTATGCCAAAAGAGAAAGAAAACTCATTCGCTACCATGGTGTCTCCCTAACTATTTTTTGATCATATGCCTAATATGAACATATCTTGTCAACAACATACACTTTGGTAAAACCCCAACTACATGTGTTTGGACCATCCTTTTATATTTCACTAACTAGTAGCCACTGACCACACTGATAGTCCTTTATATCCAATTCAGGACCTCCACATGTAGTTGAATACAAAATACATGCTCCTGCTACCACAATCAGTCCAATATCATATCCTTGATTCTCATCTAGAACTTATAAACTAGCTATTCATGAAGGATTCTTACAAAACCTCCAAATATTCCACATTTGACGATATGTCTAGACATCCTTTGGATTTTGATGGCATTAGGGATGAACATGTCGGAACATCCCACACTAGAACCACATTATCTATGAACCAATTCTCAATGTCCAACTTGAGTCCCAGTCTCTCTTCCTACAACCAATAACATTTCCAATAATATCACAAAAAATCATCAGATGCATCTAATTAGTCCAGTCCATAAAATATCCCTATATCAATAGTTCCTAATTCACATCCATATAAAATGAGGTTACCATGATTAGGTTTACATGCACATAATTGGCGTGCCATATACCATCCTCAAAATTCCACACCCTCATGATGTCATCACCCAATGTAATTCTCACATAAATGGACATGTCTCTAAAATTCAATGTATAATATATAATCAAATTATATCTTACTCAGCGTTCATAAATTCATGGGCTATACCCAACCTCACCATCTTTAAAAAAAATATCTTGAAGAAATATTCCTTTAAATACTTCTAATCCAGCCGCTTATGTCTTTAAAACTACTCTTGATCATCTCCCTAATGATTTTACATTCCTCTAAGCATATATGTGAACTGATTAACCCTCTAAACTGGTTGTGTCTCAAGCTACTCAAAAATTATCTACACTATTCGATCCAATTCATCATTACCTGTGGTCAACCATCACTAAGATATAATTTTGGTTTTTTTCACAATAAATCACTAGTGGAGTATTCTATATACGGCTCAGATCTCTAATATATCTCTTTAATACATTTTTTGACCCATACATTGTTCACCATGTCTTACTCATCAAACCATCTTCTAATGTCTGCAAAATGATACGTCCTTTTTTCTTTTACATAATCCTATACCTATGGCACATTATCATCAAAACACACATGGGCCTCATCCAGACCCTCAAGAACCTAATCTTGTTCTCGTTGATGAATCATGATATGCCTTCACACCCAAAAATCCACCAGAAGGAATTTAAGTAGAATCATGGTGAATAAAAATACCATAGTCAAAAATGAGTAAAAGTTATATATAATTTATAGGGATAGATATAATTAGTATCACATCTCAACAACATTAAACACCCCTAAATCACCCATGTCACATGAAATCTTACATCAAGGCCCCTTTCCCACCCAAATATTTCTCTAGTATCAGATATAATTTAACCCCATGGAACATTGCCTACACAAATCAGATCCAGGAATCACATATCATATAGAGTCAATATGAGTTAGACATGTAAAATTACGTCAAAATGGTTATGTAGGAATAAACTATTTAGCCTCTATGTTTACACATTAAACAAATCATCCCCTTTTATGATGCAGGCCTAGTCGTATTAGAGTTAGGACCCTATATCATATATCACTCTCACTGAAAACCATAAACCTGAAATAGATGATTATAATGTCACCAATAGTATGAGTGATGAAAATATTGTTTAGATTCATTTTTAACATTTTAAACATCCCAACCACACATTGTGTATTCAAGTTTCAAAGTAATTTTTTTAGTGAAAAAATAATAAATGCCACCCCATGTGACAACCCTGACACATAACAATAATCCTCTTTCATACCAAGACAAATGGTCATAACCCTATAATATATAATCATCAATCCTATGTGTGCCACTTGAGGATGAAATCAAATCAACTGTAAAATCACACAACATGATATCAATTTCCCACCCCTGTAAATATGGTCTTTCTTTGATGCAAGGTGCTCTAGGCACCCAATCATGATCTATACACCCAATTATAACTATATCTTAGTCTTTAGTATTCCATAATGCAAATATTAATATTAAAATGGAAAAGAAAAATCCATTTATTCCATTTATAGCATCTTGTTCTAGTTCACTACAAAACAATAGACCATTCTAGCTGGCCACAGGGGAATTGGTGCTCCTCTAAATTGGTTAATGTTTGTCGAATATCAGTAAGGGTTTTATTATGTGGTGGTGGTGAGACTATACTTTAGTATGGTTACAATAACAATGGCCTATATAAAAATATACAATAAAATAAGATGACCAAAACTCAACAGAAGAAACCAATAGAACTCAACATCATCAAAACAAACTATAGTTTTAATCATAATCCAAAAACTACAATACCATTTGTAAATTTTAAAAAATTTATATAAGGTATTAAAAAATAGTAATCAAGGTCATTTTTGGCCGACTATAACAATATATATACTTATAAGATAAAAATAAGTTCCATCATATTGTAGAGGAACCATCTGGTCCACTACCATTTCTCCCATGCCAATGGTACATATACGATCACTATGGTCCTAATCCTGAGCCAAATCCATTCGTGATCTAAAAAGAATAAAACCTACACAAATTCAAGAACTCCTATGTCGGGTGTGAGTATTAACACATTATTCCTCAACCAAAAAATTTCATTCTTACATCAATTATTACGATAGAGTATGAAAAATATAATAAATGTGAACCGCACACCAATTCTTTATAAATTCACCCACTTCTCTTGTTGCCAACAATGACAAGGGTTTCTGTGATTCCGAAAATGCCAGTATATCATGTAATGCATTACCACAATATATATATATCTATATTAAATAAAACACATGAATGCATATATATATGTATATATGTCTATATATAATGTCAATCACCCATGGATTGATTCCTAGATCATTCCTTAATGGATATCATAACCAATAAACCCATAGGATTCACCGATAAACATGGAATCGACACCTTGTTCCATCAGTATTGTATTCGATGTCCAAATGCAACTCCCATATGAATAGGACACATCTCCCTCAAATTTTCACATAAAAATTCCACTTCAACTCTTATACTTAGGTAATGAGGTATGATTTTACCCATCCTACAATAAATAATTAGAATTGGCTGAAATGATAATTCCCCAAGGTATGGTGATATATATCCTCCCAAAATCATGGCCCATCAGCCTCAAGCATAATAGTGAGTATTATCTCCCAACTGATGGTTTCAACACCATCCTTGTGGGTCCACCACCATCCACATGGCTTTATATGGGGATAACATCCAACATTTCTGATGGTTAACACCATCACAATGTCATAAAATCTATTGATGCTTCCACACACAACGAGTGGTAAGAACTACCTCAATTGAATCCTATTTGTGCACATATGACTCCAATGGTGCATTGGTAAAAAATAGTGTGGGAAAATAACAGAAATTACCTATGACCATCATTTTACTACTCATTCCCATATCACCATGTCGAAAAATCCTGATGCTCCACACCATCTCAAGTCACTCAGGCCATGCCCCCATCCCGACGACCTCATCACCTCAAGTCATAATGACCATGTCGCCTCAACCTAGTGATCATAATAAATGAAAATATATTATACTACACCCTTATCCTGACATCAATTTTTTCCCAACCCTAATGATCAATATCACCTCAATCCTCGAACCTGGACCACCATGTTCTCATGTAACCATTGAAATCAACAAATGCAATTAAAATAATTAAAATTCAACGACCTACATATCCAGACCAAGTGTTCATACGACCCTTACATGGATTAAGACATTTAATCAATAGCTAGGGATTTCAAAACGAGATCCTATATCATTAAAATTTAATTTAAATACCATCATAATTTTATTTAGGGACTTACTCAGTCAACCCAACATTCATATATAGGTATGCATCACAAAACTAACATTATAGTAATGATAAATCTATCCACCACATAACTTATTCTTCTAGTTTTTCACTAATATGATATCATCCTATAAATTTATCCAAAATGATAGAAATAAAGAGTTTAGACCAAATCAATGAAAATATAGGAAAAGATCTCACACAAATTTATCAGTATGTGGGGTGAAATAAACAATAAAAGGAGATAAGTGCATTTTATTCATTGCTGATATATTTCAAATTAGACTGAAAATGCTCAATTCAAAGCTCATATGATGAATATAGGGACAATCATATTTAGGGGTTGAAATAAGAGAATACACTTGTGCGTGTTGGTAGAATAAATTAAAACATGGAGAAATACCTTAAATGGAGGGAGGCTAATTTGAGTCATTTATCCCCTTTATATAAAGCACAAGATTGGGATAACTATTCAAAAACCATGTGGTTCTCACTATATAATCACCACAATTCACATGGTTAGGGACACAAATTGGAAAATAATTTTCATATAATGTGATTCTACTATTTTAAAAACATCATAGGTCCCACACAGTCATGCTACCCAACCCACATGATTTGAAAAACTATATCCACTATAATTGTGGTCCTCTCGGTAACACTAGGGTGACTGCATGGTTAAATAAAATCATGTGACTCTATATAGGAAATCAAAAAACTGATATTATGGGGCCCAATCACCTAGAAAAACATCTAAAATCATAGTAATTAATTAATCCTTAATCCACATGTAAAAACATGGACTTTTGGTCACTAAAAATACTGTAATTGTCTTACAAATATCAATAGGAATTTTGTTTTCAACCACTGAACTCAAACAATTATAAAAATGGTTGATGAATTTTTTCTTGCCCAAAAATCATGAGACATTACCTTATGATCATTTGGATTTTATACAGACATGGAAAATTGATTTCTTGTCAATCCCTAGTCCGAAATAATTACATTGGAATAAAAATCATTAACTTTTCACATAGGCATATGAAATATCTAAAATAAATATTTTGAACAATCTTTGTACATGAGAACACCCATATTCCAATGATTGATAAATGATTTGATTAATGGTTACATTTATAAATCTATATCATTTTCCAATTTGAAGATCCATATATTAGTATACAAATGAATGTGAATCATTTTTTCATAATCATATATAGATGTAGGTTATAAATATGAATTTAATCTAGTAATGTTTTGTGTCATGTTAGAGTCCTACCAAATCGATTAAAACTGTCACATGATATACCCAGACTCACATTACACACCTTAGTTAGAAAATCAAGATATAAGGTATCAAATTTATACTTTGGTACTCCATCATAAGGATTAATTAACTCATCATTATACTTATTTATTTTACAGTCAAGTGATAAAATATTTTTTTTATTCTATCATACATGAAAATATTTTAGAGCCTAAGATTTAATGGATGTTTCCACATTGCATTATATATAATATGAGATTATGCTCATCATGTATTTGAATTCCATTGATATGTCCCTCATTTTGTATAATCATTTTGGCCGATTTTTCATCCCAAATAAATTTTAAATATTTAGACAAAGAATGAATTTTATTTATATAAAATTCATGTTGTTCAATTATCTTCCATTCCATATAATGTTTGGGGGAATATTTGAAACACAATTCATTATGTCCTTCAAGAGGGTAATAATATAAATCATAGAGGGATTAAAAATTATATTCATGGGTTCCATATGAAATAGTTATACTAATTACTCCCTATTTTCCATTTTATTATTTTACTAATATATCCTATCCATGACCCCAATACTTCAATTTCTACACTCACTCAACATGACAACACATATTTTTTTAAACAATTTATATCATTATTTGTTCCATTAAAGAACACATTTTACAATTTACAAGACTAATAATACTAGATTGATTAGAACATTATGTATACAGAACATCAACATGAACCATGGATACAAAAAAATGTTTAAAACATCCTTAACATGCTTCTAAAATTCCATTTCTCGTTTAAAACTGTACGGTTAAACCTAGAGAAATACATAAGATTTATATGATCTATAAATACAAGTAGAAGATATAAAAAGTATAACATGATACAATTATTATAAGTAATTCACTTTATAATTCAATGGGTCATAGAAGGGATTTCAATAATAAACATGTTTATCGAAGCATGTTATATGATGATAACATAAGAGAGTCATTGGAATGTTTTAACAACACTAAATTTTCAATCATAAATGTTATTCAAGGCTAACCGTCAAGAAATAATTACATGGTGGAACAAATACCACCATGTATTATGTTTAGTCTCTAATTGCATTCCTGATCTCTCATGAGACTAAAAAACTATCTTATTCATTGAAGCACTATATAATTCTAGACACAGTCATCACTTTCATACCATGTACATGCATAAGTGTGCCACAATGATCATTCACCATATGATCATATTTCATCAAATATAATTCAATGAATAAAGAGTATCAAATAAAAAATGGATGTATCTGATAAATTAATGATATTAAAATCTATGTGAATAACCTTGAGATTAAATAGTGATGGTATTGACAATATAAATTGTTTTCTATGAAAACACGTAGAAAATCTTTGAGAGTATAATTGGGGTGCATAATGAATTAAGAGATGGATTAATGGGAGTTAAAGGGGTGTCTCATCACATGGAGATCATAGGTAAGGTAATAGTCGTACATAATATTATAATACTACATAATCAATTCAAGATTAAATGGAATTAGAAAAAAAGATTTTATGAATAAATGTTTGTCATGGGAAAATAATGGGTTAATTTCGACAATATAACAGAGGTACGTAATGAATCATGGGGGAAATTAATGAAATTTGAAGGGATATCATATTACTTGTGAAAAATTATTAAAATATTATTAATTTTTAAAATAATATAACACAAATAGTAATTTAAATACAAAAGGAATTAAAAAAAGAATGTTCTTTAAAAAGAGGAATAATGAGGGGAAACCATAAACAAATTTATTATAGTAATAACATAGTTAAAGGTTTCATTTCAAGGTGATAAAAGATATATAACTATAATATTGTAAATTAGATAGTAAAGGAAAAATTTACATTTTAATTATAATATAATCTTTTATGATTTAATAGGCCAAATATAGAGATGGTGCTTGAATGAAAAAATAGAGAGAGGTTCATTAACTTGAGAGGGTGATTCCAAATGTTTCGAATGAACTTCTTGAGGGAATTGGGAAACATTGGGAGGGTTTTAGAGGGGAAATTTCATATTTCATTAACTATCCAATGATTTTTTGTGAAAATTATTTGTAATTTGAATGGGTTTATTTATTTAAAGCAATGAGAGTTTTTTTTGAATTTCCAAACATAGGTATTGGACATTATAATAATACAATCAGAAAAACAATACATACCATGGTATTTTAGCATGGTTTATACCATAGTGAATTTATTTTTATTATATTATATGTCCATGAATCGATCATATTAAAATAATACCCTTGGGGTTGTGGATGTAATTCATGTTAATAATGATTTGATTTTGAAATGATAAAATAAAAAATAGGTTATGGTTTATTCATAAAGTTTTCATAAAATCTATCAAATAAAATTAAAAAAGAAAATATTTTAATGGTAAAATATATATTTGGTTGTGTATACAATTATGGATCTTATTAAATTTATTTTCGGTAATTATGTTGTTATAATACATACCATGTATTATTTTTGTATTTATTTTTTACCCAAAAATTCATTTATCTAAGAAAATTATGAAAAAATCCATGTTACATAATTTTAAAATTCTAATTCAAAATTTTTTATTTAATTTATCAATTTAATCCTATAAAAATTATAAACTATAATTATAAATTTAAATATCTATTTATTGAAAAATATTTATTTTTTTGAGAATAATAATTTTTCACCCATTATAACATAGAAATTAAATTAGAGGGTATATATAGGATTAAATAAATTATTAAATATATATAAACATCCTATATAATATATATGTATTTATAAATTCATAGAAAAATATGATCTCAATTTTAATCAAAAAAGTGTTATTCTAAAAAAAGTAATTTCTTCAAAATTTAATTTTTGTGTTTTACTAAGAAAATATAACTATTAATTTATGAATATTTTATAAAATTTATAGGATAAAATTAATTTAATATTGAAGAAAACATTAAAAATTAAATTATGAAGATATATTTGTACTTTTTTTGAAATTATTTATTTTATAGTGAATGGTGAAAATTATCAATTTTTCTAATACTTTAATTTATTATCAATAAATAATTTTATTTAAAAGACTCACTATTTTATTGGATTTGTTTTGAAATTAATTATGACCCGTTTTATTTATAATGATCATATGAATTATATTTGAATTTTCATTTTTATGGATTTTTATGAAAGTTCATTTTTATGCTTTAAAACACAATTTCATGAAAATTGTTTTTGTGTGCATAAAGTGTATCCCTATTAAATATTTAAACTAATTACTAATACATATTGAAATATATAAAATTTTTAGATTATATTATTATCTATAATAATTGTAATTCATATAATTATAATTATTATTCAATGACTTATTTTAAAATATACCGTCATTAGAAATTGATTTTTTCAAAAGAACCTCATTTCATTGTAATTTTTTATATTAATTTTAAATTAAATTAATACAATTTATAGAATTATATTTGATAAAAGAGATTTAATATTTCCAATAAGAGTAAATAATTTTTTATAAAAAGTCCAATTTTTAGTCATTATAAATTGAAACTCTAAAAAATATTTATTTCCATGATAATGGTAAATTATAAAATTAAGGCTAAAAATAATTTGATAAGGATTACAAATTGATCCTAATAAAAATATTTGACCAATTTGAAGGGTGAAGTTTATCCATGAGCATTAAATTCTCAATTATATGGGAACATTGTGATATCTTATACCTTCATTGAACTATGTGTTCCCTGAGCTCGGTCGGCCACACGGCTTCAAGTGCATCTCCTTGAATTCCAGAAGCTATCAACTAAAAAGGAGGTCCTATGTTATGTCTATTGGAAGAATATTTTTTAATTACTAGACTATATAATAGTGGAATAAGTAAAATTGTGGTTAAATTGTGGATATAGTAATGTAATCAGAATACACATCAGAAATAGGGATAATAATACCAATAACATAATCAAGTGGAAAAACTAATGATGATATATGTTATTTCACTAGAAAAATTGAAAAATGGATATAATAAACTTGGAATAACATGTACAAAAAAGAAATAATGTGAATCAAATTAACCACAAGCATCTCGTGCTCCTTCTCGGTAATATTCTATGATGATCCATCCAAAACTGTATGCAATGAACTGTCCAAAGTATGTCGATTCCCTTTATCATCACCTTCTAACAAATGGTCTTCTTTGGTACCAAAGGTGAATTGATAGGGTGTTATATAAATCTCAGTAGGCCACCAATAAGATGTATATAAAATTTAGTATGTGTAATATTAATATAAAATGTGTGAAAGTATGCACATATAAATTAATGCATTACAGTAATGTAAATACCAGAGTACCTCATTCATCCCGTTCCTAGAGTCTAAACATGTATCAATTTCGTTAATTAATTATCTATGCATTATATATATTCTTTGTGTGAATAATAATTCAAGATCCAATATTTAATAAGGTTACCTATAATAATATTTAATAATTAGGATCCAAGGTTATTACCAAGGTATTATAGAACTCAAGGGTACCTAAATCATTTATAATTATAGTCTTGAAAGGGGAAGGGTTATTAACACAACACCACTTTCCCAGATCAGGAAAATTATTTCATTACATTGGCATATAAACAAGGTAGATTCATCCCTATGATCCAAATATCATTGTATATTTAGAAAACACTATACATTCATAAGTTCAACATTACAACATTAAATGAAATTCATCATATAAATTCTATTAGAAACATCCACAACTCATAGATTATACTATATAGTTATTCATAATATACTTATTTGCGTACTGGGTAAAATAAAACCTAATAAATGGGTGAGATTAGATGCCCAGTAATGGTAAAGAATAGAATAGAAGATATTCTAAACATAAACATTAGCCATGGTGAAAAACTAAAAACAGATTCCTTTAAAAATGAACTTCATTATTACATGAAAAGAGTAAGGGATGAATAATTATTTCTATAATAAAACCTAAAAATGAGTATTATACTAGTATAATAACTACATGGACTATCTATTACTAGTTTCCTAGTACCAGAATGCATAATTTCATAAAACATAAACATCTAGTCTAGGACACGTGCTGTTCCCATACATAAACAAGTAAAAAACTAAAAATAGATTGTCTTATGAGGCCTATTGATGAGTTGAGGGGCTATAGAGACCCATATCGATCACATACAAAGTCTAATTCATTTATCATATGAAATGGATGAACATAATAAACATATAAATTCACATTGAAACTATTATATGAAATGTAAATATATTTCCTGAATCATTAAACATAAACACTAATCATTTAGTTAAATATGGTGAATGGTATCAGGATTGAACATCCACAGTTAAAATAATGACAACCCCATAAAAAATATATTGTAGATGATATCATAAGAGGTAAACTGAATTGAATTAAAAAAATTATCAAATATTGTTGAAATATATGAAGCTAATTTAAAACAATTCCCTTAAAAAATTCTTAAAGAAATAATCGTTAAACGTTATAATTTTCCCCATATCACCATGAAGAATTAATTGAATAATCCTCTAGAATATCCAGATAATAAGTACACTCTTTAAATGATTATAATTACACTATTTAAATGATCACTAGGTGCATGTATGACTAATATCGTATATAAAGATTGAAATTGATAAATGGTGTTCTCCTTTATCCTTGGTTTATTAAATGGGTTTTAGCATTCAAATAAAGTGTTTCCCCTAGTCTGATTTCTAAACAAGGTTTTAAATGAGATTTGGTAACATATTTTTTCATGGGTTTTGCAAAGAATGGTTTAAAATTTCATCATTACAGCATGGTCATATGGTAGTAAAACTTGTTTTAGGGTGAGATTGAAAAAGGCATTGTCCCATTTGCCTTTGTAAAAGTAAATGTTGTGTTTATGTGATATTTTGGTAATGTTTTCTGACATGTTGAGTGTAAGGCCCATTTGTAACTTCGAATTTGATGATTATTTTGCTGTAAATCTCTAGAAAGGATTGTGCTTTGAAAAATGGGTGTCCTTGGTTGGAAACTCAAATTGTTTAATGAAATGTGTTAAATTTCTAAATGACATGATGAATCATTTTACACCTTGTTGATGTGATATAATAACACACTCATATATATATATAGGTAACCCCTATCTAGGATCTCCCATTATTATTTATCTCAAAAGGGATGTTTGTGATTACGGTAGGAATGTGTGGTGGAGGTAGGTATGGTGGGTCACGCGTGCAAGGGACTCCTAGTTTCATAGTACTACTTCGATCATGGTTCCTGGAAATCAACTAGATGATTGAGTGATAGTTTATTACATTCCCCTATTAGATGTGTTAGTAACCCTTTGAATTGTAGACAGGCTAAGAGGGATGTGCCACTAGTGAGGCCAGGTTAGGAAACATAGTTGGCTATTATCTTAGGGGCCTCACCATATACCAGTAGATGGTTATGAATAGAGTACATCCATGGGTCTGCTAGGGATGTTATGGATATTTGATTTATATTATCTATGATTGTTTGTTACTTTCATTATTTTTATATTGGTATTTTATTGCACTTACTTTTTTTTACCCTGACTATTTATTTCAGAATAGCCCAAGTATCTTTTGGTAACAATTTTATTAATAAAATTGTATATTTTTTTCAAAATGGAAGGTGGGGTGTTACGATTTTCAAAAAGAGAAATCTATTGGTTTTTTAGATTATTTAAAACTCATTTTTATTAATGTATTCCAAACTACTATTAATGAATTGTTTTTGGAAAAGAAAAAATTTGGATTTTGTGGTAATTTCCTACTAAGTATTTCAGTTCTCACCCATACATTATCATTTTAGTTTCTAGTTCCATTAGTACTAGATCTCTCTTAGTGTGAACATGGATTTATGTTGAGTAGAATCCTAAAAGGTACATTGAGGTATGATTAGTTTATCATATTTCCACTGTTAGTGGTTATATGTTTGGATCAATTTTTTATTTATTTTATTTAATTTTTTTTAGCCCAAATTATTCCTACTTGTTAGTCATGATGTCGGGCCCATGTTTCCCACCCATGGGGATTGGGAATTACTTTCGGGCCTTTCTGAGGATCAGATGTGGTGATCAGTTTTTGATCGACCTACATTGTTTCATGAAAAAATAATGTTAGAGCAGTCCCATGAAATATTGGTTTTCTTATAGATGGAGATTAGGAATGTCTGGGTATAGACGGTATGTCAGTGGTCAGTGAATCATCACCACAGATCGTGACGATGACTTACATTCTAGGGTTTTTCTATTTTTTGAGTATTTTGAATTTGTTCTTGATTGAGGTTAGATAATAGAAGTTAATTAGTCTCATTTTTTGACTCCACACGGACTAGTGACCCATTTGGAGACTAGGTTTTTAGTTTAAGGTCCTATTAGTGTTATATCATACATGATGTGTGTCCCAATACCATATCAACAGGTTATGTGTAAGAACTAGTTCATTATTCTGAATTAGTTTATTGTATGTGGTTCCCCATCTTTGTTTTGGGGGTGTAAGTCTGTGTTAAGAATTAAAACAGATTTTGGAAAAGCGAATAGTTTAGTAGAGAATTTTATTTCTTGATGTAGTTTTAAACGGGTAATGTTGATTTTAAAAATTCAATGTGTCTTTTATTTGACGATGTGGATTGTGCATTACCCATGGTGTTACTTATGGTTGTTTTCATGTGTGTGGTAATGTGAAAAATGTGCATGTTGCAATTCTAGGATAGAAATGTTTGGACACAACTTAATGAAAGGGTAATTTTTTTGAAAAAAATTATTCAAATATGTGTGTGGGTATTTGGGAATCCACCCTTGAAGAAGTCCGCATTGAAAATTAAAAGAAATGGTAGTTTTTGAAAAAGTGATATTTTCTTATGTTTGATTATGTTTGGATTATAATCATATTATACAAGGATTTGGTTGTTGATTTTGGTTGTGTTTAATCTTATTCGGGATTTTGAGGTAGTTTTCTCGACTTAGGGTGTTTATTTTGATGGAGTTTTGGATTGTTGCTATTTTTATTGTAATATTTCTTTTTTTTTTCTGAATATGCATCCCAAAAATGCTCCCAAAATTTGTTAATGGATGGTGAATTAATGGACTATTAGAGGTTTATGTGTCATCATAGTTTTATTTGGGATGATGTTGTATGTTTTGATGTCCAACTTCATCCAATGGAACATACATGAGGATGTAATGGAGAAATGGTGTATAAGACCATTTGTATTTAACAAGTTATGTGTTTGGTGATGTCTTGTGTCATCAACATCTAGGATTTGTAATCCGGTGAAAAATTGCATGGAAAATACATTGTGTCACATTGTTTGTGAGTGTTCCCCTTTTGATCAACATGGTGTTTGAGAGGAACATGTTGCTGAAGAATCCCTTTTGTCAGCGTCAACATCTAGTTTGTTGATCAAATTTTTGATGTGGCATAGGTATGACCAGTTTGGGATTTCCATTCCTTCTTATATCATCCCTCCAAAGCCTTTCTATCATTGCAGCCATTCGTTTCACCTGGGAACAATCATTAAGAATCATCATTCATGGAAAGAGTTCTGATCGGGTGATGTTATTGTCTAACTGTGGGGCATAATATGCTTCATCTACCAGAGCCCCAACCTCAGGTCTCGAGGTGAATCTCATGTAACATCATAAATTTTTGGGGGTGAGAAGCTTTGGTCTGGTTTTTCAGTTCAATATTAGGATTGAAACTTTTAAATACCTTTCATTTTTGTTTTTATGGTTTTAAATTTTTACCGTCATTCTATGTTCCCCATTTCATTGTAAAAGTTTGATGTAATATTTCATTGTAATCGAACCACTTGTACCTATTTAAATTTACCAACATTTAATTGTGCATCCTCATGAGTTATTATGTTGTACTAATTTGTAGATATTTATGTTTTTGGAATTTTTGGATAATGTACCGGTATTTTGTTTGGTTTGAGTCTCATATTTGGTGTTACCCCTGGTGGTGGGGGTTTTAGGATATTGTAGAAGTTTTCTAGTATCGATAACACTTTTTTTTAGTTCGTGATTAGAAAAATTTGTCTCATTTTGGTTGTGAGTTCACTAGTTCCCAGGTGCGTGATGGTGTTTTTTGGAATGTGTGTGGAGTTTGAGTTAGTTCTCGAGGTCCATGTTTGTCAGGGTTCTTTCATAATAGGTTTAATGTTTGTGTCCATATGTTGTTGTTTAGGTTTTCATGTTATTATATTATATGAGTTTTGTGGGGGGTAGAACCACCCCCCTCATGTTATCCCCTTGTTTTGGGTTGTTATTTAATCTAGATCAGTCATGTGTTTCTTGGGGAATAAATAGTATAGACTTAATTCCCTGCTTGAATCCATTATGATTGGAGCATTGATTCAATTTTTGACTAACTTTTGGCTAGGTGTCTTTCTAGGGTTATAATGTTTTTGTGGTTGAGAGAATTGTTAGGCCCCTACCATTAAAATTGGGTTGTATTATTATTTATTAAGTTTTGAAATTAACTATGTGGTATTAAATGAGTGCTAGTTTAAAATTTTTTCTGTTTAAAATTATGGTTGTTTTTCGGACTGCTGCACGGGCACCGCACGGTTGGAGGTAACTATGTGGTCAGCAAATGTGCTCATGTGGATCCCTATTTTTTAAAATAAATAAATATTTATGAAAATGAAAATAACTATGTGTATGAAACATAATAGTAATAATATTATTGTAATAAATAATAATATTATTTTTATTAACATATTACTAGTAATTTATTATAAAATACTTATTGATACAGTTTATAATATTTCTTTGTATAAATTATTATTAATGTCATTATTTAAAAAATTCAGTTTTTAATACTAGTGTCATTACAAAAAATAATGATATTATTATCATTATATTATTATCAATTTTATCCATTGAATTAAATTATTACTATTAAAATTATTTTTAGAATTAAAAAGTTATTATTATTATTATTATAATAAAAATAATATAAGGGAAACCATCGGGGGAGTCCCCCATTCCCCTCTATGTGTGTAGTACTTATCCACCCCATGGTGTTCTCCAGTATGGTGGCCCCATGTTTGCACTCCCTTATGCACAGAGGATTCCATACTTCCTTTCTCCCTTGTGCGCACACAACCCCCTAGACCTTATCCCCTCTCTCTCGCTCTAGACAAATCCTTATCCACCCACCCTTCACCCTTCCCAGCACTCCTCTCAGAAACCAACACCCATACCAGTTTGCCTCTGACGAATTGGTATTTGGGGGATATTCTTCCTTCTGTTCAATCATCATTGTGCCTTCACTTGATTAAGGTATGTGATTTAAACTTTTACCATTCCAAAGCATTCTATGAAAAATCACGTGTTTCAAATTTTATTTGATATGTTATTTGATTCCCTATAATACCTGTGGCATTATAAAAATGGTGATTTTATGTCGATTAAATTTATTTATAATATTTTTCAAAGATTATTTGTTTTAAATTTATTATTTAAGGCACCATGGGTGGTTACATTATATGACATTGATCTTTTAACAATAATTCGGTGTTTTGGACAAATGTTTGTCCTTAATTTTAATGGTAATAGTAGTTGCTTGTTTTTGAATTTTTTTTTGTATGTATTTGATGGGGACATTGAAAAAAAATTCTCAATATTCCCTTGTGATTTTGGTGTGCCATTAGATGTTGGAACTTCCATGGTTACACTAGGACCACCAATTTATGTACTCTAAAATAAATATGGATCTTGATAAATAGTGTAATCATTAAACCTCCATATCATAAATGGTTTTTTGCTTTGAAATAATTTTGTTCCCCTTTTTTGTTTTCTAAATAACATTTTAAATTAAACAATATATATTATTGAATCAAGTGTTCTAGATAGCGTGGTTATAAATATGTTTATTAAGGCTTTTTCATTTGGCATTGAAATGTGTTTTGGTGTAAGTAAGATAAATGTAGAGGTTATTTTGGCTTTGTAAATGTAAAAGTGGTGTTTGTATGAAATTTTGAAAAAAAAATTGGACACTTCAAGTTGTAGGCCCATTTGGAACATCCAATTTAAAGACGGGTTTTAGGATAATCTTTATAAAGAACTGCGCTTTGGAATATGAGTGTTCCCGGATAGAAACTCTAAATGTTTAATGAAATGATATAAATTTCAAAATAACTGGATGGCCCGGTTGGAACATAATATATGTGATATAAGAAAACATATATATATATATAGGGAATCCCTATTTAGGGTCTCCATTTGTGGGTTATCGCATGTGGGATGTCAGTTTTTGGGGTATGCAAGGGAGGTGGTGATAGGTAAGGTGATACATGTGTCCGAGGGTCTCCTTCATAAATAGTATTACTACAATCATGGGTTCCTAAGATTCTTTTTGTTGATTGAATGATGGTTTCATACTAGAAATGATTAGATGGTCTAGTACACTATAGTTTGATACATTCTAAGAGGGATGTGCCACCAGTGAGGCTAACATTGTGCAGCTAGTTGGTTAATGACGTAAGGGATTCACTATACATCGACTTGTGGTTTCGAACTGGGTACATCAATGGGTCTTCTAAGGATGTTTTGGATCCCCATGGTTAGTATATTTGTTTCATGGTTACATTATTTATTTTACTATTTGTATTTTACTACACATATTTCTTTCTGCCGTCCTTGTCTGTTTAATTTCAGCACAACCCTATTATATTTTGGGTTAATTTATATTACTAAAATAGTATCTTGTTTTCAAAATGTAAGGAGGTGTGAGTCGGGTTAAATATGTAAAATCTTTTTTTTTGTTTTTATGATTGATTGAAACTAGTGTTAATGTGATGTTTTTATAATGGAAAACACTTGGATTGTATGGTAACTTCCTACTATGTATTTATATTCTCACCACTACTTTATCATTTCAATTTCATATTTCGTTAGTGCTGGATTTCTCTCGAAGTGAACATGGATTCGAATTAGGTGGTGACTTAAAGGTAACAAGGGTGTATGTAAATTTTACCTTCTAACTATTAGGGGTTAACTTTGTTGTCTAGTTTTTATTTATTTTTTTTCGTTTATTGGCCAAATTGTTCCCACTTCTCAGTCCTGATGCATGAGACTTTTTTCCAGCCTGTGGGGATCAGGGACACCCTTCATCCCTTTCTACAGACCTGCTTTGGTGATAGGTTTAGGGATTACCCGAGCTTATTTTTGACAATTGAAATCCATATTGATAAGTTATAACATTTAATTTGGTCATTCTGGAGTGTTCATTTTCATGGTTTTCATAATCGGTACGTTTATTTACAATTACTAGAGATCGTGTGGAATGGATATAATTCTCCTAAATTTATTTTATATAATACCAATGGAAATCATGAAGATTAAATGTTAATATAGTTTATAAGTACATATGTTATGTGGATGACTTATTAGAGAAACCACTAATGAAAGTCATTTAGATTATTTTGGCGGTATTTTGATTATAACGAACTACATTTTCCATATAAATTAATATTATGTTTATATATATAATAGAATAATTTTATAAAATAATTTATAGTACATATATAATAGTTTTTTATACATAAATTTTTTTCTATGATAACTCTTGAAGAAGAAATTGCACTACGAATCTTCATCATCCACAAATGTTGTAAATCAGTACGTCTCACATGATGATTTACTTTTTTAAAATAAAATTGAGAGAGAGTAAAGATATTGATGATGATTTTTTCATAAACATGTTATAATTATATTATATATATCATACTGGAATAATAATTATCATTTTTATAGAGTGTGTTAGGAGATGATAATAAATTAATTGACCATGAAATGGAATTTAAGGAAAAAGAATGTGAATTTTAACTCTTCAATACACCTCCTTCAAAAAAATCTTTAAGGGATGGGGTTTTGATATATGGGTAGTACAATGATCACATGGATAGGGGTAGGGACTAGGGAAGACATATTGGGAAGATCTTTGAGGAGAATCATGTTATAGTGGATGGAAGAGAAGAAGGTGGGAGAGAACTTTTTATAGTGAATGAGAGGGTGATTTTTTAATATCTTATTCAATATATTATTATTCTTATCAAGACAAGTAATAGGTTTGATTCATTTGACTGAAAATAGTAATAAGTTAATGTGATCTCCTATGACTAACTAAATCATCTATTTAGCATTAATCCTTAATTATAAAATTTTACTATTCACAAATAATTAGTATTATAGATAATTCCCCAAAATTCAACTCAATCATTTTCTAACATATAAAATTACAATATGTAAATCAATTTATAAATATAGTTTTCTATTTCTATGAAATCTCATTTTTAATAAAAATCCTAATTTACTAAAAAAATATTGTTTTAAAAGGGAACCTGATTTTATAATACCGTGAAAATTAACTAAATTCTTATTCAATTATTCCAAAATCATAGTAAAACAAAAATTTATTTTGATATTCATTTTATGAAATTTAATTTATTTTTTAATAAATTTTATTAATCTAAATGTTTAAATAAATATTTATTACTCTCTAAAATACCAACACTTAATTATTAATTTTTTTAAATATTCACTCTAATTAATAATTTACTTAAATTTTATTTATACATGCATGTGAGAGGTTATTATTCTTAAGGGTAATATTAATATTCATAAGGTTAACATTAAAATTCATATGGGTATAATACTATTAATAATGCTCAAGTTATTATTAACCAAAAAATTATGTTTGTCCTATCGGGCTCTAAATATAATATTGAACTCAATCAGGTATATAAAATTTTCAAAATTCAAATAATTAAAGCTACAAAATTATTTCTATTTTCTCTCTTATAACCAAGTGTTGTATCATAGGGTATAAGCGTTTCATGAATATAATATTAATTATTTTTGTAAATCCTTGGTGTGTTACAGTAAGAGTGTAACACATGGAGCATAGTGCAAGACATTCCACAATGAGAAACCCTTCCTAGTCTAAGGAGTTTATCCAAGGTAATACAAATATAAGAAATGACTAAGCCCATTGGGCATTAACCATGGAACCAACATTCAATGCTGGATCCATGGTGTGTATTTGAGTTATCCTGTAGTACTACATGAGGGATCCTATGGTTTCATATCAGGCATCCAATGTAAGAAAAGGATAAGGTTTAATGTGGGTATCAACCAAAATAAATCATATAATTGAATACAGAATGGGGTTCTCATTTGTTCAAAGGATTCTGTTGGGAATCCAATGTGATCTCGAGTCAAGCCACTCCTATTTTGATAATGAAGTCATATATTTTTTAATATTCATTCCATTATCATTCTTTAGTGTGACAATGCTAATTGGACATGAAACCATTTAATCATGTCCTAATTAATCAATATTTTTAGTTGGTTCAATCCTTTCCATTCATTAGTGTTAGAAGACCATGTACTGTGAAACCATCAGCTAATTCATTTTAGAATATTCAATAATTAATTCCATTTTTATTAATCCTATCCTTTCACTAGGTTGGCAAGGCCATGTAGAATGAAACTGTTCATTTAATCTATTTATGTCATTTTTAAAAATCATGGTTCACTCCTCTTCCTTGCATTACGGAGGTAAGGGGTGATACAAATATGCAAACAATTTTTCATTTATATTTAAGGACAAGTCATATAGTTAGTATATAGTGAAATTTAAAATTAACATTTATTTATCTATTTGATGAACATACCTTATTTTGTTCGTGTGGTGACTATACATGGTACTTTACATTATACAATTCCTAATTAAATTAAAACCATTTAATATAGTAAATCTTATTTTTGGAAAGGAAAAACCAAGGAACACCCAAATGATGGATCAAATGTGTCAAAACACTATAAACTCTAACTTGGAAAAACATCCTACAAGTGATGGATGATGTTGTGTTCATGCCTTCCCATGATTAATTACATATTTATCATTAGAAATATGACACGGTTCTAATGAAAATATGCAAAGACTATTAATTTAACAAGGGATGCATAAATAAATCAACATGAGAACATGTTAATTTAGAAAACGAATAAACACGATGGATGAATTATATAACACCTACCTTTGGATTGTACAAATATCCTTGTCCAATGTCAAACACAATTTTGGCAAGGATTGGAGTAGAACTGAATACCATATAAATAGGGACATTAAATAATAATCCTAAAAAACATAATTTAGAGAAAATTGCATGAAGATAAACTAATTGGTAGTCAATATTTTAACGTCATAAATACATCCCAGTTGACATTGATCAAATCAGAGTCATTATAGAAGATATCTCTCAATTTATAGTTTAGATGAGTTTTAGGATTCAATATTGAGGAAAAGGGTGTTATGTCTGCTAATAATAATATTACAGATGATGGTTATTTTAAAGACATTATTAATATAAAAAATTTAAAATCGACAAATAAACTAGCCTTTGCATGGTTTGGCCACATAGTTTTCTTAATTTTTCTTCAATAATACTTGGTAATTTGAGGGAAGGGGAACTCCCATTGTTAGGATGCACAATATGAAAAAAATATGTTCCAACCATTTTAAATGGCACTACTTGAAAATAGGACCATCTGCATGGTTATGTCACACTATATGTAATCTCTACATGGATTAATCTAACAATGTAACAAAATAATTTCTCCCAGAAGATTGTTTTAGGGGATGAAAAATCCCATAAATCCCTATGTAACTTCTCTAACATATTATGAATCCATATGAGGTCTATATTAATGATATTTACCTAAATTTAAAGGATTCATACAGTCAGAAAAAATATGTTCATACAACCTTCCTTCCATAAAAGAACATGACCCCGAGTTCACCTTCGAAGTTAGGAAAACAATGTCTGAGAACAGTTATGGCCACTGGGCATGTACATTGACCTCCAAGTCCCTTGTATTATCCTGCACAGGGTCAATATTAGATATCACTCATTCTAGAGGGACAAATCGGCTTCGAATAGATATCATTTTATAGTCAACGATGCATATAGGATACTCTTCAAAAGTATCACCAACATCTAACTCAGCTTATTTGGGATGAAAAGTATGAGATGGGGTCAAATTATATTGGTGAAGTTGTGAAACCCAAAATAATTTTTTCATGTAATGGTACATTTTAGTTAGTTTAAGACAAAATTATAGAGTCCTAACTCTCTCCAATATATCAATAGAAATTAAATTACGAGTAGAAAACATTCGTTGCCTCTGTGTTTATCTATTCCCTAGACCGAGAGATACCAATTGGGAAACCCTATTATCAAACTAAAAATATTGAATCCAAAAATAGTTTTCGATATCCTATTTATATCTATACAGAGTAGTAGTCATATGCTTTTAGATAATCTGATCATTCTCTAATGTCTCTAGAAGGATATGCGGTCAGCGTATGGATTCCTCAAGCCCACACATGGGTGTATGGAATAAGCTATCACAGAAGGAATTTAAATGGTCCATCTTAATCATCTCCTGGAATATATTAATGCAGGTGAAAAAAATTATTGGTGTATTCTATTCCAATGAACATTCATAATCAATGACGAATGGGTGGAGCATGTCTTATAAAACTGATATTTTCCATTCTGATTATATGTCTGTCTGAAGGTGAACGGTTTTGATCAAAAGAACTTATGTTCCCGTAGATTTATAAAAACAATACAAGGACCATGATGTAAAATGAGGGTCCCTAAATAAAATGATCGTATGGGGTACACCATGTATTTTTATGATATAATGAACATTCCATCTTTTCAGCTCATGCATTGAAAAATTCTCCTGACTTGGAATGACTAAGATACTTTCATTGGTCTGTAAATGAAAACCCATAAAGGGTCACGACCTTTAGGTGACATCAGTAAACTAAATACAATGTCAAATGAAAAATATGCCCCTTTTCATTCCAGGGATAATAGTTACTGTAACATTCCTATAGGTATATAGTGTTCCAACTTCACCCACCGGCATGTGGAGCACCTAGTGATAAATCATATTAACTAATATTACATAAATTTCCACCAATACTGGTGTCACATTTCTCAATACATCTTGGAGATAACTGTATGAATGGTCCATTTAGAGTCATGGTACTTGCGCATCAAGTCCAACATAAAATTTTTAGGTGACCATATATTTCAATGAATATTAATGATGTCATCCATGTCTATAGAATAATCCATATGTGGGTTATCTCATGAAATGCATCAATAGAGAACCAAGATCTCAAGATCATGGAATATCATACTCTTCACCTTCTAAAGGAGGTAAAAGGTAACTATAAATGTTTATAGGTATGTATACTCTTGAAAATAACGAAAATCAATATGTAGCTAAGAAAATATGACCCTTATATTCTATTCATCACTGGCTTCCCATATGGCATGTCCTGATTTTGTCTGCCTATGTGCATCAATAACGACATTTCCATTTCCATGAATATTGGAAAAATCAAAATCCAAAATCCTTAGATATTTAATTCATAATCGCAATTTGAGATCCAGGTCACTATGCGAAAAGATATATTTGATGCACTTATAGTCTATGTAAACCAAAAAGTGATCACCCAATAGACAATGTCTCCATTGACGTAAGGCGTCGAAATCTGCTTCTTGCATGAGGTCTTGCACTGCGTAATTTCACTTATAAGGCCTTAACTATTGAAATCCATATGAAATTACATTATCTTACAACGTATGCACTACACCTAGTCTAATTCCTGATGCAGCAAAAAATACCATATTTCATCCTCTAGGCTCAAGAAGAATTAGAATAAATGCCAAGAAGACCCTCCCATTAATATCCTGAAAGGATGTATCACACTCTACTAACCACAAGTACTCAAAACCTATCTTTTGAAATAATGTAAGAGGTGAATAAAGACATGAAATTTACTATATGAAATGTACATAATAAAATTCTATCCTCAAGAAACTTCATACATCAAACATGTTCTTCATCTACTCCTAGGAAACTACAACACTAACATTTTCTAGAACAACAAAGACTCATGTTTCTAAGATAATATGACCTAATAATTGAACATTTTTGATATAGAAGTTACACATTGCAATATTGACATAAATTTTATTCTCTCTTACTGTAATCAAAATTATATCACGATGCATTGCATAGTAGGAAAGTGTATGAGAATACACCAAGATATCACTCTAAAAGACCATGAAAATGGTATCTAGATTGGGATGGGAAAATTCTATTTATTATGTCCTTGAAAATAGTGGGTGTACTCGTATGACTAAAATATATTCCAATGTACCCATACTATCCATACTGGCTATGAGAATCTATACGGGGTATGTCTTATGGCCTTCTAGTAATTAATGATATTAAGATATTCAGTTGACGTTAAAGGATACCATAGCTTCTTCAATCTGGTCAAAGAAATCATCAATTCAAGGATGTGGATAGTGATTATAGACTGTATGATAGTTAAAAAATCTATGATCCACCTATTGACATATGGTTCCACATGCCTTCTCAGGGAAATGATTGAGTGAACCCAATGAAGATATATTGGGTCATATAAGACCTTTGGCCTCTAAAACCTCAAACTACTACTTGAGAATAGGATGTTGTATAGTTTCCATCATGTATATTGGAATGAAAACTAGATATTGACATATAATGAGATCAATTTTAAAATATACCTATATATTATGAGGTAATCTAGAAAACTCATCCAGAAATACATACATCAATCAACCATCTACTAGGGATAATTATCCCAATATAAACACTAATCCACCATAAAGAGAGAATCAATCTTGGAGGCCCCATTACCTAGACCATAATTCTATGGTCCCCCTCTACTAGCATATAAATCCCACACCCCCATTATATAGATAATTGGTACCATATAGTGTAGAAAAAAGTAAAATGAAGTTATTGTAGTGTACAAAAGAATGATATTGAACCATCTAATTTATCCCATGAATGAAATCCAATCCCACTATGTCGAGGAAAAAAGTTTCCATAAATAGGGTTATTTTCATCCTCAAGGGGGCAGTCCCTATATTAGCATACTCCCTCTGACCATACTCACAATGGTGTATCTAGTGTATTGACCCCATATTAATATTGATTCTCTAGAACAAGACATCCCATAATATATAAATATATAAATATTTAGAAGAACCTATATGAAATAAAGAAGATACCATTGTAAAGTCTTCTGGGATAGTTCCTCATATTGTAGATGGTCTTGCAACATGATCCTTGGGTATCCGTTGTAGTGCATGCAACTGGCCTCTTGCAAAAACTTGTGCAACATCTGGACTACCATCAGCAAAACTATCTACCAAAACTATTGGTCATCACGAGTGAAGATAAAATTCCCATGAATTTCTCCTCATCTTTTCCTACTTGTTCAATTATAACTCACCGCCTATCATAGAGAAAATGAACCCTCTCTTGAAGGTGGAGTTTGAAAGAGTCCATTTCAACTAAAATATGGTGGAATTGTCTTGATGAATCTCAAAAGATTCCCCATAGGATAGAAATCCCAATACACCATTGGGATTCTATCACACTGAGGGAATAGGTTCTCCTATCATCCAAATTGATGAAAAACCATATAATTATCAAAATGGGTACCCTTTATATCAATGACTTAATGAGAAACATAGAGGGAATGTTTCATATCACCAGAAGAACTACTAGAATTACATGGAATTAAACCTCCATGACCAATACCACTACTTTCCCTTAGGTTTCAAATAGTGATAAGATCCAGATTTACGATTTCATTAATATAAGGTGGGTGATAGAAATTTACCTACAGAAAGATGGTGTACATGAGACCATCCACAAAAAATCAATTATGAAAAATATCATCACCAACTAGAAGTGATGCAAAGAACTATAACTCAGTGAAATGAGCTAAATATTCCATAACTAACATAGAACCCTACTCGAGATCCATGAAAACTATGGGTCAATCATCTCTCAGAATCTAGGGAATTTATTAAGTATAGAAAACATTCCACAAATAAGCTGACACAATGCATTGAAGGCGATCGTCCAGAGTAACTGCATACCACCAATTCTTGGTTGACCCCCAAAGATAGAATGCATCCAGTTTGACCCTCTCCTCTGGAGGTTCCAACAGATGTTCAATAATATAAATGTTGACTTCTAGCCAAGACTCAGCATCCTGTGAACTGACGTCCCCTATGAAATTAGGAGTATTCTTCTACTAGAACATGAAATCTATATCATCCATCATAGGTGAATTCCATAGAGCACTATGAATGGACTGTATTAGATAGAGAAAGCTATAAAGAAATTGGTTGTGAGATACAAAATTAGGTACATCATGTTGTGCCCAATCGGCACTCTTAGAGTTAAGAATAACAGATCAGGGTCCACCATATATGGGGAATGATTATTGCTACCCTCTCGGCATGTGATACATGATCTTCATGGTGTCGTTGCTCTATAAAAACCTAGAACACACCAAATAACATGCATTAGTAACATAGATAAAAACACATACGGATGCTAAAGAATATAAAGGACTCACTACCCAAGGTATAAAACACATCTACTAACCTATATGACAAGGTAATGGTATGTTCACAAATATAAGGTTTATTTCATTTTACATTTAATTACCAAGTTCACTCATTTAACTTTCATAAACATTGCAGGGCCATATATATATGTGAAAAAATTTCTTTAATTTCATATTATTTCATTTATAATGGTTATGTATTTCCATCTCATAAGATACTATACAACATATAACTGAAAATTACAAAATATTTCGATATTATAATGGTTTGATTCGATAAATTAAACATCCTAGTCCATAAGGTCCCATACACCTCATTAATTGAGATAGGAAATTGCTACATCATATCCATAGTGTAACATAATAATAACATAAAAAAATAGCATTAATAAACATTCACATGAAAATAAATCAATGAAAGTAGTGAAATGAACCATATAGCCTAGAAATATGCATGACAATATTATTATACCTTCCTGTAGTGATGAATGAAAAAATCATCCTTGACCTCATATAATCAATCCAATGATGATATAAAAAACACAATTAGAGTAACAAAAATAACCTCATCACAACATGTGAATCACCAAATGTTGAAATAATATCAATTGTAATTGGAAAAAAGGGACAACAATTTTAATTCAAGCAACTCAGATTTTAACCTGATCATGGGTTTGCTAGGCATAGCTTGTATTGTAGATATGTTACATAGCTTTTGTAATCTCAAATTTATTGTCTTTAAATTGATAAAATGAAATTATTGGCTATGTATCAACTTTGTATCATACTGGACCCGGATTCCACTAAGGGAATCTTGAGCCTAGTGGGCCATATGCCCTCAATTGAATCACCTCGAATTCCAGCGGCTTTCGACAAGAAGTGCAGTCCATGGGTGTGATTTTGGGGAGACTATGACCTCAGTTATAGAGTGTGTAGTAGAAGAATAAATAAAATAGTGTGTAAATATAATAATTAGTAATGTAAATTGAAGACACATTTGAAATAAATATAATAATTACAATATATAAATCAATTGAAATGACTGATGATGATATATATCATGTCATTGAAAAACTGGGAAACAAGAATACATGATTGTAGGAATAACGTGTTTAAACAATTCAAGATTATGAATCAAAACTATCCCATGAATACTGATTTCCTGCTCGATATTATGCTATCAAGTTCCATCCTAAACCACTAGTAATCAATCGTATGAGCATGTGGCTTCCCATTATCAACACCTGCATACATATTTTATTCTCGAGTACGAAAGGTACTTTTGTAGGTTTGAGATAAATCATAGTAGGCCACTAAATATGGTGTAAATATCATCTAGATCATGTACTATATGCCTACATAGAGTCAATGCATGCATATATAAATTATCGTATTATAGTAACGTAAATACCAATGTACCTACATCAGCTTTTGACATGTGTATGGACATGTAAAAATTAAATTAATTAATTATGTCTATTTTATATATAATTAATTTGAGAGTAATAGTGATTGCCCCAATTTCTAATAAGGAAAACAATAATGATATTTACGAATGGTGTTCCATCATTATAAACATGGCATCATTGAACTAAAGGGTGACCAACATTGTAATAATTGTTGAATAGAGAGTGGTAATATTGTAATCTTGTAAGCATAGTCCAAGGAATTCCAAAATGATATGCCTACTGAGTCCAAGGTGTTCACGCAAGGATAAATGGTGTTAAACAATAACTTGTCTGGATGGGCATTAACCATGGAACCTTCTTCTCATTTATGGATCACAGGAGTGTATCCACAGAACCCTGTATTACTTCATGAGGGATCCTATTGTGTGTTACAAAGCATCCAAAGTAAGAGAAGGATCATGTTCTATGTTTGTATCAAACTAAGAATGTTGTATTTTTTTACTTTTAAATGCAGTCCTCGCATTCTCAAATCATTTCCTTTGGAATCCAAGGTGAGATCATTCCATGAGACTCCATTTTTATATAATAAATTTAAATAATTCATAATGTTACATATATTACCTTTTATTAGATTAACATGATTTTTGGGCATGTATCTATTTAATCATTTCATAATTAATCTATTAATTCATTCAGTTCAGGTCATTCCTGTAATTAATGTTACAAGGCCATGTTGAATGAAACAATCATTTAATTCATTTAATCATATTAAATTAATATGTCAATTTGGGTCATTCCATTCTATTCATTAGTTTGACAAGGGAATGTATCATGTAACAATTCATTTAAAACATTTATGACATTTTCAATAATGATGTTTCACATTAGTGCCTTCCATTAATGTGGTAAGGGGTTTTATTGACATGAAACTCATTACCCATTTATATTTAAGGACAAGAAATTTACAAAGTATACATGGAAATTTTCAATTAAAATTCATTTATCAAATTGATCTAACTAACTTAAGTGGGTAAATTGGGATGCATACATGGTTCTTTCTATTATTGAATTCACAATTTAAAATAAACCATTTTATATAAGAGTGATTACTATAATAAAGATCAAGCCAATGCACACCAGATAAATGGTTCAAATGTTTCAAATAACTATTAAAACTAATATGAGAAAACATAAAACATGGCATGGATAGAGTTGTGGGAATATACCACAATGAGTAATAGAATATTCATCCTAAGTAATAGATCATAGTTCAAATGACTATAATCAAGGAATATTGATTTGAAAAACAACACTTGATAAAATCTGTGCAACAACAAGGCAATTTATAAAATGAAAAAACACGAGAGACGAATTATAGACCACCTACATTAGGCATGTATGGCTCTCGTCTTCTAGTATAAGCCTTTATTTATTTCTCAATTTGATTATATCTGATTAAAAAATAAAAAAGGGAGAAATACACAAATCATTGAAATTTTAACTGAGAAGAATAAATAAGATAAATAAAAAAAGAGGAGTCAAGATCATACCAACACACATCCAATTTTTCCAACATCAAACATATTTGAATTTATTTGGATGATATCTCTTATATAGTATTTTTTATGAGATTTATTCTTCAATTGTTGGGAAAATGTTGTTTTGTCTACCGATAATAAGAGTAGTGAAGAGGAGTTGTATAATTTGATCATTAATGGGATAATGGAGAAATTCAAAAAAAAATTCCTTGTTCATGGTTTTTTCGCACTATTTTTCAGATAGTGTGCCATCCATGCACTGGAATCTATTGGAATTGACACTCATATAATTAGTTTGCGCAGTTAGGGAAACCGTGTGCTAAATCTACAAAATGAATCTTCCTGAATGGTATACCATTTGTACAGTTAAGTCTAACCATGTGGTCTATGTGCATAGTTTACTCTAATAATGAAACATTCTAATTTCTCCCAAAATATGGGTTCTAGGCTCCAAATGAAACCTAGAATATTTGGAGACCATCCCTAACTCAATAGACATCCATATTTGGTCTAAAATAAGTAATTAGATGGATATTTAAAGGATCCACACATAAAACAATACTAGTTTCTTACACATTTAGTGATAAATTTTATTGATTTTATACATTATAATAATTATGTAGAATATAAAAGAAAAAAACACCTTCCATGTTTTAATATATATAATATATTTTGAAGTAGATAATAATTACCTATATTATATTCTAAATGTTCTTTTGAAATATAAATTAATTTTATATTGTCTTAATTTAGTTCTATTTTTTGGTTGATATAATTACTTTAAGAGCTTATGCAATAATGATGAGGTAGTTATTAAATTAATAGAAAAATAGAATAAATGAATTTAAAAACATTATGAATAAAATATTTTTAATGAATTATTTTATTATGTGAATTTTTCTTATAAATATAACATGATAGTGATTTTTATTGGAATATATTACGATTCCATTACTCAAATGGTAATTTAAAAATAAATTTTATTAATAACATTAAAAGTAAAATTAATTTTATTTTATAATAAATAATATTTCATTAAATGTCTTAAAATACCATAAAATCATATCATTGTCCCAATGATTGGGATATGGTTGATAACCTTATCTATGCTCAACTTATGGGTTTTTTGTCCTTTTATATTAAATTTATTGACCCCTAAAGAGTAAAAACATTAATTCCCTGGTAATTTTCAAAAAGTGTAAAAATGGGTAAAAATATTTAAGAATAAAAATATCACCTAAATTTTTTTAAGTTTTATTAGAGGAGAGCAATTTGATTGAAGTCATATTTTCTTAGAATATTTGTAATTTGGTTCCATTTGAATATGGTAGTTAATTTATACTAATTTAATTATTCTTGATGTTCCCAGATTTACCCTCCTATCTTATAAAATGGAGAGAAATAATTTTATTTATAGAAGTTCCAAGTTAACCAATTAACATTTTTCCATCTAATGGTTTGAGTTAATATTTGAATCATTATGACTGAATTCCTTCAAAAATGTAGTAATAGAATTGTTAGAAATATTAAAAAATTTATACATGATTTTCACATGAAATTGTAATATTAAAAATCCATATTTTTTTATTTTTCCACATTTACAATAGAAGGGATACTTGAAAACATCCCAATTTTTTCACTCTCTTAGTATGAAGTATCATATCATTAATACACTTTATTTCATGATTTATTATATAATATAAAAATATGTACCACATATTATTTCATTAATCATAGCACCATTTGAATTTTAGGTACATTTAATATAATGTTGATACATGTATACAACAAAATTATTAAAAACATCAATAAAATGCTATAAAAACGCCATTTGTCATTTATGATAGCACAAAATATCCCAGGGACAAAATTATATATTGGGATTGTTATCATTACCATTAATTGAGATAAAAATCATTAAATGATGAATTTATTACTTTTTATTAAATAGGATATTTAATGGGTCATAAAAGGGATGAGAATCATAATCATGAACATTGAAGCATGATATACAATGATTATATAATGGAAACATGAGTATGTTGCAACAACATTTATCTTGGCATCGTAAGCATAAGGCACAAATAACTACTGAGATATGATAACATTGTGGATAAATCCCCACCATGTTTTAGGTTTTGTCCCTAATCCTATATATGATGTATCATGATAATAAAATTTTACCTAATGAAAGGGAGAATTATATAATTCATGGAATACCCGTTGTATTCATATTACGTACACACATATGTGCTCAACATAGATCATTCAACATTGTATCATTTTTCATCAAATTTTATTCCATGATTAAATAGTATGGAATATATACATGGATATAACTAATAAAATATGTATATATATATATTTAGGTGAATACACTTGAGTTGAAATAGTGATAGTACTCACAACTCAATGGATTGGAATGGAAAATCATATGATGATTTTTAGAGAATAATAGGGGTAAAAAATGAATTATTAGAGGGATTAATAAGAGTGAAAGGAATATTTATTCACTTTTAAATCATAATTTCATTAAAAATGCTGTATAAGCAATAATATAAAATAAAACATTTATTATTAAAAGGAATAAGAAAAAAACAGTTCTGGAATAAATGTTTTGCAAGGAAAAATGGCAAGATACTTTTGGTAGCATAATGATGGTACATAATAAATAATAAGAGAGATTAATGATATTAAAATTGGTAATAATCACATTTACATAGTAATTTTAGTATTAGGAATGTGTAAAATAATATCCCATCAATAGGAATTTGAATACAAATGGAATTACATTATGATGGTTCTTGGATAAAGAGGATAATGAGATGATCTCTCACTAAATATTAGCACAATAATATCATAGATAAAGGTTATAATGTGAAGGGATAAATAATATATCATTGAAAAAATAGAAATTAGATAGTGAAGTTACATTAATTATGTAAATAGAACATAACAAATTAATATTCAAAATTTAAAAATACAGACAATGTGATTGATTGGAAAAAGGATAGAGGGGTCTAATACCTAGAGATTGTGATTAAAAATTATTTATAAGAGCTTCTTGATTGATTTTGGACCTCATGGGAGTGATATATAGGAAAAATAGAAAAATTTATTCACAATAAATGGTTTTAAGTGAATATTAATGGGTTTTTAGTGGTTTTATATAGTAAAACATAGGGGTATTATTATTTTCGAAACATATATTTTGGAGTCTAAAAAATAATGTTATAAAAAATATCCATTCTACCATATAAAATTTGATTTCAATATTATATATGGTAATGAAGAAATAAAATTAATATAATACCCTTAGTGGTGTGGAAGTGGGTTACGTTTGAAAGAGTTGATTTTAAAAACATAAAATTAAATATAGGTTTTTGAGGATTCATTAAAGGTTTATCAAATTTATCATATAACATAAATATTTTATATTTAAGAGGAAATTTACATTTGGATGTGGATTCATTTTATGGAACATATTACATTGCTTAGGGGTCATTATGATTTCATAATACACACTATATACTGATATAATATTTAGTTTCTACATTAAAATTAAACTATCTAAAAATTATGAACAATTCACTGTTGGATAATTTTTTTATACTAAAATTAATATTTATTTTATCATAATAATTCTATATATATTATAAATATCACTCATAAATTAAAATCCCCATTCCTAGAATGTTACTTGTATTTTTTACGTTAACATTTTCCATTCCATATAAAAATTTCATAAAATTAAATTATTTTATAATATTAAAATATAATATTTTTTAAATATAATTTATATAAAAATCCTTAATTAATAAAATGATAAATATTATTTAAAAATTCATATTACATAAAAATATATTTCATGTTTTGTCGAATTATTGCCTAATTTTTTTCAAACTCATTACATAATCATTTATGAATTTCAAAAAATAAGTAATAAATATAAATAAAATTAATTTAAAATAAAATATACATATTAATAATGATAAATTTACCTTTTCTTCCTTGTAGAATTATTTTTTCACCATCAACTAACATAATTTACTTTTATTTTGATTATTAAAATTAAAAATATTATTATTCATGTAGTCCAAAACTTTTGTTAACCTTTTTACTAAACATTATTTATTATTATTCTCTAGATACAATTTATTTTATCAAATTAAATTCAACTAATATTAGATTTTATCTTAAAATAATACATTCAATTAGGATAAAAAGTTGTTTTCTAAAAAATACATTTTTCATCAAATAGATCATTATAAATTAACTCTATAACTAGTAATACTCATTATATGAAATTAGAAACATAAATAGAGATATACAATATTTAAAATTCAATTAAATATTTCCCCATAAGGGATGATATTTATATAAATAAAATTGATAGAAATTATAAAATTTATAATAGTTTCAAAAAAAATGTGTCAATAAACTATAATATAAACATATTAGAAAATATGGTATAAAATTGTTTTAAATATATTTATTTGTATTAAATATAACTAATGTATTCTTATGGTACATATAAATTAAATGAAAATAATAAATATATTTTTTAAAAACATAATTTACGAAAAGATATTATATTTTTACAAAAATGCTACTTTTAACTATTCACTAAAAAATCAAAAATCTTCAAAAAATATGAAAATATCACCCTGAGTTATTTTTTATATTAAAAAATAATTTTTCTTCTCATTTTTGAAAATATATTTTATAAATAATCAATAAAATAAGTATAATATTTGGTCAAAAATAAAATTAAAAATTATTTTTAAATAAAATGAATTTTGAAGAATTAAAAGACATTACAAATAATTGAATAATTAATTACAAAGAATTAATCAATACATTTAAGTTTTGTAAGAAATTAATATATATTTCAGAATTTTTTAATCTTATTATTAAACAAAAATTTAACAACTAAATTAAAATTGTCATATTTAAATAATCAGGGTTTGTGTGGGTTTGGTGTTACATTTCACATACAATATCGAGCATAGTTTTATATTTTAAAAAAACTAAGTGCTACAATAAACATCATCAATTTCACTAATTGCATCATGTGTACTCATATGATTATCTTCTTTCATTGATGTAATTTATTTCTCTTGATAATTAATAAATTTATACTAGTCACATATTAAATTATTTAACCAAATAATCACATTTATAAAATGAATATTTTGAGACTTTGGTTTCTCTCCATTGTCATGTGAGCAAAACTAGTTTTTTGAAATTTTTTTATTTAGTATCTAACTTTTTTCTTATAAAATTAAGAAATGGGAAGTGTGTAATAAATATATTAGAATATTTTTAATAGTGAAAAATATTAATAACATATTTTTATAAAATCTACTTTGATATAATCAATGTCATATAATTAAATTCTTTCAATTCTATTAAAGAATATAATAATGTTATATGTCATCTAGTAAAAAAATTTAAATTTTACTAATTTAAAATTCATATTATATTTATTTAATTGAAATGTGATCTCATTATTTCACTCATATTGATGACCATTGATGAAATATTATTGTCTAATCCATTTTAAATCATTCCTTATTTTTTTTAATAAATATCAAATTTAACAATCATTAATGCATCACTATAAAAAAAGAAATTATTTTATAATGAGAATTGAATTTTGATAAAGGAAAAAGTATTGTCCAAACCCCAGTTACCCAGAGTTGCTTCATTATTTTAATAAATTGGCATGATCACAAATAAATCATGTCTCTAAAGACAGATCAATTTAGTATTATTGGAAACAAGATTCATATATAACATCAACATTACAACATGAAATGAAATACAACACGAATTTATTCCATTAGAAATATCCATGAATCATAGATTATTCTTGCAAGTCACTCATAACTAACTTCTTCATATCCAGGGAAAATGAATCATAAGAAAGTGGAGAGCTCAAATGCTCAGTAAGGGTAAGAAATACAGCGAAAGATAACATAAATATTAAGTATGGTGAATAATTTTAAACATAGGCCTTTACAAACAATAAAAATGATTACATTTATGAAAGGAATATGAGATGGGTAAATAATTCCATAATAAAACATAATCATGGGTATTATATAAGTAGAATGACCACATGAACCATTAATATTATATTCATAATGAGGGAATGTATAATGCCGGACATTCTGAAACATTTTGTCAAGGCCTCAGCCAAGACGTTTAAAAATGATTAAGTCTTCGGCCAAAACCATATATTAAATTGGGAAAGGCCCCGACCAATATTATATCTATTTGTCTCATATGACCTAACGATGCATCAAGAATCTATAGTGGGCTCCTACCGTCACTTACTAAGTCCAATTTATTCCTCATATGAAAAGGTTTAAACATAACATAATCATTATCATTAAAACTAGCATACGAAATGTAAATACATTATCCCTAAACCATGAATGATATAAAAATATCACATCCATAGTGAAACATATTACAATATATTCAATACAATATAGAATATTTGTATCATAATAAATCATCTTTAAACAAGTTTAAAATCTATCAAGGGATATTGACATGGATGAAAATGATTTGTAAAAATCCTTGAGACAAATATCCCTTTCCATGAAAACATTTAAAAGTCACACTATATACAAAATAAGTCATTTAAATAACGTTTTGAATCATAGTGGCCCATACCACTTTTAAACAATTTAATGGAAATTAACATTTTAAAATCATTCATGTCCATATAGATAAATCCTTAAAACCATTTTGAAAACATGGATATTAATGATAATGATTTAGTGGAATAAATATTTCAAACATTTAAAATAAAGTTTTAGTAAAAAAAATTATGTTAAAATAACCCCGTTGAAACCACTTTCATGAATCATTTACATGGATAATAAATATGTCCCAGTAGATACTTACGTAAAAATAATCTTGGATAATAATGAGATTGTGAAATTAACCCTTATCTTGTATTTTCCTTTGGTTGTGGGTACGTTTAACCTCCTGAAAAATGACAATTGAATGTCATTAGATTATACTAGAACCGTATTCATATCTATTATATCATAAATGTTTCATTAATGACTTTATACTACCCATTTAATAATGATTTTTATGTTAAATTAACATTTCAGGTAATAATCACTTTCTTTACTGAACATATTTATATTGTAATTTTTGACCACATCATTTAGATGATTATTTAAATACATCCAATATTGAACCCATGATTCATATATCATATATATTTAGAATATAAATATTTATAATATATAGATATATGAAATGGAAAACACCGTTTATGGAGACGGTAGGTCGTACGTACGCATAAGCATTGTTTCTATTTTCACATCGTATTGAACGAATGTAGGTGAATAAGTTATATGTAACTACATAAATACACACACCCAAATATACATACATATATATCCAGTAGATTTATTATGTCATAAATTACATACTTATTAGTAATATATATTATTATAATTGTCGATGAATGGTGCACGTGGAAATGAATCTAATCGCGTCATGGAGACAATAATCCGTACGTATGCACGAACGAGAATATAATTTCCTTAAATTTGTGGAATTGGATGGTAGATAAATTTTACATTGAAATAATAATTTAATTTTCATTATTTATAAACAAATTACTCATCTATATCCATCTAAATAACATAGATTTGAATAACAAATTACACCACAGCGTGGAGATGGTAAGCCATAAGTACGCATGCATGGTGACAATATCATTCATAGGATGGATTGTATAATGATTATGTTTGTTCCATAGTTATAATAAAATAAATTTATATATAATGTACTTGAGTTATTATATTGATATGGTAATAACAAATAATGAGTAAGTTGAGGAATAAACGAACTTGAAAGAGGGTGGTGAAATCGTTACCTCTTCTTCGGGTTCTTCCTTTTGATTTGATCAAAAGTGATCCTTACGTTGTCATTCTGACCAATTTATGTTATATATGGTGATGTTACCATATTTTGGAGGATATTTAGGCAGGGTTTGGCCGATCCAAATGGCTTTGGATGTGTGAATTTGAGAGAATGTGATATTCCCTTTTATAAGAGGGGTGAGAGGCACATTATGAAAAACATAAAATATTATTTTATAATAAATTTATTTATGATTTATAATTATTAAAAAATGAATTTTCTAAATTCTAATGTGGGTATGTGTTTAAAACCACTAAAACAATAGGTTTTAGACTGGTTTGGGTCAATATGTTAACCTTATCTTTTATATTAAAATCTTAGTAAAATAGTTTGACATGAAACATATCTCTATGTATTTTTATATTTTATGGGTAATAAACTTAATTTAAAAGTCCAAGAGAACCCCAAGTGGTTCATTAATGACATATATTATAGTATTCAAGCCTTTTGGACGAATCTTATATTTTTATGATTAGAATAATAATTAATAATATAATATTTGTTTTAAAAACTCTTATATGTCAATTTTGATATTATTTAGTATTTTGTTTTCACTAAATTTATAATAGAATTAATACTTTAAAAAATCATCTAAGCTACACTAATATGTGTAATCCTATATTAAAAATAGTTAAGTTATTAAGCATTGAATTAAACATATTTAAGACTCTTTGAATTAAATAATAATAAATGTCTTAATCTAATCCAAGTCGACCTAAAGGATCATATTTTATTCCAAAGGTTGTTTTTGGTCGAATTACACTTATCCAATAGAAATAAGACATCTGTTAGGGTAATTATGATATCATTTTAACCATTAATTACCCTATTTACTTTTAAACGTGGTAAATAAAAGTCAAATGTTAATATTCACCAAAAATTATTTTTATCTTATTGGACCACATTTTACAAAATGACGTCAACTGTGTCTCTTGTATTTTTTAAATTCATCTCAGAGAAGTGGTAAAATTATGTTTTATGAAAATTTGTGAATGCTTATATGAGGTGGATAAAAGACGGTAAAAAGTTCAATAAAATTTTTATATATCCAAAATTATTTTAAATTGACTCCAATGAATTTCATTGAAAATATATAGGTATTATATATATTTTTTGACTTAAAATAAATTTAAATAAAATATGTAATTGTTTAAATAAAAAGTTATTTTTAAATAATAACACTGTGTTTTTCAGTATTCATCAAAAATTGAATGTTTTCATAAAAATTCAAAAAATTTACCCAAATCATATTTTGTTATTATAAATTCAAAAATGAGGTCCATTTTAACATATTCGAAACATATATGCTAAATTTATTAATTTAAAATTAATTCCCATTGTCAAAACCAAAAAGCATTTTTAAGAAATAATAACTATCAAAACAGTGATAATTGTTTATGTCAAATTTCAATGTGAAATTTCATAAAATGACCAGAATTTAATTAAATGGTATAAATATAATCTATTTATTCTTCCAAACCATTAAAATTTATAATTTAACACTATAAATTATTTTTATTAAAAAATTTGTTTTCAATTAAAATATAGTATTTTTCACTATTCACGGAAATGTGAAAGTTATCATAAAAACACCAAAAATTTATTGAAACTAAATTACTATGTCCTGATTCTAAAGAAGAGGTTCATTTGTAAATTAAATATATAAATGTTTCAAATATTATATTTTATGAGGGTTCTCCATTAAAAGGGGGTAAATTTTCATTTTTTTAAAAATACTTATTTTATTTGAAAAAAAGGAATTTGTTCTTATATTATGTCTATTAAAATCATTATATGTATTCTAAAATTATAAGTATTATATAATGTCCAAAATTCTGTTAATACTATTCATAACTTCTTTGTAACAACTAGTTTGGTAATTCATAGTGCACTAGAACTCGGTGTTGTGTGTACTGCAAGTTATTGAGTTACTTTTAAGAAATAGAATGCTATGAAATCATAGGGTGTTATAAAAATGTCCATTTGGAAATAATTTAAACATTATATTTTTCACCGATATACTTAATTTCATAACTCTATCCCATAATATAACATTTATTATATATATATACATAATATTTATATAAATTACACAAATGGTAAATAACTATAGGAAATACAAGTCAAAAAATTTCAATGTAGTTATTAAATGGGCATCAAATAATGTTATGTGAATATTTAACTATTATTTATGTCAAAATAATTTTATAGATAATTAATAAATTAATAGAATAAATTTGAATAATAAGGAAATATAAACTGTAAAGACCACTTATTTTTTCATCAAACACGCTAAATTATGAAACATAACTTGAAATATTGATGACTTCAATGTTTTAAAACACAGTAAAAATAAAAAAAAATCAAACTTATATAATGCACAAATCAACTGTTTCAAAAATTTAATTTTTAGAAACATTGAAAACCCACATATCATAATAACTAAATACAAGACAATTTTAGTGAATAAATCACATAAAACAAAAACTACTAATAAATTTTCAAAAAAAATTATATGCCTCCCATATTATAAATATGATTTGAAATAATTATTTTGATTCATATGAAATCCCATTTTCTAAAATATAATGTTTATTCCATTCAAAATTTAGGGTGTCAATTGTAGAAACATATGGATAATAAATGAGAAAAGGGTAAAAATCATCATTCCTTGATGATTTATCATAAAAAATATTCTATGAAGGAATAATTTTACCAAAATTGAAGTGTAATTCATGGAATGGTTGTATTCAATCATGTTGAATGCAAAAAAGTGTAAGAACACATTTTATGAATGGATTTCGAGTTTAATAATCACTATATTACAAAAACAACCAAAAAACAATTATAATATGTCCAAATATACAATTGACTCTTAAAAACATTGATAACAATTATACTCGTACATTTAACCATGAATTTACAGAACTTTTCATATTGGTATGTCACGATATCTCCCATTTCACATTGTGGGTAAAAAATTAGTTAACAAGAGTTAAGGATATAATGATATATAATATGATTTTAAAAAAAAATTTATGAATTTTTTTTTATTTTATGAGGTATGGAATATTTAAAATTGAAATGTCCCTTGTCACTACTCAACACTAATTGAGGCCCAATCCATAACTACCTCATGACTACCTCTATAGTTCATGGGTGTTGTGACCATCACTATATGGAATATCATAAATGGGAGGCTTATCCTTAATGTACATGTAGTCACACACCCAACCATATCAATGAATATTTTTAGAATAATAACAATAATAAATTTACTTACTAAAATAAAAACTAATCATGAAAAACATCTAGGGTTTACCCAAGGTCAACATTCAATACAAAAATGTAGAGGGGAAAATACATACCCAACAAAATAGATGTCCCCGCATGATAAAATTGGATTGTAAAAAGTGTATAGAGACCCCAACACCTAATATTAAAGATATAGTCACTATACAAATTACAATGCACTAAAAATCCCTAATATCCTCAATAGTCACAGTTGAATGGACTATATTCTACCTAAGAAATGACTCATTCGTCCAGAGCCACTATAGGGGTGTGTATGTATGTACTCCGTAGGACATCCTGAAAACTGAAGGTGGTTATGTTTAGAGGCACTATAGGATAAAATAGTAACTAGGTCATCCCAAATGAAGTGAGTAATCAATTCCAACGAAATTTATTCCAATAGATGTTTAAAATAAAAAAGCAATAAAACTCAAATGGTAAAAATTGTGATATACATCTCATATCATATCTTAACAAAATAGAGATAATAGTCCCAAAATTTCATCAATGATGTATAGAATCTCCTTCATCAAATTAAAAGTAAATATCCTATCCAATCAACAACTCTACACATTGTTTCAAAATTTAGGGGAAACATTATCTATGTAGAGGACCCAAACACAAAGGCATTAGGTGGGTGCCACTCAATATGTATCCATAAAGGATCTACACCCGGATGCATTAGGGAGGTTTCACTCTATATGAAGATGACATGTGTCTTGATGAGACATAGAGTAAACTATGGTGTACTGTGGATTGCTTCACATAACTGACATGGGATTAAACTCAATCATTAAAGGACCTACATGTAATATAATAGGTTTTCTCTCTTGTATCCTGATGACTCATGCCCTACCCAATAGTGGGGTCCGCTTTGTTGGTAGAGGGTCCTCTCCAAAGATGATGTGAGATCCACTCTATAGGTCATGGACCCATGCATTGGTATAATAGGGTGTTCTATTGTAGGGTCTCAAGGACCCATTCCCTTTCTGATTAGGGTATTTCACATGGTAGATAGAGGAATAATTCACAAGTGGGTGGGGGCACCACTATATACGTAACTGGTTATCCTCTTCCTTATCACTTCCATCATCTAGTGCTACCAAAATAAGCATCACACCTAAAAAATCTCACATCATATTATAACATCCACAAGAGAGGGCTCCATCATGTTCTATGGAGAAAAAAATGGAAATGATACTTGGAGGAAAAAATCCCATTACACACGATGTATATAAAAGAGTGGAAAATTTCCTCAAAATGAACTAATGGGTACACGACATTTGAGGTGACCTAGATGATATGTGATCATGATCTATTATCTGGCTATCTCTCTAATGGTACATGGATCACTTCCAAAGTTTGTCTACATAATTAGTAAGGGGTATACATGGTGTGTACAATCTAATCATGGCTATGACCATGATCCATGGCCATGTCTGTATACCCTTTTCATGTATATGTACTTTGTTACATAGTGTGTCCATCTACAAGGTGTTCCACCCATGTCAGTGGTTGTGTGTATGTACTCTGGAACATGGAATATTCCTGGCTATGCACATGTACTTTCACTATAAGAGTACACATTAGTATTTTAACATATTTTCACATGGTATGAAGGTCTACGACACCGCTTATGATTTTTATAATTCCATGAAACCCTATAGTCAACATTAAAAAATCTACAAACCATGTATTCTTTAGATTGGAAAATGTGTTTTTTTTTTCATTGAAATATAAATTTAAACCTCCACATGAAGATACAAATTAATTAATTTAAATATGGACATTTTTCTTCATTATAAAGGAGTATATATTCATTTTAGATTATTTTTTCCATCATGATTCTGTAAAACAAAACCTCATTAATTTATCACTTACCACCTGCACCATGCACCTTGATTGTATCGGGTTCCTCAACCCTTGATTACATGATTGTCGAATATCAAAATGATCACCAATAACCGAAAATATAATTGAATACATCCCTAATTTTTCTATTCATCCATTACATTTGAATCATTCAAAATTCTAGGACACCAATTAGGCTCAGTCCCACCCCAAAAATGTCGAACAGATACCCCGTAGATTGATCAATGAAGAATGTGAAAAATTAGCAGGATAAAGAAAACCAAAAAGTTTGAAATTAATTATAAAATTTTTGTTTGCTAAGAAAAAAATTCAGATATATAGGGTTAAAAAAATTTAATAACCAAATAAATTTTAAAACTCGGTTGCATGAAATTATCCATCATTGGCATAGATCAAAGATAGGGATTGATCTTCCTCAAAAATTTAATCAAATAAGGTAGAAACTAAAAGTGATGATTACTACATGAATATTGGATCATTTTATATTAAATGGAATGCTAAAAAATTATTGAGAGATCACTACCACTGTAAGATATTTTTTTCCTATCAAATTCATCGTCCTGTATGAACTCCAATGATAACAATTTCCATAATTGTAATTATCTCTTTATGAATATTTTTCTGAAACTCTGATGGTCTCAAAAAACCAAAATGAACACTACTAGAAGGTATTTACTCCACATATACAGGGAGAACACTACCACTACTTCATCTTGGTAATGATTCACATAGTTCTTCACTTGGTGTACCAACTACCGTGACCAGTATGTGACAACTGCCTACCTCTACCTCAACATGCAAAAGATCCCAGCTCTTATGGAATCACAAAAAACCATGTACTACACACCCTCTTCTATTGGTCTCAACATTGGATCACTCATAATCCTCAACGTAAACTCTTTAAAGGCTCCCTAGAAATGATCAACCCATGTAAAAGACTTCCCTTTCCATGTCAGAGAAGCCAAGTGGTTGTAATCATGGAGAACTCTACCATAAAACTTCTATAGTATCATTCTAATTAAATAAGACTCTATGCCTCTGACACGATTTTTGATGGATCCCAAACAATCACTACATATATCTTCACTGGGTTGATCGAAAAATCATTCTTATAAATGAAATTCCCTAGGAAGTGAAACTCATGAATCCAAAATTTTCACTTCGATATATTTCTTTAAATCCGATGTTGTAGAAGAAAATCATGAACCATACTCATGTACTCTTCATGATCCTTCTATGACGTAGAGTACAAGACTATTTTATCAATAAATAAAACAATGAACTTGTCCATGTATAGATGGGAAATGTAGTTCATCAAATCCATAAACATGGTGTGGACATTTATTACAGTAAAGGGTATCCCCATGAACTCATAGTGCCTATAAAAAAATTAGAATTCCATATTTTCAATATTTTCATCATGAACCCTCACAAAATGGTAGCCATATTGAATATCGGTCATCATGAGCCATCACAGACCTTGCAACTGGTCATAAATTTTTTCAATCATTGTTTATGGTTACATTTAATTATCATGACCTAATTTAAGTTACAATAATCGACACAATGTCAAAAACACCCATACACCTATTTCACAAACAACTCTAGAGAATCCCTAGGGGACACATTGTGGATGATAAAAACCTTCTTTTCAAGGTCCACCAACAACAACCATAGCTCATAGATCTGAACTGGGGAAATCATATACGCTTTAGAGGATATTGAAATGGTTCCAAGATGGCTTTTGATTCAAAAATCCATCTCCCGCATTCACAATGCATCCCAATGGGGTCCATGTCCCAACACCACAAACCCAACTCCATTAATATAGGGGATAGGGGCCAGAACTGAGTAAGAATGTCAATAACATGGGAGGCATTATCCTAAGTACTCATACACATGAAATCTTCTCCATCTGAAAAAATTAAGATATATAATAACAACTAAACAAATATTAATTTATGCATCTAAATACCCAAAAAAGAGAATGAAAAGAAATAACGTATAATAAACATGTATAAATACAATACCTCTATAATTATTGTGAGAATAAATCCAACATGAAAGAAATTATGGGGACCACTATCAAGATACGTCATGAACACACCTGGGTCTGTCCAATTCACTAAGAACAACCTAGTCCCAGTCCCTCATGGACTGTATCATAATTTTGGTCATTTGTAGATGACACGAAATGTCCTATCAATGACCATGTAGATAATAGTATAATAATAGAAATTTGAACACCCATGATCCCAAAATTATATAGAAAAATAATAACAGGAATCTCTACATAGGTATATGTCTATAAAACATACCATAAAATATCCATATGTACCCAATAAAGACACATGGTCTCAAAGTGAGGTCCTAACCTTAATCAATATATATTATTCCAGATCAAAGGATCCACATATGTCTCATTATGGGAGAAAATCTATGTCTAAAATGGAATTAATGTATTTCATTAGAGAGGTAGTTCATGTTAGGTATCACAATGATAATTATATACTAGAAATCTAAAGAGATATGATATAGAGATGAGGATCACACAAAAGGTTGTTTGATATACCAATAACTCAATCTATATAAACATGACAAGTAGAGGATCAATTACCACAATTATTTCAACATGAATATACCACTATCTCCACCTTGGTCATGAATATAATAATGGATCTCACTATTGAATTCCTGGAAGGATTCCATAAATTCTATCCAAGAAGTATTGTTGAAGGGATCACCATCCTCTGTGTAAGAGATGATTCAAAACCAATCATCAAGTAATGGACATATGGAACACACTCTAATGGAATGTTTCTGGGATATTGTGTAAAACATATCCAAGATGTGTTTAAAAGTGTACCTCATAGGGTAACAAGTCATGTGAAAATTTAATAAATCATAAAACAATAGAATCTGAATTCAGGGACCCACAAGAAATGTAGATCTGTAGTACCAGATTTTTCATTAGCTAATTTCCAGAAATACAGATCTAGAATATTGTTTCTCCTCTACTTAATTGTCCATTGATCAAGCTACACTACATTATAGAACCATGAAGTGTCATCGGTTGGTCCGTCTTGTCATCAAATCATTGCAATCTATCCATCAAATAAATTCATAAAATTACATATAATTTTATTCTTCATTTTTTTGCAATGAATAAAAATACTGTGTATCCACACCATTAGATCCACTGCTTCTATCATCATTGCATGATCATCATGTTGTTTCATGTTCAGATCTACGATTTTGAACCATTGGTCTGTGAAATGTGTGTAAAATGATCTATTGTCTTGTTTACATAGATCTATGAGATAAATTAAAATGACCATGATGAGTACATAAATATGAGATAAATGTACCACCAAAATCCCAGGGAATAAACCTCTGTCATTGTATGTGTTTTTATTGACCCATCATTGTTCTAAAAAAATTAATATTTGATAAAAATAAATAAATCTCCCAAAAAACCCTGTATGTAAAACCATATGGGTATATGACCACTCTCCAAATGAATCAGTTGGTTGATTGATTCACGTTTATCAAATAAAAAACAATGAGGAATAAAACCAAATAAATAACCATCCTACCTTGAGATGGATGAATCCCTAATGAAGAAAAGGCCTTCATCATTTTCATTGGTGAGATCTCTAAATATTATCACATGCCGATCAATGATCTATGATCCGGTTGATGTTTATCTCATAGAGATCCTACAACACACATTACTATTGTTCACCAATGTCTCCATGATTACGCAATAAAATTAGATGATTTTTCATAACCATGTACTTATTTATGAATTTTGGTCACTATGTCAATGAATTATGTTAAATAATTCAATTAATTATTTTATTCATTTTCAATCAGCAGTGACTTTTCTTCCAATTCCATGTTCCAACAAGGGTTAGATTACATTTATGTATAACATGCATTCTTAACTCAACGGTTCCCTTATATTTTTAATCAGGGAATTCTTTTAGAATTTATTCCACTTTTTCAATATAAATGCATGAATGTGCTATTGAATATATATCAGACATTTATTATGGACCCATAGGGCTTTGGAATTTCATGTCTTATTAGTGAATTCTCTTGAAAATAATCTATATAGTATCTAAAAAAATACATGAATAAAGAGTCACTACAATCTCCCTACCTTAGGGATTTATGTCTCGAATGTAAAAACATGTGGATACACAAAGGGATGTTGGTACTAATCATTTATCTGAGACTCCCACACCATGATTCTCTTTTTATGATTCTTGTAATGGCATAATACATGAAATTACTAAATCAATATACAATGAAGGATCATCTCTTTCTGATCCATGATCTCTATTAGGTACTCAACAACGGTAGCTCTAACCACAATGTACATCTCACCATATCCAATAAAATATGATTCATAATGATTGTACCTCCATATTTGTGACATGTAGAAGGCATCCTGTACCTGGTGTAACTGTGATTGTCTTATATTTGGTATACCACACCACTAACACCACATAGTATGATTAAATGACCAATGAACCATGGAGATAACATCTACCATCACCAAATCTCTATTATCCATGTGAGGAGAAACCTATAGGAATACATTGTATCCCCTTGATATATAAGGGATTTTTCTCCTTTCTATATAATGATAATGATATATATTTTATGTCTATATCTACATAGGGATGATATAATCCTTCATAGTAATAGTATGAGCCAACTATAGGCCCATGACTGCCAAATATATTGTGTCAGACCATCAATGTGGTGACCTATAGGGTCTCCCATATAATGCAATGAATGGTGTCATACACAAGGTGGAATGAATGATATTGATTTATGAAAACTCAACATGTGGTTGGTGACCTTACCAAAAATGATAAAATCATAAATGAAAGCTTGCAGCATGTCCTCCAGAACCTGGTTGGTAAGCTTAGTCAAGTTGTCAGTTTGTGGTGAAACACTATCCTCAAGTATAACTAAGTCCCAACCACATTCATCAATCTCATCCATAAATTATTTGTGTTGTGATAATCAAAATCATAAATTAACTTCGATGTAACTCTATAGAGTCAAATTATCTCCTTTACATAGAGGTTACTCAGGCTCTCTACCGAACTCCTCCCCAAATTGCTAGAAAGTGCAGAAACATGGTGACTCCGTCTATGATCAATAATATGGAATCTTGTACTATGGACTTGCATGGTATTTACATTGATAATTACATGGATATCTCATCCCACTTATACTTTGAAACTATAATAGGTTGAGCTAACCCCACTGGAACATGGTTCTAAGTCTTCACTTATTGAAAACTTCAGTGTCAAGAGAGAAACTCTGAAACTCCCTTATTTATCCATTGACACCAAACATCTGTTAGAGGTCACAATACATATTTTACATAGTAGAATTTAATACTAAATGAGATGTTTGAAGCTCCATTAGATCCACCTCCCATAACATCCCTAGATCTATCAGGCATCCTCAGAAAAGAATGATGTGCTCCTCTCTTTTATAAAATCCTCCAGGGGAATGTACATCAGATATCAATGTATGTAGAGTGTCATACTATATATCATCAATTTGTGCCTCCCTAAATTGATGATAATTTAGTGAGAGTAATAACCATTTACTAGAGGAAATATCATCAACTTACATCCATTGTGTATATTTTCTATGAGTCAAATGTCACTGACACATCATTCAAAAACAATGAACAAGATCTCCTACTAAGAACATCTTACACCATGTTCCCCTTTCTCTGAGTATATAAAATCAAAAATTCATAATCCAAGTTGTATTTTATTTCCTATATCTCATGTTTAAATCCTTTAAAGAGAATATATACTTGAACTCTTATATTTATAAAAGACATTAAAATACTCACCCAATAGGTAGTTTCACCACATCTATTGTATAAAGACCACAACTACATACCCAATATCATGGGATGGGTAGTTCATCTTATGTGGTAGAAAATGACCAGAACCATAAGAAATAACTGCCTTCCTATGCAAAAAATCAAAACCATGCTGGGATCCAGATGTATTTTAGAACACCACATATTAGACACCCTCCCGAAGAAATATGAAGATATGAGTTTTTCCTCAATCCTTGCCTCAAATATGAAAAGTCTATTAGAACCACTCCATCCATATTTAAGGAAATCCCATTAAATTTAGAGATTTCATGGTATAATATATCCTATATAATATATATAAGAATCTATGTTAATAACATAACATCCAAAGGATTCTCCACAACTCTATCACACTCTTGGGTGACTCCTATGTTAACACTCCCTCAAAATTTGTCTAGTCCTCAACCACACCATCTGATGATATGAAATTTCTTTGAATGTAAACCTTAATAATTCATAACTACAACATTGAGAGGATCATTTAAAGTCGGTCCTCTTGGAGTACATATAGAACCAATGTAATGTGCCCCGGTGCTCCACCTTCGATGCCAAGTACACATGGATATCTTTAGTGAAGACCTACATAAACTAATATAAAATATATGAAAATAGAAAATTCATATGTCCCATGATCACTTATGGGTAATTCTTCATGCACAAAAGAATATCCACATACTCATAATGATTTTAGAGACATCAGTATTACTTCATTTGTATATCCTCATCCCGAACTCACAGATGATGATTGCATGATCTAAGGTCAACCATTGAGAACCATCGTGCTCCTCTAAACTGATCAAGGATTTCATTGATCCTTGGTAGTGGATAATTATTTTTCATGGTCACCTATTTAAAAAACTGATATTCCACACACATCCTTAGGATCTCATTCTCCTTCAAGGTGAACAAAATTGAGGCTACCTATGGGGAAACACTAGTTAAAATATAGCACATCCTCTATAAGTACTCTAACTACAACATTAGCTAAAAAATCTCTAAAAAATTCATCTCATATTTTGGAATCGATATTGGGCTTTTCCTGGGGTGTAGATCAATGTAGAAGTCTATTTATTAGTGGGGAGGTAAGCTTGGAATGTCGTCAAAAAAAAATCCCCATATTATTCCACCACATTAGGGGACAAATAATCACATAGAATACAATACATAAAGGGTCATTAAAATCTAATGAGGAGTAATTGACCGCACCCTCAAATGCATGCCTCAATCCAACACTACTCAGGTTTCCTTTTCATATACAAATTAAAAAATAGTCCTATAATTGTGTAATCATTGCATTCTTTACCTGAAATAGTCAATTTATAGATGATCAATTGAAATGTATTATATATCTAATATTTAATTATAATGCCTAATCACTATCAAAAAAGAGATCCCAGCATAAACTCTCACCTCCAAGAGTCAAGTCACACAGGCATCACAAGTTTGTGATCACTGAGTATTCTCTTGTAAAAGTCTCCAAACACGTGGGTCAATCAAATAGATCAATAGGAACATCTATGCATCGAACAAGATAAGTGAAAATAAAGGAATAACTAACACATGTGTCAATAATTACTACATATAAGGTGTAAAATACATATAATGTACCTTGTATCATTTTAGGAGACTCTTGGTCATAATCCTCAACTGCATGTAACTACCCTATCCCCTATCGTCGAGCTCATGGAGCTTGCAATAGACCACATGGGGTAGAGGATTTAACATGTCAAAGATTCTACAACCAAAAAATATTCTCTATTCTCTTCTGGTATGTCCTCCTCTCTAAATAATTTTTTATTCCCACTGTTGCCTCTCCCTCACGTTCCCATCCACTATTTTCTTTTCAATAGTGTGGAATGTCAGATAGTATCATGCATGATTTCCCCTAAATAACGTGAGTAGAACCGTATCTCCTTGGTCGGAATGGAACCATACTATAATACGTAAACCATATAACATTTACAATAAGACCTCATCTTGAAACGAATATCGCATAATGATCTCTGAGACTAACATCATCTCCCTATCTCTAATGTCACTACTGCTACATTACAACTATCGACAGTCACTATATGTGTATGCTCATCTAGGAGAATTTCAACCACCAAAGCACATACTACCATCTGATCATTAGTATTAATGAACAAGGTATTGGGAAAGATTGGATGTACCTATGCAGTACTCAATCATAGTTTTCAACCCAAATGAGTTGATCTCAAACTATATCGATGGAGTACCTAATAAGGGTGGTAGACCTCGATGAACACTCCACAATTAATTTGGTACCCTACTGAAGTAATATAACCTCTAATATATGTTTATACCATATTTTAGCTTTTGGAAAATCCTCTATGAAAAGGCACTGAATATTTGACCAATATAATTCTACCTCAGCTTGATACTAGGTCACAAAATCATACCATTATCCTGAATATCCATGGTGATTGCTCTCCACTAGGACAACAATATAATATGATAGTGTCTTAACTATATAAAAAGATTTTTTCACCACCTCAATCAAATACTTGACCATATAGGGGTCAGTATCAACTCAAATTCAGAAGTTCTTTATTGAAAAAATCATGAATTGCACTCAGTTTATGCACTACATATGCTAGATTGTTGGGAACTATATAATTCACTATAGGTGGTGGTATAAGTGGTGCAATGACCAGGTGTATAACCAATGTAACTAGACCCTTTATTCATTCCTCATCACTAAGTTAATCATCCTCATGATCCTGAATCTAAATCGAAGATGGAATATGTCACAGATGCATCCTAAAAATAAACAATATGTACCATGTTCAATGATCATATATAGAGATACAACTCAAGAAGAACATGGTAACCATAATCCATTCTGATATGATCAATGTACCATAGTTTTCACTTTAACTGTTGTTTTCATTTATTGAGTCAGAAGGTTTATAATCAGAGTCCATGATCATGGATTTGTCGGCCACCATACCAACACTACAGTATCTGACATAAAATCCAAAAGAAAAACACATAACACTATTTCTCAAAACTAATATAACCCACTATATTCCTATGGTATAAATAACCGCGACTTATACCACTCGGTCACAAAAAATACCAATGGGGATTTTTACTCGACTCTCCAGGAATTCCTCTAATTTTTTAATGGTTGAAGACTATAATATAGTAGGCATATCAATAACATGGGATGCATTATACTGAGTATCTAAATACATGCTAAAGGGGTCATTCACATGTTATTCCATGGACCTAGACTTGTACCCGATGATGATCAATAGTTTACTCTAATTATCTAGCATATTAATGGATCTCTTTATATTCTTGAAATGTAAAATTCAACATAAGTTTCTATGAAAGTGAAATACTGGTAATTTTCTATGGCACGTCTCATAAGAATATATCCCATCAAGGTTATGTGTCCGCGCTTAGTTAATGATGAATATGGAAGTGAATATGAATTCACCACAGAAGAATCTGGGAAAGACCTTCACCTTGAGCACACATTGATACATGGATATAGTGGTATTATTTATTATTCCATGATATCATTATAATGCATGGAATAGGGATTCTTGTGTTGTTTTTATGAACCACGCTTAGAATAGTATTTACAATATTCCACATAAATTACATTCTATAGGAAATCATTGTAGAGGACATTAATCTTACATCCTATATCAACCACAACTATGTAATAAAAGTATTTGATTTTAATTATATCATTTTCCATGATTGTGAGATGATTGAGCCACATGTAGTAGGTATTTTTATTCATGAGTAGTAGAATGTTGAGGTTCACGCTTGGCGTCTTCAGTGTGATCGGCCCACATAGGTCACTAAGGTCATAGTTAAGGATTTTCTTTTCCACATGATGCTTCAATTTCACAATGAAATACACACATAGCTACTTCCCAAAAAGGTATGTATTGTAAGCGTGATCCACCTGATCAATCCATTGATTCCCTCACACAATTTCAAATTCAGAGAGATTGTGTGGAGATTAGAAATTCATGTTGTCATACCTTTCATTCAAGTTTATTTCCAAACCGAACTCCTTATAGAATAATATGTAGGTAGTGAAATGTTGAGTCTTAGCCTACATATTTGATCATGGAAGAACTGCACCCTGACAATCAAACGTCGTTGTTTTTCATGGATTTTCATGGTGCCTCCATCACAGAAGACCAGAAAACCATTATCATTAATCTGTATGATGTTGATGATGTTGGTGATGATCCTTGGGATAATGTAACCCACTATGAACATGTTGTTATTTCCGGTAACGAAAAATAACATGATCATACCACACACCTTGATATTGATTATAGATCAAAAAAACATAACGGTTCAATAGATCCAAAAGTGATGTTTAGATTAGATTATGTGTGTAACATTCATGTTGTTTTTGGTACCAATGTCAGGGTAACTGAGTTTTTCATCTCCCAACTCCTTCTAATCCTTTTATACCATGTCCTTCACCTTGACTAGCTAGATATGATAGCATCATGATGGTGGGGAATTTGGATTTAAAAATAATGGCGGTGTGAAATCAGGGACTACATTTCACACCAATTCCATAAGAAGTGTGGGTTCATAATCATCACTATATATTAGATGTTCCTTCAGCTGTTACATCCTAATATTCAAATCATTTTCCTATGGACCCATTTTTTTCTGTAATAGTGACATTAGTCTCTTGAGACATCGTGGCCACCGTCAGATCCCCTATCATCCCTTAATGGATGTCAGGGAAACACTTTTATAGTCTTGTATTCATTGAAATTTTAATCCCACATATGTTTCTCCTTAATACATGAAAACCACTCCTCACATATGAGTAGAAAATCACCTCTACAGCTGGTTGTGTGCCCTAGCTCACAAATGGTACTCCGTCGTTTTGAGTCTCCGTGTAATATCATCCCCAGAGAGTGTCAAGATATTGAGAAGACACTCTATTTAAAGAGAAATATGGGATAACCTAGAGGTAATGGATCTTATGTACATCCCAATAAATTTTTCCTAAGATTATGTTTCATCGAGGTCTGATTATTTATTGACCAAAGTTGTGCAACACATCGCATTATCAACCACTGATTCACCAATGTGAAAAATATTTCCTTCATACTACTTGTGGATCTTCTAGGAATTTTTATTGAATAAAAAATTAATGATGATGCACAAGGAGCTAAATTTTGTATACTATAAAAATCCTCTGATACAAATTATTTTGAATTACCTACCATACAACATGAAATAGAAGTGAAATACTTTGATATATTAATCAAAATTATAAAACACAAGATATGTTTATCACACCACCATGTGGTATGATTTTATGGATATATTTCCATTTCATAATATACACACATAAAATAAAAAATAATTTACAACATGATTAAAACAAATTTGTGGATTTAATGCGGTATAATCCTGTTGAGACAAAAATAATGAAAAAAAGTGACGAGGATGGCGAGGTAAACAATGATGTAATTTATCCGCATTATTGAAAATATTCAGTAGGTATTTTTACCACAATATGAAAAATATTCATTATATTGTGACCCATTTGTTGTAGATGATATTACTATATAAAACAAAAATATGACCACATTCAACAATAATAATAGAATAGTCGTTTATTTACATTATTTTTATTCTTATAAAATTTCCATAAAAAAATATTCAACAACTGAATAATGTTATCTCATCCAATGTGGTAGATTGTGGATATTCCCATCAACTAGTGAATTGGAAAATCTATAGAGTCTGGTTATTTAAAAAAAATTAATTCTATTGGGCCATTACAATATCCATTATTTATATTATTATCCAAAGATAAGTGGACAGTGTAGGGGAACATTCTAGTTAATATTGATTTCTTGCATCACCATACCATCAATGTAGGCACTGAGGCTGAGTACATAATATTTGCAGATGCATATATTATGCATGTGTATTCTCTAACCCTCATATTTTTTTCTTTTGTGGTTTTCAAGATATCTTTCACAAATATATCGGTTTTTATATTTTGGATATAATTTGTTGGAATTAACTACTCAATGTAATTTTCTATATTTTATTTTTCACTATCGGCACTGGGATGGTAGCATTTATGATTCCATATTATCTTATACCATGGCTAGTTCCATTTTTGATTATTATTATTTTCATCTTAAATAATTTTACTCTAGAATGCCCAAGGTTTTTTCCCTACACAATTTCAACAGAAGAAGGTTTATGTCTACATAAAGGTATTATTCACACGAATTTGATCCCGAATTTTAATTTTTCATTCTAAATCAAAATCACTGAACAAAAATAATCACAGTCAGTTATTTTGTAAAATGGGAACTTTAATTCAATATATAATGCTATATTGATATAAATTAATGAAAACTTAGTCTTGTGATTCTGTTTTCAAGATAAGGGGTTTAAATTTAATAGTTCTCCCATTGGTTTGGCCGCATAACAACATCCATATTCTATATGATGTATTTAAATGGCCTATTTTCATTTCCATGAATCTCTAAATATTGAAAGAGATATAAAATGGGGCCTTGTGTCATGTGATGACAAATTAAATTGGAAAAATGTGTGATTTGGATAAGTAATAGACTGTATCAACAGGCTAATCTTGTATGAATTGTAAAATAACTAATGTATTCAATAATATAATATTATTTTTTCAGAATTCAAAAATAGAATGTTATTGTAAAATTTAGTATACCATTCATATATAAATGCACTAAATCCTTGTAATATAAATGTGTGTTTCATTTAATATATGTGAAGTTTTGGGAAAATGTGTTTTAAAATTTCAAAATTTTGGTAGTATATTCTTGGAGACAATAACTATTTTGGGGGATGAAACCCAATGATGCATTAGATGTCAAATTAATTATACATGCTACCATGTTTGACATTCTTGTATCCAACACACATACATATATGTGTACAGACTTATTTAATTATAAAATAAGTCCATAATGTATTTTTAGGAAATAAGAGGGGTAAATCAATGAAAGGTAATATTTATTTCATGTAATCTATTCATGGAAATCAATGATGATATATGGTTTATGCGTTCATTTAACAGGAGTTCTATGTTTTTCTTGGTTATCTCTATGGTGTTCCCTAAATTGCGTCGAATTCTCTTATAAGCTGATACCTGTAATAACATTGTTTAAAAATAATATGAATGTATAGATTTATTAGAGTAATGTGACCTCAGAATGTTAATGAAATGTATGTGACCATGTTAGTAAATAAAATGAATATAATATTTAAACTGCTTGCATTCAGTTGATGAATTTAGTTTATGAGTTTTGTGAGGAACCAAAAAATATTTTTTAATCATTATGAGTTCATCATAATAAATAAAATATTAAAATTATTTGGATTTATGAACATCCTATAGTACATAAGATAATAGTAAAATTGATGAATTGAAACAAGTTGTATGAATAATATGCAGAATCGGTAGAATAAACTATATAAATATTTTAAAATTTATTCATTGTATACTATATGTACATAGTGTATTCATTAAGTTACTGAAGAGAAATAAAATTTATAAATTAAGTTTAACCAAGAATTTTTATGATGTTTATCCTGAATAAGAAAATTGATAAACAATATGATGATTTTTTTGAATAGGGATGGTCAGACATTGTAGCATATAAAAAAGGGTAGAGGTAGTTAAATTATTTTGTAGCCTATCTCCATTTTAGTGAGAATGTTTATTGTGAGATTATGAATAAGAGATTGTAACTCAATTTTATTCACAAAATCGTAGAATTTATTTTGAAAAAAAATAAAAAATACCAAATGCAATAGATGTTGTTTTTAGGGATTCAAAATCAAAATTGGGAATGGAAAAAAATTATGTAAAATATAATCCAATAGGATTATGGAAGTCGTATATTAATAGATTAAAAAATATATTTATATTGTATGAAAATTATTATCAATATTCATATTGAATAAGAAAAAAATATTGTGGACAGTTACCATCAGGCATCTATTTTTTGGTAAACTAATGCTATTGTAAAACGAGAGTGGAATATACATGTATAAAATATGGAATAACATTAAAATGCACAAATGTTTCATTGAAAGTCAAGAAAAAATTGTAATCAAAATAAAAATGATAATTACCTAATTAATAGTGAAAATTTCCTAGATAATTCAAATGGAAATTATTGATATTCAATACCATTAGGAATGAAACATTTGAGGAATATATTAAAGGCCAAATTATAGAGATTATAACATCTTAAATAAATAAGTACTACAAAAACATCTGGGATGTTGAAGATGAAGTGTCAGACCATGAAAAATGATATAGGTAATGGGGAAACTGACCAACATTATGGATCAAGACATTGAAATAATAATGAAACAAATCAAACAATTTATGGTTAATAAAAGTTACATTATGTGGAATCAACTTCTAATTCATGTATTTAGACCACCAAAAAATGAATATAACAGGAATAAATCCTCATAAACATTTTCAATAGATTTCTACCAAGCGTAGGCATGTATTAGAGGTCTAATGATTATGGGGGTATAATATAATAGAATCACATTGTACAAAAATCAAGGGTTTTACAAGGAGACGATAAGGGAGAGAAGATAAGAATAAAATATGGTTGAATAAATTTGAATAAATAAAATAAAAAGGATGCATTGTTCAAATAAAGAATAATGGTGAGGGGAGATAAATATGATTTATAGAAGAGGGGAGTCCAATGGAATTAATGTTTGAGTGGATCCAAACACCGTGGAGATTCAATGAGATTAGAAGAAGATGACAATAATGATTTTCTTTGGATTTTGAGTAATTGGTAAGGGAAAAACAATTGTGAATTAGGGTGGATGATTTTTTCCCTCTATACAATTAGGGAGGAACATGTAAATGAGAGATCACCATGTGTAGAGGATAGAAAAATAGTCTGTATAATTATATATATTCCACCATAATAGATCAATTTCTTACATACATTATGTATAAAGTAGGATAACTCATGGAAACTAATCTTTATATATGGTTTTAAAGTCCATTCAACTATATATTCAATTTTTTGACAACTAAAAGATGATAATAATTGGATGAATTAATAATAATAATATAGAAGTAGTGCCTACCCAATGTAACCATGCATGAGTGGTCAAACGCAAACATGGATCAAATAGAATGTAATTTGGTATTAGAAGTAAACTAGGTTTTAAGGGGAGATGTGGTGGGAGATAAGACAAGTTTGATAGAAGGGATAAATATATTTAAAAGGGTAAACTAGTAAAGATTCAATGTTTTGACAATGAAAAATGGTGAGGGGAGCTGGAAATGATGGAGGGATAAGGGTAAAAATTAAATAAAGGGGTAATGTTAGCCAGACAAAATGGAGATTCAATGAGATAGGACGAAGATTTCAGAAGTTGGTAGTGCAGAAAAACATGGTCAATTAAAATAGATGGATTTCCTTACCTATTTTGTTATTAGGGAGGCCTGAATAATTTATATATCATCACATGGGTATAGAGGACACAAACTAGTATAATCTTATATCTTAAACCATTGTAGTTATATATTTTTACTTTGGGAAGGAATATGGGGAAACCATTGAAATTTTTTATTTTTTCATGAAGTCCAATCATGAAAATCAATGATGATATATGGTTACTTCATCCACCCGACAAGAGTTTCATTTTTTATTTAATTTCACTATGCTAGTGTGTTCCTTGATACATGAATGACTTGGTATTACCTAAATTTTATAAATATTTTTGATTTTTAATATTTTTTAGTTTTGAAATATTGACACTACCATCCCCAGTGGCCATGGTGTGTCTATATTTTCATCCACCGCTATTGCATGTATAAATTTTTTATTTCTCACTAATAATAATAACGAAAGACTGAACAAAACACTATAAATCATACCAGACATGATTAGAGACTAAATTACTTCTTATACCATATGATTAGGTAGTGAATTGATGGAACATAACATACACATTCCATCCTACCATAATCATCGAAGCATATACAAAACACTGAAAGAATGTTTTCAAATATATTCCATGAATGAAAGAAATATCTATATTTATATATTAATGTAAATGTATGAGATAATAATGTAGAAATTATATGTCTCTTAAATATGAAAATAGATAGTTGATAAAAGCATGAATGACCCATGCAGTTATTTCAATATAAATAAAAATTTGTATAATGGAAAACATATCTTCAACAATGAGGTGTCTATAAAATTTATATAAAGCAAGTAAAAATTAGGAATAACCCCAAAACAATTAGTGAAAAAAACTAAATATAAATAATTAAAATAAATATAAATATTACACACCATCTATAACACTCTCCATGTTATGATAGAAAATCACTACTCTTTCTCCGAGGAATCCAAATGATACAGAAGAGAGAAATCAGATAATCAATGGTAATTATACGATGGATATGGAGATATTCAATTATGACACACAGTCACACAATCTACCAATTTAAGTACTATCAATTCATATCATGTATTCTTACAATTGGGTGAAATCACTTATTTCCATTCAAATATCCATTTTAATAAATAATGCGAGTAATTGATTTTTTTTCTTGATGTTCTATATCTCTAAAAATTTAAATAGATCATTCTCTAAAATTCCATCACTATATAGTATTTTTTATTGTGGACATATTAAGATTGATAAAAATAGTTTATCATATCAATCCATTGTATTTAATTTATTTTTAATTTTTATCCTTGACGATGATATATTATCCTTTCAAGGGATTATTTTCTACCTCAAATTTAAATAGTTTTTTCAAGAATAGAACATCATTCTAATTTCATTGTAATTATCCCAATTGGATTTATATATATGATGTTATGGAAGATTTAGTTGAGGTAATTCGAAATATCCTTTCACATAATTTCTTCATACCATTATCCTCCTTCTATCCTCATGTTGCTGGACTAATCTATGTCAATAGTTTAATGTTTTTTTACCCATTGATCTAGAAGGCATCAATTTTTTTAATATTTCAATAATTTTGGTGAATACATTGATAAAATCACCAATATGTTTTCCAATTTGGGTGACATTATAAAATTATCTAATTTTGTGCCCATGTCTCAAGTCATATTTAACATAAAATATTATGTCTGAAAAATAAAACATGGGTAAAAAATTATATATTTAATACAAAAATATTAAAATACCATGTCCATCCATGACACTAATGAATGTCAATAATTTTTCATTTAGAATGTTTTTTAAATTACTAAATAAAAAATATATGCGGAACATAAAAGGTTTTAATGATGGGATATTGAAACCAATAAAAGAAAAATAGAAATTATTGATAACATTCCCAACGTTTCATAAAAACACAACCAATATTTTCATTGATCGATTAACAACTTTTTTAATATAACCTTGAAGAATAATTTTTTTCTATGACAAAATATTAAAATAACTAATTTATTATCACATGTTTCATCCATTTTAATATGTTGATAGACATAGAAAATTAATTTCATTGAATCATAACGACGGTGAACATATTTCATGTCATGTAATCCCATGTTATTAACACCCTAAAAGCACTATGAATGAAAATAAAAAAATGAGATTTTTATTTTTTTTATTTAACAAATAAATTGAAATACGAAAATGGATGTGATTTAAATAAAATTAAATGATTAAAAAACATGAAAAATTAAGAATAAGTAAAATATGTGAAACAAATATTTGATTGAAACCACTTACTGAATTTTCTATTAATTATTACCAAATATTTAAAACATTTTTTAAATGATAAAATATGTTTTAAATATTATTAAATAGCATTCACAAACTAATATGGGGGTGGGGGCCTTGTCAAAAAGCTTCTAGTTGATGGTGATGGATTAACTGTATTATCAAACCAATAAATACCAAAAATCTCAATAGATATTTTTTTATGATGACTAAAATTTGATATTATGTTGAAAAATCATCCAATTTTTGCATCCCTTGTTCATTTCTCTTCTTAATAAAGTGATACTTGATCTCAATGGGATTTATTCGTGAATGGTGTATGTGATTTTTTTTGATTTGAAATGTAATATAATAAAATTTTAAAGATGATAAAACCCCACTAATTGAAAATTTTTATGTTGTTTCTGTGAATATACAATTTCTCAATAAAAAATACATAATAAATATTTTAATTATCTTTCTTAGTGGTAAACTACAAGTTAACACATTTTAATATTCAATATATTATTTTTAGAGTCATGTGCTGTGTAAGTGAGATATTCCATGACCCATCGTGGGTTGGTGAAAATGGAATAAAAATATTAAAATTTAAAAATATGTTGAAAACATTTATCAAAATTAATTAAATAACTCCCAGATGGTGTGTTATATAAGAAATCAAAGAAAAATGTATGGTCTTGGATGATGTGTTACTCCTAGGCAGGGTCTTACATTTGTGATCATCGAATGTTTGGTCAATTCACTCATAAAACCAATATATTTAATATTTTTATTATATTATTTTTTAATATAACAATTATCTCTAAAAAGATGCATCATATGAGAAATGTGACACAAACATTTGATCCAACACTTGTTGTTTTCCCTTGAGGGGTTGTAACTATTATGTGCATTGGGTGGTTAGCAACATCACATGATGTAAAACGACATTTTATATTAATTTATTTATTTATTCCATTTATAAATTATTAAATAATTATTTTCTCTCAATTCTTATGTCATATGAGAAATATGAGGCCTAAATTAGATATGGATCATTGGGTTTAACCAAGGTAGGGTATAAATTTTTTCAGCGCTGGGAGTTTAGAAACATCATATAACATTTACATAAATAATAATAATTATTAATATATAATAAATAATTAATATCTATCAAATGGTGAATCATATGACAAATATGAGAATATAGTGAGGTCCAAAATTCAGTTTTTACCCTAGGTGAGACATATCATGTATGGGCGCCTAGTATTTGGATAAATCACACATGATAATACCCTTTTAAATTTTAATTATATTTTTATGCAAAATTTAATTGATTAAAATTCATTCATTTATAAACTAATTTAACTTCAATGATGTGTTGTTATGAATACCACTATTGAAGATGTTTCCTCAGTTCTAAAAATTGAAAATATAATGGTTCTGACTAATATAAAATATAAAATGCCATTAATTGATGATTTAATAGACTCCATCATTTAATAAACATTTAATCATGGATTGAATGTGAATATAAAATTTTTCTTATATAATAATGTTTTTTGATGAAATTTTAATAGTGGCAATAATTGTAGATAATTAATTTTAAATACAATATTTTTTGTTATTAATATAAATATTATTTATCAAAAATAATTTGAATGGTGGAAATGATGAATCTGATTTAATAATAATAATTTAATTTTGGCATCATTATTATTAAAAATGTGATATATTTAATATTAATATAAATTATTATTATATTAATGTTGTAAATTGTTTTTTAAAAATTAATATATTTATATATATGGTTGTTTTGAATATATTTTTTGGGAAAATAAATTGAGGGTGTTTTTAATTAAAGAAATTTTTGATATGTTTTTGAAAACTATAATTGAATTAAATAAAAAATGATAGAATTATTATTTTGGTGATGGTATCCTGAATCAGTTGTATATTCTATGTTTGAAATCAGATTGATGAACTTTTAGTGGTATTATAACCCTGATTTTGAGATTTAACATTCAATATAAATAAAGGATATTTAATTCATGTTGGTGGTGTAGGCCCAAGAAGTTACCAATATGATGATGGGGTCTGTACACAAAATTAAAAAGATAGAATAATAAAATAAGTGATGATAATAATAAATGATATAATATTAACTAAAGAAAAGGTATTATAAATTTGATTTGGCATGGTGTATGATATGCTTTGGGAGCCCATTATTTTACATGAATCTGCATCCCTATACTCTATTTTACGTTATTCATCAATATTATCTCCTAAATATATTATTCAAAAGTGTTCATATTGACTCTTCGTCAGTTCATTTAGATTCATCTCAATGAGTATAAATTTATTCCTAATTTTGTTTTTGAAGAAGACAATGTAATTTATTTAGATTTAATTTAATAATTATAATTATAAAGGATATAAATTATTATATATAATGAATAAATAGTGATGATTCATGGAGTCTTTGGAATTTGATCATATTCTAGTTATGTGAGAGCATGGTTCGGGTGATGGAAGCCTTTGTATGCCTAAAAATGACATGGAAAACCACGAGGTTGGATGTTAATTATCATCTTTGAATCTCATTATAGATGTCTGGGTGGGTTCATAATCATGTTGGAATATTTCATATCAAATATTGACCTTTGATTGCATATGGGTTTGTTTGTAGCTCGTGACACCGTATGAATTTGGTCCATTAGAATTTTAGAGATTTCAAGAATCCTTATTGTTGATTAATTCACATGTTGTATTGCTGATGTTGCTATATTATTTCATGATGTGTTATTTTATATGATGCTATTTTTTATATTAGATATTTTGGGTGTATGATGTACTATTGTTTCCTGTGTATGAAACCCATGAGAAAGGTGGATCCATCCTGTCCTGGTATCCCCAGTGTGAGATAATGATCAAATGCCACATGTGACATGATGAAGAGACTGATATGGATAATGGGTCATGATGTCCCAGTATTCCTTTACCAAGATTCCTAATTCTTGTATTATTATTGATAATCTTAAGGAAAGATATAACTTTGATACATTCCAATGATTGTTCCATGGTTTTCTAGCATAGATCCAAAGTAGGTAGGATTGGGTACTTGTAGAAGCCTAGTTACGACATGACCACTCAATATTGGATTGTTTGTTTATTCCTGTTAAACATTAATAATTATTATGACATAATCTATTATACATTTTTACATATGGTTATGTAAGAATTTTTGGAATTCAACTAAATCTTTTATTGACACCCTACTAAGTCATTTTGATGTTCTTGTTCATTGCATGAGGTGTCTGCTGAAGGGAATGGACCATATGTTGGACAACTGATCTAAGGAGCATGGAGCTCGTACTGGACAAGTATAGACAATAGAGGCCCTACTATTTATTTCTTTATTTATATTTTTATATCTTTATTTTTTTGGAAATTCATTACACTTATAGTAGAATCTTTTTTTGTATAACATGTATGTCATTCTTTATTTTTCCACATGATTGATATGATTATTTATTATACCGTTTTTGTTTATTATTGATCATATGGAATTATTTTGATGGTATAGACTCCCCAATAATATAATCATACCCTCACTACTTTTATCCAGTCTCTTTCACATGGGGAGATGCGCATGAGGTTACTAAACATTCCGTATTGGACTCGATGATTTTGGTCAGGATGTTACAAAATGATATCAGGGCGTTAGGACTAACTAACATGTTGTTCTTTTAATTTTATTTGGGAAATGATAGACATTTGTTAGGATGGGTAGGAATCAGATAGGGAAACTAACACAGTGTCTAGTAAGCACTGTATAGTGGACCTCGATGTGACCCCAAAATGGGAATTCTGGTTTTGAATTTACTATTGATTAAAATCAACTTGGATGATGAAAGATATGCTGAAATGTGATTTATTATATTTCGAGCATGATCAAGACTCAAGACTAGATGTGTAGGTTCAAATGAAATATATATATTTATATATATATAACTATCATTGATTTCACAGTAGTTCATTAGTTAAATTCATTTATTTGACTATCTGTTTGGGATAGTTTCCATTTCTATGATATTTTTGTGATTTCATGATATTGGGATATTTTTTTATTGTTATTAATTATTTGAACCCATAATTATATCTTCTTAATATATATATATATTTGTATTGTGACTAATGTGTAGGGATAGAAATAAGGATTTATACTAGGACGTTTATACCTTGAGTTGTGAGTAGACTCTTAGAGAAGCCATTATATAATCTCATATACAGGTTAGGACTTGTTATGTTCATAATGTTCCTAATGTTATGGAGATATAAAATTAGGAGTATGAAGTGAAAATTCACTGGTCTGGGTTTTTTATGTAATTCCTCTATGGATATTTTATAGGGATGAGAATTCAATAGAGGAGGATAATAGTAATATGGTGAATTTTTAGAGATAATAAAAATAGATAATGGATAATTTATAAGTGTTTTTATGTAAAATTTTTTATTTTTCAATAAAAACCCATAATAATTATTTTAAAATCTTTCATAAGTCTAAAATATCAATTAACACATTGGAATCTTCAATCGATTATTTTTGGAGTCATGTGTTGAATAAGTGTGAGATTAAAAGACTCATATCGAATTGATGAATACTGAAGAAAAATATTAAATACATTACATTATTTACATACAATTTCAAAAAAATAATCTTTCAAATATAAAATGGTACATTTCATGAGAAATTTGAGTTCACTATTATGTTAGGGTAGTAGTGTGTACCCTAGGTGGGGTATTATATCTCTGAGCATGAAACATTTTTTCAGGTTACTCATTAGAATAAGTTATACAATATATTTTTTATATTAATCATTTAAAAAATTATCATCTCTAAAATAGTTCATCATATAAAGAATGTGAGACCACCAATAGGTTTGGAATGTGATTTTTCACTAGATAGGGTATAACTTTTATGTGTTTCATGTGTTTGGCAACATCATGCATGAGAAACCAGTTTTTATATTTATTTATTCCATTTTCAATTTATAAAATATTATTTTCACGAAAACGGTGCAGTATATGAGGAATATAAAACCGTGATTAGGTCCCAAACATGTTGTTTAACATTTATAGGGTTAAAAATTTCTGCACGATAGGAGTTGGAAACATTTCATATGGTAATAACCTATTTATTTTTAATTATTTTATTATTATAGTTTATAATTAATATATAATTAATATCTTTGAACTGACATTTCAAATGATAAATAAATTCCACAATTTTGTCGAGAATGTGGGATTTAGAATAGGTGGGGCATAACTTTTATATGCATTGTTTGTTTGGAAACAACGCACCTGATGAAAGTGATTGATTGTTGAAAATGAATAGAAATAATTAATAATAAAAACAATAATTTTTTCCAATATCATGAATAATTATAAAAAAATAATAGTGTTAGAAATGAGGAATGTTATTTAACAATAATAATAATAATCAACATCATTATTATTAATGTGATATATTTAATAATAATAATTATTATTATTATTATTTGGTTGTGAAAAATTATTTTTGGTGTGGAAATTAATAAATGTATATATATATAAATATTGTTGTATTGAATTTCTTTATTGGATTAATAAATGTTTTCTGAGGAGATTTTATATTAAAGAAATGATTGATTTTTTGTATGGGGTAATAAAACAAAATAATAAAATTTCATATTATTATTTTTGTGATGATATATTGAATAGGTCATATTTTAAATTTATTGTGTTCTCTTGATAAACCATCAGTCGCATTGTGACACTAACAATTATGTTGTATTTTCAAGACCAATGGTGGATATTTAATTCAGGGTTGTGGTAAGGGTATATGAAGTTCCCGATATGTCGATGAGGTTGGAAAACAAAATAAAATGTTGACATTAATAAAATATGTGTAATTAAATTAATTGATGAAATGGAACTATAAATTAAACTTGGTGTGCAAGCATGACATTGGTAGGAAGCTCGTTATTTCTCACACATTTCCTATCTCCCATACTCTATATTTATCTCTCCAATTTTTTTATTCTTGTATACTTCATTTCAAAATAATTTATTTGATATTTATCAGATTAATGCACTATCGGTTCTGTTGGATTCACCTCGATGAGTATAAAAGTATTTCTGGTAATAATTTTTATGGATATTTAGTAATTTATTCCAATTTAATTTAATATCATTAATTATAAATGATATATATAATTCAAAATATGTTCAGAATGAGAATTGTTCATGTAGTCTTTGGATTGTGATTTCCATTCGGTAAGATGAGAGAGTGGTTCAACTGATGAAAGACATTGTAATCCCGGACATTTATTTGGAAAACTATGAGGTAGGAAATTCAATGTATTATTGGGATATTTTATAGTTTTTTCTTTAGTTTGATAATTGTTTTCCAGTGTTTGATATCAATGATTGACTATTGATATCTAGTGGGTGTAGGTGTAGCCCATGAAATCATACGACCTTACTCCATGATATTTCTTGACATAACTAGATTCCATGTAGATGTTTGATTCACATGATGCATTATTGATGATGTTATATTATCTCGTGATTGGTTCCCTGATATGATGTTAATATTTTCTTGATATATTGGTTTTATATGTTATAATCTGGTTGTGTATGAGTAGTACCCATGGGATAATTAGACCCACCATGGATTAGTATCCATTGAGGATGAGTGTGCTCAGATGTAGCTTGTGACTTGATGATGTGACTGAGATGGATAATTGGTTATGACGTCCAAGTGTGTCCTGACCTAGTGTCATGATGATCTTTAGTGATTAGACCTACATGGAAATAGTGGGGCATAATGATATATGTGATCTGACCTAAAGATAGCATTGGGGCATGAAGACCCACTATGTCATGGCCTAGAGGCCTAGGTGCTATACCACTATCTAGAATATTTTGATTGTGTATTTAAAGTTCCTAGTTAATGGAATTGTATCATTTAGAGGGAGAGGGGTCTAATTAGTTATAGGTTTTCTTATATGATTTCTTGAAACAAACATCACCTCATGTTAAATATTTTAACTCCCAGCTAAAAACCAATCAAACACACATCCATAGGAACACATTAATTTAGAAGGTTCACTATTCAATTATAATAGGCACATCCTTGGTATGGTGTAGAAATGATCCAATACTACACAATCCACATAAAAAAAATCCTTGGATTACCACAAGTAGGATGTACACTATAACTCGTGTAGCACTATATAAACTATTCAAAAAGTGCATGTGCATCCTCATAGCAGAGATATGTTAAAACAATATTTGTTTTAAAATTCATGTTACCTTTTCATCATTTCATATTCGCAAATGTATTCCTTTTAACAAAAATTCTTCTCTTTCATACCAAGACGATTGAATGAACTTCATGGAATTTGGTATAGAAAACTCAGTCCAGTTTTCCCAATATGTTTTTCTTACATCGATTCGTCCAAGTAAAATTCTCCAAATACCATTCTACCGAGTATTATTTTCCCTATCCAATTCATAAATTTATTGAAAATATAAAAAAATTTGATAGTATGGTAGAGAAAAATATTCACCAACCATTTTGTTTAAAAAAATAACACAGTTTGATTATTCCCTCTCTGATTATTATAAGTACGATTAATCTTTAGAAAAAGATATAGTACTTCTTTAAGACTATATAAGAATATTCCAAACATATTCTTCCTTAGTCCAAAAATCCCATTACAAAAATACTGATATGGTAATCCATCCAAATATGAAAATTAGTTTAATATTTTTGAAAATCTATTTGCAATAATCAGATGAATGTGATAACCAATTAATACAATGATATTATGAATAAAAATTTCTTATTTTATTTCTTCTCCAATCACTTCTCTTTCGATACTTCCTTAAAAAAATACTAATATGGAAACATCATAATCTCCCTAAATACTCAAAAAGTCTCTCTATTCTTAATTGAATATTAGTTTCATAAGAAAAATATCAATGTACACTCTCTTTATATAGGTAAAACATGGATGATTTAGGCGGGAATCTATAAATCATTCATGCTCAACCGAATTTCTACAAATATTGAAATGTAGATAAATTTCAGATATATTTATGAATTATCCGATTCTTCTTTTATCATCTCAACACTTCTTCAATCATTATTTGTTATTTAGACTTATATTATATTTTCCAGTCTAATTTCAAATTCTGACTCTGATTTTCGAAGTCTGATATCTTCAATACTATAATTATTACAAATTGAAGAAAGAAAATTACTCTTTGAATATCAATATCCACCTCAACAACACATTTATCTTATTCCTTCAGTAATGTACATGATTAATTAGAAAAGTGAAAAATTAAATTTAATTCTAATTTGGTGTATCTTCACCCAATTAAAGAAGAAAAACTTTTGATAAAAAGTCAACATTCATCTTACATAATCATATTCAAAATCTTGACCCTTACTTCAGAAAAAATCATCATCCATATCAATCAATTCACTATATTGTTGACCACTCTATATAATTATGTTTTGAATGAATTTCTTCTAAATTATTTTTCCATCAGACTTTATTGAAAAAATATTACCTAACTATGATGAAATATAGAACACGATGCACTATTGTAAATATCATTAAATATCAAAAACTAGCATTCTTTTTGAATTATACTGTGTACGATTGTCCATGATTCAATAGAATTAAATATGATAGAATTCATTATTACTAGGATGAGTAAAATCTCTAGCTAATTATAATTCAAAGTAATATTGGCCTGGATATAATTATCCAGAGTATCATTTAAATAGTATGAACTTTTTCATCAATAGCCTCGTAAAAATGTTTTTTATACATTCATTCATCATGATTTCATAACATGTTCTTTAGTAAATTTGTTTGGAAAAATTATAATATAAAAAGCATCATAACATTTTATTTATCTTAGTCATGATGACTTAGATTCTCTATTGATATGATCATGTCAACCAATGTGGATCCATTGTGAATCAGATGACCATTTACTTCCAGTAAGATAAAATCCTAATGTCACTAGTCCTTTCATTCAAAATACATTTTGAATATGATTTAAGTCAATTTCTCATTATGATCTTCTCCCATTCTGGACACATTGTAATTCAAATTAAAACCATGTATTCCAAACATCACTTCGTCATTATAATGGAAAATGTGAGTTCAAATCTATTTGAAAAACGAGTACAATTATTTTGAAAACAATTTTCAATACGATTATCACCAATAAAAAGAGGGAATATTTCGCTTTTACCTAAAACTATTGTGACATGAAAAGAAGACATTTGAAAAAATATATCTTACTCACGAGCTTTGTACTAAAAATCTCCCCATTTGGAATCATTAGCATACATTTTTTTATAAATCAATGATCTTTTTATCCTCAATAATTATATTACTTAACAATAATTCTAACCCTTTGTGAGTTAACACATTATTGGATAAAATAATAATTGTAAAAAAAAATTGTAAATTATTACTGACTATGAAAACCTTATTTATCTTACTCAACATTTGTTTTTCATGAATCATTGACATAAAATCTATGAAGTCCATGAGTAGTGATTATGAAGACCTTATTTATCTTCCTCAAATTTTCTTTCCAAATCCTTAAACATTACTAGAATACAAAAAAAATTCATAAAACTTCTACAATAAAATTTTATAAGAGTTCACACACAAAAACAATAATGAATTCATAACATACACAAAAATCCCCATTTCTACATGCATCAATTAAATTGATTTATTAAGAAATAAGTTCTCCACCTTGATAACACCATAAAACTGTTAGGTGAGAAAGCGGTAAAACATACTTCAACCATGATGAGAAATTAGTTATACACCCACGATCAACCTCAGTTTTGAAAAGGGATAATTCGGTAATGGGTTTATAAAAACGCCAAAAAAAATTGATGATATGTTGGAGCATACCCATCATCTAATAATTCTTCTTCACATGATCTTTGATGAAATGGTATTTTATATAAATATTTTTTTAAATATAAGGTTTTTTTGATTTCCTAGTGACATTAACTGTACATTGATTATCACAACCAAAGAGAAAGGGTATATTTACATAAAAAGTATTTCCTCTAATTTGAGGTATCATCCACAAAAGTTCAGTAGCAGCATGAGTTGCAGAAACATACTCATATTTTTGTGAATGGAGATTTACTAATTTTGAATTCATTGAAATTTAACTAACTCAATTCTTTAACAAAAATAATACTCTACCAGATGTGTCTCTTCTATTATCATGGTTTTTCTAGCCAAACAACATATGTATATGCAAACAATTCACCACTATCTCAGCTGTCATACGTAATTCTAAAATCTCTTGTGCCTTTAAAGTATCTGATATTTTTTTCTACTATGTAAATTTTATTCATTTGGAGAACACTATAATATTTCACATAACGTGAAAACTTAAACAATGTATGTTCTTAATGTAGTCAAATACAACTAACTTCCAATCAACTTCTGAAATTATTTGTGATAAAATTTGTTTCAATATCCATATTTGTAAAACATTGTTCCCACTAAAATAGGTTTGTAAATATGTTTATATTTTTCCATTAAAATCATTTTAACATTTTCATTAACATAATTTTCATGAGAATGAAAAAAAGTAATTCTCATTTTGTATTACTGGAAACCCATGAAGGTATTTCAATTAATAGGAATGGACATTTCAGACACTATTTTCATCTCATAAAAAATTATTCACAAACTCTTTAATTGTAAAAATAAATGATAAAGTAATCCATATAAAAAATTAAAATGATGAAATACTCCTTAATTTCCTTAATGTAATTATTTTCATCAAGTCATCCTTTCTTTACATTCATATTCCTTAAGCATGTATCAAATTTGAAATACCATTCATTATGAGATTGTTTTATTCAATAAAAATTATTATTCAACATACCCACTAAATCTCATCTTTTTCAAAAACAAATTCACATGGTTTTTGAATGAAAACATAATCATCAAGATCAATAATTAGGAATTTAGATTTAAGATCTTTCTGAATGATCTTCTAACCACATTGTACAATAATAAAAAGAATGATTCTTATTGTTTTTAATATTTCCACAAGATCAATAATTTCATAAAAATAAATAACATCAATTTTTGAATAACATTTTCAAACTAATCTTCCATTGTTTATTATCAAATTACATTCTTCATTCATACTTTTCTAGAATACCCATTTTGATCCATTAATTTTTTTGCATTCAGGATTTTCTACAAGTTACCATGTATAATTCTTCTGAATATGATCCAAATCATAATTTTTTGATTAAAACCATTATGGATAAACAAAAACATCATTCAAATAATTCATCTCAACTTTTTAATAGAAATAAGTATGTGTAATGGATTTTTTTGTTCTTATGGTTTGAACATTCTAATGTTGATCACCAATAATGTATTGATATTCCACCTGCTTCCTCATTCTAGAATAAAATATTTTAGTATATTCATCATTACATGATATAGTTGAGTCTTTTTATTATTCTTGAGATGGAATATATATATTGGTATACTTATCAGAATTGAATTCTTCAACTTGATCAACTTCCATTTCTTCCTAACTATGTTTGTCATTATATTTATTTTCAACTACATCCACTTAATCTGAATTAAAAATAATCTTTATTTCATTGTTGAAGCATCTGTGTCCTAATCCTTATGGGTCATAGACATGAAAATTTACATCATCACATTTCTACTCATTATTTATAAGGTTCTATCTTTCTTCTCTGTAATACATGGAATCCTAAAAACAATTATGTGTTTCAAACATGGATTTTTTGTATAGGAAAATTCATATAGAGTCATATATGATTGAGAACTATAGAAATAGTCTGTCAGAATATAATGTGAAAAAAAATGGATTTCCTCAAAGTGTTATGTGAAATACTATGTCCATGGAACACAATTCTTCCCATTTATAGAATACTCATATTCTTTTATTCTGTAATGCTTTTTTCTATGACTGTATTGTGAACTTTACTTCTATCAAAGTACAAACTTGTCAAGATAAGTTTTTTATTATTAACTTCTACATTTTCCTCCATTTTTTGTTCTCAACCTCTTCACTAAATACTCACATTCCTTCATTTATTTTCTAAAGAAACATTTATACATTTTAAAATCTATTGATTTATGATTCATAGACATAACAAAAGTAATTAAATTAAAATCATCAATTAATTTAATGAAGAAATTATTACAATTTTTTTTCTCATCATCCATGTAACAGCCCAAGATTTTATAAAAAATATATATTCTTTTTAATTTTATTAATGTCTTGTGTTGTACACTACACCAAAAGGAGCTTGCACAACACACATCCTTGACTTGCCTTTCATTACACGCAATCGCGACCTTCCTCGATAGCATGTGTAATACGCAATACTGAGTTTCATTAAACAACGATATGCTATTAAAATATTATTAAAACTAGCCGTTATGAATAGTAATAACCACTTTTTAAAATTCTATAAATCTTATTTTTCAAAATGAACTTCATTTTTGGATTCGGAATATCGAAATTAGCTTAGGTTGAAATTTTGGTGATTTTCGGATAACTTTCATATTTTGATGAATAGTGAAAATTACTAAATTATAATTAAAAACAACTTTTTTAATCGAAATAGTTAATAGTGATAAATAATTAATTTGAGTGGTTTTAAAGTATATTTAGAATATATTTTTACAATTTAATACAATGTTGGTCATTGGATGTAATTTCACATTTAAACTAGACATAAACAAGTGTCAATCTTTTGATAGATATTGTTTCTTAAAAAACACGCTATTTGTTTTAACAGCAGGATTTAATTATAAAATTAATTAATACAACTTTTATGTTATGAATTTGGTAAAATAGACTTCATTTTTGAATTCGGAATATGAAATATAGCTTGGGATGAAATTTTGGCATTGTTCTGAAAATCATCAATTTTTGATGAATAGTGAAACTACTAAGTGGTAGGTTAAAAACTGAATTTTGCATAAAACTTAATTTTACCGCTTCTGTGAATGGAATTTCGAAAATCCGAGAGACACGGTTAATATCAAGGACTAAAATGTGGTTCAATGAGATGAAAATAATTTTTTGGTGAATAGTAACTTTTTACTTTTTTTTACCACGGTTAATAGTTAATAGGGTAACTAAGGGTAAATATGATATTAATATTACCCTAACACATGTCCTAATTCTATTGGACAAGTGTAATTCGACCAAAAACAAACTTAGGAATAAAATATAACCATTTAGGCCCACTTGGATTAGATTAGGACATTTATTATTAATTTATTTAAAGAAGGGTTAAAATAGTTAAAATCAAAGTTTAATAAGTAAATCATTTTTAATATGGGGTTATACATAAGATAAATTCGACTATAAATATTCATTAGAAAGATAAAGAGATTTCCTACATGATGGTATTTTATTTGTAATATTTAGACATAAAATAATTTAATTTATTTATGACACAACGATGATGCAGTAATTATCTTATTAATGAAATATTGACATAATTGATAATATAAATACCAAACTAAATGTAATTTAAGACTTTTTATGAATTCCACTAATTTTCTAGGTTACTATGATATATTAGTGTTGATTTAATCAACTTGGTTCGAACATATAATTCTGTTATGACTTTCACAAAAATCATATATCAAATAGTGTCAAAATTGACACAAAATAGTTTTTAAATCAAATATTATATTATTAATTGATATTTTATTCCTAAAAATATAAGGTTCGGCCAAATGACTTAGATAAGGATATATGTATTAATAATATACAATTTGGGGTTCTTTTGGCATGTTATAGTATGTTTATTAACCATATAGTGAAAGAAAACAAAAAGACACGGTAAAAGTTAAATTACTTAACTTAGAGTTAAATCTAATTGATAAGGTTAAAATAATACCCTAAACTTGTCTAAATCCTATTGGTTGATAGGATTTCGACCCATCCCCACTTTAGCTTCGAAATAAGACCCTTGGGAACCATTATAAACCGATTTTGACTTTAATATAAAATAATATTTTGAGGTATTCCTAAGGTGCCCCTCTCCTCCCTTATAAAAGGACACCTCCTCCCCCTCCTCCTCACACCAATTTGAGCACTCAAGCTCGGCCAACCCCTGCCAATTTCTCCTCTCCACTTACCTAGCAACATCCTAGAGGTTTTGGTCTTCCTCAAAGACCAATTTTAGTGCCCTAAGAGGAGGTCTCAAAGAGGCACTTCAAAGAAGAGGTAATTACCGTTACCAATTCTTTCATCTTTATTTCTTCTTCCACTTCTTCTTCTTAGGTTGTTTCATTATGAAGTAATAACATCAGTATAACTCATATACTGATATGTTATAATAAGTATGAAACAACCCTATTTCACCATCTATCCATCCTACGGAAAAAGAAATCACCGCGCGTGCGTACGTACGGAATACCGTCTCCACGCCGTGGTGTAATCTATTTTCCACCACCACCTTACATGGATGGGTATAATGGTGTAAAGAATAACTATACATAGTTATTACAAAATCATATTGATTCTGATATATTGTATAATCCACTCCAATTCAATTCAATATTTATAGAAATGATATCATCACTCGTGCGTACGTACGGACTACCGTCTCCACGACGCGATGAGATTCATTCTCCATGTTAACCATTTAAGAATGATTATAATGTATATATAAGAAATAATAATGAAATATATGACATTATAAAGCTACTGGATTTATGTATATATATACATATGTATGTCATGTACTTACTTCGATTTCAAGACAATAAGGAAAGGAAAACAGTGTTCATGCGTACGTACGGACTACCGTCTCCATGAACGGTGTTTTTCATTTTATTTATCTACCTATTATATATATATATACACTGAATATATATGATATATAAATCATATTTTATATTCTGGAAGTAAGTAAATCATGATATAAGTAATAATTATGTCAAGAACAACAAGTCAAAACACCTACGATAAATGAAACGATTTTACCCAAAACGCTTCTTTAACATGGAGTTTACAAAAGAACGGGTAATAAAATGTCATAAGTGAACCATATATGATATCATAACAATGAATATGATTCTGTAATAAGTCAATAACATGATTTAAATCATTATACAGGAGGTTCGGACACTTACAAAGCAAGTCGGACCTAAGGTAAGGGAAATATCACAATCTCATTTTTATCCGAGATTGTTTATTCGTAAGTATTTAATGGGGTGTATTTTATCATCCAAATCCAAGTTTCTTAAATATGTAATATTATTTCCACCCACCTACAATTGTTTAAATCCAATTTTACCCTTCGGTGAGTTTTTAGTAAAAGATATGAAAGGAATCTTTTGTCGTTTTTTTTAATATACGAGGTACTTTTTGACTTTTCCGACAAAAGTACGAGAAGAATGTTTTTTTTAACTTATACGGCACGAACGGATTTTTACGGTTTTATAAAGCCTTATTTTCATGAACCTTCCTCCAAAATATTTCATGACTATTTTTAATAAAATCTCTTTCTTTTAAAATTGTATGATGTTTTGTGAAAAGAAATTGATTTTGAAGAAGAAAGGATATTTTCCTCAAGAATTCATTTCAAGTGTTTTATCAAAATTATTTTCCATATAAGATAATAAAGGGTTCTGTTTCTATCCATATTTTTACATTGATTTGACTATGTTGTGATGGAATTATGTTTATTAATTCCTTTATCTTATATGAATGGTTTTATGATGTCATGTTGTTTAAGAATCCCATTTTTATTACATGGGTTATTCAATGATGTATGATTTATGATTTTGTGGCACACATAAGAAAGGATTCATTAAGAGATGGGTGGGACCTATATCTCCCTCCAATTCATTGGGTAAAGATTTTATATCTCATGAGATAGACATGGCTGGAATGGTAGGTTATACCGGTTCAGTGAAACAGGACTGAAACGAGGATTACTCGATTCAGAAAGGGACTTTGTCCACTAAGATAGTCTTGGAAATGAGTCTTGACTAACAAGAAATGATTCTCAATGATTATGTGTGTATGCCACAATGAGTAATGTTTTATGTTATGATTTCATTTCACTACTATGATTTATCCCATGTTATGAAATTATGCTCTCCTTTGTAGGTTAAGATTTCCAAAAATGTTATGTTCTTATGAAAATTATGTGATTGATATTTCTTTTGTTTACCCTTACTGAGCATTTGAGCTCACCCTTTTATGTTTTCTTTTCCCCAGGATATAAAGAAAGGTTTTAGGTAAAAAAAAAGAAGATCTTTATGGGAGATGTTGAAGATCTTTCACCAGGATTAGAAGATTATATTCCGAGTTTCCAAAGACACTAAACTATTACGATCCTTGTGTGTGTGTTTTTGTTATGTACTAAGTATTCTGCAAAAGTAATGTAATGTCCATGTACGATAAGCTTCGGGTCTCTACAGTTGGTATCAGAGGAAAGGTTTAGTCAACCTTTGGAAACTAGGATGTGAGAACGTTAGTGAGATCCCTAGAGATATTTCTAAGGTATGTCTAGGGATGTCCCTAAGGATAAGTATACGTATAGGATATAGTTCTAGAACTATGGTAACGATATTAGATTAAACCAAAGATGATAGATATTTAAGTTACTCCCCCTTTATTACGATTTTTGCATCTAACACTATTCTGTTTGGGTTTTAGAAAATGGCTGGAAACAAGATGATTCACAATAATGGAGGATATGATGGACAATGGAATGATATTCTTCTTGAGAAACCAAATGAAATGGGATTTGGATGTCCAAACATCATTATTATGCCGAATCAGCAATCTCACAACATGATCAATAAAGTAAAATTTGGTAAGTTTCCTGACTCGACTAATAAGAGAAAGATGGAGTTCCATGATGATCAAAGAGGAAAGAAAGTTCAATTTCCCCTATGTAAATCATGTGGGAAGAGGCATCAAGGAGAATGTTTCAAGGGAACTGGAAGATGCTTTGGGTGTGGAAAAGAAGGACACAAAGCAAGTAAGTGCAAAGGAAAAGGGTCGGTTAACACCATGGATGAGGATAATGGTTTTGCTATGACATCAAAAATGGTTAAGTGTTTTAAATGAGGAATGTATGGGCATTATGCAAACAAATGCCCTAAGGGAATGACTCATGAAGAGAATCAGTATGGTCATATGGGTAGTATTTATGTGGATGATGATGAAGAGACTACAAATGATATGTGAGATGAAAGAATTGCTGAAGCTCAGTCAATGGTTTAAGAATGTTGTGGAATGATAAAATGTTTATCATGTGTAATGTTGTATAAGAAATCTCATGGTACTATGGAATAAAGAGACATCTGAGGATTGTTACACTGTTGTCTTTCCTTGAGTTATGAAAGTGTATGATTAATGGTACCACTATCCATGAAAGGTTATTCAGATATTTTTGGAATGTAGATGATATGCGCATAATGAAGGGATAAGGAGAAAATTAAATGTTTGATAGTATTCATGAGCTCATGATTGATATAAGGACTAAGTGATATCATGGTTTGAGTATATAGAATTTTGAGGAAAGTGTTAACTTTTAACTGCACTCACTAAGGTATTCAAGAGAATACACGATTAAGGACTTTGAATGTTTGGAATGTGACCAACAAGACATATCTTATGTGGGGATCAACGACAGTATTAAATCTCTGGTAATCGTTGTCACTATATTATGAGAGTGGACTGCAGTATTATGTATAAGCCTAAAGATTAGACTGGATTATGTTGGACATAAGTTAGTATTGTTTAAGGATAGAAGAGTTTCGATAATATTGATGGGATGTTATAGTGACGTAGTTTTAGAAAAAGGACAACCTGCAGGACGGGCGACAGCCCATCGCTTCGGACAAGGCTGTAGGAATCGAACCCACAACCGAAGTGCAACTGGCCTTTATCCCCTACCACTGACCTACAGGAAGTCCCTGTTTAGTAGGAACTAGTTTTATTATATTAAGCAGTATGATATATGAAGTATAAGTCCATTTTAGGAACCATATGTGATTAATCTCACTATAGATCGACTTATGTATATAATTTTTGCTAACATTTTGTTTGAGACAGATGGAATGACCCGTCATTCTATCACATGATCTGCTAACACTTCACGAATAACAAATTCAACTTCATTTATTTAAGAGATGAAGTGGAAATTGTTAAAGGCACGAACAACAGCGAGATTGTACCAAAATAAAGTAAGTATTTATTCTAATTCAAATTCTTTAACTTTAGGGAAATGATCTTGAAAACCAAAAATGTTGTCCTAGTTCTCTTATACCTGATGAATCAGATGGTACCTTAGATCGTCACAAATTTATGGATTTGTGATTACTGGCTTTTCAATAGCCATGTTCTCTACCACTCTCCATCAGAACATGATGGTTAGATTTCTCTTCCATATCCATATTTTCACCTATGTGGAAACCCAGTGATTAGTTTATTTGGGTAATCGTTACATTTCATACTTTAGTTTTTAAAGCCAAGTTTTGGTATTCCCTTTTACGATGTGGGTTTCTATTAAAGAAACTTTCAAATAGTAAACCATTTATAACCCCGACGAATTTCGAGGGCGAAATTCATTTTAAGGGGGGTAGAATGTAACAGCCCAAGATTTTATAAAAAAAATATATTCTTTTTAATTTAATTAATGTCTTGTGTTGTACGCTACACCAAAAGGAGCTTTCACAACACACATCCTTGACTTGCCTTGCATTACACGCAATCACGACCTTCCTCGATAGCATGTGTAATACGCAATACTGAGTTTCATTAAACAACGATATGCTATTAAAATATTATTAAAACTAGCCGTTATGAATAGTAATAACCACTTTTTAAAATTCTATAAATCTTATTTTTCAAAATGAACTTCATTTTTGGATTCGGAATATCGAAATTAGCTTAGGTTGAAATTTTGGTGATTTTCGGATAACTTTCATATTTTGATGAATAGTGAAAATTACTAAATTATAATTAAAAACAACTTTTTTAATCGAAATAGTTAATAGTGATAAATCATTAATTTGAGTGGTTTTAAAGTATATTTAGAATATATTTTTACAATTTAATACAATGTTGGTCATTGGATGTAATTTCACATTTAAACTAGACATAAACAAGTGTCAATCTTTTGATAGATATTGTTTCTTAAAAAACACGCTATTTGTTTTAACAGCAGGATTTAATTATAAAATTAATTAATACAACTTTTATGTTATGAATTTGGTAAAATAGACTTCATTTTTGAATTCGGAATATGAAATATAGCTTGGGATGAAATTTTGGCATTGTTCTGAAAATCATCAATTTTTGATGAATAGTGAAACTACTAAGTGGTAGGTTAAAAACTGAATTTTGCATAAAACTTAATTTTACCGCTTCTGTGAATGGAATTTCGAAAATCCGAGAGACACGGTTAATATCAAGGACCAAAATGTGGTTCAATGAGATGAAAATAATTTTTTGGTGAATAGTAACTTTTTACTTTTTTTTACCACGGTTAATAGTAAATAGGGTAACTAAGGGTAAATATGATTTTAATATTACCCTAACACATGTCCTAATTCTATTGGACAAGTGTAATTCGACCAAAAACAAACTTAGGAATAAAATATGACCATTTAGGCCCACTTGGATTAGATTAGGACATTTATTATTAATTTATTTAAAGAAGGGTTAAAATAGTTAAAATCAAAGTTTAATAAGTAAATCATTTTTAATATGGGGTTATACATAAGATAAATTCGACTATAAATATTCATTAGAAATCTAAAGAGATTTCCTAAATGATGGTATTTTATTTGTAATATTTAGACATAAAATAATTTAATTTATTTATGACACAACGATGATGCAGTAATTATCTTATTAATGAAATATTGACATAATTGATAATATAAATACCAAACTAAATGTAATTTAAGACTTTTTATGAATTCCACTAATTTTCTAGGTTACTATGATATATTAGTGTTGATTTAATCAACTTGGTTCGAACATATAATTCTGTTATGACTTTCACAAAAATCATATATCAAATAGTGTCAAAATTGACACAAAATAGTTTTTAAATCAAATATTATATTATTAATTGATATTTTATTCCTAAAAATATAAGGTTCGGCCAAATGACTTAGATAAGGATATATGTATTAATAATATACAATTTGGGGTTCTTTTGGCATGTTATAGTAAGTTTATTAACCATATAGTAAAAGAAAACAAAAAGACACGGTAAAAGTTAAATTACTTAACATAGAGTTAAATCTAATTGATAAGGTTAAAATAATACCCTAAACTTGTCTAAATCCTATTGGTTGATAGGATTTCGACCCATCCCCACTTTAGCTTCGAAATAAGACCCTTGGGAACCATTATAAACCGATTTTGACTTTAATATAAAATAATATTTTGAGGTATTCCTAAGGTGCCCCTCTCCTCCCTTATAAAAGGACACCTCCTCCCCCTCCTCCTCACACCAATTTGAGCACTCAAGCTCGGCCAAACCCTGCCAATTTCTCCTCTCCACTTACCTAGAAACATCCTAGAGGTTCTGGTCTTCCTCAAAGACCAATTTTAGTGCCCTAAGAGGAGGTCTCAAAGAGGCACTTCAAAGAAGAGGTAATTACCGTTACCAATTCTTTCATCTTTATTTCTTCTTCCACTTCTTCTTCTTAGGTTGTTTCATTATGAAGTAATAACATAAGTATCACTCATATACTGATATGTTATTATAAGTATGAAACAACCCTATTTCACCATCTATCCATCCTACGGAAAAAGAAATCACCGCGCGTGCGTACGTACGGAATACCGTCTCCACGCCGTGGTGTAATCTATTTTCCACCACCACCATACATGGATGGGTATAATGGTGTAAAGAATAACTATACATAGTTATTACAACATCATATTGATTCTGATATATTGTATAATCCACTCCAATTCAATTCAATATTTATAGAAATGATATCATCACTCGTGCGTACGTACGGACTACCGTCTCCACGACGCGATGAGATTCATTCTCCATGTTAACCATTTAAGAATGATTATAATGTATATATAAGAAATAATAATGAAATATATGACATTATAAAGCTACTGGATTTATGAATATATATACATATGTATGTCATCTACTTACTTCCATTTCAAGACAATAAGGAAAGGAAAACAGTGTTCATGCGTACGTACGGACTACCGTCTCCATGAACGGTGTTTTTCATTTTATTTATCTACCTATTATATATATATATACACTGAATATATATGATAGATAAATCATATTTTATATTCTGGAAGTAAGTAAATCATGATATAAGTAATAATGATGTCAAGAACAACAAGTCAAAACACCTACGATAAATGAAACGATTTTACCCAAAACGCTTCTTTAACATGGAGTTTACAAAAGAACGGGTAATAAAATGTCATAAGTGAACCATATATGATATCATAACAATGAATATGATTCTGTAATAAGTCAATAACATGATTTAAATCATTATACAGGAGGTTCGGACACTTACAAAGCAAGTCGGACCTAAGGTAAGGGAAATATCACAATCTCATTTTTATCCGAGATTGTTTATTCGTAAGTATTTACTGGGGTGTATTTTATCATCCAAATCCAAGTTTCTTAAATATGTAATATTATTTCCACCCACCTAAAATTGTTTAAATCCAATTTTACCCTTCGGTGATTTTTTAGTAAAAGATATGAAAGGAATCTTTTGTCGTTTTTTTAATATACGAGGTACTTTTTGACTTTTCCGACAAAAGTACGAGAAGAATGTTTTTTTTAACTTATACGGCACGAACGGATTTTTACGGTTTTATAAAGCCTTATTTTCATGAACCTTCCTCCAAAATATTTCATGACTATTTTTAATAAAATCTCTTTCTTTTAAAATTGTATGATGTTTTGTGAAAAGAAATTGATTTTGAAGAAGAAAGGATATTTTCCTCAAGAATTCATTTCAAGTGTTTTATCAAAATTATTTTCCATCTAAGATAATAAAGGGTTCTGTTTCTATCCATATTTTTACATTGATTTGACTATGTTGTGATGGAATTATGTTTATGAATTCCTTTATCTTATATGAATGGTTTTATGATGTCATGTTGTTTAAGAATCCCATTTTTATTACATGGGTTATTCAATGATGTATGATTTATGATTTTGTGGCACACATAAGAAAGGATTCATTAAGAGATGGGTGGGACCTATATCTCCCTCCAATTCATTGGGTAAAGATTTTATATCTCATGAGATAGACATGGCTGGAATGGTAGGTTATACCGGTTCAGTGAAACAGGACTGAAACGAGGATTACTCGATTCAGAAAGGGACTTTGTCCACTAAGATAGTCTTGGCAATGAGTCTTGACTAACAAGAAATGATTCTCTATGATTATGTGTGTATGCCACAATGAGTAATGTTTTATGTTATGATTTCATTTCACTACTATGATTTATCCCATGTTATGAAATTATGCTCTCTTTTGCAGGTTAAGATTTCCAAAAATGTTATGTTCTTATGAAAATTATGTGATTGATATTTCTTTTGTTTACCCTTACTGAGAATTTGAGCTCACCCTTTTATGTTTTCTTTTCCCCAGGATATAAAGAAAGGTTTTAGGTAAAAAAAAAGAAGATCTTTATGGGAGATGTTGAAGATCTTTCACCAGGATTAGAAGATTATATTCCGAGTTTCCAAAGACACTAAACTATTACGATCCTTGTGTGTGTGTTTTTGTTATGTACTAAGTATTCCGCAAAAGTAATGTAATGTCCATGTACGATAAGCTTCGGGTCTCTACAGTTGGTATCAGAGGAAAGGTTTAGTCAACCTTTGGAAACTAGGATGTGAGAACGTTAGTGAGATCCCTAGAGATATTTCTAAGGTATGTCTAGGGATGTCCCTAAGGATAAGTATACGTATAGGATATAGTTCTAGAACTATGGTAACGATATTAGATTAAACCAAAGATGATAGATATTTAAGTTACTCCCCCTTTATTACGATTTTTTCATCTAACACTATTCTGTTTGGGTTTTAGAAAATGGCTGGAAACAAGATGATTCACAATAATGGAGGATATGATGGACAATGGAATGATATTCTTCTTGAGCAACCAAATGAAATGGGATTTGGATGTCCAAACATCATTATTATGCCGAATCAGCAATCTCACAACATGATCAATAAAGTAAAATTTGGTAAGTTTCCTGACTCGACTAATAAGAGAAAGATGGAGTTCCATGATGATCATAGAGGAAAAAAAGTTCAATTTCCCCTATGTAAATCATGTGGGAAGAGGCATCAAGGAGAATGTTTCAAGGGAACTGGAAGATGCTTTGGGTGTGGAAAAGAAGGACACAAAGCAAGTAAGTGCAAAGGAAAAGGGTCGGTTAACACCATGGGTGAGGATAATGGTATTGCTATGACATCAAAAATGGTTAAGTGTTTTAAATGTGGAATGTATGGGCATTATGCAAACAAATGCCCTAAGGGAAAGACTCATGAAGAGAATCAGTATGGTCATATGGGTAGTATTTATGTGGATGATGATGAAGAGACTACAAATGATATGTGAGATGAAAGAATTGTTGAAGCTCAGTCAATGGTTTAAGAATGTTGTGGAATGATAAAATGTTTATCATGTGTAATGTTGTATAAGAAATCTCATGGTACTATGGAATAAAGAGACATCTGAGGATTGTTACACTGTTGTCTTTACTTGAGTTATGAAAGTGTATGATTAATGGTACCACTATCCATGAAAGCTTGTTCAGATATTTTTGGAATGTAGATGATATGCGCATAATGAAGGGATAAGGAGAAAATTAAATGTTTGATAGTATTCATGAGCTCATGATTGATATAAGGACTAAGTGATATCATGGTTTGAGTATATAGAATTTTGAGGAAAGTGTTAACTTTTAACTGCACTCACTAAGGTATTCAAGAGAATACACGATTAAGGACTTTGAATGTTTGGAATGTGACCAACAAGACATATCTTATGTGGGGATCAACGACAGTATTAAATCTCTGGTAATCGTTGTCACTATATTATGAGAGTGGACTGCAGTATTATGTATAAGCCTAAAGATTAGACTGGATTATGTTGGACATAAGTTAGTATTGTTTAAGGATAGAAGAGTTTCGATAATATTGATGGGATGTTTTAGTGACGTAGTTTTAGAAAAAGGACAACCTGCAGGACGGGCGACAACCCATCGCTTCGGACAAGGCTGTAGGAATCGAACCCACAACCGAAGTGCAACTGGCCTTTATCCCCAACCACTGACCTACAGGAAGTCCCTGTTTAGTAGGAACTAGTTTTATTATATTAAGCAGTATGATATATGAAGTATAAGTCCATTTTAGGAACCATATGTGATTAATCTCACTATAGATCGACTTATGTATATAATTTTTGCTAACCTTTTGTTTGAGACAGATGGAATGACCCGTCATTCTATCACATGATCTGCTAACACTTCACGAATAACAAATTCAGCTTCATTTATTTAAGAGATGAAGTGGAAATTGTTAAAGGCATGAACAACAGCGAGATTGTACCAAAATAAAGTAAGTATTTATTCTAATTCAAATTCTTTAACTTTAGGGAAATGATCTTGAAAACCAAAAATGTTGTCCTAGTTCTCTTATACCTGATGAATCAGATGGTACCTTAGATCGTCACAAATTTATGGATTTGTGATTACTGGCTTTTCCATAGCCATGTTCTCTACCACTCTCCATCAGAACATGATGGTTAGATTTCTCTTCCATATCCATATTTTCACCTATGTGGAAACCCAGTGATTATTTTATTTGGGTAATCGTTACATTTCATACTTTAGTTTTTAAAGCCAAGTTTTGGTATTCCCTTTTACGATGTGGGTTTCTATTAAAGAAACTTTCAAATAGTAAACCATTTATAACCCCGACGAATTTCGAGGGCGAAATTCATTTTAAGGGGGGTAGAATGTAACAGCCCAAGATTTTATAAAAAAAATATATTCTTTTTAATTTTATTAATGTCTTGTGTTGTACGCTACACCAAAAGGAGCTTTCACAACACACATCCTTGACTTGCCTTGCATTACACGCAATCGCGACCTTCCTCGATAGCATGTGTAATACGCAATACTGAGTTTCATTAAACAACGATATGCTATTAAAATATTATTAAAACTATCCGTTATGAATAGTAATAACCACTTTTTAAAATTCTATAAATCTTATTTTTCAAAATGAACTTCATTTTTGGATTCGGAATATCGAAATTAGCTTAGGTTGAAATTTTGGTGATTTTCGGATAACTTTCATATTTTGATGAATAGTGAAAATTACTAAATTATAATTAAAAACAACTTTTTTAATCGAAATAGTTAATAGAGATAAATCATTAATTTGAGTGGTTTTAAAGTATATTTAGAATATATTTTTACAATTTAATACAATGTTGGTCATTGGATGTAATTTCACATTTAAACTAGACATAAACAAGTGTCAATCTTTTGATAGATATTGTTTCTTAAAAAACACGCTATTTGTTTTAACAGCAGGATTTAATTATAAAATTAATTAATACAACTTTTATGTTATGAATTTGGTAAAATAGACTTCATTTTTGAATTCGGAATATGAAATATAGCTTGGGATGAAATTTTGGCATTGTTCTGAAAATCATCAATTTTTGATAAATAGTGAAACTACTAAGTGGTAGGTTAAAAATTGAATTTTGCATAAAACTTAATTTTACCGCTTCTGTGAATGGAATTTCGAAAATCCGAGAGACACGGTTAATATCAAGGACTAAAATGTGGTTCAATGAGATGAAAATAATTTTTTGGTGAATAGTAACTTTTTACTTTTTTTTCCACGGTTAATAGTAAATAGGGTAACTAAGGGTAAATATGATATTAATATTACCCTAACACATGTCCTAATTCTATTGGACAAGTGTAATTCAACCAAAAACAAACTTAGGAATAAAATATGACCATTTAGGCCCACTTGGATTAGATTAGGACATTTATTATTAATTTATTTAAAGAAGGGTTAAAATAGTTAAAATCAAAGTTTAATAAGTAAATCATTTTTAATATGGGGTTATACATAAGATAAATTCGACTATAAATATTCATTAGAAAGATAAATAGATTTCCTACATTATGGTATTTTATTTGTAATATTTAGACATAAAATAATTTAATTTATTTATGACACAACGATGATGCAGTAATTATCTTATTAATGAAATATTGACATAATTGATAATATAAATACCAAACTAAATGTAATTTAAAACTTTTTATGAATTCCACTAATTTTCTAGGTTACTATGATATATTAGTGTTGATTTAATCAACTTGGTTCGAACATATAATTCTGTTATGACTTTCACAAAAATCATATATCAAATAGTGTCAAAATTGACACAAAATAGTTTTTAAATCAAATATTATATTATTAATTGATATTTTATTCCTAAAAATATAAGGTTCGGCCAAATGACTTAGATAAGGATATATGTATTAATAATATACAATTTGGGGTTCGTTTGGCATGTTATAGTAAGTTTATTAACCATATAGTGAAAGAAAACAAAAAGACACGGTAAAAGTTAAATTACTTAACTTAGAGTTAAATCTAATTGATAAGGTTAAAATAATACCCTAAACTTGTCTAAATCCTATTGGTTGATAGGATTTCGACCCATCCCCACTTTAGCTTCGAAATAAGACCCTTGGGAACCATTATAAACCGATTTTGACTTTAATATAAAATAATATTTTGAGGTATTCCTAAGGTGCCCCTCTCCTCCCTTATAAAAGGACACCTCCTCCCCCTCCTCCTCACACCAATTTGAGCACTCAAGCTCGGCCAACCCCTGCCAATTTCTCCTCTCCACTTACCTAGAAACATCGTAGAGGTTCTGTTCTTCCTCAAAGACCAATTTTAGTGCCCTAAGAGGAGGTCTCAAAGAGGCACTTCAAAGAAGAGGTAATTACCGTTACCAATTCTTTCATCTTTATTTCTTCTTCCACTTCTTCTTCTTAGGTTGTTTCATTATGAAGTAATAACATCAGTATCACTCATATACTGATATGTTATTATAAGTATGAAACATCCCTATTTCACCATCTATCCATCCTACGGAAAAAGAAATCACCGCGCGTGCGTACGTACGGAATACCGTCTCCACGCCGTGGTGTATTCTATTTTCCACCACCACCTTACATGGATGGGTATAATGGTGTAAAGAATAACTATACATAGTTATTACAACATCATATTGATTCTTATATATTGTATAATCCACTCCAATTCAATTCAATATTTATAGAAATGATATCATCACTCGTGCGTACGTACGGACTACCGTCTCCACGACGCGATGAGATTCATTCTCCATGTTAACCATTTAAGAATGATTATAATGTATATATAAGAAATAATAATGAAATATATGACATTATAAAGCTACTGGATTTATGTATATATATACATATGTATGTCATCTACTTACTTCCATTTCAAGACAATAAGGAAAGGAAAACAGTGTTCATGCGTACGTACGGACTACCGTCTCCATGAACGGTGTTTTTCATTTTATTTATCTACCTATTATATATATATATACACTGAATATATATGATATATAAATCATATTTTATATTCTGGAAGTAAGTAAATCATGATATAAGTAATAATTATGTCAAGAACAACAAGTCAAAACACCTACGATAAATGAAAAGATTTTACCCAAAACGCTTCTTTAACATGGAGTTTACAAAAGAACGGGTAATAAAATGTCATAAGTGAACCATATATGATATCATAACAATGAATATGATTCTGTAATAAGTCAATAACATGATTTAAATCATTATACAGGAGGTTCGGACACTTACAAAGCAAGTCGGACCTAAGGTAAGGGAAATATCACAATCTCATTTTTATCCGAGATTGTTTATTCGTAAGTATTTACTGGGGTGTATTTTATCATCCAAATCCAAGTTTCTTAAATATGTAATATTATTTCCACCCACCTACAATTGTTTAAATCCAATTTTACCCTTCGGTGAGTTTTTAGTAAATGATATGAAAGGAATCTTTTGTCGTTTTTTTTAATATACGAGGTACTTTTTGACTTTTCCGACAAAAGTACGAGAAGAATGTTTTTTTTAACTTATACGGCACGAACGGATTTTTACGGTTTTATAAAGCCTTATTTTCATGAACCTTCCTCCAAAATATTTCATGACTATTTTTAATAAAATCTCTTTCTTTTAAAATTGTATGATGTTTTGTGAAAAGAAATTGATTTTGAAGAAGAAAGGATATTTTCCTCAAGAATTCATTTCAAGTGTTTTATCAAAATTATTTTCCATCTAAGATAATAAAGGGTTCTGTTTCTATCCATATTTTTACATTGATTTGACTATGTTGTGATGGAATTATGTTTATGAATTCTTTTATCTTATATGAATGGTTTTATGATGTCATGTTGTTTAAGAATCCCATTTTTATTACATGGGTTATTCAATGATGTATGATTTATGATTTTGTGGCACACATAAGAAAGGATTCATTAAGAGATGGGTGGGACCTATATCTCCCTCCAATTCATTGGGTAAAGATTTTATATCTCATGAGATAGACATGGCTGGAATGGTAGGTTATACCGGTTCAGTGAAACAGGACTGAAACGAGGATTACTCGATTCAGAAAGGGACTTTGTCCACTAAGATAGTCTTGGCAATGAGTCTTGACTAACAAGAAATGATTCTATATGATTATGTGTGTATGCCACAATGAGTAATGTTTTATGTTATGATTTCATTTCACTACTATGATTTATCCCATGTTATGAAATTATGCTCTCTTTTGCAGGTTAAGATTTCCAAAAATGTTATGTTCTTATGAAAATTATGTGATTGATATTTCTTTTGTTTACCCTTACTGAGCATTTGAGCTCACCCTTTTATGTTTTCTTTTCCCCAGGATATAAAGAAAGGTTTTAGGTAAAAAAAAAGAATATCTTTATGGGAGATGTTGAAGATCTTTCACCAGGATTAGAAGATTATATTCCGAGTTTCCAAAGACACTAAACTATTACGATCCTTGTGTGTGTGTTTTTGTTATGTACTAAGTATTCCGCAAAAGTAATGTAATGTCCATGTACGATAAGCTTCGGGTCTCTACAATCCAAAGAATATAACATTATAAAATTGAGTGGTTTGTATTGAACAAATCTCAACTTCTTTTTGCTCGACAATCATAATCATTTCTTTCTGAAAAATAGTGTAACACCAATCTATTCTTCTAGGAATATATGGAATGTCATAGACTCAGTATAATTTATATAAAATTATCATGTTTCATTAACAAATGTACCCAATCATTTAGTTCTAAAATATATTCTCATACTCCATACTCTTGTAACTCGTGTTTTGTATTTTACTAATATTAAATAATTTTTTTTGACATTGGAATCTTGTAACAATATTTCTATATTCTTCACATTTCACAAAAAAGCCATTATTTTTTAATATAACATAGTTACCCTCATCATACAATGGTGAATCACTTATCAATTTGTGTTTCAACCCATCAACATAAAAGGTTTTCCTCGATTTAATATTTTCATTTCTAATGATGGATGACCCATGACCATTGATTTTCAAGGAATCACAGCATCCAAATGATATTTTTTCTCCCATAAAATCACTAGAATTATTAAAAAATTTAAAATCTACTATCATATAAAAAGTACATCCACTGTTAATAATCCATGGTCATTCGTATTTGGTATCATTCAATTATTATCAACAATATTGGTGTTTTCTTCTTCCTTTACCATTTTTGGCCTCTGAGAATTGCTATGTTAATTTTTTGGGGCTGTTAAATAAACAACATATCCTTTTACAGGGTTACTAGGTTGTTCAAACCTTTCAAAAATAGTTTCCAAGGGTTGGAACCTATTTTCAACATTTACAGAAACCTTTTTAGGTTTCATTAAAACAATATTCTCAAGATTCATTCTTTGAGAACATTGACTCACCATAAAAAATATCATTTCACAATCTACCTGAAAATAGAACAATTTTTTGTTTAACAAAATCATATAATACATGGTATGAAATAACCCTTAATACCATAATTATCCATAGAATTAGTATTTTTCTCTAAAACATCGACACTGATCGGAATTGTGAATATGTTTCTCAACATCCTTATTGTCTTTATTTTCGAACCCACAAACCATTATCTTATCTATTGATGTATTATTTTTAATCTCAAATTTATCATATCTATAAGTACTAGATATCATATTAGATTTAGAAAGTTTTGAATCATTTTTTCTACTTTGGTTGTTTTGATACTTCTAAATTCTAAATTTTGTTGGTCTTGGACATATACACCACTTTACTGTCATTCTTCTTTTTTGAAACAATTCAATACATCTTCTAACCCTTTATGGTTAGTTTGGTTGAACATTCATAGATTTATAATTTTAACAACATTCACCATCATCAGTTATATATTTTTTGAAACTTGTGCAATTCTATTCAATATTAGAATGTTTTTAAACATGTTCCAACTCTTCTTCTTTTTTCATTCAAAATAACCTCCATATTCTCATTAAGAATATATAATACCTCTATAGATTTATTCAAATAATTAATTTCAACCCGTAGATTAGCATTCTTATAAAAAATTAATTCTTGAATTTTTGTTGAGGAATATACATATTCTATAATTTTTTTACTTTCATTCCAAGCCTTGTAATCGTTCTAAGGAATTATTTAAACCATTATTTTTAATGATGTTCAATTTGAGTTTTTTTTCATCTGAACAATTGATTTTGAATCCATCATCATTAACTATTTAAATAAATGTATTTTCAATACCATAGCTAATGGATATTTACGATTAAACCTCATTTATTTCTCCATCATCATTTTTTGACAAGAAACATCTTCTTTTACATTTGAAAAATTTTCTTTGTTTCCCCATTGAATTAAATTTTCATTAATCTCTATAGTTATTCCAATATATTCTTGGATTTATTTATTCTTCATCAATATCTTCTTATTTATTTTTTTAATTAAAATTATTTATAATGTGAAAAAAGGATCAACATTCATTGTATTTTAAAAGTTGATTCACTTTTTATTTTCATATAACTTTTCAAATAAAATTATATAACTACGATAAATTATCATAATGAGTTTTACATGTCACATTTTTGGATTTAAAATTAACATATTCATCTTCAATAATAACATTTTTTAAATTTTCTTTCTTAGAACCATTAAAATGCATTTCTCTACCAATTTTTTTTTCTTTTCATAGAATTCTCTTCTCTCATTTCGTATTTTAGTATTGTGTTATGTAGATCATAAGGAGATAATGTTTCAAGAAATATGTCTTCCAATGATTGAAATTTTATCATCAAAATTTTTGGGAAGGACTATTAAATTCATTTCAAAAAAAATTGACCGTTATTATATTTCACCAAAATATCTGATAGTACTCACAATGTCCTTCACCTGCATAATTAATTCCCAAATAGATTCATAGTCACCAATATAAACATCTTTATATTTCAATTTCTATATTTTTAACTTTTCATTCTTTAATTTTATACTTCATTCATATAAGTTTTTCAATTCATCACATATACTTTTGATTTTAGAATCACCTTACACTCTTAAGAGTTATCTTTCAGAATGTGATGATAGTATAACATTCTTGGCCCTTCCAACATTCTAAATATTCTTCTTGTCAACATATATAAGAGAAAATTTATTATTAGATTGAGTAAATACCCATGTTGAAGCTTCAAGAAATTCATATCATATAGACATCTGATAAAAAAGAAGTCTATATATTGATATATGATAATGGTTTTCATCAAATACTATAATACCTTTACTATTCACAAAATTGAAATTCACTACCATATTCTTTTGGAAACAATAAAAAAGAATAAGAAAACGGTACCATAGGATTTTATGCCAATTGAATGTATTAAGTCATTTTAATTTAATCACTGGGAGGGTGAGGGTTTAATTAGTGATACTTTTTTTATGTTTCCTTGAAACAACCTTAACATTATTTTGAAAATTTCAACTCCCTACTGAAAACCAATCCAAAAAATTCATAATAATATAAGAAATTTTCATTTCTCTTTTATATAAGAATAGCTACATACATGGTATGGTTTGGAAATAATCCAATACCACACAACCCACTAGAAAACAATTCATGGATTACAGCGAGAGGGACATACCCTTTCGGTCATGTTCAACTATGTAAATAATTCCAATAGTGTGTGTGAACATTATTAGAACAAATAAGTTAAAAATTATTCATCTAAAAATGCATGTTAACTTTTATATTTATCATCATCACAAATGTATTCCTTTTAAAACAATTCTTCACATTATAACCCATAAGATGGTATGAACATCCTAGACTTTATTAAAGTAAATTCAGTCAGATTTTCCCCATACATTTTTCTCAACTTGATTCATCCGTGTATGATTCTCCAAAAACGATTCTTCCTAGTAATATTTTATCTATCTGATTCTTCTTAGTATTGAAATTATATAACATTTTCAGATTAAGGTAGATATAAATAAGAACCACTCATTTATAGTAAGAAAAAAACTTTGTATGATTTTTCCTGGTCAAATTCTTCTAGGTATCATTGCTCAATAAATAGGATATATTATTATCAAATTATGATCAAGACAAAATATAAAAACTTCATCCATAGTCCATAAATCCATGTATGGAAATGTTGATCCGATAATTGATCCAAATGTGATGATCAATTGAATATGATTGACAAAATGAGTATGATAATTTGTTTAATACAATAATTACTAAATATGATGATTATATGAAAACAAATTTCAATATTCATTATTTTTCAATCAATCCTACATAAAAACATCATAAAAATTCCAATAAAGAAAATTCTTCTTCTCCTTAAAAATATGGAGTTTTGTCTCTCTTCTGTGCTGAAAAGTACATCGATCATAAAAAATTGATAAGTTCTCTTATAACGGCACAATGTTTTATCCTTGGAAATAACCTTCTTATAATTGTGTCATATAATTAGATGAAATCTCAAGAAAATGAAATAATAAGTATTATGTGACCTTTAAACATAATATCATCACTTCTCTATTTTATATTTTTTTAATTTTCCATACACGGTTGCAATCTATAATTTTTTTGGATTCTGATAAGACAAAATTATTTTATGGTGAAGAGAAAATGACTATTGTGAATAGTAATATAACCCTAATTAATAGTAATATGACCCTTATAAATAGTAAATCTTCCAAAATAATAGTATCCTTGCCCATAAATTTATAAATAATATTTAGTCATCTAATAAATGATAATATGACCATAGTAAAAGTATTGGTATTTTTGAATGTCATTAATAATTAAATAAAATTAATTAAATAATTTAAAATAAAATGTATTTTCAAAAAACGTGTTCATAAATTTTCAATTTTATGTCCCCTGGTTTTAAAATATTATTATAATACCATATGTATTATTTAAAAACATTATAAAATTAGATATAATTTTGAAATGTGTATTTTTATAGAAAATTATTATTTTAATTTAAAATAAAATTAATTATATTTAGAGTTTTCATTTTAATAATTTATTTCATTTTCTGATTCTATGTGTTGAAAAATTATAAGGGTGAATTTTTTATTTGTTTCTAAAATAATCAACTTTTTTATTAATAGTAACATACAATTATATCAAAATTAAGCTAAATACCTGATTTATATGATCATGGATGATGTTATGCTGATGTAATCCCAAATAGTTTGAACTCAAATGCACTTATTACTATTTCAATACATATAATCATAACTATTTCTTGTCTTGAGGGAAATTAATAAACTAAAGAATTAAATATTATTAAACCCATTAACCCCACTTCTATTAAAACCACCCACACTCTCCTCTTATATTCCCTTCTCTAATTCCGTGATCCTTCCCTAAATTATGCCCACATCTCTCCCAGAGATCCTCCCCCGTGTCCAACAACCCATTATCTCCTCAAAAGGCCAAATACACTCCCTTTAAGAGGCCGTCAACGAGGAACAATTCAAGAGCTAAATTCCACTTTTCTTTTCTTTCACATTATTTTCAAGGGAATTTTCCTTTATTTTTATCCTTAAATCTCCTCATCCAAATTTTATTAAAACTCCAGTAACATACATGTACTGTAATTTTGTTATGAAAATTTAATAATTTAATTTCATATATTATTTCACATCCTTTTAAATGAATGAAATGAAAACACCACATGAGATTGTTTTATTTATCAGATTCATGGATGATGTGTTATAAATTTCTGTTAACATCTTCAATTATGGTCATGAAACCATTTTTATGGTTCAAAAAAATTATTAAATACTTATATTAATGTTTTTTGAAGAATTATTTTTATCACATTATTTAAAATAATAACACAATAAAATTTAATTGTGAGAAAAATCACCAAATTAATCCTAGTGTTTATCATTAATGTTGTATATAATGATTAACCATCACTACAAGTAGAAAAATTAAATTTACAACCATGTAACCATTAATATTTTCAATAATAAAATTTATCTTCAATTCTAGACATACACTCCCTCCATACATGTGTATAAGAACATGAATATGTGTGAACTGATCAACAAAAACATGGAAACAAACAGACCCAAAGAATGAAATTGAACCTCATAAACAATCAAAAAGGTTATGAATGAAATAAAAAAAGGATATAATGAAAGATTTAAATTTAAAACATGTTCTTTTATTATTATTAATGAATCAATTTTTTTGTTCATTTCATTAATTTAATTTGAAGAACACTATTAGACTTAAGTTAACGGATCATCTCTTTCTCTATTTTATTCAAGAATCTACTCTACATTATGTTCTTTTATGTGTAGTTACTATTGAGAGGGTATGATTTATCATCTCTCCCATACGTACCTCATGATTTATAAGTAATTATCAACCCATTTCTCTCTCATTAAGACCTATTATGTATTCTTGATACCATGTCGATAGTCCGTAAGGGATGATACAATAACCTTTTTTGTTCCTTTGGTTTGCCTTATCTTCATTTTACCAAAATAATGTTATATTATATTTTTATGGACATATTATAAATGATGTTTAACTGTACCAAATTAATATCCAAGACACATTCATAATCATATTTTGGTCATATAAATGTTTTTATGTTATTCCCTCCTCAATATTTTTTGATAAGAAAGCCAGTTTTGAGGGAAATTCAAAAATTCATACATGATTTCAAGTTCACTCTATTTTTTATGCCATTTTTTTATAAAATAAGTATTTATTATTATTAAAACTTAATTTGTTTAATTATGGTTTTATATATTTTAATGTTGTATTTTCTATTTTATATGATCTATAGTATTTTCCATAAAACAACACAATTATGTTTTATTGATAAAATTTCATAAATACTTTTCTTAAATGTTGTAACATATACATGAAATCACATAGCATGATACATTACTATTTTTTATTATGAATTTCCATGAATATTTTTTATCCTTTGATTCATGGACACTATTATGATACACCCATTTTTTATGCATTATGACATGATTAGGGTAACAAATTATTTCCTTGGGTAACCCTTTTGATTATGTAGGATTGATGTTGTATGGTTCTTTATGTGTAATAAATAATCATTAAAATTCAAAATGGGAGCACCGAGATAGTACTCCAATGCATTGGGTAATGTTTAGTATCATGAGATGTTATATGCGACGGTCTTGGCCATTAGCCTTGGCTTGTGCTACCATGTGTGACAGTCTATGCGGTTAGCCTTGGCATGTGGTACCATGTGAAATGGTCATGGATGTTAACATTGTATCATGATAAAGTGATGGTGTATGTATCTTTAACATTTTTATGACTCCATGTTTATATGATTCCATGTTCAAATGTTATTATTCTAAATATTACATTCATTTCTATATAATTATGTTAGAACTTCTACCTCATGTGTTAATTATTTATTCTTATGGTTATTCTCATACTGGTCTATTTAGTTCAACTTTTTTTTCATGTGTTTTTTAGGGTACCATATGAAGATATATGAACACAATGTATTTTAGGATTTCAATTTAAATATTAAATGAAGAGTTTTTCTATTTAGTTTCATGTTTTTAGTTTTATGTACCTATTCTACCAATAGACTTTAATTTTCAATCCATGGATTATATTTTGACCTATATTTATGCTTAAATTCTAGTAATGTAATATTTAAATGACTATGGTTCATATAATTGTTATTTGTGGATGATCTAGTTATTTTTGGACATTTTATAGAGAGAACATTAGTAAGAAATTTAATTATATGACTATGTATATGAAAATATCAATATATTTTGGTAAGTAACGATTAATTGGTTTGTCAACAAAAAACATCCATGTCAAGATAAAAATGTTATATATTTCTTTGGAACATATGTATCTTGGGGTAAAACCCAAAAAAAACTAATTTAATGGGGACTAATGCACAAAAATGGGCCTTTTGGCGCTCTTGGTTTGACACTCCAAGGGGATTTGGTTCGGTATATTCATGAGCTTGGTAATAACAATTATTAAAGGAACAAAAAAACCCCATAATAATATATGTTAGGAAATAGATCAAGCATAACCTAGATTGAAAATGGGGAGTCACATGATAGGATATACGTCTCTTTTACATGTTTATCCCTTTATGTTCAAAGATTAATTCTTATGCTCAATAAAAAAATTTCATGCCCCTTAATTGTACATTAATTTACATAGTTAATTGTAGGAAATTGAAAGACACTTTCCAACAATAAATGTGCTAGGGAATGTGATGATTTCATTAGAGGTATTTTTTATATTAAGGGAATGTGTACTCAAAACATCTTGATAGTAGATGATTAGCAAGCTTAAGTTATGAATAATAACATGAATCATTTGGAAAACAATCCTCCTCCAAGGAATGAGTAAGTTTTCATGGAATCCATAATTTATAAATGGCCTCATGTGTTTAGTGGATATTCTAATCCCCTCCTCAAGGAATAATGGATTGACTCCATTGAGAAGACATTCATTATCCTCTAGTTCATAGAAGAAGATAATGTTGTACAGGTGGTCTATCATTTTGATGGGGAAGATGTAATTATCTAAACCTAGTTACCCAGATTCAGTGCATTATTGCATAACATTGGAATGATAACAAAATATCATTTCTAGAAAGAATGATTTGTTTAGTATCCTTGGAAGTACTAGATGCATTTATATGTTTTATATTACATTATAAAATGAAAAACTACAACAACATTATCTCATTATACCACAATCATATCCCTTAAACTAGCTATCTAGGTCTGTCATAATCTACTTCTTTGCATCCTAGGAAAAATAAAACATAGAAAGTGGTGAGCTCAGATGATCAGTAAGGATAAATGTATAGCAGAAGTTTACGTAAATAAGAATAAACATTTAATGTTGTTTATAAGACTAAAACAAAAGCCTTTTAAACATAAACCTCATCCTAATATGTTAAATAAAACTAAAAATAATTCCATTTACAAACTCACATAGATAATATACTAGTCGAATAATCACTTGTAATATCAATAGACAATTTCATAATGATGAAATGCATAATTTTAGACTTCATAATCACATAGTCAGGTCCGTGATCCAAGACTGAAAATAAGATTTTTTTCAAGGCCTTGTTCCAAGACACTAGATTTTATAATGAGACCTAACGATGAATCAAGGAGCCATAGCCGGCTCCACCCGTCACTTACTCAGTCCAATGCATTCCTCATATGATAAGGTTTAAACAAAATATAAACACTCTTATTAAAACAATCATATGAAATTACAATAAATTATTCATATACCATGAATGGTATAAAAATTTAACATACATAGTCAAACATATGACAAATCCTTCAATGCAATTTGGAATATTTGTATAATAATATACCAACTTCACACATGTTAAAAATCCATCAAAAGATGTTGATATAGATTAAATTAAAACAATTTGAAATAAATACCTCTTTATATTTAGAAATGATTTAAAAGTAAAATAATTATAAAAGAAAAAGTTTATTTTAGAAATATTTATATAAGATTGTATGGGAATCATTTAAGGTGTTATAACGTTGGAAAATAGTCTCACCCAGTGTATATGTTAAAAAAACATTTTTTTCTTAATTTTGTCGAAAAGGATGTAAATAACCTTGTTTGGAAAATGATGGAAATATTCCATTATAAATTTATTATAAAAGTCTAAATGGGTATTAATTACTTGAATAAATAGTCTAAAAATATTAAAAAAGTTTTGAAATACATTTTTGTGAAACACAGATGTGGATGATATAGTAGTCCCAGAAGATACTTACATTAAATCAAACTCGGAAAATAAAGAGATTGTGAAATTTATACTTACCGTGTACTTATCCTTGGTCGAGGGTATATTACCCTCCTTTATAATAATTTAATAATTGTTATTAAATTATTAAAGGGCCACATACATAAATATGATATCATATATGAACTTCTAAAATTGCTTTGTTAATAATATTTTAGTATCCTCGTCGATTTGGGTGTTAACGGATTAATTTTCATTTATATGTTTTCATATGTAAGTAATGTTTTTATAGAGAAAATGTATTTCATTCATATACATAATGATATTAAGTTATTTAAATATTATTTTTAATCATCAAATAAAAATTATTCATGAATGATTACTATGGGAAAATGAATCTCATCGCATTCGTTGAAACGGTAATCTGTACCTATGCACGATAGACATTATCATTATTTTGATATAAAATTTGTATGTAAATAGATAATATAACATATATAAATAATAATTTACATGTTATATTTATTATTTACATCAATTTTAATCCATTGTTATAGACATCCAAAAAATAATGTATTGAATAACAACTACACAATGATGTGGTGATGGTAAGTCGTATGTACGCACATATGGTGACATGTTATTCATAGGATGGATGACATAATTAAAATGGTTATACCATTATTACAATAAAAACAAATCATATATACTAGACAGGATTTATTATTTTATAATGGAAAAAATAAATATAGAGGAAGTAGAAAAAGAAAAAAAAACTTGAAAGAGGTGGCGAGCTATCTACCATTTCTTCGGGTTCTTCCTTTTTATTGGATTAAAAAGGCTCCATTGGTTGCGTTTATGCTCAAACTATGGCCTATATGTTGAATTGAGTAATGTTTGGAGGATATTTTGGTTGGGTTTGTCTGAGTCAAAAGGCTTTGGAGGTGTGAATTTGAGAGAAGGGGATGTTCCGTTTTAAATGTGTGGTGAGGGTTACCTTAGAAAAAACATGAAATATAATATTAATATAAAATCATGTTCAGTTTCTAAAGGATCCAAAAAGATTTAAATCAAAGATAAGGTTGCAATGGGTTTCAATCCACACAACCAAGATGTTTTAGAGAAGTTTAGGTTACCATATTATCCTTTACATTAAGATATAACTCTAGGTTAAATAGTTTATCATTTACCATGTCTCCTTTAATTGTTATATTATATGGTTAATAAACTTACTATAAAATTCCATGATAATCCCATGTGGTTAATTAATGACATAAATATTATTATTAATGTCCTTTGTATAAAAATAAATTTTTAGGAAATATATCATATATTAATATAATATTTGTATTTAAAACTCAATTTTTTCAATTTTTTCAGTATTTAGTAATTGTTTTTTGTGGAAGTCATAACATCATTATTACTTCAAAAAAAATTCATTGAATCAATCCTTTCATGACATATTAACCTATAAAATTAGTGGATATCATCAAAAGGCTCAAAATAATTTTTTTCGGATATTTTTAATATCAATTATTTTATTTTTTTCATTAATTAGGTAATTACTGCAACATCATTGTGTTGTAAAAAAATTTAATTATTAAATTTTTTAAAATTATAAATAAAATACCATAATGTGAGATTTTTTTTTACTTTTAGAGTAATATTTATTGTCGAATTTGACTTATTTATAAAACTATATTAAAATGTTTTAATTAGGAAAACATTAATTTAAAACTTTTAATTATTCATTATATTAAATGATAATAAATGTAATAATCTATCCCAAGTGGACCAAAAGGATCTTATGTTATTCCTAAAGTTTTTTTGGGTCGAATTAAACTAATCCAATAGAATTAGGACATGTGTTAGGGTAATTATAATATCAATTTTACCATTAATTCCACTTCTTAATTTTACCTACGGTAAACAAAAGTCAAATGTTACTATTCAAAAAAAACTATTTTGATCTTAATGAAACACATTTTACTTACTGATATCAACTGTTACTCTCGAATTTTCAAAATTCAACTCACAGAATCGGTTATATAATGTTTTATGCAAATCTTCAAATTCTCATTGGAGATGCCTAAAAGACGGAAAAAAGTTCAATAAATTTTTTTATATCTAAACATATTATAAAATTCCTCAAATAAATCACATTGAACTTATATAGGTATTATGATTCAATTTTTACATAAAATAAATTAAAATAAAATAATTAATTAATTAATTAAAAAGCTGATTTTTATTAATAATGCATTGTTTTTCACTATTCGTTAAAAATTAAACGTTTTCAGAAAAATACCAAAAATTCACCCTATGCTAATTAAGATATCCAGAATCCAAAAAATGAAGTCCATTTTTTAATATAATATTATTAAAATATCGATTTTTTTTTTATTATTCATAACGGCCAGTTTGATTGGTTGTGTTGTGTTAGAACTTGAAGTTGCGTACAACACGAGCTATTTATTTATTCAAGGTGAAGCATACCATGGAAGGTTGGGGTGTTACATTCTCCCATCTTTCAAATAATTTCCTCCTCAAAATTTATAGAATTCCACTACAGAAAAAGACTCAGGTGGTTATTTATCAAAAGTTCCTCAGGTTCCCATGTCACCTCTTCCATCTTATAGTTTCTCCATAGACTATTTACCAGACGAGTTGTCCGGTTCCTCAACACTTGTTATATAGTACCTAGAATTTTGACATGATCTTCACAATAAGAAAAATTAGGTTCCAGTTCTATTTCATTATATTTGAGTACAAGGGTTAGGTCAAGAATGTATATTCTCAATAGTGATATGTATAACACATCATGAACTTTAGAGATATTTGGCGGCGTTTCCAAACGGAAAGCTACAGCCCCAATTCATTCAAGAATTAGAAATGTCCTATGTACATGGGAGATAGTTTACCCTTCATAGAAAAACTTATAACTCTATTACCTAGAGATTCTTTCAAGAAATCATGATCTCCTACCTGAAATTCCAAATACTTTATTCTGTTATCGATGTAATTAGTTTTCCTACATAGAGCTGTTTTGATGTGGGTTTGGATAACATTCACATTTTCTATTTTTTTCTCAACAAGTTCTTGGCCTATGAGTTTTCATTAACCAACATCATCCCAAAAAGTTGGTGTGCGACATCTCATTCCATAAAACACCTGATATGGTGCCATCTGAATACTTCAATGAATGTTGTTGTTATAGAAAAATTTTAGCAGAGTTTAATATTGTTCCCATATACCATGAAAGTCTAGTGAGAAAGTTCTCAACATGTCTTATATGGTTTGAATAGTCTGTTATGATTGTCCATTAGTTTGATGGTGGTAGGAAGTACTGAAACAAAGTTCAGTATCCAAGGATTCCTGATGGCTTTTACAGAATCATGATGTAAAATGGGGATCATGATTAAAAAAAATCGATAGGGGTACTCCATGAAGTCTTACAACATAATAAGTATATATTCATTCTCTTCATTAACATGGTAAATCTTCTCTTATATCAAGAAAATGTGCCAACATCGTAATATGATCAACAATGACCCATATTTCATCGTTCCTTCTAGGATTATTTGGTCAACCCATGAAATTGTTCATTGTAATATCATCCCATTTATATTCAGGTATGGGAAGATATTGCATGACACCTCTAGGATGTTGTCTTCCATCATTAACATGTTGAAAAATGATACTTATTTACACAAAATTAGAAATATCTCTCTTCTTTTTGTCCCACCAAAATTGTTCAATAAAAACTCTATACATCATAGTGCTACTAGGGTGTATAGATAAACTGTTTCTAGGACCCTCATCCATCAATTACCTTTTAAGATCAGGTATGTTAGGAATACAAACTATCTTCCTTAATTTCAAAATTCCATCTTCATACACAAAGTCACTCAATATCCCATAATTCACAACTTTAATATTCATTTGAAACTCCTCGCCATTAGTATGAGAACATTTTATCCTTTCAAATAAATTTGTTTTGGCCACCATTTGAAAAGGTATTGATGTTTCGCCATCCATGGCTATTCTGATGTCCATATTTACTGGATCCATGTATTTTGGATATTTTTCAACTCTCTTCTTATTCATAACTCTATGATACTTTCTATTAAAAGCAAATTCAAACATATTTTCCTTATTTGGGTTGTAGTGAATGGTGAAATCATAATCCTTGATTAGTTTAAGCCATCTCCTTTTCCTCATGTTGAGTTATTTTAGTTTGAAAATATTCATTAAACTCTATTGATCAGTGTAAACCTATCATTTTTCACTATATAGATAGTGTCTCAAAATATTCAATGTAAATATTACAGCTTATAAATAAATATCATGAGTGGTATAGTTTTTTCAATGAATTTCTTGCATTCTTGATGCATAGATAATAACTCTATCATTCTGCATGAGGGCACAACCAAGGCCTTTCATTGAAGCATCAATATAAACAACAAACCCATCATTACCCAATGGTATATTCAAGATAGGATCATTGATTATTCTTCTCTTCAATTCTTCAAAATATTCTTCCCACTCTTTTATCCAAAAAATTTTACCCCTTTACATGTGAACTTGGTTAATGTGTTAGAAAATCGAGAAAAATTATGGATGAAGCATCGATAATTTCCTGCTAAACCAATAAAACTGTGTACCTTAGTTATACATGTCGATACAGTAAATTAATGGATTACATGGGTCTTTGATATATCAACATATATTCCATCCTTAGAGAAAATATGGCCAAAAAATGAAATCGTTTTAATCAATAAATCACACTTTCTAAACATCCCATATAATTAATTTCATTAAGAGTCTTTAGAATAATTCCCAATTTATTTTCATGATGTTTATAGCTTTTGGAGAATTCCAATATATTATAAATAAATGCCATAAAAAATTCGTCAAGAGAATTCGTGAAATCTCTATTCATTAGATTTATGATGATAGAAGGTTCTTTAGTTAATACAAAAGGCATCAATGTAAACACGTAATGCTCGTAACTTGTTCGAAATGCTTTTTTAGAGTGAATCCTTCTTCACACAGAATGGATGATATCCATATTGTAGTTCAATATTTGAAAAATGTTGAGCTCAATGAAATTGGTCAAATAAATCATCAATGCAAGGTAGTAGATACTTTGTCTTTATTTTTAGAGCATTGATCTCCCTATAGTCAATGTAGAACCTCATGGATCCGTCTTTCTTCATAACGAAAAGAACAGAGGATACACATAGAGAAACACTAGGGGTAATAAATCCTTTATTACTCCAATCCTATATTTGTTTTTTATCTCCACTAATTCCAAATTTTCCATTCTATAAGGGTTCCACGATATGGGCATTGAACCATGAATTAAGTCAATGGAAAACTCGATTTATCATTCTAGAGTATGTCCAGGTAAGTCCTCTAGAAACACATCAACATAATCATTAACAATAAATACATTCTCTATTTGAACATTCATTCCTCACCCATAGTTATTTCATTCTCTTCCTCCCTAATAATTGAATTTAGTTGAGCTACTAGTGGTGGATATAGATAAGAATCAGATGGTGATGTTTCTTCTATAATGATAAGGTGTAATTTATCAACATCATCAAAAATTGTAACCTACTTCTTCCTAAAATAATTTTTCACATCATGGTCTGAAAATCAGTCCATACTGAATATTTTTTCAAAATAAATCATGGGTATGACAATAATATCAGCAGATAAATAACATTTATATGCCTTAATAGGGACCGATTGACAAAAAATCATTTTAATAATACATCCCTTAGGAGTTCTTTATGACATATCTCTTATTAAATAAAATTCTAAATATCTAATTTTCATAGTGAACTGGGAAGATATGAAAGAATTTGATGATCTAGAATCAAATAAATCGTTCTCTAAAATCAAGGAAACCATTAAAATACTTGCCACTACATCTTTTTGATCTTTAACATCAGTAGTAGTGATCGCATAAACATGGCCTTGATCCCTTGACTATTTCTAAGGTAAGTTTCTATGGCTCTTAGGACATTAATTTTAATAATTCCCCCTTTATCAATAATTATAGAATTCAACATTGACAACCTCTTTCATTCCATTGCAATCACAAGCTTGGTGGCCTTTCTCACAACACTTTTAAGAGACTCCCATTCCCTTCAAGCAAGTACCAGGGTGTTTTTTCCCACATTTACTATGGGATGGATCTTCAAAATTTTCCTTCTTCACCTTATTTTCATTTCTATAAAGTTCAATAGATCTCTTCTTTTCCTACTTTGTATTAATGTCATAAGACTTAGATAATTAATTATCCTTCTTGATAGCACATGAGAGAATATCTTTATACAATGAGAAGGATTTTGAGACTAATTCCTAGTGGAGAAATGGTTTTAACCCATTAAAGAATCGACCAATATTACTGCTTGGGTTGCATATATAATATGTTGCATGTCTTTCTAACCTTCTAAAGTTAGCCTCATAATTGGTGACATTTTCATCCTCCTTCCTCCTTAGACTCAGACATGACATTCCAAATCCAATCAATGGTCACAAGGAATGTATTTTTCTTGGAAGATATCTTTAAACTCCCACCATTCCATATTTGATACTTCATCGCCTTCCTTTGTGTTTTGAATCAATGACCACCGTTGATCTTCATCTTTTGTGATGTGATAAACTTCAATGAAAACTTTTTCCATATCGCTACTCCCCAAAGCCTGAAATATTTTCACTAATGAACATATCCATAGCTCAGAAACAAATGGATTTGTAGTCCCATTGATTGTTGGTGGTTTTTTCCTCATGAATCAGTTTAACATTGATCCTCCATGTTGTGGATTAGGTTTATTCGTATGGGTAAGGATATTAGTCATAACATGAGGTAGTCCTCCTAGTATGATGATAAGCTAATTAGCACTAGTTGTATCACCACTTGTATTATAATAATCAGGATTAGGAGAGAAATCACTACATGGATTATGTGAGTTTATATGTTTTATGTTTCATCCAATAGACCCCATTTATAATCATTTAATAGACTACATTAGTATTTGAATTGCAGCAAATAATTAAAAACATGTAAAACAATTAACATTAATTGAACAGTTTATGGATCTAATCCTTAATCTTAAAAATGTTTTCACTGAGAAGTTATATACTCATAAATCAATAATAATATTTTGTAAAGAAAATGTTAATTATCCTAAGCATATCCCCTGGGAGTGTTGTTAGCAAAAGTGTAGCAAGGCCCATTGTCGTGTACCAGGATACCACGGGTCATGCCTGAAACTACTTTTCAGTGTTTTCACTCCTACGTACATCTATAACAGAGCCACTTCTACCTACTCATATCCAGACAGAGATATATTTCTCATAAAATACTCAAAATCTCTATAGTACCAAAATTCTAGTATGTTATTTTATTCTAATCCTCAATGTCTATCTCAGGGTAATGTTCTCTAATAATAGTTTATATAAATCTATTTTCTCAGGTTTTTACTAAACATCTTCTGATACCAACTGTAATGCCCCAACACTAGTTACCTAGAGTCAGCGAATTTTACATAACATTGGCATGATCACAAAATATCATATCTCAAATGAATGATTATTTTATTATCCTTAGAAGTACAAGATTCATTCATAAGTTTTACACTACATTATATAATTAAAAACAACAACAACATTGTCTCCATGGATCACACATATATCCCTTAGACTATCACTATAGGTCATTCATAATATACTTCATTGCATCTTGGGAAAAATAAAACATAGAAAAAGGAGAGCTCAGATGCTCTGTATGGATAACAATATATCAAACATTTTAATTAATAAGAATAAACATTTAAAGCAGTGTATAAGACTAAAACGAAAGCATTTTAAACTTATACTTCATCATAATATAAAAAATATAAATCAAAATAATTTTATTTACGTACTCACACAAATATTCTACTATTTGAATAACCACATGAAATATCAATAGAAAATTTGAAAATGAAGAAATGCATAATGCCAGACATCATAACCACATAGTCAAGGCCTTGTACCAAGACTACAAGTAAGATTCTGTCCAGGCCTTGTTCCAAGAAAATATTTTGTCTCATGAGACCTACTGATGCATAGAGGAGCTATATCGAGCTCCACTAGTCTGTTAATAAGTCATATGCGTTCCTCATTTGAAAAGGCTTAAACATAACATACACATTCATATTAAAACTAGAATACGAAATCTCAATGCATTATCCATAAAACAAGAATGGCAATAAATAACACATCCATTTTCAAACATATCACAAACCCTTAAATTAAATATGGAAGATTTTTATCGTAATAAATAAACATCAATCAAGTTTAAAATCCATCAATGGATGTTGATATAGTTGAAATTAATAATATTTGAAAGAAATACTTCCTTCTATTTTGAAACCATTTAAAAGTAACATAACTATAAAATAAAACATTATTTTTGAAAATATTCTGAAAATCATGAAATTAGAAGCTTTAAAGGTGTTATAACTGTGGAAAATAGTTGTACCCCCATATAAGTTAAAAATCAATATTTTCTTAATTTTTTCAAAATGGTCATAAATTACATTGTTTGGAAAATGACAGAAAGATTCCTTTATTAAAAATATATTAAAAGTAAAAAAAGTTTATTAATGAATTTAAACCATAGTCAAGGAAATAGTAAAAAAATTTAAATACATTTTTAAGAAACACATATGATGAATATAAAGAGGTCCCATTAGATACTTACATAAAATCAACCTCGAATAATAAATAGACTGCGAAACTATCCCACACCTTATACTTTTCCTTGGTTGAGGGTACGTTAATCACCTATATAATAGTTAAAAAAAATTATTAATGTATCCAAGAACCACATTCATAAATATGATATCATATATTATCTTCTAATATTTCTTTGATAATAATATTTTAGTATTATCGTCGTTTCTGGTGTTATCTTATTCATTTTAGTTAATCTGTTCTGTTGCGTAAGTCATGATTGTTATGGATACGATGTATTTGATTCATATCCAGAATGAAATTAAGTAATTTAAATATTATTTTTATAATCGAATGAAAATTATAATTCAATGATTATGATGGGAAAATAAATCTCATCATGTTCATGGAGACGGTAATTCGTACGAACGCACGAGCGACCATATCATTCTTCTAATATTAAAATTGTTTGTAAATAGATAGTATATCATATATAAAGAGTAATTTTAATGTTATATTTATTATTTAAATCAATTATATATCATTTTTATACCCATCCAAATAAAAATGTATTGAATAACAACTACAAAATGATGTGTAAATGGTAAGTTGTAAGTACGCACGTATGGTGACATGCTATTCGTAGGATGGACAAAATAATGAATATAGTTGTACCATTTTAATAATAACAACACAATATATATAAGAAAATATATTTATTATTTTATAATGGAATCAAAAACGAAATAAGAATTGTAAGATGAAACGAACTTGAAATAGGTGGTGTGATATTTACCTCTTCTCTAGGTTCTTCCTTTTGATTTGATCAAATGTGCTACATAGGATGAATTTCTGATTAATATAAGGCCTCTAAGTTTATCTAAGGGATGTTTTTAGGATATTTGTGCATGTTTTCTCAATTACAAAAGCTTTGGAGGTGTTAATTTCAGAGAAGTTGAAGTTCCCTTTTATAAGATTGGTGAGGGGTACCTTAGAAAAATCATGAAATATTATTTTAATATATAATCATTTTCGGCTTATGAAGTCTCCAAAAAGATTTATTTTTAGGATAAGGTTGGTATTTGACGAAATAATCTAATAAAATAGCTTTTATAAAAGTTTATGATACCATATAAACCATAACATTTAGATATAACAACTAGTTAAATAGTTTAACATTTACCATGACTTTTGTATTTTTTATTATATGGTTAATATACTTACTATAAAATGACATGATAACCCTATGTGGTTAATTAATGAAATACATATTATTATTTATGTCCTTTATCTGAACCATAGATTTATTTGACTTTTATATCATTTAATAATATAATAGTTTTTTTAAAAACCCATTTATGTCAATTTTGTTAATATTTAGTAATTTATTGTTGCAGATGTCAGAATAGTTTGATTACTTCAAAATAAATTCATTGAATCAACCCTAATATGTCACATTGTCCTCGAAAATTATTAAAATTTATCAATAGTCTCAAACTACATTTATTTGGATATTTATAATAACAATTATTTTAAATTTTTATTAATCATGTAATTACAACATCATGAATAATAAATAAATTTAATTATATAATGACTTAAAATTATAAATAAAATACCATTATGTTGGTTATAATTATAATGAATATTTATAGTCAAATTATCTTATGTTTAAACCTATATTAATAATTTTTAGTTAGGAAAACAAGAATTTAACATTTTTAATTCTACTTTAAATTAAATAATAATAAATGTCTTAATATAATACATGTGGACCAAAGGTATAATTTTTTATTACTAAGGTTGTTTTTGGCCGAATTACATATATCAAATAGAATTAGGACATTATTTTGGGTAACTATAATTAAATCTTTACCTTTAATTACCCTATTGACTTTTAACCGCGGTAAATAAAAGTCAAAAGTTACTATTCAAAAAAACATATTCTCTTCTTACTATTTAATACCCCAGACACAGTTACCAATAGTCTATGCATTTTTTTAATACATTGGAATTATTACAAATAATCAAGTCCCTAAAGACCGATCAGTTTAGTAGTCATTGAAAATAGATTACATACCTGAATGTTACATTACACTTTCTAACATACAACACATCATAAATGATCCTTTGAAAATGACCTTAATCCCCTAGATAATCCCTAAATATCAATCATTATATAATTCTTGGGATCCTGGGAAAATAAAACAGAATAAAGTGGTGAGCTCAGATTCTCAATAATAGTATGAAATATAGCAGAAAATAACATAAACATTAGGCATGTTGAATAATGCAAAACACTTGCCTTTATAAATAATATACATGAAACACAATATAGAAGGAATATTAGTTGAGTAAATAATGCCATAATAAAACATAATCACAGGTATTATACTATTAGAATAACCACATGATTCATAAATATAATTTACATAATGTGGGATTGTTTAATGTCGGACATTCATAAACATATTGTCAAGGCCTCGGCCAAGATGTCTAAAAATGATTAAGGCCTCGACCAAAACCATATATCAAAAGTGGGAAAGGCCTTGGCCAGTTCGACATCTAAGTGTCTCATGATACCTACCGATTCCTCAAGTTGCTATAGTGGGATCCACCCATCACATACTATGTAAAATACATTCCTTATATGAAAAGGATGAAACATAACTTAAAAATTCGTATTAAAAATATCTTACTGAATGTAAATAATTTAACCATAAACCCTGAATGGTATAAAAATAATGCATACTATCAAATATATAATAACACATTTAATAAAATATTGAATATTTTATTTATAATAAATCAACATCAATCAAGAATAATAATAAAAAATATTTTTGACATTGTTGAAAATTATTTGTAAATCTCTATGAGATAAATGTTCCTTTTCATGAAAACATATAAAATTCACACAATGTAAAAAGTAAGACATTTGAAGAGATTTTTTTTAATAAAATTTTCCCATACCACTTTGAAACATTTTAAAGTAATTAAAATTTTAAAAACATTCATGTTCATATAAATAAATCCTTAAAATCCATTTTGAAAACATGGACATTAATAGCAATGATTTAGAAGAAAAAATATTTAAACCATTTAAAATAATGATCTTTTTAATTAGTCCCTTACCTAAAAATTTTAAATATTTCTTTTTGAATGTATTTTTTTGATACAAAAATGTGGATGATAAATAGGTCCTAGTAGGTACTCACGTAAAAACATCCTTGCATAATGAAGAGATTGTTGAATTAACTCTTACCATGAAATTTCTTTTGGATGAGGGTAACTTTGACCTCTTGTATAATGACCATAGTACATTATTAAACTACCCAAGATCCATAATCTTATCTATCATATTATACCTGGTTTATTAATGACTTTATACTACCCATTTATTAATTATTTACATGTTAAATTGATATTTCTGTTAATAATCGCTTTATTTATCATACGTGTTTTGACTTGTAATTCTTGATTGTATCATTTAAGTCATGATTTAAATTTTTTCCATAATATAAAACCTGATTTATATATCATATATATTTAGAATATAAATATTTATAATATATAGATATATGAAATAGAAGGCATGATTTTTGGAGACGGTAGGTCGTACGTAAGCATAAACGCGGTTTCTGTTATCATATCGTATTGAACTGAAGTAAGTGAATATGATATATGTAAGTAAAAACATATATATCTCTAGTAGAAATATTATGTCATATGTTACATACTTATTAAAAATATATATTTTTATAATCATCACGGAATGATGAACGTGGAAATGAATCTCATCGCATCGTGGAGATGGTAAGCCGTGCGTACGAACGAGCGACAATATCAATATATTGATCATGAAATAGTATGTAATTGGATTTTATATCATATATAAAAAATCATTAAAATTTTATATTTTTCATTAAAATCAGTTATAATCATTATTATTCCCATCCAAATAATGTAGTGTTTGAATAAAAAACTACACCACAATGGGGAGATGATAAGCCATAAATACACAAGTATGGCGACATGTAATTCATAGGACTATTAGAATACTGAATGTACCATATTTATAACAACATATCATTATTTATATGGTATGGTAGTAATTATCCTGGAATGTGAATAATAATGAATGACGATGAAGAGAAATAAAAGAACTTGAAATAGGGTGGTGATATTATTACATTTTCTTCGGCTGTTTCCTTTTCATATGGTCAAAAGGGCTCCTTAGGATAGATTAATGATAAAATTAATAACTCTAGGTTGATGTATGGGAAATTGGGAGGATATTTGGGTTATGTCTAGCTGAGCCAAGTGTATTCAGAGATGTGATTTTGAGAGAAGGGGAAGTGCCCTTTTATAAGAGGGATGAGGGTCACATTAAGAAAAGAATAAGTATTAATTTATTTTACAATCTTATGAGGTTTATAATTACTAATTAATAATTTATTTAGAGACATAGGTTGTTTTTGGTCAAATTCCCTTCAACCAATAGGTTTTATACAGGTTTGGGTTACCATTTTAACCGTATCTATTAGATTTATCTCTTATTTAAATAGTTTAAATTTTATCGCGTCGTCATGTATTCCTGAACTATTTTGTTTATAAACATACTATAAACATTCAAGAGAACAAAAAGTGGTTCATTAATAACATATATAATAATATTTAATCCCTATGTCCATTCCTTATATTTTAATGAAATGTTTATCAACCAATGATATAATATTTGTTTTAAAAATTGATTTATGTCAATTTTGACACGATTTGGTATTTTGTTTTTTTGAAAGTCATAACAACCTTATCATTTCTAAAAATTTTATCTAATAAACCATAAAATGTCATATTAACCTAAAAAATTATTAGAATTCATAAAAAGACTCAATTTACATTTTTTTGAATGAAAAGAAAAATTACTGATAAAGGAAACCAGGATTACAAATCCAATTAGGGAATGAGTTCACCCAACAATGATCACCCCAAACATTCCCAAAACAAGCCAAACGATGTGCATTTGAATTACTATCTCATTTGATGAGTGAAAAATTTCATATATTTAATCCATCAGTCAGGGATCAAATCTTCCTCAAGATGAGGCCATAAGGCTGGGAATCCTCATCTTCTGTTGATAAATAGTTCATCACTTCGAGGCAGTCATATTCCACAAGAATCTTGGGACAAAATTTTGAGTGGGAAAAAATAAGCCCCTAAAGGATGGCCGATACCTCTTCCACCATAGAGATCCATGAGTAAAGCACTGCCCAACACTGAGCTTCCACAATCTGGCCCAGACTGTTATGAGCAATGAGCCCAATATTGACCCTTTAGATAGTAGAGACAACGACATATGTATTAATCTTGAAGAAACCCTCAGGGGGGAGACCAAAAGGGAGTCACTCATTGAGTGTGACTCAAATACTTCGCCACATCACTTATCTTCCAACCATTCATCAACTCCAAATCTCTATCAACCCATAGCTGATCAGGTGTCACCTTCATCTGGAAAATGGATTCATTCCAATGAGTCCAAGCCAACCAAGAAATTGGGCATATCAGCCCTACCACTCTTGGTTCCAGAGAAGACACCAATTTAGAAAGGTTTAGGACCAACCCAATTAAAAGATCAAAGAATAAACCAAAATCCGGCCTCCAAAAATTCCACACCCCTTCCACCCCTTTACATGCATGAATTACATGTATAGGGGATTCCACTTCATGGATGCACAAAGGACAAGTGTCTTCCTCCACCAAATGTCACTACACCCAAATGTCACGGGTTAGAATAACCCCGTCACAAACTTTCCACCAAAATAATTTCACCTTTGGGGGGGGGGGGCTGTCAGGGACCAGAGGCATTTTCACCGATTATCAGTATAGACCTGGGTCAAACCCTGAACCCTCATTTTGTAACCCGAACGAACATAATATCACCCATGAGGTTCCCAAGTCCAGCAAATTTGGTCAATACCCATTCCTGGTGTTAGATGAATACTTAGGATAAGTTGATGATCCACCTCATTAAACCAGTAACAAAGATTCTCCTGACCCCACTCCTCAAGCGAGTCAACAAGCAGGTCATGTAACCATGCATATTCGAATCCAGGAACAACCGGTGAGGAACCCTTATGATTGACTCCATCTTACAGCCATGGATCATTCAAAATGTTAATATTATGCCCATCAGCAATTCTCCACATGCAGCCCAAATCAATGAGAGATTTTTCTCCCCAAATGATCCTCCATGTCAGAAGGTGAGATGCAACAGTGTGGAAGCTAGACATGATGCACTGATTCGATGCCTCCCATGATGATTGAACCACCTTCTCACAGTCACTATCATGGATCCACATACATTCTAAGTGAAAGTTTCGATCTGGTCCCCTATATTTTCCTTGTGAGACAGTTGAAAACATGATTGGGAAAGGGTCCGAGGAGACGGGGGCATGTGGACGATAGAGAAGGCATGAAAAAGAGAGGTCCACTCATCATTCCCAACAAATCTGTCTAACCATTCCGCCAGGTGGTTCTCCACTGACCTACCCCGATGCCAGGTAATTGGAGAGCCAGAAAACAAAAGTTCATGAAGAGATTTCGAAACAAGAGACATCCTAAAATCATACATCACATCACCATTCCTCACATGTCGCCCTTCTTTTTCCTGGGGAGACATGATCTCGTTAAAATCCCTCCCCCCATCAGAAGAGGGACTGAGAGTGAGTCCCACAGTCGCTTCAAAAGGGCCCATGATCTGTGTTTTTCATGCCCACTCGGACACCTGTAGAACCCAACCAACAACCAAAGAGGAGTCTCTAGGATAGAAACTGTCACAAAAATGTTCTTACTTGAGTAATTAGTGATATTGACCCCATGGTCCTCCTTCCACAAGAGGTAAATTCCACCTAAGGGTCCCATTCAACCAATGGTAAAGATGTTTTTGAACCCAACCTTCTGCCCCATAAGGGCTACATCATTTCTATCCAACATAGTTTCGGATAAAAATACTATATCAGGGTGAAATTTGGAACTCCAGTGATGGAGAATGCAAACCGTTCGGGGATTGCCAAGCCTCTGATAGTTCCAGAATCCGATTTTTATTATTATATGTGGGTCTAGGACACACCCGCCGCCGCCTCTGAAACACTGACTACCCATCTGTCATCTGCCACTTTCCACCTCTTTTACAGGCTCTCAGTCAGCTGAGATGCCTTCAAGAATCGTTTATGGTCTGTGGGCTGTGAAATGGGGGGATCCACGCCCTTATCATCACTAACCATTCTTTTCCACGTCCGATGATTTATAGGACAGGTTGACGTGATCCACATCATGTCATCTATTTCCTGAGGGGTAGCTCTTGGATAAACATCATCTGAACTGGGAACCGGGTCTGGGGGGTCGTTGCATAGCTGTTGTACCCCTAATGTTGGGTCTATTGGTTCCTTGAATTTTGGCTACAACCTAGAAGATGGGGAGGAAATGTCTTTCAAAATAGTTGTGGTCTAGCTTGGGGGGAGGGGATCTCAGCCCCTACCCCTAACTAATGTGTTGTTCCCTCAGCTTGGCCAAGATTTGTGGCCAGTCCAAATTCCTTCCTTCTACCTGTTGAACCTCATGACTTGCCGCATAAATATTTGGTGGCCCAAGCATGATTATATTAGGCTGAATTGGTTCATCCCGCGTCTTAATAATCTTCTCTAGTTTATCACGATTTTGTTATTTTTAAACATTGAAAATAAAAGCCACCCAAAAAGATTTGGCATGGAGACAGGGCCCATATTTCAAAATAAAATTGCCCTATCCAAATTACTTTGCCTCACATTCCTTCTCTATGTGTTTGAGGCACCCATAAAAAAGAAACAGAAATAGGACGCTTTTCAAACTCAAAAGAAATCCAGATGTCTGATTCCTCAAATTTCAAAAACATGCCCCTCATAAGAGGATATGCAGCATCCATCTAAGCCCTAATACATACAAATGGTCCCCAGTGAATTGGATCAGATTGGTCCCATTCCAAAAATGAACCGATGCGTCCACCAATCTCACGCATAACACGTTTTCTTCTACCATGAAAGGGGATTCCTCTATTGCGAATCCAAAAATGTGAGCAAGAAAGATTAACTAACTAATAATTTTCATAACCATTAAGGTACTCAATTAGAATGATTTGGTTTAAAGGACCATGGTCGGCCTTTTAGGACCTTTAATTTATCTCATTTGTTAAATAATTCAAAGACTACCAGTCCCGCTTCCACTTCCCTTATAGAAACACCTTCCTCCAATCAACAGATATTTTGCAAAGTATTTTTCAATGCCGCATGATTGAAGGACCTTTTTGTTTGAAATTATCCGACAATAATCAAGGATAGTTGCGGTGAGAGAGAGACATCTTCACTCTTCCGTGTAGTATTTACCGATTTCTCTTTATTAGTTAATGAGAGGTTCCGCCAGCGATTCATTAGGTCTAGCTCTATTTAACTGAATTTTTTTTTTGTCCTCTTCGCGAACAGAAAGCTTCGATCCTTTTTTTCTTCTTCACGAACAGAAAACTTCACCCGTAGTAATATTTGTAGACGCCTCCTTCGCTAAAACACCCTACACAGACACCACGCTGCGCGTCAACACTCCCTTCTAGGATTCACCTTTAGAGAACACTACTTCACTGAATAACCACTTCTTTTTTCCCTCTTTACTAACAGAAAACTTCACCCATAGTAATCTTTATGGATGCCTCCTTCGTAAGAACCCCCTACACGGACATCACGTTGCGCGTCAACACACCCATCGTAGAATCAGCTTTGGTGAACACCCCTTCACTGACCACCCTCTTTGAAGAAGATCCCTCCCATGATCTGAGATCTTCTCCCCCCGTCCCCTTCGCGAAAACCTCCTTCTCAACCCCACCCTTCGCGAGCACAGCGTACGCGAGAATTCCCCTCCGTGAGCACTCCCTTCATTGGGGAAAACCCAAACCTATTTCTGTCGCAGCATCTTCACAAATCACCTATCTAGAACTGCTGGCCATAGCACAAGGCCGTCACCCAATTGCTGATCCGAACATGTCAAAGCCGAGCCTCACGAGCCATAGATCAGGACCGTTTCAAGGCGCGAGGCGAAGCCGTTGCGGATCCATTGCTGAACTGTCGAATTGAGGTGCACAAAGGCCCCAAAAAACCAGAATCATAGATCAATGTTGATCTATGACTCGAGGAGCATGAAGGATCCTGAATGAAATCAGGAACACCGATCGGCGTAGAACAACGCAAAACCTCCAAAGATCCTAAGGAACGCCTAAGCACGAGGATCCCGGGATCCACTACTGAGCGCAGAGCTGTTGCAGGTCTAGAACATACTTCAGAGGAGGCGGTGCCCACACCAACGGCATGACGGCGCACCAACTAAACACAAGAAACCCTAGTAGAGAACCTATCAGTGATGGGAGTACTGGTTAAAAATTTTCTTAATGGGTCAATTTAAATTTATTTAGATATTTATAACCTCAATTATTTTATCCTTTCATTAAAAATGTAAGTACTGCGTCATCATTGTGTTATAAATATATTAAATTATTTAATGTCTAATATTTATAAATAAAATACCATTATGTAGGAAATATTATGATATTTCTAATAAATATTTTTAGTCTAATTTATGTTATGTGTATCCCTATATTAAAAATGTTTTAGTTATAAATCCTTGAATTTAACACTTTTAACACTTCTTTAAATTAGATAATAATAAATGTCCTAATCTAATACAAGTGGGGATAAGGATCATATTTTTTTCTAAGTTTGTTTTTGGTCAAATTAAATTTATCCAATATAATTAGGACATGTGTTAGAGTAATTATAATAGCATTTTTATCCTTAATTAACCTATTTATTTTTAACTGTGGTAAATAGATGTAAAAATTTACCATTCACCAAAAATTATTTTCATCTTATTGAACTATATTTTACATTCTGATTTTAATCATGTCTCCCCGATTTTTGAAATTCAACTCTTAGAAGTGGTAAAATTTAGTTATATGAAAATTTAAAAAATATCCTAGAAGGTGGGTAAAACACTGTAAAAAATTCAATTATATTTTATATATCAAAACATATAATAAAATGAATGAAATTATTTACATTGAACATATATATGTATTATGTGTCTATTTTTACGTAAAATAAATAAAAATAAAATAACTAATTTGTTAAATAAAATGTTGTTTCTAAACAGTAAAGCATTGTTTTTCACTTTTCTTCAAAAATTGAAAGTTTTCAGAAAAATACCAAAAATTAACCTGAAGATAATTTTGATATTATCAATTCAAAACGGATATATATTTTACCTAATTCAAAATATAAAAATTTCAATTATTAATTTAAAATTAATTCTTATTGTCAAAACCAAACAACGGGTTTTTAAAAAGTAAAAACTATCAAAAGATTGACATGTGTTTTTGACAAATTTAAATTTGAAATTACTTATAAGGACCAAAATTGTAACAGCCCAAGATTTCATAGTGTGTTAGTTCTTTAATGTAATTCAATATCATACACTACATCCAACATTATGTCTAAGCACACCACGAGTTACGAAACTTTCCTTTCAAAAGCTATTATGAATAGTATTAAAATAATTTTGAACTTTATACAACCCTTATAATTTTTGAATCCATATTATTAGTTTCTTAGAGATAATTTAAGGACAAATTCATTTTTTCAGATAAAAAAAGTTAAAATTAATGAATTTTACTACCTTTTAATAACTAACCAATCTTAAATTAAACATTTTAAAATTTTATATATTAAATTTGAAAAAATAATCGTCTTCTTTGGGATCGAGAAATATGAATTTAGTTTTGAATTTTTTTTGTATTTTTCTGATAACTTTCATATTTGGGTGAATAGTGCAAAATAATATATTTTAACTGAAAAAACTTTTTAATCAAAATAATTTATAGTGTTCTACTATTAATATAAATGGGTTTAATGTATAATTAGATTATATTTTTACTATTAAATCAAATTTTTGTCATTAGATGAAATTTAAATTTGAAATTAGACATAAACAAATGTCAATCTTTTGACAGTTATTATTTATTAAAATTTTATTTTTGGTTTTGACAACTGAAATTAATTTTAAAATAATAAATGCAATTTCTATGATTTTAATTTGGTAAAATGGACTTAATTTTTGAATTAATAGTATCAAAATTTACTTAATGTTAATTTTTGTTATGTTTCTAAAAACATTTATATTTTTATGAATATTGAGAAACACTGAGTTATAATTTAAAACCGCATTTTTATTTAAATAGTTATTTATTTTATTTAAATTTATTTTATTTAAAAATAGTTACATAATACCTATATAAGTTAAATATAATTCATTGGAGTCAATTTATAATAATTTTAGATATATAAATATTTTATTGAACTTTTCACCGTCTTTACCCACCTCCTATGAGAATTTTCAAATTCACATAAAACTTAATTTTACCTCTTCTGTGAGTGGAATTTCAAAAATGTGAGAAACATGGTTGATATCAATAAAAATAATTTGGTTCAATAAGATGAAAATAATTTTTTATGAATAGAAACTTTTTACTTTTATTTACCATGGTAAAAAGTAAATAGGGTAATTAAGTGTAAAAATTATATCATTATTACCCTAACAAAAGTCCAAATTCTTTTTGATAAGTATAATTAGAAAACAAACATATTAATAAAAATATAAACCTCTTTGCTCTACATGGATTTGATCAGGACACTTAATATTATTTAATTCAAAGAAGAGTTATAAGAGTTAAAATTAATGTTTAGTAACTAAAACATTTTTTATATAGGGTTACACATATGATAAATTGGACTATAAATATTCCATAGAAATATAAAAATATTTCCTATATAATGGTATTTTATTTATATTTTTAGAAATTAAATAATATTATTTATTAACGACAGAATGATGATGCAGTCATTATCTAATTAATGAAATATTAAACGAATTGATACTATAAATATCCAAATAAATATAATTTGAGACTTTTTATGAATTACACCAATTTTAAAGGTTAATATGACATATTAGGGTTGGTTAGATGATTTGTTTTCGAATTAATAATTATGTTATTGATTTTTCAAAAAAAAATACAAAATAGTGTCAAATTTGACATAAAAGAGTTTTTAAAATCAATATTATATTATTAATTGATACTCTATTACTAAAAATATATGGTTCGGAAAAAATAAATATTTAATGATAGGTGTATCATTAATGAACCACTTGGGGTTCTCTTGGAAGTATATAGTATGTTTATCAGCCGTATAATATAAAAATATAAAGAGACATGGTAAATATCAAACAATTTAACTAAGACTTTAATCTAAAAGATAAGGTTAATACAGTATCCCAAACCGACCTAAAACATATTTTTTTGAGTGGTTTTTGACCCAACCCCACCTTATATTTAATGAATACATTTTTGAGCAATTATAAAACGAAATTAATTTTATTAGAAAATAATATTTCTAGTTTTTCCTAAGGTGGCCCTCACCCCTCTTATAAAAGGGCACTCCACCTTCAATAAAATTCACACTTTTAAAGCTTTTTGGATCACCCAAACCCTGCCCAAATACCCTCTCAACTATCCTTCCATATTCATAGAGTCCCTAATTTAGTCATAGAGCAATCTTAAAGTTCCCTTGTGATCAAATCAATAGGAAGAACCTGAAGAAGTAAATATCTCATCACCTCTTTCAAGTTCTTTTCTTCTTCCACTTCCCCTTTCAATGTTGGTTCAATTCTAAAATGATAACTCCATTATGTTCTAAATACTATTATGTTATTATGAATATGGTACAATCATATTCATAATTTTATCCATCCTTTGAATGACATGTCACCCTACGTGCGTACGTACAACTTACCGTCTCCACGTAGTGGTGTAATTGTTTTTCAATACATTATTATATGGATGAGTATAATATTGAAATTTAATAGATTTCAATAATACATATAACATGATAATTATTCCAAATATATTATATACTATCCAATTATATATTATTTTAATATCAAAAGAATGATATAGTCGCTCGTGCGTACGTACGGGTTACTGTCTCCACGAACGAGATGAGATTCATTCCCCGTCATATCCATTGAAGAATAAATTTAAATTTATGATTAAAAATAATTATTATAGAAATTATATAATTCTGTATATGAATAATATGAATCCCATCCATAAAAAATATGACTCATATAACAAATAATATAAAGGAAAACTAATTTGTTTACACCCAAAATGAGGATAATACTAAAAAATTATTAATAATGCAATGATAAAAAATAAAATATGATATCAAATTAATGTATATGATTCATTTATAATTTAGTAACAATTATTTCAACATTATACAGGAGGTTAACCTACCCTCTACCAAGGAAGAAGTACAAAGTAAGGGGTTTCTTATCTCACTTTCAATTCCGTGAGAGTTCTATTGTTCACCACTTATTTATTGCATGTTGTCTGTGTACTACCCAAGATTGTATTCATTGTGTAATATACTTTAATTTACCGATATTTACATCGGCATTGAATGATCCTTATTTCATGGGTTTATGTTTCGTATGTTACCAAATCGATAAGGGAATTTCAAATTTCAATTTCCACCCATCCATCTTTACACATAATTCATTGATTATATTAATCCAAGATTATGTGTGGAATCACTATTCATTTTCTTCTATCATAACTTCCACTCCCCTTTCTATGGATATACTTTTGATACACATAATCACTCCATTGATAAATTCTAATGTCATCGATATGAACTTGATAACAGTAATTTTAACTCAATCTCTATTTGTTGAGTTAAGCGTTCAATTCATTTGTGTTGTTTTTACAAGAATATGTATGAATGTCCTTTGATTTATTTACACTGAATATCCAATAATATTGAGTGTATTTATATGTTTCACAAGTAATTATTTCATCCATTTATACATAACCTAAGGATACCGTCTTTTTAGGAGATTTCATCTCAATTTACATTCCATTGAGACTTATCTATTGTTATACACCAAATAGCTTTTATATGGTGTGTATAATGTCCTTTGACATAGTATAACATAAATCAATTTATTCTCATGATCTTATTAAGTTTTTATTACATTAATTATTTGTATTCAAGTGTCCTTATTTTAGTTAGGAACTCTATCTAAAATATCATTTTAATTATTTTAATGATTTATTATTCTAAATCATTTTCGTTAATGTCCATGTTTGAAAAATGTTTTTAAAGATTTATTTATATGGACATTAATGTTTTAAAAATAAAACTCCTTTTAAATGATTCAATGTTTTATGGGAAACTTTTTTTAAAAAATATATTTATAAATGGCTTCTTGACAAATAGTGTGACTTTTAAATGTTTTCAAGAAAAAGGGGATATATCACTCAAATAGTTTTGATGATAATTTTCATCTTTGTCAACATCATTCATTACTCTCGATTGAGGTTAATCTATTAAAAAATATATTCCATATTGTATTGAATGAGTTACGTTTCTCTTTGGATTTGTTATTTTTATACCATTCAAGGATTGTGGATAACTTATGGACATTTTGTATGCTATTTTCAATACAAATTTTTTTGTTATGTTTCAAAATTTTAATAGGAGGAATGAATTGGACTTAGTAATTGATGGGGGGAGTACTCTATAGCTCCTCGATGCGTCGTTAAGTCTCATGAGAAAAACTAGTGTCTTGGCACAAGGCCTTAACAAAATCTAATTTGTAGTCTTGGCACAAGGCCATGACTATGTGGTTATGAAAGTCTGGAATTAGGAATTCCATCATTATGAATGTTGCTATTGATATTGCATGAGATTATTCAACTAGTAGAATACCCATGTGAATATGTAAATGCAATTATTTGATTTTATCTTTTCCATATTACAAGAAAGTACATGTTTAAAAATCTTCTGTTTTAGTCTTACACACTGCCTTAAATGTTTTTTCTTATTTATGAATGTTTCCGCTAAATGTTATCCTTAATGAGTATCTGAGCTCACCCCTTTCTATGTTTTATTTTTCCCAAGATGCAAAGATTTATATTATGACTGACCTGCAGGGATAGTCTATGGTATCTCAGTGTTGTCTATAGAAGTAATTTTGTTGTAGTTTTCCATTTTATGATGAAATATACACATTATGAATGTATCTATTAATTCCTAGGAAACTAAACTAATAGGTCTTTAGATACATGATCTTTTATGATCATTCCAATTATACGTAATAATGCACCAACTCTGGACTTCTATGTTTAGGGTGTTACAGTTGGTATTTGTGGATGTTTTGTACAATACTTGGAAACTAGATTTAGATAAACTCTGATTAGATCACATAGCCCTATGATAGGCTGTGAGGATTTTTATAGAATAACGTCCTAAAATTTTGGTGTTTTTGAGATTTTACGAGTATTCCAAACAATACATCCCTATCTGGATTCTACCAGGTAGAGGCGGTTCTAGCACAGATGTACCTAGGGGTAAAACCCAAAAACAACACTTTGAGCTAGACTCGAATGGGAACTGGTGAACGATAACGAGCCTTGCTACACTCTTGGTTATGTCACTCCTAGGGGATATGCTTAGGATAATTTACATTTTCATTACAAATATATTTGAAGTATTTTAATATAAGAGGAGAATAAATGTCCTTGGATAATTAAAAGGTGTTTCAAATGAAAAATATGGCGTCATTATATTCTATAATTGATATTATGATTACTGTTACTCACACAATGATTTCTGGTTTTAATAAATGGCTGGATTTCAATGAAGTCATAGTAACTTTGAGAATGATGTACAAGGTGGAAAAATTGGTGGAAATGCGAAACAAAATGGAATGTTGATAGGAATAAAAGATATTGTGTTCATGAGAAATCATTTTTCCAAAAAAATGATAAAAACGTATATACTAACCAACTTACGATCTAAACAAAGAATCTAAAGGTGATGAATGATTAGAGCTCCAATAGTACAGACCATGGAGAAAAGAATCCTCGATTTCCATCATGCAGGAAATGTGGATGGAGACACCTAGGAAAATGTCTCAATGGATCAAAGAAATTCTTTACATGTGGGACATAAAGACATAAAGTGAAGAATTACTGATAAAAAATAAAGAGTACTATGGAAGAAAATAAAAATGGGCCCAAGAATCCATTTACAGTCCTTTTCTATAAATTCTGGCGACGTAGAAATTACCTGACTAAATTCCCTAATCTATAAGTTTTAATCTTGGTCAAAGAAGGAGATATGTTGAAATAAATGTATAGGGACATGATTAAAAGTGTTAGTTCTCCTTGTTGATGGGATTACATTGGAATAATTTTCTCTTGTATTTGTAACCTTGTAGTTTTTCATCTGAAATTGGTATTTGAGGAAGATTTTATCTTTTATCTTGTGGATATAGTTTTAAATAAACATCGGGTTTTATATTATCATTGGGTATGAGGCAATTACAATTTATTATATCATAGGATAAAAATGCAAGGTATGAGATGACATTTGTGGTTAAATTATTGTATGATTATTTTGAGGAATTTATCGCATTTTGGAAATTTCATAAAATATAGTTTTTGAAAAAGGACAACATGCAAACCATGAGACAACCAGTCGCATCATGAAAAGCTAGGGGAATCAAACCCACAACCCGAGTGCAAATGGCATTTTTTGCCTAACACTGGTCTACATGAAATCTCTGTTTAGTGTGATTAATAATTATTAGATAAATGATTTTATTGATAAAAAATAAGTTGATTTTGGATCTTATGTATTATCAAATGAATACCATTAGTATAGGAAATTTATTTGGTGATTAACTGATAAATGTTATTTTGGAAGACGTTCCCTTTAATGGGAACACTATATGCCCAAGTAAAACAAAATACTATTGGATTTCATTTGAAGAGTAATGGAGGATTTTTTTTATTGTGAATTTATAGTGATTAGGGTTATTTATGGAAATGAATAACCTATATATAGAATATGTGATTTGGTTAATTACTTTAAAGTGTGTGACTTTAAGAGTAGTTGATTTCATTTGGATATACAATTTAACGTGGAAGACTACATAACCAAATTATTCTTAGTTTTGGGTTTCAATATTAATTTGAATTATATTGATGTATTTTAAAGTCAATTGTTTATTGAATGGTATTTATTTAACATTGGGGTATTGTTGCTTTAATTTTTGAAATTAAGATTAGTGTTTCTTTCTCTAAATGAATGTCCTTTTGGCGGATCATCAGATATTGTACTAACCATTTTGGTTTTTATTTATCTCTAAAGGAAAGGAAAATATATAGTTTATCATTTGTGGATCATGTGAATCTCTAGAAGTTTATTCTAGTTCTTCTGGTTTGACCAAGCATTCTTGAATACTCATCGTTTCAAAAAATGAGTTAGAGGTAGAAATTTATAAAAGAATGATACTCTACTTAAAACATAAGTATATCTCTTTATGTTCTTAGTCAATCTCCTTAATAAATTCCTCATCATTATGAAATGTAACTTAAAACAAAAAAAAGTTGTTCATTTAATTTTCCTACTCTGAAACTAATGATCGTTTGTCCCATCACATGTTTGTTGTTTTCGTGTTGTTAACATTCTCTTGATCATGTTTTCTATCCCTCTCCATCAGAACGTCACACTTAGTTTATCTTCCGTGTCCATGTTTTCCTACCTGGATTCCTAGTATGGGTTATCTTGGGTGACCTTTGTACTTCTCTTTCATTCTTTTAAGGGGATAGTTTTATTGACTATTTTTTTGATGTGGGACATTCCATTATATTCCCAATCCCAATTTTAAAAAATATTTATGATCCAATTTATTGATGAAGGGAAGAATTTAACACCACAATATTTCATAGTACATTAGTTCTTCAATTAATTCAATTACATACACTACATGAAACATCGAGTTCAAGTGCACCAAGACATACCAAACTGGCCATTCAATAGCGGTTATGAATAGTGTTAGCAAAATATTGTCCTTTACATAACCATTATAATTTTAGAATCCATATTATGAGTTTCTTAGACATAATGTAAGGACAAATTCATTTTTTCAGATAAAATAAGTATATTTTTAAAAATACAATTTTACCGAATTTTAATGGAAAACCCTTTTTAAATTCAATATTAGAAACTTTTATATATTCAATTTGTCAAAATAAACTTCTTCTTTGGGATTGGAAAATAACAGTTTATTTTCAATAAATATTTGGTATTTTTCTGATAACTTTCATATTTGGTTGGATAGTGATAAAAAATATATTTTAACTGAAAACAACTTTTTTAATCAAAATAATTTATATTGCTCAGCTATTAATATGAATGGTTTGGATGTATAATTAGATTATATTTTTACCATTTAATCCAATGTTGATCATTTAAAAAAAATTCACTTTGAAATTAGACATAAACCAATGTCAATCTTTTGATAGTTATTATTTCATAAAAATATTCTTTTGGTTTTGGCAAGAGAAATTAATTTTAAACTAATAAATGAAATTTCTATGTTTGGAATTTGTTAAAATAGAATTCATTTTTTAATTCATAATATAAAAAGTAGGTTAGGGTGAATTTTTTTATGTTTCAGAAAACTTTTAATTTTTTATTAATAGTGAAAAACACTGAGTTATAGATTAAAATTGAATTTCCATTTAAATAAATATTTAGCTTATTTAAATATATATTAGGTAAAAATAGATATATAAAATAACTATATAAATTTAATTTAATTCATTGGATATAGTTTCTAACAATTTTAGATATATAAAAATGTTATCGAACTTTTTACCTACTTTTACCCACCTTCTAGGAAAATTTTCAAATTTGCATAAAACATAATTACACCTCTTCAGTGAGTGTAATTTCAAAATTATTCGAGACACGGTTGATTTCAGTAAGAAAAATTTGTTTCTAGAACATTAAAATTATTTTTATTGAATAGTAAGTTTTTACTTTTATTTAGAACGGTTAAAAAAAATTCATAATTAAGGGTAAAAATGATATTATTATTACCCTAAAACAAGTCCAAATTCTATTGGATTATTATAATTTGACTAAAAAACATAGGAATAAAATATCAACCTCTTTGGTCCACATGTATTAGATTAGGATATTTATTATGATTTAATTCAAAGAAGAGTTAAAAGAGTTAAAATCATTATTTAATAACTAAAACATTTTTAATATCGGGTTACCCGTAAGATAAATTAGACTATATATATTCATTATAAATGTAAAATTACTTCGTAAATAATTTTATTTTATTTATATTTATATACATTAAATAATTTAATATATTAATGTCACAAAGATGATGCATTAATTACCTAATTAATGACATATTTAACTAATTGATACTATAAATATCCAAATAAATAAATTGAGACTTTTTATGAATTCCAATAATTTTATAGGTTAATATGACCTATTAGGGTTGGTTATATGAATTGCTTCGAAATGATAATGATTTTATGAATTTAGTAAAAACAAAATACCAAATTGTGTCAAAATTGACATAAAAGAGTTTTTAAAACAAATATTATATTATTAATTGACGTTATATTCCTAAAATGTTCAGGTTATTTCAAAATACATATATAAAGATAGGTTTATAATTAAATTACTAATTAGGGTTCTCATGGATGTATATATTATGTTTATTATCCATATAATATAAAAATATAAAGAGACATGTTAAGTGTCAAACTATTTAACTAAGTGTTAAATATAAAAGATATGGTTAATATAGTAACCCAAACCTATCTAATACCAATTGGTTGAGTGGTTTTAGACCCATAACCACCATATACTTTAAATAATCTATTTTTCAGCTATCAGAAACCGAAATTTATTTTATTACAAAACAATATTTCTGGTTTTTCCTAAGGTGCCCCTCACCCCTCTTATAAAAGGGTACTCCCCCTTCCCTAAATTTCATACCCTAAAATCCTTTTGGCTCGTCCATAATCTACAAAAAAACCCTCCTAACTATCCTACCTTCATCATTAAGACCCTCATTTAGTCATAAATCCTACCTAAGGAGCCATTTTGATCAAATCAAAAGGAAGAACATGATGAAGAGGTAAATATATAATCACCACGTTCAAGTTCCATTCTTCTTCCACTTCATCTTTCATTGTTTCTTCCATTATAAAACAATAACTCCATTATATTATATATATCTTAATGTTATTACTAATAATGTACAACCATATTCATTATTATATCCATCCTTTTAATGACATGTCAACATATGTGCGTACGTACGGTTTACCGTCTCTACGTCGCGGTGTAATTTTTATTCAATACATTATTATTTGGATGAGTATAATAATGATGTGTATTTTATATAAATATTATATATAACATGGTAAATATTCTTCATATATGATATAACATCCAATTATAAATTATTTTAATATTAAAATAAAGATATCGTCGCTCATGCGTACGTATGGATTACCGTCTCCAAGAACATGATGAGATTCATTCCCATCATATACATTAAAGTCTAAATTTCATTTTTTATTAATAATAATGTTTAGAGACATGATATCATTCTAGATATGAATAAGACACATTTCATTCATAAGACATTGACTCACATAACAATGAATATAAAGGAAAACAAATTCTTTAACACACAAAAAGACGATAATACAAAGATATTATTAACAAATAAATGATAAAAGATCATATATGATATCATATTAATGTGTATGATTCTTGTATAATTTATTAAAAATTTATTCACCATTATACAAGAGGTTAAACCACCCTCGTCGATGGAAAAAGTACAAAGTAAGGGGTGTCTTATCTCACTTTTAATTCAGTGAGATTTCCATTGTTCACAACTTATTTATTCCATGTGGTGTGTGTACTTCCAATGATTGTATTAATTGTGTAATATAAATAAATTTATGGATATATTCATCATCAGTTTAGAATATTTCATTCATGGTTGAATATTTTTATGTTACCAAATCGATAAGGGAATTTAAAATTGTAATTTCTACTAATCCATCTTTATGCATACTTCATTGATTATTTTACTCCAAGATTATGTGTAGAATCACTATTCATTTTCTTATGTCATAATTTCCACTCCCCTTTCTGTGGATATATTTTTGATATACATAATAACTCAATTGATAAATTCTAAATTCATCTATATGAACTTGATAATTGTAATTTTAACTCAATTTTCATTTGTTGAGATAAGAATCCAATTTATTGGTGTTGTTTTTTCAAGAATTTGTGTGAATGTCCTCTGATTGATTTACACTGAATATCCAATCATATAGAGTGTTTTATATTGTTCACACAAAATTATTTCATTCATTTATCCTTAACCTAAGGATATGGTCTTTATAAGAGATTTTATCTCAATTTACATTCCATTGAGACTTCTATGTTGTTATACTTAATATCACTTTTATATGGTGTATATGATGTACTTTGACATATTATGTCATGAATTCCTTTATTCTCATGATATTATAAAGTATTTATTACATCAATTATTTTATTCATGTGTCTCTCTTTTGGTTTTAATCTCTAACTACAATATCATTTTAAATGTTTTAAGGATTTATTATTTTAAATCTTTCTTGTTAATGTCCATGTTTAAAAATGGTTTTAAATATTTACTTATATAGACATTAAATATTTAAAATTAAAACTACATTTAAAAGTATCATAGTGTTATGGGGCACTTTATTTCAAAAAACTATTTTGAAATGGCTTCTTGGAATATAGTGTGGCTTTTAAATGTTTTCAAGAAAAAAGTGATATTTCTCTCAAATATATTTGTGGATTATTTTCATCTATGTCACTATCGAAAATTAATACCGATTGAGGTTAATATATTACAATACAATATCCCATATTGTATTTAATGAGTTATGTTTTACTTTGGATGTGTTATTTTTATTCTATTCATTGTTTATGGATAACGTATTGACATTAAATTTTATAGTTTCAAAACGAATGTTGATGTTATTTCATAATTTTCATATGAGGAATGCATTGGACTTAGTAAGTGATGGGTGGATCCCGGTAGAGCTCATCGATGTATCGGTAGGTGTCATGAGACAAACAAGTGTCTTGAAATAAGGCCTTGACAAAATCTTATTTGTAGTATCGACACAAGCCCTTGACTACGTGGTTATGAAAGTATGGCATTATGCATTCCATCATTATGAAAGTATCTATTCATATTGCATTTGATTATTCGACTACTATAATATCCATGTGAATACTTAAATGGCATTATTTGATTTTATCTTTTCCATTTTATTCTAATGTAAAAGTTTAAAAGGCTATTGTTTTAGTCTTATACACTGCCATAAATGTTTATTCTTATTTTTTAAAGTTTCCACTAAATTTTATCCTTACATAGTATGTGAACTCCCCCTTTCTATGTTTTATTTTTCCCATGATGAAAAGATGTATGTTACGACTGACCTACATGGATAATCTATGGGATCTTTATGTTGTATATGGAAGCAATGTGGTTCTAGTTTTTCTTTTTTATGATGTAATATAAACCTTATGAATGTATTTAGTACTTCCAAGGCTACTAAACTAATCTATCTTTTGAGACTTGATCTTTTATAATCATACCAATGATACATAATACTGCAATGACTCGAGGCTTCTGGGGTCTGCGCGTTACAAATATTTTAGTAAATGATAAAAATAAAATATAATTATACATAAAAATAATTCAAATGAATAATTGAACAATATAATTTAATTTGATTAGAAATGTTTTTTCAGTTAAAATTTATTGTTATTCACTATTCACCAAAATATGAATGTTATCAGAAAAACACCAAAATTTTATCAAAACTAAATATTAATTTCTCGATTCTAAAAAATATGTTTATTTTGTAAAATTAAATATATTAAAGTTCCATATATTGGATTTAAAAATGGTTTTATTTTAAAAGGCAGTAAAATTTTATTTTCTGAAAAATACATCTTTTATCTAAAAAATGAATTTGTTCTTTTAATATTCATATGAAACACATAATATGGATGATAAAATTATAAATAGTATATAAAATTAAAAAATAATTTAATACTATTCATAACCTCTTTTGAACAACTACTTTGGTAAGTCCTAGGGTGCTTGAACTCAGTGTTGCATGTAGTTAATGTTATTGAATTATTTTGATGAAATTACGTACTATGAAATCATGGGGTGTTACATTCTCCCCTATTTCAATAAATTTAATCCTCGAAATATGACATTGTTCTTTGAAAATAAAAGGTTAATAATTGAAAAAATACATTTGTGGAAAACCCACATCAAAAATTGGGTTAATAAAATTTATTCTTAATAAGAGGGAAAGTGAAATGGAAACATCAATAAAAAATTATGATCTAGATTAGGAGAACATTGGTAGAAATTAAAGACACATAATTGGAGGAAAAACATAAATATATATAGGTAGTGATTGAAGTCATCCATCACAAAAAAGTGCAAAATTGAGGTCCTCTAACTCATTAATCAATTAGGATTTAAAATATCATGGGTTCAAAAAAACATAAGGAATTGTGATAACACATTTTAGGTTTAATGATCCATTCCCTAAAGTGTAAGAATTAATTTATTCATATAATAAGAGGGGATAAATTACACGACATGTAGAGTTTCACTGGTGAACTAATTCATACCACAAACTCATCTTTTACTCCAAAATATAATAGAATTAAAAAATAATTTATTTATTGTTATCATATAGGGTCCCAAAGGTAATTAATTTATAATTTATTTGTCAGACTATTAAAAATAAACTAAATTACAGAAACTAGTACATCATGTAGGCTAGTGATAGGTGATGCTCCTTTGATGCCCTTCAGTTGTGGTTTCATGTCTTGTGGTCTTGCCGGACGCGACAGGTTGTCGTCCGAGATCCAGGTTGTCCTTTTTATATAAAAAAAATCTCAACAAATTATTTAATGTCAATAACAGTATCCATTTTCAATCATAATCCATTCTAACATTTAGAATTATCCAAAATACTTCTGTCCCAACTCACTGTCCAAAATTTTTATGGCAGGTACACACAATGGAGATTTTTTAGCCACATAATAACATGTGAATACCATCATCATGTATTCATTTTAAACACAATAACACCATGAATTACCATAAAACCATATTGATTACATTCATTCTCTTTTATTCATGGTAGAATAATTGATATACTATTTATATCCAAAAATGTATTGAACTCTCACAATGATGAAATATACAAACCATTAATTAGTTCCACATATGACAATAATATCCAATATATTTTACCCAAATCAATCATCTATTATTCCAAAATCAATAACTCATAATCATAACCATATTAATGTTTTATCTTTCCTCCAACCATGCATTTTACAACAATATTAACTTGCTATTGAGTCACTATTATTGGTACCAAACAACCTCAAATCCTTAATGAAATAGTAGTACAATAGAATCCTTAAATACTATATTATATTTGCAACTAGTACACCATTGAAACAACACTAAAATGATAGAATTATTTAATAACTATATATAAAAAATAGTAATTACACTTCATCTAAGGTAGTATCATAACATGATTATTATCCAACAACATCATTTTCAGTATACTCTAATGATTGGTGCATTGATTCGTGTAGTGTCCCAACTTCTTGCAAATAATGAATAGTACATTTTAAACCTTGTTCTTACCCTTGAAATCACGTACTTGGTTTCATTTTTGTCTAGACTTATAACAAACTATCATTCCCTTAATTTATTTACCATGGTGATTCATTCCACAATTATCACATGTGAAAAAATCCTTCTTTCCCCACTTCCTTTTATCAATGTTTCTCTCTACCATCCTTTTCTACTGTTTCTTCCATTCAAATCCATAAGACATAGGGTTTTATTTAAATATTTTTTTAACACATGACACAATTAATTCATATATGTAAAATATGTGGGAGACTATTTCCCTCTAAAATGCTGGATTAATACACTGAAAGATACGATCCTTATTTATCTTTTTGTCATGCATATTGCTGGAATTCACATTCCTTCTACTAGGCACCATTTATAAACAATGGCATATACTAGGTTAGTTTATGAATCACAATGCATAATTCTAAACCTGTAAAATACCTAGAGTAAATTTAAAAAATTATGCATATAATCTTTAATCAGAAAATGTTTTCATTGAGGAAGTATTTAATACATAATCATTTATAATGGATTCAAATGAAAATGAGAATTCTCTTAAGCTTATACCTTGTGAGTTTCATAACCAAGAGTGCAGCAACGCCCATGGTCATGTACCAGGATATCCCAGGACCATCCTGAAACTCATTGTCAGAGTTTTCCCTCCTAGGTACATTTTTCCCAGAGCCGACTCAACCTGATTGTATATAGAAAGAGATGTATTTCATTGAAAATACAAAAAATCTCTACATTACCAAAATTCTAAGAATTTATTCTATAAAAATACTCAATTTCAATATTATGGTAATGTTCTATAATCATAGTTATTCAAAATCTATTTCCATGTTTGTTGTTAAAATTCAAATGACACAATTTGTAACTGTAACACCCCAACCCCAGTTACCTAGAGTCGGTACAATATTGCGTAACATTGGAATGATCACAAAAGATTATGTCTCGAAAGACATATTAGTTTAGTAGCCTTGGAAACACTAGATACATACATAAGAATTACATTACATGATAAAGTAAAACCAAACTAAAACAATATCTTGTATTCATATCCCCTCATACTATCCCTGCAGGTCATTCATAGTATACTTTTTTACATTCAGGAAAAATTAAAACATTGGAAGGGGTGAGCTCAGATGCTCAGTAAGGATAACAATATAGCAGAAGCTTTCATAAATAAACATAAACATTTAAGGAAATGTATAACAAAAACAAAATCCTTTTAAACATGAACATCAACATATTATGGCAAAAGAAAAATAAGATAATGCCATTTACTTATTCACATGGATATTCTACTGGTCGAATAATCACATGTAATATCAATAACCACTTTCATAATGATGAAATGCATAATGCCAGACTATCATAACCACATAGCCAAGGCCTTGTGCCAAGACTACAAATATGATTTTATCAAGGCCTCGTGCCAAAACACTAGTTTTTCTCGTTAGACCTACCGATGCATCGATGATCTATAGTGGGATCCACCCATCACTTATTAAGTCCAATGCATTCCTCATATGAACAGGTTTAAACATATCATAAACCATAACATAATCGTATCACATAAAACATGCATGAATAATAAATAACATTACACATTTTAATAAAAAGATATCAATACAACACATTGATATAATAAAAACTTTAACAAATCCATTTTCAATACCAAAATAAAACAAAATTAAAACTTGGTATTTGTTTTTCACCTAATAAAATTATGTCTTGTAGATGAAGCCGAAACTCAAATAATGGTCATGATGGCGGAGAAGTTGTTGTCACCGCATACATAAGACAAAACATTTCTTTTTTCATTTAGTAAAAACTATTTGTATAATGATATTCCTTTTATATAAAAGTCAAAGTCAATGGGGTTTATACGCCGTATAAAATAATGTTGTGTATAAAACAAAATAAGCCTCAATGAAAGGAGATTGAGACGAAGATCCTTACAAGACCATTTTTTAAATAAAATAAATCTATTATGTGTATTCACTATAAGTAAACATAAATATTTAAAAATACATGATATAACATAATAATATAATTACAGAATTTTAAAGTAGGAGATTAACTCAAAGAACAGAAATCAGGTTAAGAAGTTCCCTTACCTCGTGTCCGACTTGACTCTATCATTCTTTAATATCCTGAATAATAAACTAGAGTAAATTCCGAATTTATTAAGAACCTTTTTCAAGTTCATTATACCTTTTATATCACTTATTACCATGTTATGAACAATATGTAATTATTTATGTTAATAACGGTCGTTTTGTCGATATTTGGTACTTGAGTCAAAAATAAAATCTATATAATTACAAATTGTTCATGTGGTAAAATATCCATTACATCCAGAATAATATTAATGATGTAGATATAATATATATCATTTATATGCAGTATATACATTCATTTATAACACTACACAACATTTATAGATAATAAATGAAATGCACCGTTCATGGAAACGGTAAGCCGTACGTACGCATAAACGCTACTTTCATTTCTATTTCATATTTAATGGAATTAAAAAAAATTATATAAATGTATTATAATTATAGTATAATATATATGATATATAGGTCATATAAGTTCACTAATTTCATTCTTTATACATTCCATGTATTTCATGATCGAGTCACATCACTTGAGGGGGCGGTAGTCCACACTTCCTCAAATGAAATTATCGCATTTGCACAACATTCAAATCATAAAGGTATGATTTAAATGTTAAAAACAGAAGCAGAGAGAGGAAATAAATATTATATATATATAATAAATAAATATATTTCCATCATAATGTCCACCATGAGTGGTGGTAGGAGAAGATAGAACAATCATCATTTTGTGAGGCAGTAATTCGCCATCCACAGAAACAATATGTTATTTAACCATTAGGTGGAGGTGTGTGTAAGTGTAGCTCAAATAAGTATCATAAAAACACTCTAGTATATTAAGTATACTGCTTTAGTTACAAAATAAAGGATGAAAAAGAGTCTAATGGGTTGGAGAAGCAAAATGAAACAGAAGAACATAAAAGAAGACATTACCTTAAAATCGGGTAACTCTTTTTTATTTGACCCAACGGCTTCCTTGGGAAGACTTCTTCCCATAGTGAGGCTACTAGGAGTAAGAGGGAGATGTTGAGAGTGTATTTGGGAAGAGTTCGGCCCGAAAAATTCCTTCATGGTGTGAATATGTTGGTAGAGGATGGGGCCTTTTATAAGAAGAGAGGAGGGGCACTCTTGGAAACCTGTGAAATATTACATTATTATGAAATGATTTTCGGATTTTATGTAAAGACCCGTAAAATTCAAGGGAAATTTTTTTCTTAATTTTCTTTAGAATTTTACAAGAGCGCGGTTTCTGACGGCACCTGATTCCGAGGCCCGGAGTGCCCGGAATTAATTTCCGAAGTTTGGCTCGGGTACGTTCAGTGAACGAACGAGCGGGAATTCCTAACTTTTGATCCGGTGCTCGGAATTGAAATCCGAGGGCACCGATGAACTCGCAGTGCCGATATTCGCTTAATGAGTCCTTTTCGGGAGTTGCGTTTGTTGCGGGTTGAAAGTTACGTTTTGGGGTTTTTCAGTTAAGTTAAATAAAATTTGTGTAAGACAAATTTTATTTTAACTTATTTAAAAACCTATCAAAGGAGGTTGGAAGTGGGACCCACACCCACTTAACCTCCCTTGGGAGGATTAAGTGTGGTGGGGCCCACACGAACCCCTTTTCTTTTCAAATTCTCTCAACGTACTTAACCCCTAATTAATTGGCTTAAGTTACTCTTATTTAATTGTGGGAGTTAAGTCTTTTTGAATTTCAAATTTTGAAATTCTTCTGTGTTGTGTTAATAAAATAAGAGGTAGTCTTATTTTATTTTGGAGTTCTTTGTTTGTCTTTTTGAGAGCTCCTCTTCATCTTCTCCGGTGAAGAACGTCTTCATCCTCAACGAAGAACGACAACACTTCGTCAAGGATCATTGACTCGGCGACCCGGTATCTTCAGACCTCTTCTTCCTCCTCGGACCTTCTTCGTCGGCAAACGAAGATCCGCCAACGTCGTGTCTCTTCGGGCATAACACTTCGTCAACGGATTTGACGAACGACGACCGTGACGCCCGACCTCCGCGACGCCGTCTTCCGCGGGACGTAGACGATTCTTCGAATCTTAAACCCGAGGTAGGGGTTGTCGTTTTCTTTTGGTTTCCTTATTTTATTCATGATCGTGATTTTATCAAGACTAACGTGTGACTTGATTTATTTTAAGTTGCGTTATTATTTTAACGTGAGGGGGGGCCGGACCGCACGAACACGGCCGAATCCCCCCTCCAACGTTCATGTTTATTCATGCGGGTGGAAGCAAGTAGCGTGGTGCCGTCGCACCACGCGGATGATCGTTCAATTAATTTACGCGGCGCCGTCGCGCCACGCCGAGGAAAAATCTTCAAGAACGCGACGCCGTCGCGCCGCGTTGAAAAGAATCAAAGCACGGCAAAGGGGCGCGGTGCCGTCGCACCGTGCCGGATGACGAACGCCGCGGCCGGTTCCGGGCCGCGGCAGGACGAGGAGACCGCGGCCGGTTCCGGGCTGCGGCGGGACGAGAAGACCGCGGCCGGTTCCGGGCCGCGGCGGAAGGGAAGACCGGCGGCCGGGCCGCCGGCGTCGGAAGTCGAGGGCGGGACCGGAATTTCCGGTCCCGTTGGTAAAAACCGGCCGGCCAGCTGGCCGGCCGGATATCATAAAAACCGGGGGAATAAATCCCCCGGCCAGTTCAACAAACCCCCCTCTTAATGAGGGGGGCGGTTCATTAAAGGAGGGGGGGAAACAGCCCCCCGGTTCGTCCAGCCGGACCCCACTTGCGGGGGCCGTTTTTTTTCAAAGGCACGGCACAAGGCCGTGCCGCCTTGACAAAAACAGCGAGGGCCTTGCCCCCCGCGTGCCACCCGCGTGCGCCACGGCCCGCCGCCGCCGCCACCGCGGCCCGCCGCCGCCCCCGCCCCCGCGGCCCGCCGCCGCCGCGCCGCCGCCGCCGCGCCGCCCCCGGGGGGGGGGGGGGGGGGGGGGGGGGTGGGGGTCGGGCCGGGTCGGCCCACACCCGAACCCCCCGTTTCGAACCAGATTCGGTTTTTCGCTCATAACTTCAGCCTCGGACCTCCGAATGACGAACCGTCTGTGGAAACGCGATCCTTGGATCGAGACGGTCGTTTCGGTATATCGCACTCAAGGTTTCGGTTTACTTTGAGTTCGGCCGGGTTGGTTCGATCACGAAACCAACCGGGCCTTCGGAGCGAAAACGCTCATATCTTGAGCTACGGACGTCCGATTGACGTGCCGTCAGTCGCGTAGTGTTCCTCTTAGTGAGAAGGATCTTTTGGCATACTCCTCCCGAGGTTTGGACGCAGGTGGAGTACGGTCGGGTTGGTTTTGCCTTAAAAACAAACCGGGCCCCGGAGACGAAAATGCCAATAACTCTCAGACCGGGCGTCCGATCGACGCGCCGTCTGTTGCGTTGAGTTCCTGTTGTCGATACGGAACTTTTGGATACATCAACTCTGGTCTTCGTGACAGTTGATGTATCAGCCTCTCGGCTCGTGGAGCGGACCCTCCGAACGAGCTTGCTATGTGCGGGAACCCTAGTGCTGGCTGCGACTGTTCTACTGCTACGACTGCTACTGTGACTGCGACGACGACAGTACAGAGATCCTGTGTGGATTCGACGATGACAGTACAGAGATCCTGTGTGGATTCGACGACGACGACTACAGCACTCAGCGATCCTACGTGGATCAGTGCTCCAGGTTCTGTGTGAGCCCGATCCTGTGTGGGTCTTCTGCGGGGGTTAGTTATCTATCGATCCTTCGTGGGTCCGACGACTTAGATGGATCAGTGATCATCTTTATCGTCCTTGAAGAAGTATACCTGTGTGAGCTGAATCCTGTTGTTTTCCTGTGTGGATTGTGTTGTGCAATCCTGTGTGGATTAAGTTTTGCTTTTCCTATGTGGAATACGTATACTTTCCTGCGTGGACTGAGTTGTACTTGGGCTCGGAGGTTGGAGCGTATTTGAATTGATGACATAGGTATATGTATGGGCATATACCTAAGCAGTGTCGGTTGTTACTTCGTGATTGTACTTTTCTTCGTGGTTTATCCTTTGTGGATTTGAGAGACCTTCAGGGGTCTCGGGGTCCCTACTGAGTAGCTTATACTCACCCCTGCACGGGCTTTGCCCGCACTACGTTGTGTTGGTTGCAGACGACGGACAGCGTTGACCTTAGCTGAGGCTTGCACAGCGGGACGGTACCCGGAGGTGGACCACTGGGCGGGACGTGCTCGGAGCGGACGGCGGGACCCGTGGAGCAGAGGAGCTATCTGTACCCACCCTTCAGGTGGGATTTCCAGTGGACAGCTCAGAGTAGCGGCTTTTACTTTTCAGTTGCTGTTTTTCCCTTTTCGAGTTGTACTTTACTTTCAGTTTGGGTTTGTATTCTGGCACATTTACTTTTCCGCACTTTCAGTCGTACTCTGCTTGTTTAGTGTTTACTTCCGCTTGTTTACTCTGTGGTGTGTGTTTACTTTTCAAAGGCAATGCCTTCCCTTTTTACCGGGATTTACGCCTTGGCGCTAGTCTCCAGCCCCTGGCCTATGGAAGGCGGGCTTGGGGTAGTCACGGCTCGGACCCCGAGGGCGGGTCGTGACAAATTGGTATCAAAGGAGTTCGGTTCTACCGCGAACTCTGATCTTTTCTATGTGAAGCAATAATGTTTAGCGTATTGAGTGTGGTTATCAGTCCAGGGAATCCAGTGTTGGTGCGGCGGTCGACGTATCCGTACACCAGGACCCTGACTTCTGATTTCCGACTTAATGCACGAAAACATTGATTGCGTGTGTGTTTCAAAGTTTTCTTTGTGATTACTTGTGTCAGCTCACCAGGTATACTGTTCTAACCGTGGCGCACCTGTTTCCTATTCAGGATGGCCCCACGACGGCAGCCAGCTAGGGTTCCGAGAGTCGAGCGAGACGACAGCCCACCGAGCGACGAGGCTTCGGTGCAGGGCCCTTTGTCAGCAGTGGCACCGGCGGTAGCTTTACCCGCCGAGCCCCCGATGCTTCCAGCAGCAGCCGCTGACGATGCACGTCGCCTCAGCGCACTGCATGAGTTTCAGCGCCAGCGACCTCCCAGGTTTCGCGGGGAGATGGATCCCCAGGCAGCAGAGGACTGGCTGGAGGCAGTGGTTCGAGTGTTTAGGCTAGTGAGGACACCAGCAGACCTCATGGTGATCCTCGCTGCGAGCCTACTACACGCAGCAGCAGGACGATGGTGGAGCTTGATGCTCCAGGTGCACGATGAGGCATCCTTTCTTTGGACGGACTTTGAGAGCCTCTTCCGCTCGGAGTTCGTCCCAGCCACCCTTCGTGCGGTGCGTATCCAGGAGCTTCTACAGCTGCGGCAGGGCAGCATGACGGTCGCTCAGTACTCGGCGAGATTTACCGATCTCTCGCGCTACTCGACCGACATGGTACGGGACCCATTCTTCCGGGCCCGGACCTTCGAGCAGGGTTTGAGACACGAGATCAGGGCATCACTGATCTCCCTCAGCATACTGACTCAGACAGGAGTACTGGAGCGGGCTCTTCTGATCGAGAGCTTCCTTGCTGAGTCTACACCAGCACAGCGACCCACCGCAGGGCGGCACGTGGCAGAGTCATCTGCAACAGGCAGTCGACGGATGACTCAGGGGTCCAGTCAGACCAGACCTCAGGGCACTGGCTCAGCAGTGCAGGGCACACAATGCGGAGCCAGTCTTTCGAGAGGCAGACAGTGCTACTCGTGCGGCGGGCAGGGCCACATGGCTCGTGACTGCCCGACCCGCCATGCGGAGGAGCAGCAGACGGTTGAGGAACCACCTAGGCAGAGGCAGAGGTTCGACCGTGGCGGTTTGCAGGAAGGAGGCGGACGAGGCAGAGGAGCTGGCCGAGCAGCAGGTGGTGGACGACGCTTTGAGGCTCTACCACCACCACCACCAGGAGGTCCACCCCGACCGCAGGGGAGAGCTCAGCTTCAGGCAGCCGAGGCCTTCGATCATGGAGCTCTGGGAGCCGATGGACAGGAGCAGAACTAGTGGATACTTCCTTTGTACTTCTGGTTCCTTGTTGCTTTTGTGTAGCGTCTTGTATTATGAGCAGCAATAATAAAAGACGCATACCTTGTGATGTTTTCGTTCCTGTCCTCTATCGTAATGTTACTAAGAGGTTACAGTTTTGGCTGTTGACTTGACCCTCACTTGTGAGACATCTACTGGAGGAGGCCCAGTTACCACACACTGATGCCGACAGTGTGACTCAACCCTTGGAGGCGAGAGTAACGGTTGAATCTCTTAGTAGTAGCGTCGAGGCCTTACGACGTCATCCTTAGTATGGATTAGTATCATCCATGTTAGGATTGACTGTTTTAGGCAAAGAATGTGGTTCATCCAGGGGATGAGACCAGGTTTCTATTATCGGCAAAGAAGAAATCTCGTAGATCTTGAGGGACCAGAGATGGTCCGGGCAACGTCAGAGGAGGTCCAGGTCATCCAGGAGCGGATGAGGATAGCACAGAGCCGGCAGAAGTCATACGCTGACAGGAGGCGGAGGCCACTGGAGTTCGAGAATGGTGACCACGTCTTCTTGCGGGTCTCACCTCGACGTGGTATTCGGAGATTTGGCCGAGGCGGCAAGTTATCTCCGCGCTTCATCGGACCCTTCCAGGTCCTCAACAGGGTTGGTGAGGTGGCTTATCGCCTGGCTCTACCACCTCAGTTGCACCGGGTTCACGACGTCTTCCACGCGTCTCAGTTGAGGAGATACGTGCACGACCCGACGCACATCTTTGACCATGGGGAGCTTGACGTTGACGATGGGGTGACTTTTACGGAGATCCCGGTGGAGATAGAGGATCGACAGGAGCGGGTCCTGCGTGGGCGATCGATTCCTCTTGTGCGCATCAGATGGCGGCACGGGAATCTCCAGGAGAGCACATGGGAGCGGGAGGCTCAGATGCGTGCTCAGTAACCTCATTTGTGTCCCTAGTTTTTGTTGTATCTTTACGGGGACGTAAAGCCCTGAGGTGGGAGTAATGTAAAGACCTGTAAAATTCAAGGGAAATTTTTTTCTTAATTTTCTTTAGAATTTTACAAGAGCGCGGTTTCTGACGGCACCTGATTCCGAGGCCCGGAGTGCCCGGAATTAATTTCTGAAGTTTGGCTCGGGTACGTTCAGTGAACGAACGAGCGGGAATTCCTAACTTTTGATCCGGTGCTCGGAATTGAAATCCGAGGGCACCGATGAACTCGCAGCGCCAATATTCGCTTAATGAGACCTTTTCGGGAGTTGCGTTTGTTGCGGGTTGAAAGTTACGTTTTGGGGTTTTTCAGTTAAGTTAAATAAAATTTGTGTAAGACAAATTTTATTTTAACTTATTTAAAAACCTATCAAAGGAGGTTGGAAGTGGGACCCACACCCACTTAACCTCCCTTGGGAGGATTAAGTGTGGGGGGGCCCACACGAACCCCTTTTCTTTTCAAATTCTCTCAAAGTACTTAACCCCTAATTAATTGGCTTAAGTTACTCTTATTTAATTGTGGGAGTTAAGTCTTTTTGAATTTCAAATTTTGAAATTCTTTTGTGTTGTGTTAATAAAATAAGAGGTAGTCTTATTTTATTTTGGAGTTCTTTGTTTGTCTTTTTGAGAGCTCCTCTTCATCTTCTCCGGCGAAGAACGTCTTCATCCTCAACGAAGAACGACAACACTTCGTCAAGGATCATCGACTCGGCGACCCGGTATCTTCGGACCTCTTCTTCCTCCTCGGACCTTCTTCGTCGGCAAAAGAAGATCCGCCAACGTCGTGTCTCTTCGGGCATAACACTTCGTCAACGGATTTGACGAACGACGACCGCGACGCCCAACCTCCGCGACGCCGTCTTCCGCGGGACGTAGATGATTCTTCGAATCTTAAACCCGAGGTAGGGGTTGTCGTTTTCTTTTGGTTTCCTTATTTTATTCTTGATCGTGATTTTATCAAGACTAACGTGTGACTTGATTTATTTTAAGTTGCGTTATTATTTTAACGTGAGGGGGGGCCGGACCGCACGAACACGGCCGAATCCCCCCTCCAACGTTCATGTTTATTAATGCGGGTGGAAGCAAGTAGCGTGGTGCCGTCGCACCACGCGGATGATCGTTCAATTAATTTACGCGGCGCTGTCGCGCCACGCCGAGGAAAAATCTTCAAGAACGTGACGCAGTCGCGCCGCGTTGAAAAGAATCAAAGCACGACAAAGGGGCGCGGTGCCGTCGCACCGGGCCGGATGACGAACGCCGCGGCCGGTTCCGGGCCGCGGCAGGACGAGGAGACCGCGGCCGGTTCCGGGCCGCGGCGGGACGAGAAGACCGCGGCCGGTTCCGGGCCGCGGCGGAAGGGAAGACCGGCGGCCGGGCCGCCGGCGTCGGAAGTCGAGGGCGGGACCGGAATTTCCGGTCCCGTTGGTAAAAACCGGCCGGCCAGCTGGCCGGCCGGATATCATAAAAACCGGGGGAATAAATCCCCCGGCCGGTTCAACAAACCCCCCTCTTAATGAGGGGGGCGGTTCATTAAAGGAGGGGGGGCAACAGCCCCCCGGTTCGTCCAGCCGGCCCCCACTTGCGGGGGCCGTTTTTTTTTGCAAAGGCACGGCACAAGGCCGTGCCGCCTTGAAAAAAACAGCGGGGGCCTTGCCCCCCGCGTGCCACCCGCGTGCGCCGCGGCCCGCTGCCGCCACCGCCACCGCGGCCCGCCGCCGCCGCGCCGCCGCTGCGCCGCCCCCGGGGGGGTCGGGCCGGGTCGGCCCGGACCCGGACCCCCCGTTTCGAACCAGATTCGGTTTTTCGCTCATAACTTGAGCCTCGGACCTCCGAATGACGAACCGTCTGCGGCAACGCAATCCTTGGATCGAGACGGTCGTTTCGGTATATCGCACTCAAGGTTTCGGTTTACTTTGAGTTCGGCCGGGTTGGTTCGTTCACGAAACCAACCGGGCCTTCGGAGCGGAAACGCTCATATCTATACTACGGACGTCCGATTGACGTGCCGTCAGTCGCGTAGTGTTCCTCTTAGTGAGACGGATCTTTTGGAATACTCCGCCCGAGGATTGGACGCAGGTGGAGTACGGTCGGGTTGGTTTTGCCTTAAAAACAAACCGGGCCCCGGGGACGAAAATGCCAATAACTCTCAGACCGGGCGTCCGATCGACACGCCGTCTGTTGCGTTGAGTTCCTGTTGTCGATATGGAACTTTTGGATACATCAACTCTGGTCTTCGTGACAGTTGATGTATCAGCCTCTCGGCTCGTGGAGCGGACCCTCCGAACGAGCTTGCTATGTGCGGGAACCCTAGTGCTGGCTGCGACTGTTCTACTGCTACGACTGCTACTGTGACTGCGACGACGACAGTACAGAGATCCTGTGTGGATTCGACGATGACAGTACAGAGATCCTGTGTGGATTCGACGATGACGACTACAGCACTCAGCGATCCTACGTGGATCAGTGCTACAGGTTCTGTGTGAGCCCGATCCTGTGTGGGTCCTTGCGCTCAGCGGTTCTGTGTGAGCCAGCGCCTACAGGTTCTGTGTGAGCCCGATCCTGTGTGGGTCTTCTGCGGGGGTTAGTTACCTATCGATCCTTCGTGGGTCCGACGACTTAGATGGATCAGTGATCATCTTTATCGTCCTTGAAGAAGTATACCTGTGTGAGCTGAATCCTGTTGTTTTCCTGTGTGGATTGTGTTTTGCTTTCCTATGTGGAATACGTATACTTTCCTGCGTGGACTGAGTTGTACTTGGGCTCGGAGGTTGGAGCGTATTTGAATTGATGACTTAGGTATATGTATGGGCATATACCTAAGCAGTGTCGGTTGTTACTTCGTGATTGTACTTTTCTTCATGGTTTATCCTTTGTGGATTTGAGAGACCTTCAGGGGTCTCGGGGTCCCTACTGAGTAGCTTATACTCACCCCTGCACGGGCTTTGCCCGCACTACGTTGTGTTGGTTGCAGACGACGGACAGCGTTGACCTTAGCTGAGGCTTGCACAGCGGGACGGTACCCGGAGGTGGACCACTGGGCGGGACGTGCTCGGAGCGGACGGCGGGACCCGTGGAGTAGAGGAGCTATCTGTACCCACCCTTCAGGTGGGATTTCCAGTGGACAGCTCGGAGTAGCGGCTTTTACTTTTCAGTTGCTGTTTTTCCCTTTTCGAGTTGTACTTTACTTTCAGTTTGGGTTTGTATTCTGGCCCATTTACTTTTCCGCACTTTCAGTCGTACTCTGCTTGTTTAGTGTTTACTTCCGCTTGTTTACTCTGTGGTGTGTGTTTACTTTTCAAAGGCAATGCCTTCCCTTTTTACCGGGATTTACGCCTTGGCGCTAGTCGCCAGCCCTTGGCCTATGGAAGGAGGGCTTGGGGTAGTCACGGCTCGGACCCCGAGGGCGGGTCGTGACATTTTAGATGTCCCAAAATTATATATTTTGAGGATAAGGTTATAAGTCTTCTAAATCTACTAATAAAATTGGTTTTTGACATGTGTAACTCTTAGATTATACATTATGTTTTCATTTTATTTAAATCGTTAATTAATGAGTTAATCGCTGCATCATCATGGTGTCATAAATAATTTAATTTATTTAATGTCTAAAAATTATAAAAAAATAACCATGATGTAGGAATTTTTATTTGATCACCAATTAATATTTATAGTCAAAATGTTAACTGATATAACCCCATGTAATATTTTTTTTAGTAAAACAACACATGTTTGTGACAATTTTATTTTTACTTTAAATAAAAAGTTATTAATGAAATTTTCTTACCCAAGTGGATCCATGGGGTCCCCATGTAGACCCATGGATTTTCATGCTTGGCCATTACTCACCCAATAAGGGTAGGACAACTGTCAAGATATTTTCGTATTTTTACAATACCATTTATACCTTAAATTTCACTAATTACCTTTAATCACGATTAATAAAACTTAAAGGTTACTATTCACCAAAAAATTATTTTAATCCCATTGAACCAAATTTTTCATCCAAATGAAAACCATGTATGTCAGATTTTTTAAAATCAAATCACAATAGTGGTAATGTATAATTTAAACGAAAAATCAGTATTTAACTAGCACTTAGTGGTTTCACTATTCATCAACAATGAATGTTTTTCAAAATAATGCCAAAAAATCACCATAAGCAATAATTGATATTAAAAATTAAAAAATTATCTCTATTTTACAAAATTCCAAACATATAAGTTGCATTAATTAATTTTATAATTAATTCCCACTATCACAATAAATAGCGATTTTTAAGAAACAATATATATCAAAAGATTAACAATTGTTTATATCCAATTTCAAATTCAAATTATTTCTAATGACCAACATTGGATAAAATGGTAAAAATATATTCCAATTATACTTTAAATCAACTAAGTAGTATAATTTTTTACTATAAATTATTTTTATTAAAAAAGTTGTTTTTAAGTATTTTTTATTATTCATAAAAAATTGGAAGTTCTCAGAAAAGTACAAAAAATTCAACTTAGGATAATTTAGATATTCCGAATACCAAAATGAAGACCATTTTGAAATATAAAATTTATATAATTTAAAAAGTGGGTATTACTATACATAACGGCTACTTTGATTGATCGTTGTGTGTTAGAATATCGAACTTGCGTACAATGCAAGCTATTTCATTATTGAAAGAGAAGCGTATCGTGGAAGACCGGGGTGTTACATTCTCCCCTCCTTCAATAAATTATGTCCTCTCAATTTGAAAATGTTTTTCGAAAATAAAATATTGAAAATAGAAAATACCTTTGTGGAAAACCCACATCGGAAATAAGGTTAATAAAATTTAGCCATAATAAGACGGAAAGGGAAATGAAAAAGTCACCACCAAGTTATGGTCTCGATAAAGAGAACATTCATGGAAATTAGAGAAATATAACTGGAGGAAAATTTTAAATATTTTTAGGGAGTTATTGAGTTCATCAATCACAAACAAGTCTAAAATTGAAGGCCTCAAAACCTTCAATCTACAGAGATTTAAAATATCATCAGTTCAATAAAACATAAGGTATTAGGATAACACTATTTTTTAATATCCCTTTCCTAAAGTTTAAGAATTAATTTATTCATAGAATTAGAGAGAGGTATATATATATATATACATGACAAGTACAGTTTCAACATTCAACTAATTTCTACCACAAACTCATATTTCACTCAAAAAGATAATGGAACTCAATAATATTATATTTATCCTAATCATACAAGGTTTCTAATATTAACACATACCATATAGATTAGTAAACTATTTTGTAATAACTAGGGACTCCATGTAGGCTAGTGTTAGGTAAAAAAGGCCTATCACACTATGGTTGTGGGTTCGATTCCTATAGCTTTATCCAACGCGACGGGTTATCCCCCAACCTGCTGTTTGTCCTTTTCCTAAAACTATAGTATTATAATATTCAAAAAATAATCTTCAAAATGTTTTAACCATAATCAATACTATCCAAAGTTAAACTTAGTTCATTCCAACCTTTATAGTTATCCAAAATATCTATGTCCAGACTTTCTCCAAAAGGTCTCTAAATTCCAAAATCACTTCATCAGATTCCCCAAAAAAAGTAAAGTTTCTCTTGTTGTCACATTCTAAAAATATGATTGCATTCATCATATTAAAACCTTAATGAAAACAAAAAGTACTGCATTACAATCCATAGATATCACATTATTGTTATAACCACAATATAATCCTTGATTTCAAAAACACAAAAATATTAATTATTCCACTTCAACTGTAGTAATAGAATAAGCTTGGCCTTGATCCCTTGGCCTTTTTTGGGGTAAGTTTCCCTAATTCATAGAACATTCATTTGAATAATGCCCAATTTCCCTAAAATTGTAGCATTCAACATTGATAGCCACATTCTTTCCCTTGCAATCACAAGCCAAGTGACCTTTTTCTCCAAATTAATAACAAACTCCCATTCCGTTTAGGCATGTAACGTGGTGATTCATCCCACAATTATCGCATAATGGAAAATCCTTCATTCCCTTTTTCCCTTTATCTATATCTTTTCCCACCATTATCTTCCCCTCTTTCTTTACTTTGTTGTCATAAGATTTAGAGAATTCCTTTTCTTTCTTGGTAGAACAGGAGACAATATCATCGTATGTTGAGAAATATTGTGATACTAAAGCTTGAGGAGAAATTGTTTTAACCCATCAATGAAACGATCAATCTTACTTCTTGGGTTACGTATATAATCTACAGCATACCTCTCTATCCTTGTAAAATTGGCCTCTTATGTTCTGACATTCTCATCCTCCTTTTGTCTCAGACTCAGAAATTTCCTTTCCATATCTGCTCGATGGTCACGAGGAAAGTATTTTTCTATGAAAAGATCTCTGAACTTCCTCATTCCATATTTGATACATCGTCATCTTCCTTAGTGATTTGAAACAATGACCACCATTGATCAGCATCTCCAGTGAGGTGGTAATCTACCATGACAACCATCTCCCTTTCACTACTCCCCAAGGCGTGGAATATTTTCTCTATGGAGTTCATCCATTTCTCAGCTACTAATGGATTTGTAACCCCATTAAATGTTGGTTGTTGTTGCCTCATGAAGCGGTCTAACATTGATCCTCAATGCTGTGGATCAGGGTGTTCCATACGAGTAAGTTTATTATTCATAACCTGAGTAAGTTGTCCCAATATGGTGATAGGTTGATCAGTACTAGTTGTATCACCAGCTCCACTATAATTATTTTGAGCAGTAGGGAAATCCCTACATGGAGTCCGTGTATTGATATGGATTCCATTCCTTCCACTAGGTGTCATTTCTAATCAATGGCATAAACTAGATCAGTTTAGGAATCAAAAAACATAATTCCCTACTTGTAAAACACTTAACATAAATTGGACAGTTTATGAATATAATCCATAATCATAAAAATGTTTTCTATGAGGAAGTATAAACTCATAATCCCTTCATAATGGTTTGCAAAGAAAATGATAATTATCCTAAGCATATCCCCATATAGTGTCATAACCAAGAGTGCAGCAAGGCCCATTTTCATGGACTAGTTCCCGTTCGAGTCTAGTTCAAAGCGGTTTTTTTGGGTTTTACCCCTAGGTACATCTGTGCCAGAGCCGGCTCTACCTGCTCGAATCCAGACAAGGAAGTATTGCTCGGAAAACTCAAAAAATCTCTATAATAGAAAAATTCTAGGACTTTCTTCTATACTAATCCCCATGGTATATATTAGGAATATGTGATTTAATCAAAGTTTATCAAAATCTAGCATCCAAGGATAGTACTAAACTTCTTCTGATACCAACTGTAATGCCCCGACCCCAGTTACCTTGAGTTGGTTCATTATTGCGTAACATTGGAATGATAACAAAAGATCACGTCTCAAAGGACCGATGAGTTTAGTATCCATGGAAACACTAGATACATTCATAAGTCTTACAATAAATAATAAAGTAAAACAAAACTACAACAACATAATGTCTTCATATCCCCTCCTACTATCCCTGCAGGTCATTCAGAATATACTTCTTCACATCCTGGAAAAATTAAAACATTGGAAGGGGTGAGCTTAGATGCTCAGTAAGGATACCAATATAGCAGATGCTTTTATAAATAAACATAAACATTTAAGGCAATGTTTAACTATTAGAAAAGACACTTAAACTTGAACTTCAACATAATATGGAAAATGAAAAATGATATAATGCCATTTACTTATTCACATGGATATTCTATTGGTCAAATAATCACATGTAATATCAATAAACTCTTTCATAATGATGGAATCCATAATTCCAGACTATCATAACCACACAGACAAAGCCTCGTGACAAGACTAAAAATAAGATTTTGTCAAGGCCTCGTGCCAAGACTCTAGTTTTTCTCATGAGACCTACTGATGCATCGAAGAGCTATAGCGGGCTCCACCCTTCACTTATTAAGTCCAATGAATTCCTCATATGAACAAGTTTAAACATATCATAAACTATAACATAATCGTATCACATAAAACATGCATAAAGGAAACATAATATTTCCATATATCAATCACAAGATATCAACACAACACATTTATATAATAAAAACATTATCAAAACCATTTTCAATACCAGTATAAAAGAAAATTAAAACTTGGTATTTATTTTTCATTTAAAAAAAATTATGTCTTGTAGAGGAAGTTGAAACTAAAATAATGGTCACGGAGGTGGAGAAGTTATTGTCGCCACATACGTAAGAAAAAACATTCCTTTTGAAATTTAGTAAAAACGCTTGGCATAAATAGATTTCTTTTTAATAACAGTAAAAGTCAAAGGGGTTTATACCCCGTATAAAATAATGTTGTGTATAAAACAAAATATGGCTCAATGAAAGGAGATTTAGACGAAGTTCCTTACAAGATCATTATTTAAAATAAAATAAATCTATTATGTGTATTCACTATATGTACACATAAATAATGTAAAAATACCAGATAGAACATAATAATATCATGACATAATTTGAATGTAGGAGACTAACCCGAAGAACGGAAATCGGGTTAAGAAGTTCCCTTAACTCGTGTCCGACTTGACTCGATCGTTATTTAATCTCCTGAATAATAAACTAGAGTTAATTTATACTTGCTTCAGAACCTTTTTAAAGTTTATTATCCCTTTTATATCACTTATTACCATGTTATTAACATTATGTAATTATTTAAGTTAATAACGGTCATTTTGTCGATCTTTGGTACTTGAGTAAAAAATAAACTTCATATAATTACAAGTTCTTCATGTGGTAAAATATAAATTACATCCAAAATAATATTCATGATATAGATATCATATATATCCATTATATCCATTATATACATTCATTTATAACATTACACAACATTTAGAGGTATGAAATGAAATGCACCGTTCATGGAGACGGTAAGCCGTACGTACACATGAACGCTACTTTCATTTATATTTCATATTTAATGGAATTAAAATTAAATAATATTTATATATTATAATTATTGTATAATATATATGGTATATAGGTCACATATGTTCATTAATTTCATTCTTTATACATTCCAAGTATTGGATGAATGAGTCACATCACTTGAGGTGGCTGTAGTCCACAATTCTTCAAATAAAATTATCGCATTTGCACAACATGAAAAGAATAAAGGTATGCATGAAATTTAAAATAAAGAATCATAGAGAGGAAATAAATATAATATATATCATAAATAAATATAGTTCCATCATAATGTCCACCATGATAGGTGGTAAGAGAACATAGAACAATCGTCGTTTCGTGAGGCAGTAATTCGCCATCCAAAGAAACAGTATGTTCATTAACCATTAGACGGAGGTGTGTGTAAGTGTAGCTCGAATACATATCATAACAACACCCTAGTATATTTCTTATACTGGTGTTGTTAGAAAATAAAGGAATAAAAGAGTTAAAGGGGTTTGAGGAGCAAAATGAAACAGAAGGACATAAAAGAAGACATTACCTTAAAATCAGGTAACTCATTTTGAATTGAGCCAAAGGCTTCCTTGGGAAGACTTCATCACAAAGTGAGGCTTCAAGGAGTAATATAGGGATGTTGAGAGAGTATTTGGGTAGATATTGGTCGAGCCAAATGGCTTGAAGGTTTAAATATGGTGGTAGAGGTGGGGGCCTTTTATAAGAGGAGAGTAGGGGAACTCTTGGAAACCCATGAAATATTACATTATTATGAAATGATTCTCGGATTTTAGAGGTCCTACAATTATATATTTAGAGGATAAGCTGATAAGTCTTCTAAATAGACTCGTCCAATAGGTTTTTGAGAAGTGTATGTCTTTGATTTTACATTATCTTTTCTTTTTATTTAAATCGTTAATTAATGAGGTAATCCCTACATCATCAAGGTATCATAAATAATTTAATTTATTTAATGTCTAAAAATTATAAAAAAAATTACGATGATGTTGGAAATATTTTTAGATTTACAACGAATTTTTATAGTTGAAATGTTAAAATATATAAACCCATGTAATAATTGTTTTAGTAAAACAACACATGTTTGTGACAATTTTATTTTTACTTTAAATAAAAAGTTATTAATGTCATTTTCATACCCATGTGGCTCCATGGGATCCCCAAGTTGACCCATGGATTGTCTTGGTCGGCCATGACTCACCCAATAAGGGTAAGAAAAGTGTCATGATTTATTCATATTTTACAATATCATTTTTAACAAAAATTTCACTAATTACCTATAATAGCGAGTAATAAAACTTAAAAGTTACTATTCACCATAAAATTATTTTAATCCCATTGAACAACATTTTTCTTCCGAATGACAACCATGTATGTCAGATTATTGAAAATCAATTCACAGAAGTGGTAATGTTTCATTTAAACGAAAAATCAGTTTTTAACTATCACTTAGTGGTTTCACTATTCATAAAAAATTGATGTTTTTCAGAAAAATGCCAAAAATTCACCCTAAGCTATAATTGATATGAATTCAAAAATGATGTCAATTTTACAAAATTCCAAACATATAAGTCTCATTAATTAATTTTATAATTAATTCCTACATTCACAATAAATAACATTTTTTAAGAAACAATATATACCGAATGATTGACAATTTTTTATATCCTATTTCAAAGTGAAATTAATTCTAATAACCACCACTGGATAAAATGGTTAAAATATATTCTAATTATACTTTAAAACCACTCAATAGTATAATTTATCACTATAAATTTTATATATTAAAAAAAATATGCATTTTTTATTATTAAAAAAAATTTATGTGTGTTAGAATCTCTAACTTGCGTACAATGCAAGCTGTTTAATTATTGAAAGAGAATCGTATCGTTGAAGCTCGGGGTGTTACAGTAACACCCTTACCCTAGTTACCTAGAGTCGATGAATTATTTGAAAACATTTTCATGCATACAAGGAATCAAGTCCTGAAATACCGATCAATTTAGCATTCAGGGAAAATAGATTACATACATTAAAGTTACATTACACTTTCTAACATACAACACAACATAAATGATCCTTTGATAATTAAATTAATCACCGACCTTAACAGTATATATCAATCATATAACACTTGTTGGGATTCTAGGAAAATAAAAATCAAGAAAGGTGTGATCTCAGATGCTCAGTAAGAGTAAGCAATATAGCATAAAATTACATAAACATTAGGCATGTTGAATAATTGAAAACACATGTCTTTACAAATAATAAACCTTAAACACTATAAGGAAAAAAGATGACCTGTGTAAATAATTACATAATATAACATAATCATTGGTATTCTACAATTCGAATATCCACATGAACAATCAATATTAATATCATAATGAGGAAATATATAATTTTGGACATTCTGAAACATCTTTCCAAGGCCTCGACCAACACATCTATAAATGATTAAGGCCTTGGAAAAAACCATATATCAAAATTGGGGAAGGCCTATGCCAATTCCAAATCTAATTGTCTCATGAGACCTACCAATGCATCAAGGAGCTGTAGCGGGCTCCATATGTCACTTACTAGGTGTAATACATTCCACAAATGAATTTTTTGAAACATAACATAAACATTCTTATTAAAACTAGCATACGAAATGTCAATACTTTAACCATAATCCATGAATGGTATAAAAATAACACATCCACAGTCAAAAATATCAAAACTTCTTTAATAAAATTTTGAAAAAATTATCTATAATAAATAAATATCAATCAATATTAATATTCAAAATGAATGTTGACATAGTTGAAATTTTTTTTTAAAACTCTTTGAGAGAAATATCCCTTTTCATGAAAACATTTAAAAGTCACCCAATTTAGAAAGGAAGACATTTAAAAACATTTTGGAATCAAAGTTTCCCATGCCACATTTAAACTTTTTAAATTAATTAACATTTTAATAACATTCATGTCCATATAAATAAATACGTAAAACCATTTTGAAAACATAGTATTAAATGAGAATGATTTAGAAGAATAAATATTTTAACCATTTAAATTGAAGATATATTTAAAGATCCCATTCCATAAAACATTAAAATATTCCTTTTGAAAATAATTTTATGAAACATATATGTGGATGATTAAGAGGTCCTAGTAGATAATCATGTAAAAAAACCTCGGATAATGAAGCTATTATAAAATTAACCCTTACATTGAACTTTCCTTTGGTTGAGGGTATGTTTAACCTATTTTATAATGACCAATGTATGTTATTAAATTATACGAGAACTAGATTCATATTTATCATATCATACATTATTCACTTTTAACTTTATACTACCCATTGAATATTTATTTACATGTAAAATTTACATTTCCTCTAATAATCGCTTTCCTTATCGTACACGTTTTAACTTGTTATTCTTGATCGTATCATTTAGATCCTGATTTAAATACATCTAAAAAATAAAATTTGATTTATATATCATTTATATTTAGATTCTAAATATCTATAATAGGTAGATATATGAAATAGAAGGAACCATTTATAAAGATGGTAGGTCGTACGTACGCCTAAATGTTGTTTCTGTTTTCATATCGCATTGGACAGAAGTAAGTGAATGATATATATGTATGTACATATATATATATATATATATATATCACTAGTAGAATTATTAAGTCATGTGTTACATGTCATGAGCCATCCCCTTGGGCCCATCCTGTGACAACCCCATTCTCACCTTCCATAGGCTAGGGGATAGTGACTAGATGCCAATGATTTTTCCCAAAAACTGGCAATGAATTTCCTTTATAACCTATAACACACAAAACCAACAACACAAAATGATACCAACTCATGTAAACAGAATAGTAAACAAAGTGAGTAATGTAAGTAATAAGGGTCCAGAATACATACCCAACTAGAATGTACCAGGAAAACTAGAAAGTACAAGACAACTGATAGGTGGAAAGTAGCTCCTGGATCATCCACCATATATCATACTTGAAGGGTAGTTACAACTCAAAAATGGTCATCTCTGTAGTTTGCCTCATCTAATGTCCCCCTCTACGCTACCTCTAGTCCGGGTACCCTCGTTCTTAGTCTGTGATTTCTTTTATATGCACCAAACACAACAAAGTTTGGGCATAGCCCATGCATGGGTGAGTATAACGATACTCAGTAGGGACCCCATGACCCTCATAGTCTCACAAAATCTACGAAGGATAAACCAAAATACTGGAAACAACTGATAACCCTACATTGGTATATTCCCATACATATACCTATGATATCGAGTAAACCATCTAAATCATGAGGAAAACACAAATTCCAACTCCAATGCCCAAAGCTCAAATGTTCCACAAAGGATGAAAATCCATGAAGGAAAATACCAGACAGGTACGCCACATAGAAGAATACCACCAATGTATTACTACGAATAAATGTACCACATAGGTACAAACTCATATCACACCAACTATAACATTAGTACATTAGTAAAGATGAATAAATATAACTATAGATTTATCTTACTCTGTTAAGAGGATATACTGCTGATCCACATAGGATCGCTCAGCGATGACCCACATAGGATTGCTCGGTGCTCACCCACACAAGATAACTAGGTGCATACCCACATAGTATCGCTCGGTGCTGACCAGCACGTGATCTCTTGGTGCTGACCCACATAGGATAGTTTGGTGCTCACCCACATAAGATCATTCTTCATTCTTCAAGTCACAACCATCTATAGGATTCCCACACTACACATTCTTGTCTCTGGGAGGGTCTGTTACACAAGACACTAGTCGATAATGAAACTACAACGGAGTCCAATGAAGTAGTATCACAACGGACAACCAAGTTATAGGGGTCTCAACACAACAGATGGTGTGTCAATTAGACTCAACATTTGTATGTTTTTTATCATTTTAGTCCTGAGGTCCCGGTTGGATTCATGCTCGATCTAAACTGACCATTTCCCAACATTATCGAAAACTCTATTGGGGTATACTAAAGGGACCATCTTGTCCAAGGTTTCCGACTCCATAGAAGGTTTGTCAAATGGATGCTCGGGGCCAAAGATATGGGAGAAAGTGCGTAAATGGCACGATGTGGTTCATGGCCAAATCGTATTGACCCGTCTTGACAAACTGGTTCCAGCCCGGCCCACACCGGGTAGCCTGGTCTGGTGTCCCGGGCTGGCGGCAGAGTTGCACGAAGCCGTCAGACGGCAAGGCCCTGAGTTGGCTTGGCCGTGGAACGACATAGCTGCGGGATGACGAGACCACGGGGGTGATGTCCGAAGATAGTAGTGGCCATGGGGCGGTACATTCCATGGATATCAGAGGCCGCGGGGCTACCCAGCCATGGCTTTCGGAGGCTTCGGGGCAGCATGGGCTGTCGGGCGGTGCCTGTGTGTTGTCACCTTCGGCGCAGCCGCGCAGTGGTGCCGACCTCCATTCTCGAGATCCATCGATCCCATATGCTGGCACCTATCTACTTCACCATCATGAATATCACACCAATAATGAAGATTGAAGGAGGGGTCAGGCCATGTTTGTTTGGTCCCTCACCCTCTGTGTTAGGGAGAAAGTAAGCGGCTCAACAAAATCATAAATCCAGAACATGAATCTCTACAATTTCATATGAATCGTCGATCAACTCAATTTGGTTGATTTGTGTTCTCCATGATTTCCACGAATGAGGAATATAATCGATAAATTTCATGAATTCAATAACAATCCCTCCCGCATTTGTTTGTTGTCATCGATTTGAGAAGTCGAAGTTGTCGACGTTCGTCACGCTCGCCACACATGTCTAATAACGAACACATTCATTGTATAAACTCTCTTAGATGGAGGTAGTTCTTAGTTTCTGAAGATGTCCGACATTTGAGGATTTCCTGAGGTAGAATTCGAAGTCATTCATCGACATTCTTCATTGGAGGAGCTTTTCGTTATAGGATTTGTTCTCTATGTTCACCTATATCCAACCCTTTCCTCTCAATTCCATCTAAATGAAATGTAGCCCCCATAAAATAACATGTTTTCTATTATCTTTATTGGTATAATTTCAATTTGGGCTAATTAATTAATTTGCGAGTTGGTATAATTAATTAAGTGGTGGTGATAGAATTATATTGAGGGAAGATCAAGAGTTTTCTACCCATTAAGAGTGATGCTCATGGGGGTTTTAGTATTTTGTGGTCCTCACCACCATAACCCACATGGGAGGATAGTTCTGGTGGACCTCACCGCCCTAACCTCAATTGGGAATTTTAGTTCTGGTGGTCCCCACCTCTCAACATCCACATGGGTGTTCCAAAGAAATTAAAATGTTAAAAATTTAATTTAATTTTATTCATTCATGAAAAAACCAAATTCTATCTTTTATCCTCAACCTAATGAGGTCGAGGTAAAGGTCCCCTTAAACAAATACTTGCGGTGCGAGTTCAATGGTGCCAACAAATTTCAATTCCGAGAACCGGTTCAAATGTTACAAAAACCCACTCGAATGTTTACTGAATATACCCAAATAAGAAGTTCTGAAATTCATTCCATGTACACTAGGCCTCAGAATCACGTGCCATCAATTTTCATGAACAGGAATGTTCCCATTTAATTTAAAAAATTACATGCAATTTCCAGGTCTTTACATTCTCCCCACCTAAATTCTTTACATCCTCATAAGCCACAACTCAAAACTAGGAAATAAAGTGGGGGTACTAAGCATGAATCTAAGTCTCTTGCTCGCATGTGCTCTCCTGGAGGTTCATGTGCTACCAAAGAACGTGCACCAAAGGTATCAACGTTCAGCTCGTTGTGGTCATGGATGTGAGAAGGGACGTGCGCATATCTCCCCAGCTATGATATGTGGAAGACGTCATGTACCCGATGCAAGTGAGGTGGAAGAGATAAGTGGAAATCCACCTCACCAAATCTATTGGGGACCTTAAAATGACTGATGATTCTCAGAGATAACATTCTGCATCATCCAAATCTCTAAAAACTTCGTCGAGATGAGACCCATAGAAAGACATAGTATCTATCTTCGAACTCCCGAGGTCTCTACCTCCTGTTAGAATAAGACTTATTCCTGCTCTGGGAAGTCTTCATCTGCTCCTGGATGGTCTTCACATTCACTGTGTTAGCCAGAATCATCTCTAATTCCATGAGTGATATCTCCCCATGGTTAGTTCAGTACAAAGGTGATCTGCAAGGACTCTTGTACAACAACTCAAATGGTTCTATCCCAATGGTGCAGTGATAGCTTTTGTGGTATTCAAACTCCACCAAAGGCAATTGATCCTCCCAGCAGCGACTGAACACGAGGACGCAAGCACACATCATGTCTTCAAGGGTCAGAATGGTCTATTTATTCTGGCCATCTATCTGAGAATGGAAGGCGGTGAAAAAATGAAGTTGCATCCTGAAATCCTACTACAACCCCTTCCATATCCAGAGTGTAAAACCTACATCACAATTGGGGTGAATTGACAAGTGTACTCCATGTAAATGCACAGTCCCCTGCACATAAAGGCATCTCAGGCTCTTTACTGATCCCTGGACTTTGATCGGTAGGAAGTGGGTAGACATGGTGAGTCGGTCGATGATCAACCAAATCATGTCATGACCCCTGGATGTACATTGATGTCCTATCACGAAGTCCATGGATATCATGTCCCACTTCTACTTTGGATATTCTAAAGGATGAACCATGTATGCTGGTACTTGATGCTCTGCCTTCACTTTCAGACAAGTGAGGCACTGAGAGACAAACTCTGCTACTGCTTTCCTCATTCCCGGCCACCAGTGCCATCATCAGATATCCTGATAAATCTTCACCACTCATGGATGTACCGACAGATGGGATGTGTGGAATTCCCACAACACATCCTCATAAAGTGACATTGGTACCACTTTACGTCCATTGAAGAGGATGATGTGCTCCCCACCTTCATAAAATCTATCAGGTGCCTACCCTGTGGATATCCGAGCACGTCGAGCCTCGCAGGTAGAATCCTCATTTTCTGTCTCCCCAACTCACTGAAGAAGCGGGGGAGTGGCTGTAAGAGATTGAAAAAAAGCTGCTCCATCCCAATCCACAAAAGATATCTGCAAAGAGGCCGGGTGATCTGTCGCTTTCCTTGTAGTAATATACATTAAATCCTACTAAGTGAATCTAGTAATATGGTCCCCTTCCTAAAAGTAATGACTATCTCAATGTCATAATCCTGGAGGAACTCAAGCCAACGTCGTTGTTGTTGGAACCAGGGTCTTCAAAGTATGATTTGGTGTATGGTTTGTGTTTGTTGTCAATCATTAGTGGAAGTTCAGAATGTGTACCAATAAAGAGATCATACCGTTCAAGCAGAAACCAGTAGTGAAGGTTGCGCCGTTTCCCAGTGTTTGCCAATTTTTTGGGCCTGAAAATCGACAAATAAAGAAATTTTTTTTTTGGAAAAGGGACTTCCGCGCCGAGGTCTTGGAGGATAGGAGACTTGCGCACCATATATTTTTGAGGATCAGAACATCAAAATTTGTCTAAGGGAAGAAGGTCGCGCATGTATTGGTTGGGTCGCACAAGTGAGTTGCGCGACAGAGGTTACGGGAGACGAGACTTGCGCCCCATTAAGGTACTTGCGCACCTCCGCCTAGGGGGTCCAGTTTTCCTATAAATACTGGACCACCCCTCCTCATTTCCCACGGAGTTAAAGACTTATAGATTGTTTGAACTCTCGTCTGGCAGGTGGTTGAGCCGCGCAAGTGGTAGTTGGGTCGCGCAAGTAGAGGTTGCGCGCCGATTGTTGGTTGCGTGACCAAGGCGGTTGGGGAGAAAATAGTGCAACATCGCGCAAGTTTGAAAATGAAAGAGGTAGTGTCGCACAAGTTTTTTTGTGTCACTTGTGCGCCGGTATTGAAACTTGCACGCCGGGCTTGGAGAAGCACGCTAGTGTTGTTAAAAGTACATCTGTCTTTTTTGAAGCTGCTCAAAAGCTGGAAGTTTGCCCTGTACCCTCAGCACAAATTGATATTCATCTTCTGGTGAGAATTGGACATCAATAGAGCATCTAAATACAACATAGGATGCATTATTATGCAATGATGAAGAGACCTTCACGTCTATAAACTGATTGGGACTTCACCAATGGCAGTGAGCTATGGGGAGTGATCGGGAGTGACCCGAGGGACGCAGTGAGCTATCCCTAAACATTTTTAAAGGTAGTGAGTATGGGACAGAGTGAATGTACCGAAACATTTGTAATCTACATCTAGTGAAGCATAGTGGATTTTTGGTATGACCGACAACCTTTCGGCGTATGCTCCTTGGACGTAGCCCTTAGTAGTGAACCAAGTAAAAAGGGTTGTGTCTTCTCTGTGCATGTGAATGTTTGCTTTCTAATCATAATAATCATAGAGGTTCAACAAGTTTCTACCAACGTGGGAACAAAATTCATCACATTAAAAGAAAAAGTGGTCACCCTGATTCACCCCTCCCCTCTCAGGGTGTCCCGGGGTCCTTCAGCTATCTCATGTTCCAGCCCTTTTGAATGAAGACATACCTGAGACTCTTTTGATCATAGTACTCTTTAAAACACTCGACTATCAAGTAATGTCGCCACATCATCAAGGATAAGTCCACTACTGTTATCTCCAGGTCATGGGTAGTGTTGTTATGCTCATGTTGACTCAGTTTTTGAGAACCATAAGCAATAATTGCACGTTCCTACATCAGGACACGTCTGAGTCCGGTTCCTATTTCATCGTAGTAGATTACGTATCCAACTCTCTCATATGAAAGCCTCAATATGGGGGCTCTAGTCAGCCTCTTCCTCAACTATTGAAAACTCTGATGGCATCTCTCTGAACACACGAAGGGTTTCCTGATTAGAAAATAAAAACACATATTATAATTAAATTTTATTGGGATTAAAAGTTCATTTTTGATCATATGGGCCCGAGTTAGTACATTTTAATTTTAAACATCCACTCTCATCAATTGTGCACTTCATGCCTAATGTACACCAATTTCGGCCCAATGACTCATCTGATTTTATTGAATGTAATTATTCATGTTTTAATATTATATTTTTTGAAATGTATCTTCACATAAAATTTAAATGTTTCTCATTCAGGGAGCAAGGAAAGATTCATAAAGGATGATGAAGATATTTGGTGATGAAAGAAGACAATTCTGGTGAAGGAAGATTGGACATCAACCCACTGTTGAGGATGTGGGTCCCATAATACTGGACCAATGAAGCCCAAATTTCTTTTTATGATAGAATACATACAGGGGAACAAATCATTCTTCATGAAAAAGTGCTAATTCGGTCTCCATAATGGTGATCAAGGAAGCCCAATTGGAAGATTAGAATATTGGACAGAATCTGCGGCCCAGAATGTCATCCCAATGAATCTTCCATATCTCCCGAACCACAAATTTAATTGGGCTGCTATTTTACAGGAGGTTATAAAACATCCGGGGATTCATTTTTGTATTTTATGGCCCACTCAAAATCGGCAATCTAGAAGGACTTTGAAGCGGATCTGTCAAGTGGATGCAAGCTGGATGCCATCTCGGGTCAAGGGTGGAGAAGTCTCCTCTCCACCTACTTTCCACCACCTATGCCTACCCTCATTGATTGGGATGACTTGGACTGTTGGAGCTCAACCTAAGGATCCAAATTTGCCTATTTAAGGCAGTTGTGGTGAGGTGGATCATATACCTTCTTTCATGTAATGTTATTATGCTCAATTTTCGTTGTAATGCTTTCATTTCCCCATGTAAGTTTCTTTTTGTATTTCTATGTTCTTAATCCAATTACTTCTCTTCTCTTCATCCAATTTTTATACATAAATCTATAAAATCACAAAATTACAGTGATAACTCTGTGTGTTGGTGATATAGTTCACACATAGGTGTGAATTCCATTCACACACATGGAGGAGTGCTCGTTATTTTCGCGGTTTTAATCTCTTCGATTCAATTCTTGTAAGCCGTCTTCCGACCACCATTGATAGTATATCAGAAATGGAGGTATAACCCATTAATGGTTTGATCTTAAGAAGATGAAAAGGCTGGATTGAATGTTAGTCAATGCATGAATTGTTTTTAATTGGTTAAATAATTCAAGACTTCCATTCTTCAATTATTTTCGCTCCTCATCTTCACTGTGTTTGAAAATGCTAATTCCAATTACTAAATTGACCATATACCTTGGAGAGAACATGAATATGGTTCTATAAGTGTGTTGGTGACTAGTAATTGAGTTTAGTTAGTATCTAACCAGAAAATGATGATGGTAGTGTTATTTTGAAGAATGGTTTCATCAAGAATTAATAAAACCAAAAATTTGTCTAAAGAAATAAAATGCATTCAACCCACCCAAGCGTAACCCTAAGATCAACCCACTTCATAATAATTGAACTCAAATAAGCTTATTAGTCTTCTCCCAAAACACATAAAAAAATCCACATTGGCCACTTCATAGCCAAAAATCCATCCCTTAGGTTGTGTATCTTAGGTATCTTCTTAGGTCTCTCTGGAATCGACAACCCAAGCTACACTACAAGGACCGTTCTACCCTTCTTCTCTTGGGTAAATTTGGGCGTGAACCAAATTTTAGCGCCGTTTTCGGGGACCAAGTATGTACCTTAGATCCAAAAAATCCTTATTTCCTCACCTTCATTCTTCTACTCCCACCCAAGATCTCTTATCTCGTCCCTTTCACGCTTTTTTTGGGCGCATGTCCGCCTACACCCGTGATTTCTCAAACAGACTAGTTAGGGTGGAAAGTCCTAGGATAGGGGAGTCAAGTGCACCTAGGGGATTGTTTAAATCAAATCCAAATATTCTTGAAACCCCAAATTTAGAACTTGAAACAGGTCCAATGGAGGGTCATCCACAAAAACAAATTGTAAACCCTGGGGGGAATCAAATGGGAAACCAAAACCAAGAAGCTCCAAACTTAGGGAATGTATTCAATCAAACCATAACTACCTCACTCCAGCTTGGACCAATGCCCCCTCATGCATTAGACACAATTCCATAGGAGACACCAACAACATATTCAAACCCCATGTCCTAAACCACCTTCCAACCTTTCATGGGATAGAGTCATAAATGCCATACCTTCATGTCAACGAGTTCAACGACATTGTTGAAACCCTGTGTCCCCCACATCAACTAGAATCTGCTAAGATGAGGATCTTTCCATTTTCATTAAAGGATCAAGCTAAAAATTGGCTAAACAACTTGAGACCTGCATCAATCCAATCTTGGGACCAACTGCAAAGAGAATTGTACAAAAAATACTTCCCTCATCACAAAACAATTTCACTTAAAAAGAGCATCCAAACCTTTTTTGAAAAAGAGGGAGAGTCATTTTATGAAACATGGGAGAGGTTCAGAGACACCCTAAACATGGTTCCACTCTATGGGGTTTCCATACCTGAACAAATGAGAATTTTCTATGAAGGTTTGGGTCCGGGTAATAAATAGTTCATTGACATGATGTGTAATGGAACTTTTAAAAACAAGGCCCCAAATGATGCTTACGAGTATCTGGAAAGTCTGGCTGAACAAAACCAAACATGGGGAACTTCACCTTATTCTAAAAAGCCACTAAGAACCACTGGAATTCATACACTTAGAGAAGAGGAAAGCCTTAGGGATAAACTCGCAACACTCTCTAGGAACGTTGAAGAGATAGACCTTATTAAAGTCCATCAAATCCAAAATGTAGACCTTGTTTGCACAATTTGTGACAAACATGACCATAAAACAGACAACTGGACAACCATTCCATCCATCAAGGATGTTCTTCTAGGAGGACCCCTAGTGGAAGTCAATGCCCTAAACTTTCAAAAGCCGCAATACCAAAACACTTTCAATCCAAGGTACAATGACCACCCAGGCTTCCGATGGAAGGATAACCAACAACATAGCCAACCACAAGGGAAAAATCCTTACCCTCAACAGAACTACCAAACCCATAATTAGTTTCAAACCCAACCTATCAAATACCAACAACCACCAGTCCATTTTCAACAAACCATTCCACCTTCAAAATATACCCCAGGGATAAACCAATCTTCTCAAGCACCAACCCAAACCGTTCCACAAAGTCTACTAGAACAACATTGCAAACAAATAGAAAGGATGAACTTGGAAGTCTCTTCCCTTAAAAACGAACTTCAAAAAATCAAAACTGGGAAGGCACCCAGGCCTACCCAAGCCATTCCACAAAAAAACAACAAGGGGAGATTCAAGTTGCACTCAATCAAATCATGAACAATTGAAAGCAGTGACAGTCTTATGAAGTGGGAAATCAATTGAAAAACTTGAACAAACCATTTCAGAACTATTAAAACATTCAACATCACTTAAAAATGATGAAGAACAACCCACAGATTCTGAAAAAACCAATGAGAATGAGAAGGAACCACAACCACACCAAACACTCAAAAAACCTGCTCCCTTCCCTCAACGCATGAGGGGGAAATCCAAGCCTGAACTGAGTGAAACCTTGAGAGAAATCTTCTCTCAAGTAAAGATGAACATTCCACTCCTCGATGCAATACAAACCATACCAGCCTACTCAAAGTACCTTAAGGACTTGTGCACTTTTAAAAGGAAATTTTTACATAAAAACCAAGTCCTTTTGGCTGCTAATGTGAGTACCACCATTCAAGGGACCATTCCTCCAAAGATGAATGACCAGGGTTTCCCTTACATCAATGTTGAACTAGGAGTGAAAAAAGTTGTCAATGCCTTGTGTGACCTAGGTGCCAGTGTATACCTCAATCCTTATGCCATGTATTGTCAGTTAGGGCTCGAAGAACTCCAACCCATATATGTCACTCTTTAACTCGCTGATCTCAGAGTTCGGGTTCCTAAGGGGATCTTAAAGGATGTTTTAGTGAAAGTTGAGAATTTCATCTACCCTACTGACTTCATTGTCCTTGACAATCATCCAAGCTTAGGTCCTAGGGAGCAAACTCCAATAATTCTTTGCCGTCCTTTCCTTGCAACAATCAACTCTGTTATCCGAGTCCGAAATGGGAACATGACCATCACCTTTGGAAACATGAGTCTAGACTTGAACATCTATAATGCAAGCTCACAAATAGGAGATGACGAGGAAATTCATGAAGTAAACATGTTAGGATGAATTGAAAATGAATCCACAGATTATCAAGAAATATTTGATGGATGTTTAAGTCAGGATGAGATTGATTTCCTTTGTTCACATGAAGGAAGTTTATCTCCTTGGCTCGAATCATTTTCAAATTTCTCCTATAATGATGTCTTTGGTCCAACAATCAGTGAAACCTTTCAGGAAACCACATTAATGAAGACATCTCAAACTCCCTTCCCTAACCCAGGTCAATACAATCTTGTGGCTGAAACTTCTACACATGGGGAATCAATTCAATCTGAAAATCTAGGAAACAAATTTGATCTTGATCCAATGCCCCAATCTTCTGCTGAAAATCTGAACCAACTAGATCTTGAATTGAAGGAACTTCCTACTTCCCTCAAGTATGCCTTCCTAGGGGAAAATCAAACACATCCTATAGTCATATCTTATTCTAATGAATCCAATCATGAGGGGATGCTTCTAGATGTCCTTAGGAAACACAAGAAAGCCATTGGTTGGACCCTGTCTGATATTCCTGGGATTAGCCCACTTATTGGAAATCATAGGATTACTCTTGAATCTGAATCCAAACCAGGTCGTCAACCTCAGAGGAGACTCAATCCAAATCTTATAGATGTGGTAAGGAAAGAACTTCTTATGTTATTGAAAGCTTGTATCATCTACCCCATAGCTGAGAGTGAGTGCATAAGCCCAATTCAAGTTGTCCCAAAGAAAGATGGAATCACTGTGATCACTAATAAGGATGGGGAAATTCTTCCAACTAGGGTGAGTAGTGGCTAGGGAGTCTATATTGACTATAGGAAGCTCAACTCTTGTACCAAGAAGGACCATTTTCCCTTGCCCTTTATTGATCAAGTCCTCGAGTGAGTGGCAGGTCATCAATTCTATTTCTTCCTAGAAGGGTACTCAGGGTACAATCAAATCGAGGTCTCCTTGGAGGATCAAGGGAAGAAAACCTTCACCTGTCCATTCGGAACCTTTTCCTTCAAACGCATGCTGTTCGGGTTATGCAATGCCCCTGGAACCTTCCAGCAGTGCATGATGGGATTCTTCTCAGATATGGTAGGGGATTCTCTAGAGGTCTTCATGGATGACTTCTTTGTCTTTGGGGATACATTTGAGGGATGTCTTGGGAATGTGGAGAGAGTTTTGTCAAGATGTGAAGAAAATAATCTAGTCCTAAACTGGGAAAAATGCTATTTCATGGTAAAAGAGGGGTTATTTTTTGGCCATATAGTCTCGGGTAGGGGAATTGAAGTTGATAAAGCAATGGTTGACGTCATTCGTCACCTTACATCACCCAGAACTGTTAAGGAAGTGAGGTCCTTCTTAGGAAATGCTGGTTTCTATATAAGATTCATTAAGGACTTTAGTTCAATCTCTCATCCTATTTGTGCTCTACTAGTAAAGGATGCTCCATTTGTTTGGACAGAAAGATGTGAGGGTTCATTTTCAACCCTTAAATCCGCTCTCACCTCTCCTCCCATTATGAAATCTCCAAACTGGGACCTTCCTTTCAAACTCATGTGTGATGCCAGTGACTTTTCTGTAGGAGCTGTGTTAGGACAACGGTGTGATAAAACTCCATATGTCATTTCTTATGCAAGCAAATCCTTAAATGATGACCAAATCAATTACACCACCACTGAAAAGGAGTTACATGCTGTTGTGTTTGCCTTAGATAAATTTAGGTCCTACCTCTTAGGATCACCCATCATTGTATTAACCGAACATTCAGCTCTAAAATATCTCTTCCAAAAACAAGATGCCAAGGCTAGATTGATTAGGTGGGTCCTTCTTCTTCAAGAGTTATATTTAACCATTAAGGATAAAAAAGGTGTCGAGAATGTTGTAGCTGATCACCTATCTAGGTTGGAATTCAAAGGCAACTCACATCACCTTTCTGTGTCTGATTCATTTCCCGATGAGAACCTCTATTCTATGACTGATTTCCCTTGGTATGCTGACATATCCAACTTCATAGTTTTAGGGGTCATTCCAGAATTCTTAGGGACCCAAGCTAGAAGAAAATTTCTTTCTGATGTCAAGAATTATGTGTTTGATGATCCATACCTCTATATGTTCTATCCTGACCAAGTCATTATGAGGTGTGTGACAGAATCCGAACAAGAGTCCATCCTAATGTTCTATCATAGTGAGGCTTGTGGAGGTCACTTTTCCTCTAAGAAAACATCTGCCAAGGTTCTTCAATGTGGACTCTTTTGGCCCACCCTCTCAAGGGACTCTTACACATTTTGTCAAAGCTGTCCTAGGTGTCAACAAGTAGGGTCCATCACAAAAAGGAATCAAATGCCTCTCACTCCAATATTAGTGGTTGAAATCTTTGACTTTTGGGGAATTGATTTCATCTGTCCCTTCCCAAACTCTAGGGTATATCATTATATTCTCTTGGCTGTCAATTATGTCTCAAAATGGGTTGAGGCCATTCCTACAAAATCCAATGACCATCAAACTGTGATTAGATTCCTTAAAGAAAACATCTTCTCTAGATTTGGGATTCCTAGGGCTATCATTAGTGATCGTGGAACTCATTTCTGCAATCGCCCATTCTCATCGCTCATGGAGAAGTATGGAATTTCTCACAAAGTGTCCACCGCTTACCACCCACAAACCAATGGTCAAGCTAAGTTAGCCAATCGAAAAATCAAACAAATTCTTGAGAAAACTCTTAATCCATCTAGGAAAGATTGGTCGAGCAAACTCTTAGATGCTCTTTGGGAATATCGAACAGCATTTAAAACCATCCTAGGAATGTCCCCATATAGGTTGGTTTATGGTAAAAAATTCCATTTTCCAGTGGAGATTGAGCATAAGGCCTTTTGGGAAATCAAAAAAATGAACACTGACATTTCTTTGGCCAGAATAAAGAGGAAATTGGATCTAAACGAGCTTGAGGAACTTAGGATGGAGGCTTATGAAAATTCAAGGATCAATAAAGCTAGAGTTCAAGCCTACTAGTCTAGGAATCTTAAAACTAAACACATTGAACCAAGGAAACTGGTGCTTTTGTATAGTTCTAAACATCATTTGCACACGGGAAAGTTGAGGTCTAGATGGTTCAGTCCATACATAGTGCATAAGGTGTACCCCCATGGGGCTGTTGAAATTCAATATCCCACCAATGGTCAAATATTTAAAGTTAATGTTCATAGAGTCAAACCATTAATAGAACCATTCCAAAAACATGAAGTTGATGAAGACCTGAGTGAACCTACTTTTGATGAAAAAAAACAACAATTAATCAATAAGGGGTTTAAGTTGAGATAACGATGTTAAATAAACTGTTGAATGAGAGGAAACCCATGATTTTTAAATTTACAATCACATTATTGTTTTAATCAATTTTTTTAGAAAAACAATTTTATATAATTTTACCTCATATTTTTGACCTGTTCTTCTCTTATGAGTATGGATGGGTATGAAAGGGGAGTGTCGTATTCATCCGTGTCACGCGGTGTGATCCCTGAGTATTATCATACCCAGAAATTAAAAAGAAGACAATGTATCAACAATATAGGTGTTTGTAAGTTTTTATCATTTATTTATTTTTATTATTAAAAAAACAAAAAAAAACAAAACAACAAAACAAAAAAAATGTAAAAAAAATGACATGCCGTAGGACGTGGGTCAAACCCCGTCACGGCCGGCAAAGCTGCAGGACTCGAACTCGGGACCGAAGGGAGACAGGGGCGCACGCCTACCACTGAACTAAAATGGTTGGTGCTTCCTTATTCTATCTTCTATATATATATACTTATATTTTAAATTTTTGTATATATACATAATTGTTTTTAGAAAAAAAATATTACTTGTTATGAGTGTCGATCGTTGGAGTTTCAAAATTAACAAGTATGTTTTGTCGTTATTTTTATTTTTATTTTTTTTGTTTATTTTTAGAAAAGGTAACCTCAAGGGTATTCCATTGTGTCTAACTATGTTGGTTTTTGAGATTCAGGGGATGCCATGTTTGATGGATTTTCAGGGAAATCATAAGAGTACAAGCTTACACTACCGTGAGGATTCTTCAAGTGACATGGAGACCAAGGGATTAAATGATAGAATCACAAACATCAACATCAAATATCAGGTGAAATTGTTCTATGATCCTATTCTCTGCCTCTACCCCTTCTAAATTATATTTTCATTAAACACTGGGTACAGTGTTATATTATGTTGGGGGGAGGTGAAAATAAAAATCAATCACATAGAGAAATAAAATGTGCATGTTAATTGAATGAAAATTTTCCTTAACCTTGAACATGTTATTACACATTTGAAACCTTGAAAACTGAATATTAAATAATTTTGTATTCCTTGATTCTGATTTTAATACATGTTTATGTTCATGAGCATAAAATTTTGGAAAGTGTGGCTGTCTAATGTGATTTTTCACTGTTACATTTTCATCCAATTTTTATAAAACAATTCACAATGCACGTCCGTTGGATTTTGGGGTATTAATTTGAATTATTGGGGTCCCATAATAAATAGCATAGTTTTGGTGATCATTTTAAATTTAATATGAGTATTTTAAAATATATATATATTAAAAAGGTGTAAAAAAACACAAAAACAAAACAAAAAAAAACAATAAATTTACGCATAGAGCAATGAAATGACTTAATGTGTGGCTTTCGGCACTTGGGGATCGTGACTCCATAGTTGTCTGGCCCAGAGTTGGGAATTTTATCTCTATTTTTGTAAATTCGAATTTGTTTTTTAATTAGTTAACTCGAGATGATGTCCAATTATGTGGGCTTCACTTGGTTCCCTAAGGCCTTTGAGCCTGGGAGTCATCCACAAAGTCTCGCTACAAGGGTTGACTCATTTGAATGAAATTTCAATAACCATGGAAACATTGGAAAAAAAGAGTACTCATATTAATATTAAAATGTGATTCCACCTAGCGCTTCCATCTTTTCCCCCTTGAATAAAAATGAACCCCCATGTCTATTGTGACACACAACACATCATCATGATTAATTGTAATTGGATGAAATGTGGAAATGAATTTGATCGGAAGAATAGGCTTGGGCTTGGGTTATGCTTTAGAACCTACATTGTATTAAATGATTTTTATGGGATGCATAATTTTTTTTGGTATGAGGTATTTTGGTGAGCATTGTTTATTAAAATGTTTTTGGAAAAGGGAATTTGATTTTCATAATCTTTGAGTTATTTGCTCAGGACTAGCAAATCTCAAGTTGGGGTGTGTGATTAGAAAATAAAAACACATATTATAATTAAATTTTATATGGATTAAAAGGTCATTTTTTATCATATGGGCTTGAGTTAGTACATTTTAATTTTAAACATCCACTCTCATCAATTGTGCACTTCATGCCTAATGTACACCAATTTAGGCCCAATGACTCATCTGATTTTATTGAATGTAATTATTCATGTTTTAATATTATATTTTTGGAAATTTATATTCACTTAAAATTTAAATTTTTCTCATTCAGTGAGAAAGGAATGATTCATAAAGGATGATGAAGATATTTGGTGATGAAAGGAGACAATTCTGGTGAAGGCAGATTGGACATCAACCCACTGTTGAGGATGTGGGTCCCACAATACTGGTCCAATGAAGTCCAAATTTTTTTTATGATAGAATACATATAGGGAAACAAATCATTCTCCAGGACAAAGTGCTAATTCGTTCTCCATGATGGTTATCAAGGCAGCCCAAATGGAAGATCAGACTCTGGGCCAGAATCTGCGGCCCAGAATGTCAGCCCAATGAATCTTCCATATCTCCCGAACCACATTTTAAATTATGCTGATATTTTACAGGAGGTTAGAAAACATCTGGGGATTAATTTTCGTCTTCTATGGACCACTCCAAATAGGCCATCTATAAGGACTTTGAATCGGATCTATCAAGTGGATGCAAGCTGGATGTCATCTCGGGTCAAGGGTGGAGAAGTCTCCTCTCCACCTACTTTCCACCACCTATGCCTACCCTCATTTATTGGGATGACTTGGACTGTTGGAGCTCGGAATAAGGATCCAAATTTTCCTATTTAAGTTAGTGGTTGTGAGGAGGAACATATATCTTCTTTCATGTAATGTTATTATGCTCAATTTTCGTTGTAATGCATTCATTTCCCCATGTAAGTTTCTTTTTGTATTTCTATGTTCTTAATCCAATTAATTCTCTTCTCTTCTTCCAATTTCTATACATAAATCTATAAAATCACAAAATCACAGTGATAACTCTGTGTGTCGGTGATATAGTTCACACATAGGTGTGAATTCCATTCACACACATGGACGAGTGCTCGTTATTTCCACGGTTTTAATCTCTTCAATTCAATTCTTGTAAGACGTATTCCGCCCACCATTGATAGTATATCATAAATGGAGGGATAACCCTTTAATGGGTTGATCTTAGGAAGATGCAAAGGCTGGATTGAATGTTATTTAATGCACTATTTGTTGTTAATTGGTTAAATAATTCAAGACTTCCATTCTTCAATTATTTTCGCTCCTCATCTTCACTGTGTTTGAAAATGCTAATTCCAATTAATAAATTGACCATATACCTTGGAGAGATCATGAATATGGTTCTATAAGTGTGTTGGTGACTAGTAATTGAGTTTAGTTAGTATCTAAACAGAAAATGATGAAGGTAGTGTTATTTTGAAGAATGGTTTCATCAAGAATTAATAAAACCAAAAATTTGTCTAAAGAAATAAAATGCATTCAACCCACCCAAGCGTAACCCTAAGATCAACCCATTTCATTATAACTGAACTCAACTAAGCTTATTAGTCTTCTCCAAAAACACTTAAAAAAATCCAAGTTGGCCACTTCATACCCAAAAATCCATCCCTTAGGTTGTGTATCTTAGGTATCTTCTTAGGTCTCTGTGGAATCAACAACCCAAGATACATTACAAGGACCATTCTACCCTTCTTCTCTTGGGTAAATTTGGGCGTGAACCATTTCCCCTTCTTCGTCAATGCTAAATGTGGTGCTGCAACTATGGATAAATCTGGCAAAAATATCTGGCAGTATCCTGACAATCCCAGGAAACTCCATACCACTGTCACACTCCTGGATTGCTCCCATGAAAGTACATCCTCCATCATTGTTATATCCATTGCAACTTCATCCTCCAATATGACATGTCCTAGAATGTAATCCTCTCGGATCCAGAAATGGAACTTCGGTAGCTTAACATAATGATGGTGCTCTATGAGTGTGTCAAGTACTATATGAAAATGATATTCATGCTCCTTCTCAGTAGCCGAGTAGATCATAATTTCATCAATGAAGACTACTACAAAGCGATCAAGGTATGGATGAAAGATCTTATTCCTGAGTACCATGTACAGTGCTAAAGCATTTGTTATGCTGAGCGACATATCCAAGAAATCATTGTTGTCGTACCGATATCTAAAATTTGTCTTCTTCACATCCTCGTCCTGTACTCTGATCTTCTGATAGCCTGATCTATGGCCTATATTATAGAACCACCGTTCCCCCATCAGCTGATCAAAGAGTTCATCAATCCTCATATGTTGGTACTTGTTCTTCACAGTCACCTGGTTCAGGTACCGATAGACAACAAAAATTCTGAAGCTCTCATCTACCTTCTAGACCATCAAAATCAAGTATTATGATGAATAAACACTGGTCCGGTTGAATACCTTCCCCTATAAGTCCTCTAACTATACCCGCAGCTCACGATGCTCCGCGAGAGCCATCCGATACACAGGTGTAGATAACGGTGTCATCCTAGGGTACATGTTAATGTAAAAGTACACCCCTCTCCGAGTAGGTAAACCCTGAAAATCATTAGGTAAGACATCCATGTACTTGTATACCACTATAGGATAACACGGACTCTCCACATAATCTACACCGAGGGTAAGGCTAGCGAACTGATGAGTTATCGGCTGCACTCTCCTACGGGTAAGTCCATACTGTGATGAAAAGGCTCCCATCCCACCAGTGAAGGTAAACCTAGACCCATCAATGTGAACACACTACACATTGCACCTAATATTGTCAATACATGCAAAGACTATAGATAACCCATCCTAGCCCAACATGACGTCATAAGGCCTCATCGCTGCTACTAGGAGATCCAAGCCGAAGCTCTCACCACCTAGAGTATACTCGCACTACCGACACCAGTGATTATTCGTCGAATCCACTGTCGTAGGAGTATCTAGCCTTAAAGATCAAGCCAAAAATCCATCAAAATTTCTGAAATCTGAACAAGGGAAGTGGCAATAAAAAACTGATTGACACATGTGTCTATAAGTACTGCATCTAAGGTTGAGTAGACACAGATCATTCCACGTATCATATCCGGAGTGCCATGATCGTAGACCTCAGCTACATGGAGTTGAGATCCCACATGTCATCATGTGCCCTGTGGTCAAGGTGGACCACCTATTGGAGGTGGCAGTAACTTCTGGAATCCTCTCCCACCACAAATTGCACGACACACTCCTCTTCCATGTCTGAATGCTCACTGCAGACCTCCTCAGTCGAGCCTCAGTCTCTGCCTGGGAAATATTTTGACCGTCTCCTGAACAACCGTATGACGTGATAGATAGTCAGGAGCCATGTGACCCAACCCGCCGCATATGTAACACTTCCCACTCCTAGTATGACAGGATCTACCTCAGGTGCCCCGCACATCCTACCCAAAATCATGTGGTCGTCCACCTATAGGTCTGGTCCTCTTGGACAACTGTGACATCTGTCTGTTCCCATCTATATCAGTCTCTACTACATGATGAATTATGGTGGGTCTCACTAGTAGTGACTGCTCAACAAGAAAACACTCCACTAAAAGGGCTCTGTCTAATGCACTCGCATGCTTCAGGATGCTGAGAGAAATCCTGTAATCACAAATCATTCTCCTAAGCCCCTTCTCATAGGTTTGTGACCTGAATAATATATCTTGAACCATATCAGTGCAGTAGGGTGAAATTTCAATAAAATTTATTGAGTACTGAGCTACATTATTTTTACCCTGCTATAGATAATGAATCTCATATATGCGCACTGCGTGAAGATTCAATGGGACAAACTCTACCGAAAACAGGATCTCAATATCTGCCAAGAGAAGCGTAACCTCATCGTGAGCCTGGAGAATCTGGCTCCACCATCATCCTTCTACTTCCTATAGAATATTGGCACCTAGGATCGCAATGAGATTGGATGGTGTCCCTACTAGTCAATAGACTATCACCATAGCCTCCTGCCAATCCTCAACTGGCTATGGGTCCATCCCTCCCCTGAACCTAGGTAGCCTCAGGCACATGAAAATTTGAAATGTGCTCAAGAGGCATGCTCCCTCTGTTGATGGGGAGGTTGGAATCAGTGGACCAATGGTTAATGGTAACACAGGTGCCACCACTAGGCCCCATACAGGAAGAGGGCCCTACACTAGGGCCTCATTGCTCGGTGGGCTATTAGTGTGTACTCTATCCGAATCCATAGGTGTTTTTCTACGTGGATGCATCCTAAAAAGAAATGAGTACACCATGGTCAATAATTTATACATAGGGAGATGACTCAAATAGATCAAAAAACTCTTCAAAACACACATGCAATCAGTGTTTTTGTGCACTGAGTTAGAAATAAGAAATCAGGGTCCTGGTGTTTGGATACATCAGTTGCCGCTCTAACACTGGATTCTCTAAACTGATAACCAAACTCACTACACATAACACTATTGCTGTTAAAAATATAGAGTCCAATTTTTTAAGGTATTACCGACTCCTCTGATACCAATTTGTCATGAACCACCCCCTGGGGTCCGTGCCATTACTACCCCATGCCCGCATTCCATAGGGCAGGGGCTGGTGACTAGAACTGGAGGAGTTTTCCCTAAAACTAGGATGGAAATGATTTTATAACCTGTAACACACACTACCATGCTCACAGCAAGATACGAAGTCAAGTAAACTTAATAGTAAAAAGAGTGAGTACCATATGTAAAAAAATTTCAAAATAAAAGCCCAACTAGAAAGTAAAAGGAAAACTGGAAAGTACAAGACATCTAATAGGTGGAAAGTATCTCTTGGATCATCAACCATGGATCCTACGTATAGGGTAGGTACAACTCACGAACGGTCATATCTACAGTTTTCTCATCTAACATCCACTTCTTAGATGCATCTAGTCCTGGATCCCTCGTCCTCAGTCAGCAAAATCTGTCGTCTACACCAAATACAACGATGTGAGGGAATATCCCATGCGTGGGTGAGTATAACGATACTCAGTATGGGACCCCGATATCCAGAAGGACTTAAGAAATACAAAAAGGATAAAACAAAAATAAAGGAAACAAATGATAACCCTAATTAGGTATATGCACAGACATATACCTATGTTATCATGTAAAGCATCTAAATCATGAGTAACACACAAAGCCCAACTCTAATGCCCCAATCTCAACTATTCCAAAATGGATGAAATACCACAAAGGAAAATACCATACAGGTACGCCTCAAAGAAGAATACTACCAAGGTATTACCATGAAGGAATGTACCACACATGTAGAGACTCAGTTCAAATCAGATATAACATAAGTATAGTAGTAGAGATGATTAAATGTTACTATTGAATTATCTTACTCTATTAAGAGGCTCTTCTACTAACCCACACAGGATCTCTCATTGCTAACCCATGTAGGATCGCTCGGTGTTGACCCACACAGGATCACTACGTGCTGACCCACAAAGGATCCCTCACTGCTAACCCACCTAGGATCCCTAGGTGCTGACCTACACAAGATCTCTTGGTGCTGAACTACACAGGATTGCTCTTCATTATTCACGTCACAACCAGTTTTAGGGTTCCCACACTACTCTTTCTTGTCTCTAGGAGGATCCACTACACAATCCACTAGTCAACACACAAACTATCATGAATTACGATGAACTATTATCACAAAATAACACCATGTCATATGGGTCTTAGTGCAACAGATGATGTGTCAATCTGACACCTGGTTTGTAAGTTGCTAGGATTTATATCCAGAGGTCTCCGTTGGATTAGTGCCTGATCTAATCCGACTACTTCCCTACATTATAAAAATTTCTAGTGGGGTATACCAATGGGACCCTCTCACTCCAAGGATTCTAGCTCTGTAGAGGGTTCGTCAAACAGACCCTCGGTGCCATAGACATGGCTGAAAGTGAGAAATGGGCCGTAGTAGGTCCTAGTTTGGTCTAACCCAGCATGCTGGGTCTGGACCGGCCCATGCATGGAGGCCCAGCCCAAGAAGAGAAGCCTGGTCTAGCATCCTAGCATGGTGGTGGAGCGGTCGGGGGCCATGATGGCCATGGATCACCGTATAGTCATGATTAGGCATGGCCACAGGATAACATGACCACAGAACGGTGAGGTTGCGGGACGGTGACACCACGAGTGGCGGAGTCCATGGGGTGGTAGAGGATGTGGGTGAGAGAGGTCGTGGCTTTTGGAAGCCACAGGAGTGGAGGCTGTGTGACAACAGATGCCACTGACGGTGCAGGTCATGGGTTGGCACAGGCCGCGGGGCGGTGCCGGTGCTCCGTCACCTGCATCGCCGTCACTGGCGGTACTAGCCCCCATTATCAAGTTCCACTAGTTCCAAATTACGACACCATTTTTCATCACCATTGCGATGAACAAACAAATAAAAAAGAAGGGCGGAGTGGTTGGCCCATGTTTTTTTGGCTTGCACCCTCCATGTTAAGGTGGTAGTAAGCGGTTCAACAAAATCATGAATCAAGAACATCAAACTCTACAAATTCTTTCGAATCGTGGATCAACTGTTTTTGGTTGAGAATCATTTTCCATGCATTCAATGAACAAGGAATTTAATTTTTAAATTTCATGAATTCAATAATGAACCCTACATCGTTTGTTTGTAGACGTCAATGAGAGAAGCCAAAGTTGTCGATATTCATCATGACCGCCACATGCCTCTGATCTCAAGCTTGTTTGTTTGATAAATGCTCATCGATGGATGTGGTTCATCATTGTTGAATATGTACATCATTAGTGGATTTTCCAAGGAATAATTCATAGTCATGGTCTGAAGTTCTTCGTTGGAGGAAATCATCGTTTTGAGTATGTATTCTTCAATGTTCTGCTGATTCCAACCCTTTCCTTTCAATTCCACAAAAATGAAATGAAACTGACATAATAGAACATGATATCTATTATTTTTGTTGGCATAATTTCAAATTGTCATAATTAATTAATTGGTGAGTCGGTATAATTAATTAAGAGGGGGTGGGACAATTAATGTGGGGTAGATCAAGAGTTTTCTCCCATCTATAATAGATGTTCAAGGGGGTTTTACTCTTGGGTGGTCCCCACCACCATAAGCCACATGGGAGGTTAGTTCATGTGGTCTCCACCTCTATAACCTCACTTGGAAAGTTTAGTTCTTTTGGTCCCCACCTCTTAACATCCTCATGGGAGTTCCAAAGTAAAAAAAATGTTGCACAATTTTATTTTATTTTATTCTTTCACAAAAAAAAACCAAATTCTATCGTTCACCCTCTACACATTGCATTCGAGGTGACGGTCCCCTTATGAAAATACTGGCTCAATGAGTTCAATGGTTCCCACGTATTTCAATTTTAAGGATCAGATCAAAAGATACGAAAACCAGCTCAAACGTTTATTGAAAATACATGAAAAAAAGTTTAGAAATTCATTCCGGTCACACTGGGCCTCGGAATCACGCACTGTGAATTTTCAAAGACTCGTAAAATTACAATTTAAATAAAAAAATTACATGGAATTTCTTGTTTATTAAATTACATACATTTTAATAATATATATTTTTATAACAATGGTTTAATGGTGACTGTGGAAATGAATCTCATCGGGCCATGGAGATGGTAATCCGTACGTATGCACGAGCGATAATATCATTATATTGATGGTGAAATTGTATGTAATTAGATGGTATATCATTTATAAATAATAATTAACATGTTATATTTATTACTTACATTAATTATACTCATTATTACACCCATCCACATAATGTAGTGTTTGAATAACAAACTACACCACGACGTGGAGATGGTATGTCGTACATATGCACGTATGGTGAAAAGTTATTCATAGGATAGATAGAATAGTGTATACGATTGTAACATATTTATAATAACATAAAAGTATATATAAGGTACTAGGTTTATTATTTTGGAATGGTAATAACAGTGAATGAGGATGTGGAAGAAGAAAGGATCTTGAATGAGGGTGGTGAAATTATTACCTCTTCTTCGGGTGTTTCCTTTTGAGTTGATTAAAAGGGCTCCATATGATGGCTTTATGATCAAATGAAGAAATCTAGGATGAATTGAGGTAAATTGGGAGGATATTTGGGTTGGGTTTTCTTGAGGCAAAAGGCTTTGGAGATTTGATTTTGAGAGACTGGAAATAGCCTTTTGTAAGAGTGAAGAGGGTCACATTTTGAATCGATTAATATATCAATTTATTATTCAATTATATTAGGTTTATCATGGCTCCATTAGAAATTATATAGATACTTAGGTGGTTATGGGTGAAAATAATCTCAATCAATAGGTTATATAAATGTAACAACCTAGGTAAATAAAGAATATGACATTTTTATATTTATCCATATTTGTGGAAAAATGTTAATATTACTTTAAAGGGAACTCTATGATCGATGGCGTACCTAGTATGCAACAATGAGTTTCTTTGAAATCTTACGTTGCACACTAATAATAAAATAATATTATTTTAAATGGTAGTTAACACCTAGGCGTTGTAATGGAGGGAATGAACAGAACTAAACAAAAAATGATTATATATGTTTTTCAAATATTTTTACATTTATCCAATAAATAGAGGCTTAAAATCCAAATGAATCCAATTTTAAGAATAAATACTCTAATATTTTTTAAAATATTATTTTACCGCCTTTTGATGGAGAAAATTTTTGAAATATAACTTTTGACAATTTTATAAGCTATATTTGTAAAAATAAACTTATTCTTTATAATTGGTACATTGAAATTTACTTTGGATAAATTTTTGGTATTTTTCTGACAATGGTCATTTTTTTAATGAACAGTGAAAAATACTGCATTTTACATCAAAACTACCTTTTCATCTCATTTAATTATATGGATAGATTATCTTTTTAATTGGTTTTAATGTGTAAATAGAATATATTTTTAACATTTAATCCAATGGTGTTCATTGGGATTAATTTCACAATGTAATTGGGCATAAACAAGTTCCAAACGTTTCATATATATTGTTTCAAAAAAACCCGCTATTTATTTTGACAATGGGAATTATATTAAAATTAATTATTGTAATTTCTATGTTTGGAATTTAGAAAAATGGATTCCATATATGTAATAAGAAGTTACAAATTATCTAGTTAAGACTCTTTTGTTTTTAGACATTATGAATAGTAACCACGGTAATTATCTTTAATTATCTTGATTAATTAGTAATCAGGTAGTTAAGGATAATAAAATAATATCATAATAATAAAAAATGACCACAACATGTGTCCTAATGATACTGGTTTTCTAATGGCAGAACATTGGATTCCTTGTCCCATACTTGGAGAACCCCATGGAATCACTTTTGTGTGAAAATGAATTTTATCTTTTTATTTTTATAGAAAGTTTAATAGAACAAAGAATGTATCACCTGAGTAATACATTTTTAATATTGTCTTCATAAATGATCTTTTAGACTATAAATATTCATTAGAAATATAAAATTATTTCCAACATCATAGTATTTTTTTATAATTTTTATACATTAAATAAATTAAATTATTTATGACATCATGATGATGCAGCGATTACCTCATTAATGAACGATTTTAATAAATGAAAAGATAATGTAAAATATAAGACTTAAACTTGTCAAAGACCTATTGGATGAGTATATTTCGAACCCTTATCACCTTATAATCGAAATAAATCAATTTGGGACCTTAAAAATCCGAAACTCATTTGAAAATAAAGTAATATTTTATACCATTCCAAGAGTGTCCCTCCTATCCACTTATAAAAGGCCCTCACCTCTACCACCTTACCCACACCTCTCAAGCCTTTGTCTCGGACAACCCATGACCATTTTTTTCTCTAAACATAACTCTCTTACTTCTAGAAGCCTCACATTGGGCAGAAGTCTTTCCAAGGAAGCCTTTAAGCTCCAATCAAAAAGTGTTACCTTGTTTCATGGTAATTCCATCCCTTGTGTTCTTCTGTTTTATTTTGCTTATCCAACCCCCTAAACTCTTTTTATTCTTTTATTTTATAACAACTAAAGTATCTTCAATATAATAGGATGTTTTTATAAGAATAATTCAAGCTACACTTACACACACCTACATCAAATGGTTAAAGAACATACTGTTTATGTGGCTGGAGAATTTCTGCCTCACGAAATGATGAATGTTCAATATTATTCTAACACCATCAAAGGTGGCCATTAAGATGTCACTATATTTATATATGATATATAATATGTTTATTTTTTCCTTAATATTCATTATTTTTCATTTATGTCATACCTTTATGGTTTCTATTATGGGTAAACGTGATATCTTCATTTAAGGAAGTGCGGACTTGCACCCCCTCCAAGTGATTCGATTTGTTAATAACATATATGGTACATATAAAGGATAGAATTAATTATATTATATATTATAAAATACTGTAATTATAATAATATTATGTATAATTATGTTTTAATTCCATTAAATATGAAATAGAAATGGAAGTAGCGTTCATGCGTACGTACGACTTACCGTATCAATGAATGGTGCAATTCATTTCCTACCTCTAAATGTTATGTAATATTATAAATGCATGTATATACTGGATATATATTATATATATGATATCTACATCATGAATATAATTTTGGATATAATGGATATTTTACCACATGAACAACTTGTAATTATATTGAATTTATTTTTCACTCAAGTGCCAAGGGTCGATAACACAACCATTATTAACTTAAATAATTACATAGTGTTCATGACATGGTAATAAGTGATAAAAATGGAATAATCAAATTTAAAAAGGTTCTTATGCAAGTAGAAATTTACTCAAGTCTATTATTCAGTAATTTAATGATTGATCGAGTCAAGTCAGACCCGAGATAAGGGATCCTACCTCTCTCTTCTTTTTAAGTACTCTCTTTTAGGTCACTTCTTCTAAGCTCCCCTTTCATATATTTGAGGATTTTATTTTAAATTCCTAATTCTGTACTTTTTATGTTCATATTATGAGAGACCCTATTTTATCTTGTAAATCCATTTTTGGAACTTTTATGTGGCGCCGTTAGGCTGCTGAGTTTTCGTAAGAGTTTTTTCATCTAAAATTTATTCCCATGAGATTTATGCTACATTTTCCACCATTTCCTTTGAGTAGTGTATGAAAATCCCATTATTATACTCTTTATTTAATATACAATAGTTTATGAGTATTTACATCAATGTTGTATTGTCCTTCTTTCGTTGGGTGTACGTTTCGAAAGATACCCAAATCCGTAAGGGAACCTTTCACCCTCCTCTTCTTTAAAAAGACTTATTTTTGTGTTGTCTTTTAATTTACATATTCTTATGTTGGGATATATTCTCATATATCCTTATTGATGTAAATTTATTGCACAAGTGATGAAATACTCTTTTTATCTCTCATCAACTCATTTTCTGAATTTTGAAGTGACGCCGTTAGGCTGTCGAATTTTTGTAAGGGAACTTCTTAACCTGATTTTAGTTCATTGGGTTAATCTCTTACATTAAAATTATGTCATGATATTATTATTTCCTATATTGTATTTTTACATTATTTATGTGTACTTATAGTGGATACAGAAAATAATTCTATTTTAGTTTAAAAAATGATATTTGTGTGGGACTTCGTCTCAATCTCCTTTCATTGAGGCATATTTTGTTTTATACACAACTTTCTTTTATATGGTGTATAAACCCCTTTGAAATTTACTTTTATTCAAAATGAAACTTTTTTATATGAATAGTTTTACTAAAGGACAAACGGGAATGTTTTTTTCGTACATATGCGGAGACAATGACTTCTTTGCCGCTGTGACTATTATTTCAGTTTCGGCTTCCTCTACAAGCCATAACATTTTTTTAAATGAAAAATAAATACCATGTTTTAATTTTATTTTATTTTTGTATTGAAAATGGTTTTTATAATGTTTTTATTATATCAATGTGTTGTATTGATATCTTGTGATTGAAATGTGGAAATGTTATGTTTCCTTTATGCATGTTTAATGTGATACGATTATGTTATGGTACTTGGTCATTGATTATGAAGATGGTTGGCTCCATGATAAACTATAGGAAGGTGAGCCCGATATAGATCTCCAATTCATTTGGTAACGTGAAGGAGTTAAACGTTAAGGTTTCTCCGAAAATATTTAGGGAATATACTGTGATGGGTATCCCAAACGTAAAAAAGAGGGTTACTCCCTACGTAAGAATGTTATGAATGCCCCAAGTTACAATTATGTATTATGTAATCTACGAGTTATTCATAATTATTATGATTTCATTAGGTATGAATATGTTCTTATGTTTTATGAGTAATGTATGATTTCATTGATTCTTATGTATACATGGACTAATGTTTTCATTCCTTATATTTATATCCCTTACTGAGCTTTTTATGCTCCTCCCAAATTTTTGAAATGTTTTTCACAGGTCAAGGTAAAGTTACATGATGTGATGATAGGGTCAAGGAAGTGTTATGAAAGAATCCATGTTTTATTTTAAATATGTTTCCATTGATGCGAAAAATGAGTACTATCTTTTATTTAACCACTTTGTTTAAATATTGAATGTTATGCATATTTTATTGTCTAATTCTCTAAAACATTAAACCTGAAAATATCCTCAACGTGTATTCTTGAAATAACTCAAGATTATGTAATGTTTAAGGCTGGGGCCCTATAGTTGGTATCAGAGGTCGGTTTAGACAACTTTAGGGATTATGAATTTTTGTTAGACACGTGGTTAGTCCCTATATCTAATATTTCAGTTAAATCCGTGTTTTATAACTTTTCTCAGGTCAAGTAAAGTCAGCTACGAATGGAAGGAGGTTGATCTCAAACAACATTCTTATCTCTTCCTAATGACATGCTTGCAATAATTATTGAAATTTCATGTTTAGATGATTATGAAACTTTTTCTAGCATACAACTCACTTGCAAGAAGTTGTTTGAGATATCCAACACCTCCACTATTCCTCGTTATCATCATGGATCATGGGTTGTATTTAGAAAAATACTATTTTCACAATATTCTCATATTTTCAAGAAAGGTAAATATTGTCAAGTTATTTTAAAATATTTTACCTTATCACAAGAATTTGAATAATATTATGATTTTAAAAATGATGCTGAGGAAGGAGACCCTTATGCACCCTATTTATATTTTCTTTTAAAATATATTCTCTCAGCACATACTTATGGTATTTTAAAAGGACCAATAATAGAAAGTTTCAACTCAATTTCAGTCTGACTATTTTATAGAAATCATGTTTTATCAGATGTTTTGGAATTATATTTCATACATGATTATTTTCAAAAAATGTTTTTCTGTGAACACACATATTACCCATGTTGTACGAGGTGTATTTGGATGGAAGAAGCAAATGATTTTGAAGGATCTCTAAATCATTGTTGTAATGCATGGGACTTCTACCTACGTGAAAAAGATGACGTTGAAACTGAGTGGGCTCCATGATCAATGTATATTTTTTTCATTTTCGGAATCATTTTATTTTATCTTATGGTGGTGAAATAAGACTTCAAGAATTATGATGTTGAGATCGTAATGAATTTGGATGAAAAATAGTGGTATAAAGAAACTATTGAGGTTAAAACATGTTAGGATTATTTTTTTAGTTTTATAAACAAGACAACATGCAGACCGTGTGACAACCTGTCGCGTAGGTCAAAGCTGCTAGAATCAAACCCACAACCAAAGTGCAACTGGTATTTATTGCCTACCACTGGACTATGTGAAGTCCCTGGTTAGGATGACTTATTCTTTTCGGTTAGGTGATTTTATGAATTAATAGTAAGTTGATTTTTTGTTATCTATTTAAATTATTAACCTATCCTAGAGGATATGTGATTAGGTTAATTACTTTTCAATATGAGACATTAAGATTAACTGATGTTATTTGGAGATAAGTGTTAATTTGTACCTTGGAAGACGATGTGACTAAATCCTTCAAATATTTGGGTTTCAATCATAGTTTGGTTTACTTTGAAGAATTTATGGACAAGTTGTTTATTGAATGGTCCTCATTGATCTTTTGGTTTTGTTGGAATAATTTTGGAGATTAAGAATATATTTTCTTTTTATAAAGGTTTACACTTTTCAAGATTATCTGAGCTTGTTATAACAATTTTGGTTTTGGTAATGGTCTAAATCCATGGGAAATATTTAGTTCTCTTTTTAGGATTAGGTGGTTCTCTAGATGTTTATTATAGAACTCTTAATGTGACTAGGTCTTCCTAAATACTCATCATTTTGGGAAAGTATGAGTTTATGTATGAAATCTAGTAAAAGATGAAAGTCAACAAGACAAGTAAGTATGTTTCCTTAATATCAATTATAATTTCCTCAATGAAAAGTAACTTAAAAATTTTTTGTCTATTAACTTTTCCTATTGGGGAATCGAATACCGTTTAACCCACCACAAGTTTGTGATTTTCTTGTGGTTAACTTTCTCCTAATCATGTTTTCTATCACTCTCCCTCAGAACATGAACCTTTTCTTTTTTTTCCAAATCCATTTTTTCCTACATGGAATCCTAGTATGGGTTAACTCAGGTGACCTCTACACTTCTCTTTCATTATTTTAATGTGATTGTTTTACAGAATCTTGTTCCAATGTGGGACATTCAATGATGTTTCTGAACCCTATTTTAAAATTGCGAGGATGCAATTCCAAAAAGGGGGGAAGGATGTAACACCCCAGGTAAATAAAGAATATGACAGTTTTATATTTAACCCTATTTGAGGAAAAAATATTAATATTACTTTATAGGGAACTCTATGCTCGATGAAGTACCCAATATGCAACAACGAGTTTCTTTGAAATCTTATGTTGCACTCTAATAATAAAATATTATTATTTTAATTGGTAGTTAATTCATAGCCTTTGTAATGAAAGGAATGAACGGATCATACCAAAAAATGATTATATATGTTTGTCAAATATTTTTACATTTATCCAATAAATATAGGTCTAAAATCCAAATGAATCCAATTTTAACAATAAATACTCTAATATTTTTTAAAAGATTGTTTTACCGCCTTTTGTTGAAGAACCTTTTTTAAATATAACTTTTGACAATTTAAGAAGATATATTTGTCAAAATATACTTATTAATTATTATTGGGACATTTAAATTTACTTTTGATAACTTTTTGGTATTTTTCTAACAATGTTCAATTTTTAACGAATAGTGAAAAATACTGTATTTTACATCAAAACTGCAATTTCATCAAATGTAATTATATGTATAGATTATCTTTTTAATTAGATTTAAAGTGTAATTAGAATATATTTTTACCATGTAATCCAATGGTGGTCATTGGGATTAATTTCACTTTGTAATTGGGCATAAACAAGTGCAAAACATTTCATAGATATTGTTTCAAAAAAACCCGCTATATGTTTTGACAACAGGAATTATATTTAAATTAATTATTGCAATTTCTATGATTAGAATTTAGTAAAATGGATTCCATATATGGAATAAGAAGGTCCAAATTGTCTAATTAAGACTCTTTTGTTTTTTGACATTATGAATAGTAACAACGGTAATTATCTTTAATTATCTTTATTAATTAGAAATCAAGTAGTTAAGGATAGAAAAATAATATAATAATAATAATAAATGACCACAACATGTGTCCTAATTCTACTGGTTGTCTCATGGCCAACCATGGGATTCCTTGTGACAACATTGGGGAACCCATGGAATCACTTTTGTGTGAAAATGACTTTTTATCTTTTTATTTTTAAAGAAAGTTAAATATAACAAAGAATGTATCACCTGAGTAAAACATTTTTAATTTTTTCTACATAAATTATAATTTGGACTATAAATAGTAATTGTACAGATAAAATGATTTTTTCTATATCATAGTATTTTTTATAATAATTAGACATTATATAAATTAAATTATTTATGACATCATGATGATTCAGTGATTACCTCATTAATGAATGATTTAAATAAACGAAAAGATAATGTAAAATCTAAGACATACACTTGTCAAAGACCTATTGGATGAGTATATTTATAACCCTTATCAACATATCCTAGAAATACATCAATGTGGGACTTTTAAAATCCGAAACTCATTTGAAAATAAAGTAATATTTTATACCATTCCTAGAGTGCCCCTCCTCTCTTCTTATAAAAGCCCCCCACCTCTACCACCATACCCACATCTCTCAAGCCTTTGGCTTGGCAAAACCCTGCCCATTTTGTCTCTCCAAATCCCTCTCTTACTCTTAGAATCCTCACATTGGGCAGAAGTCTTCCCAAGGAAGCCTTTGAGCTCAAATCAAAAAGAGTTACCAGATTTCAAGGTAATGTCTTCACCTGTGTTCTTTTGTTTTATTTTGCTTCTCCAACCCCCTAAACTATTTTTATTCATTTATTCTGTAACAAATCCAGTATATTCAATATACTAGGATGTTTTTATATGATTCATTCAAGCTAAACTTACACACACCTATATCTAATGGTTAAAGAACATACTATTTCTGTGGATGGAAAAGTTCTGCCTCACGAAATGATGATTATTCAATATTCTTCTAACACCTTCAAAGGTGGCCATTAAGATTTCACTATATTTATATATGATATATAATATGTTTATGTTTTACTTATGATTCTGTATTTTTCATTTATGTCATACCATTATGGTTTTCATTATGGGTAAACGCGATATCTTCATTTAAGGAAGTGTGGACTACCGCCCCCTCAATGTTATTTGATTCATTAATACCATATGTGGTACGTATAAAGGATTCATTTAATGATACTATATATTATACCATACTATAATTATAATACTATTATGTATCTTTATTTTTTAATTACATTAAATATGAAATAGAAATGGAAGTAGCGTTTATGCGTATGTACGGCTTACCGTCTCCATGAACGTTGCATTTCATTTCATACCTCTAAATGTTATGTAATATTATAAATGCTTGTATGTAACAACCCAATATTTTATGATAAGTATTTCTATTAATTTATTTTATTTCATGCGTTTTATGCTACAACAAGATTAGCTTGTACTATATGCAACACCGCATTAGCTTGTAGTATACACAACCCTGACTTGGCTTACATTACACGCAATCGCGACCTTCCTCGATAGCGTGTGTTGTATGCAATACCGGGTTTTACTAAATAATGATATATTATTATAATATTATTATGAACTAGCCCTTATGAATAGTATTAACTAAATTTTGAATTTTATAACATTATTATTCATGTTACACATTTTCTAGAACATGGTGTAAGAACAATATTAAATTTTCGGGTAAAATAAGTATTTTTTAAAAAATGCAGTTTCACCGCCTTTTGATGGCACACCCACTTTAAATCTATTCTTTTTGCAATATTTATAAGTTTAATTTGGCATAATAATATTATTTTTTGGAATAAAGAAATAAAAATATACATTGGATAAATTGTTCATATTATTCGGTTAACTTTTATATTTTGATGAATAGTAAAAACACGCTATATTTTAGTTAAAAACAACTTTTTGTCATCGTAATAATTTATATGTTTAAATTTTAATATTTATTGGTTTTTAAGTATAAATAGAATATATTTTTACCATTTAATATAATTTATGACATTAGCATTGATTTTACCTTGAATTCGTAGGTTAAATCAATTTAATATTTTGCAATATTTTAAACAAAACCTCGTTTTCTTTTGACAATAGGATTAATTTTAAATTATTTTATGCAAATTTTTTGTATTGAATTTGGAAAAATGGATTCCATATTTGTAATCAGTGGGTCCAAATTATGTTAATAAGATACTTTTTATTTTTGGGCATTATGAATAGTAACTACGGTAAATTTTATTTACCATAGTTAAAGGTAAATCGGGTAATTAAGTGTAAATATAAGATTATAAAATTACCCTGACACATGTCAAAATCCTATTGGATGACTAATAGTCGGAAAATATCACCTAAGGGTCGGATTAGAATCATTTAATGGACTTTTGTCCATTAAAATAACTTAATTATTATTAAAACCAACGAAAGTGACAACATGTCACTCTCTTAAATATTATAAGAATATTAATTTTATTTTAGTGATAAACTTCATGAAACTTGGATCATAAATAGTCTCTAGAAATATAATGAAATTATCTACATCATGTGAATTTATTTATAATTTTTAAGGATTAAATAATTATCATTAATTGTGACACAATAGTGATGCAGAAAATTGTTTATCTAGTGAAAAATCAAGAATATAGTTTTTATTAATCTAATAGTTGCCATAAAAGGCACAAAACCCTGACAAAAACTTATTGGTAATGTAAATTTACACCATAATCATCCAATTGTCTAATATTTGACCATTTGGAGCATTATAAAATAGATTATGACACTTATATTGTTTTCTTTTAAATGATGCCAAAGCTGTCACTTTCATAATTTAATAAATAAAACAATTTAAATATTGTGATTTTAAGATGATAAATTATCGTAAAAGTATTATTGTGAAAGTTAAAAGATTTATATTCATCATATGAATTTATTTTTAATTTTTCTACAATAAATAAGTATATTAAATAATTATACAAAAATTATGTAGTATTTATTTTATTAAGAGATAAACCAAATAAATGGTTTTAAAAATAATAAAATAAATATTATATGAAATATTTAATGTTCTCCACTAATTTTATAGATACATATGACCTTTTATGAATCTATTAAATCTTTTATTTAGAACATATCTTCTGTATATATTTTATTTAACTTCAAATAAATGAATAGTGTCAAAATTGACAGTATTGTTATTTTATAAAAAGAACATATTATAAAATTGTTTAAAAATCAGAAAAATATTTAAAAATTATAAATTTATATTTATATTGTCTAAAATTGTATAAAGTATCCAATTATGGACACTTCAAAACAAATAAGTGATTATTTTTTATAATTTAATATTTATAATGTTATTACCACAAATAATATTAAACTGATTAAGTAATGATAAATAAAGTTGATAATGTTTAAAATAAATTTCTAACATGTCTAAATTTTATTTTTTGATGAGATTAAAACCCTATAACATCTAATATTTTAATATGAGTCGTTTTTGGAGGTTTTTAAGTGGGCTTAGATTTATTATAAATTTATATTTTAATGATTTCCAAAGGTGCCCCTCTCCTCCCTTAAAAAGGGCACCTCCTCCCTCTTCTCCTCACACCAATTTGAGCCTTCAAGCTCCGCCAACCCCTGACCATTTCACTTATAAACTTCCCTATAAACATCCTAGAGGTCCTTGTCTTCTTCAAAGGCTAATTTTAGTACCCTAAGAAGAGGACTCAAAGAGGCGCATCAAAGAAGAGGTAATGTCTGTTATCAATCCTTTCCAATTTCATTCTTCTTCAACTTCTTCTTCTTTAGTTGTTTCATTATGAGGTAATAACATCAGTATACCCCATATACTGATATGTTATTTTAAGTATTAAACAACCCTACTTCACCTCTTATACATCCTACGGAAATAGAAATCACTGCCCGTGCGTACGTACAGAATACCGTCTCCACGCTGTGGTGTAATCTGTTTTTCCACCACCACATTACATGGATGGGTATATAGGTTTAAATAATGAATATATATGATTATTATAATGTCATATTGATTCTGAAATAGTATACATACACTCCAATACAATTCCACGATCATGGGAACGATATCATCGCTCGTGCGTACGTACGGAATACCATCTCCACGATGTGATGCGACTCGTTCTACATGATCATCATTGCATTATGATTATATAAATGAATTGAATGCATTAATATGATATATATTACACTAATACCATTATGGAAATGAGATATCTATAACCTAAAGATAAGAATAAGAGTTTATTCGACAAAACACGCATAAGAACGAAAAGTAATAAACACCAAATTAGAAGTAGTAATGAAATATTACTAATAATAATCTAAGAATATGACCATATATGATATCATAACATCATGTACGGTTCAGGAATAAGTCGATAACATTATTTAAATCATTATACAGGAGGTTTAGACACTTACAAAGCAAATCAGACCTATGGTAAGGGATAATTTATCAATGTCATTTTTATCCGAGATTGTTTATTCATAAGTATTTACTGGGGTTATCTTTATCATCCAAGCCCAAGTTTTCTAAAAATGGTTTCATGTATTTTTAATGTCCTTTTTTCCCATTTTTGATTTTTACTATATGGTATGTAAGGAATATATCTTTTTTTTTACATTACGAGGTACTTTTTGACTTTTCCGACAAAAGTACGAGAAGAATGTTTTATTTTAACTTATACGGCATGAATGGAATTTTAAAACATTATTTCCAAGAAGCTTCCCTTACAAGTTTTCAAGTTTATTTTTAATAAAATTATTTTGGTTAGAATTGTATGACATGTTATGAAAGGAAAAGTGTTTTTGAAGTTGAAAGGATATTTTCCTCAGAATGGAGTTCAACTGTTTTATCAAAATTATTTTCCATCTAAGATAATAAAGGGTTCTGTTTCTATCCTTATTATTACATTGATTTGATTGTGTTTTGATGGAATTATATTTATGAATTTATTTATCTTATATGAGTTGTTTTTATTATGTCACGATGTTTAAGATTCCCATTATTATTACATGGGTTATGTTATGATGTATGGTTTATGATTTTGTGGGACACATAAGAATGGTATCATTATCAGATGGGTGGGACCTATATATCCCTCCAATGAATTGGGTAAAGATTTTAAATCTCATGAGATAGACATGGCTGGATCAGCAGGTTAAACTGGTTATGTGAAACAGGACTAAAACGAGGAGTGAACTCAGTTCAGAAATGGAATCTGTCCACTAAGATAGTTTTGGCAATGAGTCTTGACTAATCAGAAATGATTCTCTATGATTATGTGTATATTCAACAATGTTTCATGTTTTATGTTATGATTATTGGTATTACATTTCACTACTATGATTTATCCCATCTTATGATATTATGATCTCTTTTGAAGGTTAAGATTTCTAAAATGTTATGTTCTTATTAATATGATGTGATTGATATTTCTTTTGTTTACCCATACTAAGCATTTGAGCTCACCATTTTATGTTTTCTTTTCCCCAGGATATAAAGAAATGTTTTATGTAAAAAATGGAAGATCATTATGGGAGATTTTGAATATCTTTCACCACGATTAGAAGATTATATTCCGAGTTTCCAAAGAAACTAAATTATTACGGTCCTTGGTTGGGTGTTTTTGTTATGTACTATGTATTCCAAAAAAGTAATGTAATGTCCATGTAGGTGGAGCTTCGGGTCTCTACAGTTGGTATCAGTGGAAAGGTTTAGTCATCCTTTGGAAACTAGGATGTGAAAAATTTAGTGAGATCCCTAGATATATTTCTAAGGTATGTCTAGGGATGTTCCTAAGAATAAGTATACGTATAGTATATTGTCCTATAACTATGGTAACGATCTTAGAATTTAACCTAAGATGTTTGATATTGAGGGTACTCCCCCTTTACTATGTTGTTTTCCCAAGCATGATTTTTGCCACTCACAGAATTCTTTTTGTGTTTTAGTCAATGGAGGAAACTAGAAGGAATTCGATTAACATTGAATCCAATGGAAAAATTGGTGACTATGAGCAACAAAATTGCATAATTCCTAGAGAGAATAATATTGTGATTATGCCGAATCGGTCATCGCGATATATGATTAACAAGGTCAATTTTATTGGTATGCCTAATTCATCAAATAAGAGGAAGATAGACTTTTATGCATGTTCGCATGTTGAGGAGCATAAAGAACGGAAGATTGAGATTTCTAAAGAAGGGAAGAAGAACCTTGAGGAATACCTCAAATGGAGGGACATATGTTATCTGTGTGGAGAAAAGCGTCATATAGTGACAGACTGTTATGGAGTTCAATGTCATATTTGTGTAGAACATGGGTATTACCCAACTCAATGCCCTGACCTAAAAATTTACTTCTAAATCAAGGAAGGCATTATTCCAGGACAATCATTGAAGAGGATATATTGAAGTGTTTATGTATTGGTATTCAAGAATAATGTTGTTGAGGTACTTTTATGGTGTATTAGAATATTTTTTTATTAGTCTATTGTGGTTTTCAAAAAAAATTTATAGTACGGGTAACCATGAAAAGTGATTAAAATATTTTGGAAAGCAGATGATATGCACATAATGAAGGGATAAGGAGAAAATGAAATGTTTGACAGTATTCATGAGCTCATGATTCATATAAGGACTAATTGATATCATGGTTTGAGTATATTGAATTTTGAGAATTTTGGTATGTGGAAAGAGTTAACATTTGACAGCACTCATGTTTTCACTAAGATTCAATGGGTATTCATTTTTCAAGAGAATATATGATTAAGGTATTCACATGACTGGAATGTGAGTAGAAAGATATACGAGGGATAAATGATGGTATTCACATGCTTGTTATATGACCTTTTTAGTAATATTTCTCTTTATACTATGAGTTTGGAAGACATATTTTGGATAAGCCTAAAGATTAGAATGGATTATGTTGGACAGAAGTTAGTATTGTTTAAGGATAGACCTTTTTTCGATATTATTGATGGGATGGTATAGTAATGTAGTTTTAGAAGAAGGACAACATGCAGAACGGGCGACAAACCATCGCGTCGGACAAGGTTGCGGGAATCGACCCCACAACCGAAGTGCGACTGCCCTTTATCGCCTACCATTGGCCTACATGAAGTCCGTGGTAAGTAGAAACTAGTTTTATTTTATTAAGCGGTATTATATATGAAGTATAAGTCCATAATTGGAATTGTATACGATTAACCACACCATAGATGGACTTATGTATATTTGATAACTTTTTCAAACCTTTTGTTTGAAACATATGGAATGAACCATCATTCTATCACATGATCTGCTAACACATCACAAATAACAATTTCAACTCATTTCTTTAAGGGATGAAGTGGAAATTGTTCATTTCACGAACAACAGTGAGATTGTAACAAAATCATGTAAGTATTTCTTTTAATTCATCAACTTTAGGGAAATGATCATGAAAACAAAAAATGTTGTCCAAGTGTTCTAATATCCAATTAATGAAATGGAACCTTACATCATCACAAATTTATGGTTTTGTGATTGTTGGATTTTTAATAGCAATGTTGTCTAACACTCACCATTAGATCATGATGGTTAGATTTTTCTTCCATATCCATATCTTCACCTATATTCTCCTATATGGAAACCCAGTTATGTGTTACATTGGGTAATCGTTACATTTCATACTTTAGTTTTTAAAGTTATGTTTTGGTATTTAATTTTATGATGTGGGTTTCAATTAAAGAAACATTCAAGTAGAAAACCATGTATAACCCCGACGAATTTCAAGGGCGAAATTCATTTTAAGGTTGTAGAATGTAACAACCCAATATTTTATGTTAAGTATTATTTTTTAATTTATTTTATCTCATGTGTTTTATGCTACAACAAGATTAGCTTGTACTATACGCAACACCGCATTAGCTTGTAGTATACGCAACCCTGACTTGGCATGCATTACACGCAATCACGAACTTTCTCGATAGCATAGGTTGTACGCAATACCGGGTTTTACTAAAAAATGATATATTATTATAATATTATTATGAACTAGCTGTTATGAATAGTTTTAAATGAATTTTTAATTTTATAACATTATTATTCATCTTACACATTTTCTATAACATGGTATAAGAACAAAATAAATTTTTCGGGTAAAATATTTTTTTTTCAAAAAATGCAGTTTTGCCGCCTTTTGATGGCACATCCACTTTAAATCTATTTTTTGACATATTTATAAGTTCAATTTGACAAATTAAAATTCTTTTTTGGAATAATGAAATAAAAATTTACTTTGGATAAAATTTTCATATTATTCTGGTAACTTTTATATTTTGTTGAATAGTAAAAACACGCTATATTTTAATTTAAAACAACTTTTTTTCATCGTAATAATTTATATGGTTAAATTATAATAGTTCATGGTTTTAAAGTATAAATAGAATATATTTTTACCATTTAATATAATTTATTTCATTAGCATTGATATTACCTTGAATTCTTAGGTTAAATCAATTCAATCTTTTGCAATGTTTTAAACAAAACCCTGTTTTCTTTCGACAGCAGGATTAATTTTAATTTAATCTCTGAAACTTTTGTGTATTGACTTTGGAAAAATGGATCCCATATTTGGAATCAGATATTCCAAAATATGTTAATAAGCTACTTTTTATTTTTGGGCATTATGAATAGTAACTACGGTAAATTTTATTTACCATAGTTAAAGGTAAATCAGATAACTAAGGTTAAATATAAGATTATAATATTACCCTGAAACCTGTCAAAATCCTATTGGATGAAGAAAACTCGACCCATATCACCTAAGGGTTGGATTAGAATCATTTAATAGACTTTATTCTATGAAAATAACTTAATTATTATTAAAACCATAGAATGTGACAACATGTCACTCTCTTAAATATTATAAGAATATTAATTTTAATTTAGTGATAAACTTCCTGAAACATAGATCATGAATAGTCTACAGAAATATAATGAAATTTTCTACATAATATGAATTTGTTTATAATTTATAGGGATTAAATAATTATCATTAATTGTGACACAATAGTGATGCAGAAAATTGTTTATCTTGTGAAAAATCAAGAATATAGTTTTTATTAAATTAATAGTGACCATAAAAGGCACAAAACCCTAACCAAAACTTATTGGTAATGTAAATGTACACCATAATCATCCAATTGTCGAATATTTGACCATTGTGAGCAATATAAAAGGGATTATGACACCTATATTATTTTATTTTAAATGATGTCAAAGTTGTCACCTTCATAATTTACTAAATATAACAATTTAAATATTGTGATTTTAAGATGATAAATTCGAGTAAATGTATTATTTTGAAAGGAAATAGATTTATCTTTATCATAGGAATTTATTTTTAAATTTTCTACAATAAAAGAATATTAAATAATTATACACAAATTATGTAGTAATTATTTTATTAAGTGATAAACCAAATAAATGGTTTTAAAAATAATAAACAAAATATTATATGAACTATTTAATGTGCTCCACTAATTTTATAGATACATATGACCTTTTATGAATCTATTAAATATTTTATTTCGAACATATATTCTGTATATAGTTTATTTAAATTCAAATAAATGAATAGTGTCAAAATTGACACTATTGTTATTTTATAAAAATAACATATTATAAAATTGTTTAAAAACGAAAAATATATTAAAAAATAATAAATTTAAATTTATATTGTCTAAAATGTTATAAAGTATCCAATTATGGACAATTGACAACAAATAAGTAATTATTTGTTATAATTTAAAATTTAGAATGTTGTTACCACAAATAAAATTAAATTAATTAAGTAAGAATAAATCAAGTTGATAATGTTTAAAATAAATTAAAAACAAGTATAAATTTTATTGGTTGATGATATTACAACCCTATCACATCTAATATTCGAATATGAGTCATTTTCGGAGCTTTTTATGTGGGTTTAGATTTATTATAAATTAATATTTTTAAGATTTCCAAAGGTGCCCCTCTCTTTCATTATAAAAGGGAACCTCCTCCCTCTCCTCCTCACACCAATTTGAGCCTTCAATCTCGGCCAAACCCTGACCATTTCACTTCTCCACTTCCCTAGAAACATCCTAGAGGTCCTGGTCTTCTTGAAAGACCAATTTTAGTGCCCAAAGAGGATGACTCAAAGAGAAACTTCAAAGAAGAGGTAATGTCCGTTACCGATTCGTTCAACTTTGTTTCTTCTTCCACTTCTTCTTCTTAGTTTTTTTCATTATGAAGTAATAAAATCAGTATCACTCATATACTGATTTGTTATTATATGTATGAAACAACCCTAATTCTCCATATATCCATCTTATAGAAAACGAAATCACCGCACGTGCGTACGTACAGAATACTGTCTCCACGTTGTGGTGTAATCTATTTTTCCAATTCCACCTTACTTGGATGGGTAAAATGGTGTAAAGAATAACTATACATAGTTATTATAACATCATTCTAATTCTGATATATTTTATCATCCACTCCAATTTCAATTCAATAATTATGGAAATGATATCATCGCTCGTGCGTACGTACGGACTACCGTCTCCACGACGCGATGAGATTCATTCTCCATGTTAACCATTAAAGAATGATTATAAAGTATATATAAGCTAAAATAGTGAAATATATGACATTATAAAGCTACTGGATTTATGTATATATATATGTATGTCATCTACTTAATTCAATTATACTCAATAATGAAACGAAAACAACGTTCATGCGTACGTACGGCCTACCGTCTCCATGAACAGTGTATCTCATTCCATTTATTGATCTATTATATATATGTATATTATGAATATATATTATATATAGATCATGTTTTATATTCTGGAATTAAGTAATCATGATCTAAGAAATCATATGAATAATTACAAGTCAATACACGGACGACAAATGAAATGATTTTACCCAAAACGCTCTTTAACATGTAATTTACAAAAGAATGGGTAATATAAAGTCATAAGTGAACCATATATGATATCATAATAATGAGTATGTTTCTGGAATAAGTCAATGACATTATTTAAATCATTATAAAGGAAGTTCGGACACTTACGAAGGAAATCAGACCTAAGGTAAGGGATAATTTATCAATCTCATTTTTATCCGAGATTGTTTATTCCTAAGTATTTACTGGGGTTATATTTATCATCCAAGCACATGTTTTCTAAAAATGGTTTCACGTATGTTTAATGACCTTTTTACCCATTTTTGACATTTACTACATGGTATGTATGGAATATTTCTTTTTTTACATTATGAGGTACTTTTTGTCTTTTCCGACAAAAGTACAAGAAGAATGTTTTCTTTTAACTTATATGGCAGGAATGTATTTTTAAAACATTATTTACAAGAAGCTTCCCTTATAAGTTTTCAAGTTTATTTTTAATCAACTTCTTTTATTCAGAATTTTATGACGTGTTATGAAAGGAAAAGTGTTTTTGAAGTTGAAAGGATATTTTCCTCAAGAATGGAGTTCAAGTGTTTTATCAAAATTATTTTCCGTCTAAGATAATAAAGGGTTCAGTTTCTATCCCTATTATTACATTGATTTTATTATGTTTTTATGGAATTATTTTTATGAATTCATTTATCTTATATGAGTTATTTTATGATGTCACGATGTTTAAGATTCCCATTTTTATTACATGGGTTATGTTATGACATGTGGTTTATGATTATGTGGCACACATAAGAATGGTATCATTATGAGATGGGTGGGACCTATATCTCCCTCCAATGCATTGGGTAAAGATTTTATATCTCATTAGACAGACATGGCTGGAATAGCAGGTTAAACTGGTTCAGTGAAACAGAACTGAAACGAGGAGTGAACTCGGTTCTGAAATGGACTTTGTCCACTAAGATATTCTTGGCAATGAGTCTTGACTATTAAGAAATGACTTTCTATGATTATGTGTGTATGCCAAAAAGTTTCATGTTTTAAGTTATGAATATTGGGATTACATTTCACTAATATGATTTAACCCATTTTATGATATTATGATCTCTTTTGCAAGTTAAGATTTCCAAAATGATATGTTCTGTTGAATATGATGTGATTAATATTTCTTTTGTTTACAGTTACTGAGCATTTGAGATCACCATTTTATGTTTTCTTTTCCCCAGGATATAAAGAAAGGTTTTAGGTAAAAAAAGCTAGATCTTTATGGGAGATGTTAAAGATCTTTCAGCACGATTAGAAGATTATATTCTGAGTTTCCAAAGACACTAAACTATTACGGTCCTTGTGTGTGTGTTTTTGTTATGTACTATGTATTTCGCAAATGTATTGTAATGTCCATGTATGTTAAGCATAGGGTATCTACATTGTATATACTGGATATATATGATATATATGATATATACATAATGAATATAATTTTGGATATAATGTATATTTTTCCACATGAACAACTTGTAATTATAATGAATTTATTTTTGACTCAAGTGCCAAGGGTCGACAAAATGAACATTATTAAATTAAAATATTACATAGACTTAATGACATGGTAATAAGTGATATAAAAGTAATAATGAACTTTAAAAAGTTTCTTAAGAAAGTAGAAATTAACTCATGTTTATTATTCAAGAGGTCGAAGAACGATCGAGTCATGTTGGACCTGAGGTAAGGGATCCTACCTTGCTCTTCTTTTTAAGTACTCTCTTTTATGTCACTTATTTTAATCTCCTCTTTCATATGTTTGGGGAGTTTATTTTATATTCCTAATTTTGTAATTTTAATGTTCATATTATGAGAGACCCTATTTAATCTCATAAATCCATTTTTTTAACTTTTATGTGGCGTCGTTAGGCTGCCGAATTTTCGTAAGAGGTTTTTCATCTCACATTTATTCCCATGATATTTATTCTACATTCTCCACCATTTCCATTGAGTGGTGTATGTACTGCCAATTATTCTACTATTTTTGTAATATAAATTAGTTTATGAGTATTTATATCAATGTTGTATTGTCCTTAGTTCATGGGGTGTATGTTTCAAAAGTTGCCCAAATCGGTAAGGGAACCTTTCAACCTTCTCTTCTTTAAAAAGTCTTCTTATTTGTTATATATCTTAATTTAAATCTTATTATGTTGGGATATGTTCTCATATATCCTTATTGTTGTAAATTTAATGCAAAAGTGATGAGATACCCTTTTTATCTCTCATCAACTCATTTTCTGAATTTTGAAGTGACGTCGTTAGGCTGTCGAATTTTTGTAAGGGAACATCTTAATCCGATTTCCGTTCATTGGGTTAATCTCCTACTTTCAAACTATATCATTATATTATTATTTCCTATCTTGTATTTGTAATTTATTTATGTATACTTATATGGATACACATAATATATATATTTTATTTTAAAAAATAATCGTTCTATGGGACTTCGTCTCAATCTCATTTCATTGAGGCATATTTTGTTTTATACACAACTTTATTTTATATGGTGTATAAACCCATTTAAATTTTATTTTTATTCAAAAGGAATATTTTTTATATGAATAATTTTACTAAATGAAAAAAGGGAATGTTTTTGTCGTACGTATGCGGCGACAACGACTTCTCCACCACCGTGACCATTATTTTAGTTTCGGCATCCTCTACAAGACATAACATTTTTTTAAATGAATAATAAATACCATGTTTTACTTTTATTTTATTTTGGTATTGAAAATGGTTTTCATAATGTTTTTATTATATCAATGTGTTGTATTGATATCTTGTTATTGAAATGTGAAAATTTGATGTTTTATTTTATGCATGTTTTATGTGATACGATTATGATATGGTACTTGGGAATTATTCATGAATACGGGTGGTTCCACGATAAACTATTGGCGGGTGAGCCCGATATAGCTCTATAATGCAGTGGGTAACGCGAAGGAGTTAAACATTAAGGATTCTCCGAATAGATTTATGGAATATACTACGATGGGTATTCCAAACATAACCAAGAGGGTTACTCCCTATGTAAGAATGTTATAAATTCCCCAAGTTACCTTTATGTCTTATGATTTCTATGAGTTATTCATAAATCTTATGATTTCATTAGGTATGAATATGTGCTTATGTTTTATGAGTAAAGTATGATTTCATTGATTCTTATGTATACATGGACTAATGTTTTCATTCCGTACTTTTATATCCATTACTGAGCTTTTTATGCTCATCCAATGTTTTTGAAATGTTTTTCATAGGTCAAGGGAAAGGTACATGATGTGATTATAGGGTCAAGGAAGTGCCATGAAGGAATCCATGTTTTATTTTAAATATGTTTCAGTTGATAGAAAAAATGTGTACTATATTTTATGTAACAACTTTTTTAAATGTAGAATGTAATGCATGTTTTATGATCTAATTCTCTAAAACTCTAAACCTGAAAATATCCCCAACGTGTATTCTTGAAATAACTCAAGATTAATTAATTTTTATGTCTGGGGCCTTATTATAAAAGTTTAGGTTACGATTTTATCCTTATCTTTTAGATTTAACTCTTAGTTATGTTTTTTAACCTTTATCATGTCTTCTTGTCGTCTTACCCTATATTGTTAATAAACATACTCTTGACTTCCAAGAGAACATAAAGTGGTTCATTAATAACATATATAACATTATTTATTCCTATTATCCAATCCATATATTTTTATTAATATTTTATCAATCGATGATATAGTTTTTGTTTTAAAAATTAATTTATGTCAATTTTAGCAGTATTTGATAACTTATTTTCGTGAAAGTCAAAACGAACTTATCACTTCGAAAAAAGTTTATCTAAAAAACTATAACAATTCATACTAACATAAAAAATCCGTGTAATTCAAAAAATGTCTAAAATTATATTTATTAGGATATTTATAACATCAATTATTTTAACCATTCACTAAAAAAGTAATGACTCCATCATCAATGTGTTATAAATAAATTTAATTATTTAATGTCTAAAAATTATAAATAAAAAACCATTTTGTTGTAAAAATTATTATCATTCTACTAAATATTTATAGTCGAATGTATCTTATGCGTAACACTAAATAAAAAATTTATTACATATTAAACCTTGATTTTAACACTTTTAACATTTCTTTGAATAAAATAATAATAAATGTCCTAATCTAATACATGTGTGTCTAAGGATCATGTATTTTTTCTAAAATTTTTTAGATAGAATAAAATTTATCCAATAGAATTAGGATTGGGGTTAGAGTTTTTATAATATTATTTTTACCCTTAATTACCCTATTTACTTTTAACCGTGGTAATTAAAGTCAAAAGATACTATTCACCAAAAAATATTTTCATCTTATTGAACCATATTTTAGTTACTAATTTTATCATTTTGTCTTGTATTTTTGAAATTAAAATCACAGAAGTGGTAAAATTATGTTTTATGTAAATTTACAAATGGACCTAGAAGGTGGGTAAAAGACCGTGAAAAGATCAATAAAATTTTATATATCTAAACATATTTTAAAATTACTCCAATAAATTAAATTAAACAAAAATATTTATTATATATATATTTTTACATAAAATAAATTAAAAAAAACTAATTACTTAAAATAAAAAGTCGGTGTTATACAATAACGTAGTGTTTTTCAGTATTCATCAAAAATTGAATTTTTTCAGAAAAATACAAAAAATTATCCCTAAGATAGTTTTTATATTATGAATTAAGAAATGAAGTCTAATTTACCTAATTATAAACATAGAAGATTCAATTATTAATTTAAAATTAATTCTTGTTGTCAAAACCAAAGAGTGGGTTTTTAAAAAGTAAAAACTATCAAAATATTGGCATGTGTTTATGTCAAATTTAAATGTGAAATTAAATATAATGATAAAAATTTAATAAAATGATAAAAATATACACTAATTATACTTCCAAACCATTCAAATGTATAATTCAACACTATAAATTTTTTGGATTAAAAAATTTGTTTTCAGTTGAAATTTTGAATTTTTCACTATTCACCCAAATATGAAATTTATGAGGAAAACACTTAAAATTTATCAACACCAATATTTTATGTCCCAATTATAAAGAAGAAGTTTATTTAGTCAAATTAAATATATTAAAGTTTCTAATGTTCGATTTATGAACTTTTTTCGATTAAAAGGTGGTCAAATTGTATTTTCTAAAAAATACATCCATTATTTGAAAAAGAATGAATTTCTTTTCATATATTTTCTAAGAAACACATAATAAGGATGTTAAAATTATATGGAATATATAAAATTCAATATTCATTTAATTCTATACATTACTTCTTTTGAAGGGCTAGTTTGGTAAGTTGTGGTGCGCATGAACTCGGTGTTGCGTGTAGCGCAAGTTATTGAATTATTTTGAAAAATAACATAATATGAAATCATGGGGTGTTACATTCACCCATCATTCAATAAAATGAGTCCTTGAAATTTAAAATATTTCATCGATAATAAAAGGTTTGAAATAGAAAATACCATTGTGAAAATCCCACATCGAAAATTGGGTTAATAAAATTTAGTCTTAATAAGGGGGAAAGGGAAATGAAAAAATCACCACAAAATAATGATCTCGATTAAAAGAAATAAGTGGAAACTAGAGACACATAATTGGATGAAAACATAAGTAATTATAGAGTGTGATTGAGGTCATCAATCACAAACATGTGTAAAATTAGGGGCCTCGAAGTCATCAATATATGTTGATTTAAAATATCATTGACAAACCATAAATTATTTGGATAACCATTTTTATCGTTTTATGATCCCTGCCCTAATGTTTAAGAATTAATTTATTCATAGAATTATAGGGGAAACAATTACATGACATGTAGAGTTTCACCATTGAATTCGTACCAAAAACACATCATTTACTCCAAAAGAAAATAGAATAAAAAAATATTGTACTTATTGTATTTGTATAGGGTGCCAAAAAAATGAATTTATAATTAATTTTTCAGAATATTTTAAATAAACTAAATTACACAAAATAAGACATCACGTTGGCTAGTGTTTGGTGATGCACCCTTATCGCCTTTTGGTTGTTTGTTCAAGTCTTGCAGCATTGCCGGATGCGAAGAGTTGTCACCCGTCCTCCGAGTTTCCCTTTTTTTAACAATCCAAAAATAATATTAAGAAATTATTTAACATTAATAATAGTTTCCAAGGTCAAACATAATACATTCCATCCTTTCGACTTATCCATGAAACATCTATCCAAATTCACAATCCAAAATTTATATAGATGTTAAACACAATGACGATTATTTTGGCCACGTAATAACATGTGAATACAATAATCATTTATTCATTTAAAACATGGTAACACACTAAATTACCATAAAACCATATTAATTATATTCCTGATCCCTTAATCCTTGTAGAATACTTGACATACTTTCTATATCCAAAAATATTGTAAACTATAACCATGACCGAATATACAAACCATTAATCAGTTCCAAGGATGTAAATAATATCCAATATAATTAATCCAAATCAATCATCTATTATTCCAAAATCAATTCCTCAATATAATGAACATTTTGATATTTTATCTTTCCTTCAACCATGTATTTTCAAAAACGATTAACTTGCTACTGATTCACTATTCTAAATACCACACAATCTAATATCCTTAACGAAATAGTATTGTCGTACAATCCTTATATACTCCATAATTTAAACAACCAGTACATCATTGATACAACAATCAAATGAAATAATTCTTTAATAACTATACAACAATCAATCCTTATATACTGCATAATTCATACAACCAGTACAAGTTATATGTAGATCACTTGGATCGCTATAACACTCACCTTATATGGGTGACACAAGGATGATTTAGAAAAGAATTTCAATATCTTTTCCTGGTAATCCAAATTTCATCATATCTTGAAATTCACTTAACTTTCATGTGTATTTATCACTTTTTAATATCTTCTTAAATCATCATAACCCTTCTACAATGTTAATTTCTTATTCATACATTCATTTTAATTTATTGTATGATATCAATTTTTGTGTCTGATTTCATCAATTCCATGATATGTACCAATTGAAGAATGAAAAATAATCACTATAAAAAAATTCAGGTATAGTCACAAATATATGACCATAGTTTAAAAAACAATGCATGTAAGTTATTATATGGCCATGGGTCATAACAATTCAATGAAAATACTATATTTCTTCCAATTCACTTTGGATCCCACCCCATATCTATCTTAATCACTCCTGATCCACCCTACTTCACTTTCATCCCTACTCTATAGGATCCTTGTGAACCGGTGAAGCCACCCAAACTCTAGTTATTCTATCCTCCGATGAAGCCACCCATATTGGGATGACCCTCATCAAATGATGTGATCACCCCACATCAATGTCAACGTTTCTTCCCCACATTCCACCTAATTCCACATGGTTCTGACATGTCTCTGACTCCATCTCTGTCATGACATCCACATTTGGGATATCGTTCTCCATGACTCACTGTATAATGTCTCTATAGTCTACCCACATTTTATTTGACCCTCAACGTCTTATTGGTTCTTCCATAGGGGGTTTTTGTATTAATATAATTTTATTTCTTCAAATCTATCTTTTAGTTCTACCATAGGGTTTGCATTATCAATGATTTTATCCATTACATATCTACATAATAATGTTGAATATTGAAATATATGAACAATGATGGTTTTTTTCCCACATTCCCTTTGATTTCTTCCTCTTTTTATGGTTTATATGATTCTAAATCCTTGCAATTTTTTTAATTTATTAGTTTCAATTTCATGTCTTTTTCTTTGATCGATTTTTCATAGATAGGGTTTATTTTTTTTCTAGTTTGTAAAATTTTATTCTTCAAGATATATCAATAAGGTTCACAAAAAGTACCCACTAGGCTAAATTGATATGATAATCTTCCTCATTTGAAAAAAATTATCATGGTTTACTCACTTATTCATTTTCAAGGATAAAAAAACTTTATGTATTTAATTTTCATTGAATCAATCACTTTCCTCTAATTATTTCCTTTTTAAAAATATGAAATTCAAATCATTTATATCGGTATCATAATATTTATCATCTCTCTTTCACTCCCTGTACCTTGAATAATCTTTATTAAACCATCCAGATTAGTTGGAATAATAATTACCAACTAAAACATATAAATTTTATGATAATATGTGTGTAATATTCAATATTTTAAACTCTATAATTATCATGAAATGATAATTAAAAAACAATATGACCATAAATATTGAATTATCCTTCAAATTGTTTAATGATATTTTTATTTAATTGCATTCATGTTATTATCTTTTTATCTCGATATATTTAAATATATTCCTTTATTATAGATCCAATTAATCATGTAGTTTCATTTCAACCTAATCATGTTATGATACATGGAACAGTTATGTTGTATACTTCCATCTCCTGGGGAAATAACATTAATATTTGGTTTCACATAGGAAAACACATTTTAATCATACATGACAACTTGATGGATATTTCATGACCTATAAAAATAATAGGTACCTTCTATGAATCATTAAATTCAATACATTATTTTTTTTGAATATTCATAGTTAATATTTTGTGTTAATTTATTGTTCTGACATATGATCTCATTTACTATTTCATTCCTTTTTGAAATGGATATTACAATTCTATGTGCTTTGAGTTATTCTTAATTATCCTTATTTATCTTAGAGTTACATTTTTATAACTCATTGCATGACTAGTTCACAACTATTTTATGAATATATAATTAATTATTTTTTATTAAAATATATCATAGGTTCATTTTCACCACCCCTAGTTTTTATTATGTTTTATTAAGATTATTTGTCAAAAAATCGGTGTATCAGGTACACATATAGTGAATGATGAATTTAATCATCTGTTTTATGGGATATATACAATTGATCTATGTTATAAGTTTCTAAATTATAATTTTTTTCATGATGGATATTTATGATAATTTAGTAACCAAAGATAATATTATTAGTGGTCTATTAATTGCCACTATATTTTAATATGGTCTGTTGATATACATTTCAGTGTGGAATTTTATTTTGCAGATTCACTAAAACAATAACAATTATAAGAATTTAAAATAGATCATAGTGGGTAAATTTTGGTTCATCACTCAAGGAGGATGAAAATAAAACTATGTTTCAACATTATAACTTATTATGATATTGTTGTTTTTATAGTTTTGAAAGAAAGAAAATAGGGGGATTATAATTTATGAAAAAAATATGAAAATACATGCAATGAAAAATGGATGAAGTATGATAGAGACTATTTATATTCATCATGATACAAACATTTATATTATTTCATTGTTATATAATTATTTCTATAAATTTATTTATCCTTAATAATAATTTGTTACTATTACAATATCTACTATTATAGGATGCATGAGAACACATTTCTATCTCTAGTACATTGATCCCATAATCGGGGGTGGACTAGTCTACACACTCATAGAGAATCTAGTTGAACCATATGCTTGGATGCCCATACATCCTCTCACATGGCATGAAATCTCATGAAATTAATCGCATGGAGTGTACCCTATCTCAAATGGACATATTCATGGACTCAAAAATTTATAATCACCTATATCGTCAACCATATATTACACAACTAAGGGTGGGGGATATTAAAGGTACTGATTGTATTGAAGAAATAATTATCGATTACAATGGTGGGAAATTGTAACTAACACCCATTACACTTCACTATGAAATATTATATTAAGAAAATAAATGTCAAAGTTCTAAATAACTATTCATACTAAAGAATACATTATCCATCTCTTTCAAACTGACCAGTTGTAGTTAACCTTCCCTGAGAATAGATTTTTCCTAAAGGGAGAAGAATGATAAATTACATAATGAAAATAAACATATTAGGAAAATAATATACTAATTTTTGATTAATTCCTTATGTAGGTACACTTAATACAGAAACAAAAATTTACAATGTATAGCCAAAATAATCTTGGTTTATGTGTTGGAATCCCATCTGCATTAAAGTGTATTATTATTTAAGATGTTTTTATATTGATATTAATATTTTTTTATCCTCATGATTCAGAATGTTGAAAGTAGTGACCATGAACCTATTCATTACATTCCCCTTGATCACCCACTAAACAACCTATTTATTGGAGGCTTTATTGTTTATCCAATTGGTATGAGGAAATATTTTCTACTAAAAATAAGTATGAATGTGTTCCACAAGGGCTTTATCATTATTAGTATCCATGGGTCATCATCCTTCTACTACATTATAAATTTTTTATGAATCTTTTCTAGGTAACATCAATGTGGAGTAATTAGCCTTGTTATGTATCTTATGTGATTTTTATAAGAGAGCATTGATTTGAGAATGTCGTCTATGTTGGAACTACATTCAAATAATAGATTGTGGATTTAGGGATTATTTCTTTCTTATAAAGAGTTTGATCAAGGGGGTTTTAGGGTGGGTTCCATAGACACTACATGAAATCATAAGGCTGCATCATTGTAGCAATCATAATTCCCCCAAAACATAGTATCACAATACTTATTATGTTAGAGGGAGCCTATATTGTTAATCAAGGATTTATACTCTAGTGTATTTTTAAAACAATCCCATTCTATCAATACATATTTTCTTAGTGTGGTTGTAGTGTTAATCCAGTATATAATTCCATATTGTCATATCTTCTTTTATCACATAATCCCACAACCTTATATTTTTTATATTTGAATAGTTTTCATAAACATTATGAAAAAAAAATTCATATGACATTATAAGCCATATGATCACCATTACAGTATAACGAAACCACAATTTCTATATAAATTATAGTGCTTCTTCGGAAACCACACCTAATGAAATACCCTTATTTACAATGTAACATTTATTATTTAATCAATAGTTCAAACAACCATTTACTAGAAATCATCAATATTTAGTCATCCACCTTTTAAAAATATATTCCCATCATTCACAACTCTAATATGTCCAACCTGACACCCGTGGAGGGCTTCCAGTTTCTCAATGGTTCTCATAAAATCCAAACTAATTCAATTTATCCCGTGATATTTTAACAACATTATAACAATAATGAATGAGTTTGAATCCCACACAATTTTGTTTTGGTGCATCCAACTCATAGATATATCCCACACCATTATAATGACTTGAACGTAGGTGACTATTATAGAGTCTTTTCACACATGAGAACATTCAAAAAAAAATTATGTAATGATATTTATTATTGATTTTCCACCCATACCTTCACACTAACATGAAATTTCATCCTATTCCACTATAAGTAAACAAGGACACATCCAAAACCTTAATAAACTTCACATAATCAAGTCTATGTATTTTATAACTTAACAGAAAGAATTTTTACATATATAACATAAATTGAATTTATAATACTTAACTTCTTCCCTCATCATCTTCCGTAGAGCAATGAAAATTAAATTGGATCTCCCACTTCTTTAGTTGTGTCAAAATATAATTCTTTCAGAATCTCTCATTATTGTGCCTCCTTCTCGATCATGAGCATTATTAAATGATTTTATTTTCATATTATAGTATATGGCTTCATTCACTTTTCATTGATGCCAATATATTTTAAACTGATGTCTCATTGATTTTTTGTAGTTATTTACAATTTAATGAATCAAATTTTATTATTATATGATCATATAATTTATTTCTCTATAACATTATATTCTTATAGAGGAGTAACATTTCTCCTCCTCATAAAATGGATAACGTCGCACTCTAATGGTTCTTTCATATTAATATTAATGAAAATTCAACTTGTAATATTATACAAGGAAGTCATATATAATAAATCCTACAGGTATTACATATTATTATAAGTGATAAATAATTGATGGTCCCTAAACATTATTTTGAAACACTTGATCAGAACTTGAGAGATATTAGGAAACAAAAATTTAAATGTATTTAATTTATCTTCAAATGGTAAAACAGTTTTTCTTGGTGGGGATTTTAAAAAAAATATTTGTAGGTTTATTATTGGTAATATAAATGACATAAATTTTTTTATAATGCCTCATCTAAATGTTTGGGGGTGTTTATATTAAATTAATATCCCAAATTCTTCGTGCCATTTCAACATGATTTTAAATGATTTGAATAAAACCTTTGACACATACATGAATGTGGTAAACTATAGTAAATATAAAACAATGTATACAACATGATGTATAAAAAGAAATCATGTTGGAGTTTCTATTTTCTGGTGATTCATGACACTGCAATATGGTGTATGTATTGGATGGAATTGGATATCATTTGACAAACAATATTTTATTAATTATCATGTTTTTTAGTATTGGGATTTACATATCAATTTGAATATTTTTTTCTTTGTATGGGAGTCATATATCATTTATCATATACCTTAGAGACACTGATCACATATATATAAAGCTGTTATATATCACTAATTATCAAATTATATCTTTATAGGTGGTTTCTTATGATGACATCATCTCTATCCACAAACATCAAAGGCATTGAGTTTAACATCGGATTTCTGTAATGTTTCTTTCATTTTTATTCTTTAACTCATTTTTAATTATGCATTTTTTGATTTATGGGTTTCTTATATTTTTTATGTGTATTTTCATGTGTGTTATGTATATTTGGTTTCAATAATGTGATCTCAATTATAGTTATCCTAGGTCAATTTTATCAAACTTTTCTATGTTTTACTTCTCAATTCTAATAACTTATACTATCCTGTAGTCACCTAATAGATTCAATATCATAAATTTGCAGCAAAAAATAAAATTCCATGAACTTTTATTTTAATTTATCTTTAATATAAATAATAGAAATTTCATGGAGATATGAAATGATCATACATTTATTTTGGTGCCTAGGGTTTAGGTGAAAAATTCACCACAACATCCTTATATAACACATCGAGACATTCAAATCAAATCATGAGATACCAATATTAAATATAATATAGAAATTTTTCGAGGAGTATCAACCTTAGATAGAGCCATGAAATATGTTTTATCTTTGAATCTAGTGTATAAATCATTGTTTATATCTCTTATCATTAAATTCATTGTATCATAATTGTATATTTAAATATAATAATTAGATCATTTAAAAATGGTACTACAACAGCTAAATTTACTATTCTCATTAACATAACAATTCAAAAAACATTATGTAGAATTTAATATTTAGAATTAATTTATATATCTTACAACGTATAAAATTCATATATACATGAAACCATTACAATAGATATAGATTATTGACAACTGAAATAGACATACCATGTTTGTTCATTCTGTGGTAAATATTTCAGTACCAACTATTTTATAAACCTTTACACTAGATATAGGTTTAATGTAATATATTTTATTCTATTAATTCATATCCATCATTATTATACATTCATTCATTAAAACACTAATTTTCAATACCTTTAATAAAATCCTTTTTAATATCTATCAAACAAGGGATATTATAATAGTGAGAAATTTATAATTGTGGTCTTTAAATTACATTCTAGATTTTGTATATAATTTTACACTTTAATACACCTTGTGCATTCAAATCATGACATGATATGTTTAATCCATTCATATATAGGTGGTTATTAATTTTTACATATTTTTCTTAATATTGTGATCAATGGACGAATTTATTTGAAAAATAATTTATTTCATCATATATGTTAGTTTTATTATTTTTCATAGTTGGAATTTGTTTTAAAATTTTCTCTATGTTTGTATATATATATATATAAATATTTTTTAGTTCTTCTAGAGACCATTGATTTTCATTAATGAATTTTAATATCGAGTTATAGTAGCCTTAAAATAATCCAATGTTTCATATAAATAAAATAGTAAAAATTGTATTTTGTCACCAACCATGAAGTGATCATAAAGATTTTGACGTGACAATGTTCTTTATGATTCAGCAAGGTACATCATGGAGTGATAAATTTTTTTGTAAAAACTGGATACCTCCCAACCAGTCAACACCCTAGGGTATTATGTTGTTATCAATTTCATTTCTATGCAACCTCTATAACCTCAAATCCTAGGGGGAATTGAATTTTCATGTCCAAGTACACCGCTGCATGACCACATGTTGGTGCAATCATATCCCCTTGAAGAATCTACCTTTTTCCCATAATAAATGATTTTTTATTAGGGACCACTATGGTTTTGTCAAATTGCGGTGTGATCATTGTATTCTTAACATAATTATTTTCCCCCATAATAGAACCTTCCCTCCCAAACAAATCAATTAGAACATAATATTTCATGGCCAAACCCTTGTTGAATGGTCCTCACGTCGTGAAGGAACCGCAAAAGAATCTTCAAATTTCATAACCATATCAAATAATTCTCTTATGAATTGATACATGATATCTTTTGATTTCACAAATATTTATTCCTATACATGACTATCAGGACATGATGTCTTCTATTGTGATTCCCTTGTCTATTTATCACCGAAATTTCTTCAAAACATTACCCGTCTACTCCAATATTCTTTACCTCTCCTCCAAAAATCCTAATAGTCATCAAATATTTAAAATTATCAAATTCCACTTTTGTTTGAGTACGATTCAAATATTTAATGATGCGTTGAAAATAAAATCCAATAAAAAAGTCATAAATCATTCCAACATGACTATGAACCATCTATCTCCCACTGTGACACAAACACCATCTGGGGAACCATCAATATGAAACAGTTTCCCAGAGACATACTATGAGGTTTTCTTGGGATATGATATTGTGAAAAAAATAAAATGAATGAATATGTGTTGATTTTTCAGGATAGTAATTGTTCAAAAAAGTTGACTCTATAAGATAATAGTTTGTGGTATAGATAATCAATCCTCAAGGAACATGTTCATAATTGATAAAACATATATTTTTTACACATACTAATAAGAATTTAAAGGAATTATTAGAAGATATTTTATGTTCTTTTAATTTTAATTTGATTTGTTTCTCATCAAATATAGTTCCTATGTAATTTTTCCATATTTCATATTGATTAATATTTTTTCAGCCATTCTATGTCTTTAATACCTTGTAATATTTTTTAGTTTGACAAGCATTCCTAATGTTTTTATGGCCTCAATGAATTGGGTCTTCCACCTGTATTTGGATGTATTTACTGATGATTTTTTGGGTGATATGTTAGTATATACATGAACTATTCATTATCATTCCAAAAAGGCCTAATATCATAGTGAGTACACTAAGATATAACCATACTAATGTTATGCTCTCAAAATTCCATTTTTTTTGGAAAATAATCTATTTTTATGTCCCATAATATCAGAGTCTGGGATATATGTGGATCTATAGAAGGTGAGAGTTGTTGTTTCATGGGAAAATCCTATTAATTATTTAGATATTATGAGTTTATTGGGGATAGGTGGATACCATGGAAATTTTATTTAGAATTTTTCATTCCATGAAGCACATCCCGTTGTATTGACCGAGAAGGTTGTCTAAAAAGAAGGTTGACTTCATCATCATATCGATTACACTAGAGAGTATTATAATCTATGTAGTTTATTATAATGAATTCAATGTCCATATGGGATATGTTCTGATGTTTTTAGAGAAAATAATACTATATGGGTCTCATAATTTGAGACTTCACAATTAAAATTATGCAACACATGATCTTGAGTTAGAAGATATTGTCCAATACACGTGATGTTGGAGAATTTTATTTGTAGGGGAGCTCTTTAAGATGTACAAAGACCATAATATCCCCAAATATATATCATTTAAATAGGATTTAAACATTAAATAATTAATATTGTTTGAATATATCAAATCATTTAATTTAAAGATTACTTATATTAATTGAAATGGAAATATGGTTGCTTAAGCTTTGAGTCGGAACACTCAGACCGATGCTATTCTAGAATAAAATAGTAAATTGATGTCGATTGATCTATTTTAATATATAGATCTATTGATTTTGGAGTGTCATGAGAAACCCTTTATATCCTCTTTTCAATTTCATAATCACTAATTATTTGATTAAAAAATGGACAACATTTCTATACTAACAAATTTTTCCTACAGGAAATTGTTTCAAGTGAATACCCATTTCTTGGGGGGTCGTTGATAAGGATACAAACTTTTAGAATCACATAAATGCCATATTTCGTTCCTATGTGATAGAGGAATTTATGTGAGTGTCTAATTTTTCAAAATGGTTTGTACACCCATGTATTTCCAAGAGGTACCTTGAATTATACTACCAGTATCAGAGTTTGGTGATTAAAAATAAAATTACGGGTTTCATTACTCAGTGTTCCACCTGTTAGTAGCAGATTGTGGGACACCAATTGATTTCTAGTATTTTACAACCATTAACAATTTCATAGGATACATGGGATGAATTCTCTATGGATTTAATTATTGTCTTAAATAAATCCCCAATAAGAGGTTATTCAATATTGGTTATTGTAAACTTGATGACCACGGTCTCTAACTCCATGCCTATCACAACAGTTCTCTCAGTGGATGAACATCATTGAAATTATATCCATGAGATTATACATCATATAATGATTCCATGTACTATTGAATTATAAACAGTTTCTTTTTTACACCTCTTTTCTATAAATTTTTGCTGATGTCTTTGGGATCACAAGTGGTTTTAAGCACAACCTACCACCCTTTGACCAATGGTCGGTCTATGTATAATATATTGGTATTAAAGGATTTTCATTGAGAATATTTCCTCTATTATATGGTTCATTGGGATAATTTCTTAGATATTACTGAGATTTTATATAATAAGATTCTCCTAGACTAAGGACTGATTTATTAGGAGGTAGGTAAAGGTAGATCCTAGATTCATTAAACCTTTTGAGATTTTGGAGAGGGTCAGAACAATGGTTTATTGGATAGCTCTCCCTTATATAGGCAAGGATATGCATGACGTATTCAGTGTTTTTAAATTGGTTTATAATCATTATGATCCATATCATATCCTAGATCCTGAATAGGAATAGTTGTATGTTAATGATTCTTTAAGGGGATATCTTATGTATATCATTTATCATAGTATGCGTGATCCACTACTATAAATCTGGGCTTTAGAGCCCCTTTACCAATAGCGAGCGCCACTGGTGGTCTGCATAGGTAACCAAGAGCGTCTGTGAATGGCAGTCGCTAGCTTTCCCAAAAAAACGGGGCTTTGCCCCCCTAACTCTCCTCCACCAAGCCTCGTCGTGTGCCCTCCCCGTCACCGCACTCCCTCCCTCGCCGCCCTCCCTGGTCGCTGCGCGCTCGGCCCCACCACCGCACACCCTCCCTCGACGCCGTCCCCCGTCACCCATTCGGCCTCCACCCTCCGCCAGCCGCCCTTCGCACTCCGTCATCCACCCTACGCTACCCCGCCCTCCGCCCTCTGTCGGCCACCCTCTTCCATGCCCTCTATCTCCTCCGGGCTTCCTCCACCTTTGCCCTCCGGCTCCGGCCACCCTCTGCCATGTGGCCGCCCTCCAGCCTCCCTCTTCCCTCGGGCCTCCCACCACCCACCTCCGAAAGCCCTCCGTTAGACATCTAGCCACCCTCTGTCCTTCAGCATCCATCCCCTCCGGCCTCCGACCTCCACCCTCGACCTCCGCCCCCTCGCCCCCCTCCCATCACACCCCAAACAGCCCCCCCCCACACCCCGCCAACCCCCGTCCCCTCCATCTGCATCACCTCCCTCACCACACCACCGCCACCTATCCCCTCTTTCACCATCCTCTCCCTTGTGGCACAGCTGCCACCCGGTCCCCTCCCTCCCCGCAAGACCGCTACTCGTCCCCTCGCCGCTGTCGCCCATCCACTCAGGCTCCCCCTGTCCTTGGTCCCCTCGCACGTCATCCAACCCTCGCTGCACCATCGCCACCTCACTGCCTCCTCTCCTCCGGCTCCCCGTCACCGCCGCCGCTCGTACCCTCCCTCACCGAACCGGCTCCGGCTCCAGCTCCCCTCCGCTGCCTCACCTCTCCCTTGCAGCACAACCTTCTATTACTCGCCCTTATAAGTGGGTAGTGCAACCAGGTATGACATGGGATTTCACATACATTATTATTTTATAAATGGTTCATAAACAATTAATTAGTATTTGTTTTAAATTTATTATATATATGAAATGAAAATTTAATAAGTCATGTGTATATGTTTGTTATATGGATCTTATTATATATAAGAGTTGGATTGATCTTACAAATCAAACGTCTATAGAATATTTCAATGGAATTATGTTTTTTATTGACATCACCTGAGGATTTGAAAGAGACTATAATATGTGTCCATGTAGAAAATGTGCCATCATATATCAATTCACTTGAGATACTGTGAGGGAGAACCTATTATTTAAAGGATTTCTGAAAAATTATAAGATTGGCACTCATCATGGTGAAGAATATGATTGTTTTCCAAATATGGATGAAGTTCAGATGGATGTTGATTCATGGATGAATGATCCAATGCATGAAATGTTTACTGAAACTGTACGTGGGTTGGATCCCGAAGTCATTGACATACAGAATCTTGAGGCCGGTGATATAAATCTTCGCTCTAGTGCAGATCATGATTCGAGGAGGTTTTATGAATCAATTAATGATGCAAAAACATAATTATATCCTGGATGTACTTCTTAAAATAAATTGTTATTTATCATGGAGTTGTTCTATTTTAAGACTTTAAATCATTGGTCAGACACATCAATCGTCATGATGTTGGTGTTATTGAAAAAGGTTCTTCATGTCGATGCTAAGATTCTCGAGTCGTATTACCATACTCGTAAGCTGTCAGATAACTTAGGTTTTACATGTGTGACCATAGATGCATGTGAAAACAACTGTATGTTGTTTAGAAAGGAAACATCCCATTTGGATATTTGTACGGTTTGTGGTGCTTACAGGTGGAATGAGAACAGATGAATCAGACTCAACAAATTCATATTGTGATATAGGGGAAACCGATTGTCGTAATGAAAATGTGTTAATTTCCCCTTAAACTGAAGTTGAAAAGATTTTTTATGTCATATAAAGTATCTACTTTAATGAGATGGCATACATAAAGAGTTCATGAAAGTGGTATGTTAACCCACCCGACTGACTCTCATGCATGGAAGGATTTTGATAAGAGACATCCCAACTTTTCCAATGATTTCTGTAATGTTTGATTGAGATTGGCAGCGGATGGTTTCAATCTACGCAATTCTATAGTTGGTGCAACTCATAGCACATGGCCCGTGGTGTTGGTTCCATATAATCTTCCTCTGTGGCTTTGTATGAAGAAAAAATTTAAATTACCTACTACTCTTATTAATGGATCTAAAAGTCTGGGGGATAAGATTTATGTTTACCTTTAGCCATTAATTGAGGAGTTGAATGATTTTTCGGGCAATGGTATGATGAATTATGACTGTGAAATGAATGAAATGTTCAAACTACAGGCTGCTTTATTGTGGAAAATTAATGACTTCCTAGCTTATGAAAATTTATCAGGCTAGAGTACGAAAGGGAAATTTACTTTCCCTTGTTGTAACAAAATTAAAAAATCTGTATGGCATAAGCATTCCAAAAAATGGGCATACATGGGTCACATACATTTTCTACCCCCTTAGCACAGGTTCAGAAAGGACAGGGTGGCATTTGATAGTTCAAGAGAGTTCAGCCCAACACCAAAGATCATGACAGGAGTCGAAATGTTATCACAGATTGAGGAAGAAAACATCCGCATGATATTTGAAATTATGGATTTGGTGGCTCCTTTGGTATGTAATGTTAGAGCAGCGGGTAGGCAGCACAGTCACAATTGGAAAAAATGTATTTTTTATTGCCTTCTTTATTAGAAAACAAACATGCTGAGGCATAATTTGGATGTCATTCACATTGAAACAAATGTCTGCGATAACATTTTGTGGACCATTTTAGGTGTCAGTGGAAAATCAAAGGACCATGTTAATGCACGCCATGATTTGGAAGAAATTGGTTTAATGAAATAGTTTCATTTACAGATAGCTGAGGGAAACAAGGCATATATGCCTGATGCACAGTATAAGATGACTACAAAGGATAAAGAGACATTTCTTTCAATTTTGAAGATACTCAAGGTTCCTGATGGTTATTCTTCTAATATTTCAATGTGTGTGAATCTAACAGGAAAGACATTTCAAGGGTTGAAGTGTCATGACAATCACAAACTAATTCAGTAGATGATTCCAATCGCAACAAGTGATTGTTTATCACCCAATTTTGTTCAGTCTTTGATTGAGATGGGTAATTTTTTTAGACATCATTGTTTAAGAAATCAACAAATGAGTGATTTAAAAAGTTTACTGGCCCGAATTGTACTTATAGTTTGTCACATTGAGAAACTATATCCCCCCTCATTTTTCTATGTTACGGTCCACTTGACAGTGCACTTAACTGATGAAGTAATGGATGTTGGTCCATTGCAATTCAGGTGGATGTATCCTATTGAGCGGTATTTGAGTACATTGAAACATTTTGTACGCAACAGAGCATGTTTGGAGGTATCAATAGACAGTGGTTATTTGATGGATGAGTGTACTACTTTTTGTGCAAAATATCTTACTTATGTTGAAACAAAATTAGATAAGCCCTCTAGGATTCATGATGGTCCAGTTGGAGAAGGAACCACATATGATATGGACAACATCGAGTGGATACAAGTGCATCGATATATCTTGTTTAATACTCCATCATTTGCACCATTAATGCAGTAAGTTTCTTATCAATTTTATTTTTTAACTATTACATGTTTTTTTGCATAAGTTGATCCTTTAAACAACGGTTTATAATTTGCAAGAAACACATTAATGAGATAAAAGAAGAGATGTATCATGCGACTGAGTTAGAAATTCAATAGTCTCATTATGCGTCATTTCATGATTGGTTCAAGGATTATGTATGTATAAATAGATTCTCATTATGTGTGAAGTATTATACTAATTTCTTTGTTTAAATATCATTATTGAATTCTATGAATTATGTAGGTTCATAAGCTGAGGGAGTTTGGGTACCCTACGCTAACTGAAGAATTTATCCAACTGGATGAGGGTCCATGTATAACGGATCGTCGTTATAAATCTATAGATGCTAATGGTTTTTGATTTCTCATTAACGATGTTGACGTCAAACGAGCAACACAAAACAATGGCATCAGTTGTCCATTTTTCGATTCTCGTTATTACTATGGTCAATTGATAGACATAATTGAAGTTTTATACACACACAGGTTGAAGTACATATTGTTAAAGTGTAATTGAGTTGATCCAGTTCATGGATGTAAAGTCGATCAATATCATTTTTCATTGGTGAATTTTAACTATATGTTATACAGAAATGAACGAGTTGATAACGATCCTTTGATTTTGACATCACAAGCAGAACAAGTATTCTTCGTTACTTTTCCTTTGAATCGAAGTTGGAATTTTGTTATCAAAATGTCTCGGCGAGGAGTGTTTGTAGTTGAACAAGATGAACCCCAGACTGTTCCTTTTGATTTCCAACAGCTTGATCAACATACCTTAGTTCAAAGTGTAGAAGATATCTATTGGGTCGGAGTGGATATTGAAGGAGGAACGGTCGATTTTCATTCTTAATGAAAGGTATAATTGTTTTCTCTCTATTCAGGTTAGGATATCATAAATTATCTGACCATGTTATAAATCCTTGTATGTTTAAATCCTCACTTTTGGAATTTTATTCAATTATAAATATTTAGGGTGATTTAACTCATGTTATATTGATGTTATTGTTGGTGTATCTTCCCATTGAGGTATTCTACATTTGGTTCATGTGCTTCTTAAATTTTTATTAATTTAATTTAAAATATAGCTATGCATTTATTGGTTTTGTACATAATTTGTATATATGTTTTGTTAACGTTCTGATTTTTTAAAATTCAATCACAACTAATTATTAAATCCCTTTTTGTTTGATTAAAAATTGTACAAGTTTGTTTTTTTAAAACAATCCAATTTATAATTTGGACACTTTGGATAGTCCCCTTACTATTGTTTTCAATGACTGCAGGCATGTCAGGTGAAGAGGCAGATGATCCACATCATCTATCTGAGGCATCTATGTCTCAGGTTCGAGGTATGTTGGAATGTCATTTTCTATATTTTTTATGTAATTGATAAACATATATATATATATATATATTTATAACATCTGTCAATTTATATATAAAATTTTATTCAACGAGATCAAAATTGAATTCTTCTTCCTCTCGCAGGAGAGGCCCTGGTTGTGGCATATTATCATGGAATTCCGACACAACCATTGATGTTTCATTTGATGAGGTATTTCATCCTATGGGATGGAATTCCCCTAAATTTATTCCTCAGCTGGATCATATCATACATGATCCACATCGATTTCCATTGAACATGCGTGATTGGGCTTCTATCCCTCAAGACACATAAGATCGTATTTGGAGGGAGGTTCTTGTAAGAAGACCATTTCAGTTTATTCCCTATGTATAAACAATAATTACAAATGTGATTTTTTTCTTTAATAGAAAATTTTGAATGTAATTCCCAATGAGTTTTAGCCATTGTGTATTAGAAAATGCCATAGGATGTGGAAATACAATAAAGGAAAATTCAAGACTGACCAATTGGTACCAAATGTGGGTGCCCCAGACATTATGGAAAAAGTCCCGAGAGGTGTCCTCCCAGCTCACTGGCATGATTTATTTGCATATTGGTCTACTGAGGGTGTTGCAGTTTTTATATTTATTTTGGTATATATATTTTCAAGAATGTTTGATTTGTTTGAAATTTGAATGAATTGAATGTAGGAGGTGTCAACACGCCATTATGAGAATCGAGCATTGTCGGGACAACCTCACAGGCTCGGGACTTATCATGTGTCTCAGATCCGACTTGAGGTATTTATTATTCATTTCTAACTTTTTTAATTAATATGCTTTTGTTTTTATATTCTATTCATATACAGTTGCAGGAGCAAGGTGCACAGAATGATAAAATGTCAGTGTGGATGAGGACTCCTGATCACAATGATCCAGAGGCTCCAGTATTGTTAGTAAGTGCTTGTACTCATTGCCAATACTTACATAAAATCAGTATATTAATATCTGTATATATATTTAAATATTTCACAGGCTAAATTCGATACTAAATTAGAACATCTGCCAGAGGACCAGCGACATCTTCCCATGTGAAGGGATGAGATCCTTCATCGCATTATTGGTCGGGACAAGCATGGATATAGTTTGACCTGCTGAACATGGATTCCTCATTCTGTAGTGTCACGCACTGCGGTTTTCGGTCCTACTGATGCTCAGATGAAGCAGCAGTTGTCAGACTTTGTGGCACAGTTGTGCGCATCCGAGGAGGTAAATGCGCAATTGATCGCTGAAGTTAGAGCACTGCGGCAATATGTGCGTCCAGGTGATGGTGCAGGGAATCAGACGACGCAGGTTTATACTGTATTTATTTATTTGATTTATATTATTTTATTAATGAAAATATTTATAATGTTTTTTTGTAGGCCCCCGACCCACCAGATGGAGGTAGTAGTCATGACCACACATGATGCATCATATTCATGAGGTGTCTTTCTTCTTTTAATGGTGGGGTTATTATTGATATTTATGTTGGGTTTCTAGTGATATTTTTTGTGATTTGGGGGTCTCATGTGTGTTTTGGTCTGATGCAATGTTTGTGTGCACGAATTGAGATGTAACCATGAAACTGAATAATGATTTGGATATTTTTTGTTCATTTAAGTCTTCAATGTTTTCAATTTCATGTTCTGTGGTATTTTTGAAAAAAACATGTGATTCATAATATAAACCATTAAACTTGTTTCTGATGAATGAGCTGAGTTCACTATTTTTAGTCCCTAGCCCACCCCGAACAGCCCTCACTGCACTCCAGACAGCCCTCCCAACTCCCCAGATAGGCCCCCTGCACCCCGTACATCCCTACCTGCACTCCGGACAGCCCCCCTGGCACCCTGGACAGGACCCCCCGCACCACGTACAGCCCCCCCCCCCACTGCACCCCGGAAAGGCCTCCCCGCACCCCGGACATGCCCCCACAACCCGGACAGCCCCCCCCCCCCTCCGACACCCCGGAAAGCCCCTCCCTGCACCCCGGACAGCCTTCCCCGCACCCCGGGCAGCCTTCCCCACACTCCGGACAGCACTAGTGGCACCCCGAATAACCTCATGCCCTCCGTACGGCCCTCTCCACACACCGTACAGGACTCCCCGCACCCTGAACAGCCCCCTGCACTTCGGAGAGCCCCCCCCCCCCCCCCCCCGCACCCCAGACAGCCCTCCCAGCACTCCGGACAGCCCCTCCCCACATCTCAGACATCCCTCCCCGCACTCCAGACATCCCTCTCCGCACCCTGGACAACCCCCCCCCCCCCCCCCCCCCACACCCTGGACAACACTCACCGCACCCCGTACAGACCCTCCCCACACCCTGGACAGCCATCCCTGCACTCCAGACAGCCCACCCCGCACCCCGGACAGGCCCCCCGCACCCTAGATAGTCCCCCCACCCTGCGAGCTAAAATGGCACGTTGGGGGGTCAAAACCACCCGAACGACCTCGAAATTCCATTAAACTATACGACAATGGCCGCTGTGTGAAATGTGAAATGGTCGAGAAGACGTCACGTCAATAGAAGGTGTCGTTTGATCGCGGTGACCGGGAACACATTTCTGGTGTTATAAAAACCCAGAACGGCGTGAGATGGTCGAATTGGGATCAAATGAGCTTCGAATGACCTGAAACCACAAAAAAACATTAGTAATATTATTCATGATGTTTAGGAGGAGACGACACGCCCATCGGACATGCGGTGTGCATGGTACGACCGATTGTGTCATTTAGAGCAGCTCGACGCGCGCTAAAATGGCGCGTTGGGGGTTCAAAACCACCCGAACGACCTCAGAATTCCATGAAACCATACAAAAACGGCTGTTGTGTAAATTTTAAAATGGTCGGGCAGACGGAACATCAATCAGATGTGTCGTTTAACCGCGGTGACCGGAAACACATTTCTGAAGTCATAAAACTCCATAACCAGAATGAGACAGCTAAATTCGGAGAAAACGTTCTCCGAATGACCTGAAACCACACTAAAACATTATGAATATTATTCGCGATATGTAGGAGGAGACTACATTCCCATCAGACGTGCGGTGCGCACAGGACGACCGATTGTGTCGTTTTCAGCAGCTCGGCGCACGCTAAAATGCCGCGTTGGGGGGTCAAAACCACCCGAACGACCTCAAAATGCCATTAAACCTTACAAAAACAGCATTTGTGTAAATTTTGAAATGGTAAGGCACACAGCACATCAATATGAGGTGTCATTTGACCGCGGTGACCGAAAACGCGTTTCCGGAGTCCTAAAACACCATAAACGGAGTTAGACGTTTGAATTTTGAGAAAACGTGATCCGAATGACCTGAAACCACACAAAAACTTTAGGAATATTTTTCATGACGTGTAGGAGGAGACGGAATTCCAATCAGATGTGCGGTGCGCGTGGTAGGACCGATTGTGTCGTTTTCAGCTGTTTGGCGCGCGCTAAAATAGCCCGTTGGGGGGGGGGGGGTCAAAACCAACCGAACGACCTCGGAATGCCATGGAACCATACGAAAATAGCCTTTGTGTGAATTTTGAATTGGTCAGGTGGAAGGCACATCAATCGGAGGTGTTGTTTGAGCGAGGTGACTGGAAACGCATTTTCGGAGTAATAAAACAACAAAAACGGCGTGAGACAGTCGAATTCAAAGAAAACGTGCCCCGAATGACCTGAAACCACACTAAAACATTATAAATATTATTCGTGATGTGTAGGTGGAGGTAGAACACCCATTAGACGTGTGCTGCATGCGGTACGACCGATTGTGTCGTTTTCAGCAGCTCAGTGCGCCCTAAAATGGCACGTTGGGTGGTAAAAACCACCCGAACGACCTCGGAATGCCACCAAACCGTACGACAATAGCTTTTGTGTGAATTGTAAAATTTTTGGGTATACTTCACATCAATCGGAGTTGACGTTTGACCATGGTGACCGGAAACACATTTCCGGAGTCATAAAACACCAAAAACGGCGTGAGACTGTCAAATTCAGAGATTATGTGCTCCGAATGACCTGAAACCACACTAAAAATTAGGAATATTTTTCATGATGTGTAAGATGAGACGAAATGCCCATAATATGTGCGATACGTGCAGTACGACTAATTGTGTCATTTTCAGCAGCTCGACACGCGCTAAAATGGCGCGTTGGGGGGTTAAAACCACCCGGATGACCTCATAATTCCATGAAACCATAAGACAACAGCCGTTTTGTGAATTTTAAAATGTTCATGCATACAACATGTCAATCAGAGGTTTCGTTTCACCGCGGTGAAAGGAAATGCATTTCTAGTGTCAAAAAACACCATAAATGGCGTTAGATTGTCGAATTCGGAGAAAACGTGCTCTAAATGACCTGAAACCACAATAAAACATTAGGAATATTATTCAGGATGTGTAGGAGGAAATGATATGCCCATCGTATTTGTGGTGCACGTGGTACGACTTATTGTGTCGTTTTCAGCAGCTTGGCACGTGCTAAAATGGCGCGTTGGGGGGGTCAAAACAACCCGAATGACCTCAGAAAGCCATGAAACTGTACGAAAATAGGCTTTGTGTGAATTGAGAAATTGTCGAGCCGAAAGCACGACAATTGAAGGTGTCATTTGACCACGGTGAATGTAAACATGTTTCTGGAGTCGTAAAACTCCATAATGATGTGAGACGGTCGAATTCAGAGAAAACATGCTCCGAATGACCTGAAACCACACTAAAACATTAGTAATATTATTCATGACATGTAGGAGGAGACCACATACCCATCGGACGTGTGGTTCACATGATACGACTGATTGTGTTGTCTTCAGCAGCTCTGCGTGCGCTAAAATGGCACGTTGGGGGGTCAAAACCACTCGAAAGACCTCAGAATGACATGAAACCGTTTGACAACAGCCGTTGGGTGAATTGTGAAATGTTTGTGTAAAAAACGCGTCGATCGGAGGAGTCATCTGACCGTAGTGACCAGAAATGAGTTTCTGGTGTCAAAAACACCAGAACGGCGTGATATGGTCGAATTCGGAGAAAACGTTCTCCAAAAGACCGGAAACCACACGGAAACATTAGGAATATTATTCGTGACAAGTAGGAGGAGATTAAAATCTCATCGGATGTGTGGTACATGCACTATAACCAATTGTGTCATTTTCCGCAGCTCGGCGCGCGCTGAAATGGCGCGTTGTGGGGTCAAAACAATCTGAACGACCTCAGAATCCCATGAAACCCTACGAAAACAGTCGTTGTGTGAATTGTAAAATTTTTGGACAGACGACACATCAATCAGAGGTTTTTTTTTGACCGCGGTGACCGGAAACGCATTTCTGGAGTCATAAAACACCAAAAAAGGCGTGGGATGGTCGAATTCAGAACAAACGTTCTCCGAATGACCTAAAACAACACTAAATCATTAGGAATATTATTCGTGATCTGTAAGAGGAGACGACCCTTTCATCGGATGCGCGGTGCGCGCGGTATGACCGATCTTGTTGTTTTCAGCAGTTTGGTGTGCGCCAAAATGGCGTGTTGGGGTGTAAAAACCACCCGAACAACCTCATAATGCCATGAAACTATACTACAACAACAGTTGTGTGGATTGTGAAATGGTCGGGTAGACAGCACGTCAATCGGTGGTGTTTTTTTACCGCGGTGGCCAGAAACATGTTTTCGGAGTCATAAAATACCAGAACAGCCTGAGACAGTAAAATTTGGAGAAAACATGCTCTGAATGACCTGAAACCACACGAAAACATTAGAAATATTATTCTAGATGTGTAGGAGGAGAAGACACGCCCATCAGACGTGCAGTGCACGCGGTATGACTGATTCTGTCATTTTTAGCAGCTCAGTGCACGCTAAAATGGCACATTGGGGTGTCAAAATCACCTAAACAACCTCATAATTCCATTAATCGACACGAGAACAGCCATTTTGTGAATTGTTAAATGGTCGTGTAGATGGAATGTCAATCAGAGGTGTCGTTTGTCCGCGGTGACCGGAAACGCGTTTCCGGTGTCATAAAACACCCGAACAGCATGAGACGGTTGAATTCGGAGAAAACGTGCTTCGAATAACCTAAAACCACATGAAAACATTACGAATAATATTCGTGACGTGTAGGGGGTGACAGAATGCCCATTGGAAATGCGGTGCATGCGGTACGACCGATTGTTATTTTCAGCAGCTCAGCGCGCGCTAAAATGTGGTGTTTGGGGGTCAAAATCACGTGAACGACCTCGGAATGCAATGAAACTAAACAGAAAAATCCGTTGTGTGAATTTTAAATTGGTTGTGTAGAAGGAACATCAATCAGAGGTTTTGTTTGACCATAGTGACCAGAAACGCGTTTCCGGTGTCATAAAGCACCATAACGCGCATGAGACGGCCGAATTCGGAGCAAACGTGCTCCGAATGACCTGAAACCACACGAAAACATTAGTAATATTACTTGTGATGTGTAGGAGGATAATACATGCCCATCGGACGTGCAGTGCATGGGGTACGACCGATTTTGTCATTTACAGCAACTCGGCGTGCGCTAAAATGGCGCGTTCAGGGGTCAAAACCACCCGAACGACGTCGGAATGCCATGAAACCATACGACAACAGCCGTTGTGTGAATTGTAAAATGGTCGGGCAGATTCCACGTCAATCGGATGTTTCTTCTGACCACGGTGATCATAAACATGTTTTTGGTGTCATAAAACACCAGAACGGCGTGAGACGGTCGAATTCGGAGAAAACGTGCTCTAAATGACCTGAAATGATTGCATTTCTTAAATTGGATGTTTTAAATTATTATAGCACCATGATTTGATGTCATATTTAATTTAATTATATTTATATAATAACTGAATAATTATGTCTAATTTACATTTATTTTGTTTAGTTGTATTTTTTGTCTTATTGTAGGTTTATTGAAGCAGAAAATTGAAATGGATGGACCTTCTCGGATTGTTGAAGCACATTTATCATTGATTGTTTATGACGATCTTGATATTTATGCTATTTGAATTTTTTTCCATTTTTTATGGTTTTTTCCTTGTTTTATCTCAGATTTCGCACCGAGAAGAAAAAAAACACAATTCGTACATTTCATTAAAATAATTTAAAATCCACAAAAAATAGCACAAATTAACCCTAACACATTTTTTTGTTAAATTTTCCAAAAGATAAGTTCATATTGAAATAAAAAATTTATAAATGTGCTAGAATTTATATTTAAAATAGGCTCTCCATTAAAAGGTAGTAAAATTACATTTTTTGAGAAATAAAAATTTTAAGCATAAAATTTGATTTATTATTACCATATGCTTAACAAATCTATTGGAAGAATAAGAAAAATATTTTTTTTAATATTATATATATATATATATATATATATATATTTCTTTAATATATATATATATATATTCAATATTATATATATTAAAATATTTAAAACATATTATATATATATATATTTAAAATATTTTATTTAATATTTTGTATATAAATATTTTATTTAATATAAGTATATATTTATTTTATTTAATATATATATATATATATATATTATATATATATATTTGAAATATTTTATTTTATATAATATCTATAAATATTTTCATTAATATATATATATATATATTATTTAATATATATATATATATATATATATATTTGACTAGGGATTTGTTTTTAAAAATAATTCACAAGACTAGCGACCGCCTTTGGCGGTCGCTATAGGCTGCCTTCCGGGTGACATTAGCGGCAACCAAAGGTGGTCGTTGTAGGCTGGAATTTCGGTCACCTACAGTGACCGCCATTGGCGGTCACTAATGGTGACCAAGCTGGTCGCCTTTAGCGACCGCCAGGCGGTCACTGTAGGCCGGAATTTCGGCCACCTAGAGCAACCGCCATTGGCAGTCGCTATTGGCCTACTGCACCGATGCTAAGGCGAACGCCAATGGAGGTCGCTATTGACCAATTTTTTAGTAGTGATCTCTGAGTCAAGATAGTTTCAAAGATTTAGGTGCAATAGTAGCATTATAATTTATCCTAGAATAAAGGATCTCTATGGTAGTATAGTTCCTATGATATAGGATAAATAGTATAATGACTATATATAGAAGGAGTCTTAATATTGAGAGTCTAATATACATGTTCAGTGGTCATATTGTTTCTCATATGCTACTCAACTACCCTTGAAAGTGTAACTTAGGGAACAAATATCTTAAGTATGGGAGGTTTTAATATCCAAGGATTTTATGAAGGTATATACTATTATAAATATTGTAAAACCACAGTTTTTCTCCTTGTAATAGTGCCTATGGGAATAATGAATTCTTAGAAGAGTTTATGAATGTTTAGAGATCAGAACCTCGATTTATGAAAGTGATTACAAAAACACCTAGTTATCACACTGTATATCTAACCATTCACTACAACTATGTGTCTCAGTGAATAAGGGGGCACATTTTTTCTAAAATTGGGAAGAACACCCAAACAACCATTTGACCTATATTTAAAGGTTCAATGTTTGGGAAACCGTTCAATAAAAGTATAACTAACATAAAAATTGTATATAAATTGTATATGAACATAGAATGATTGGCATAAAATTTCCCCTATCCAGTTTCCTAACCACGTGAGGGGATGGACAAGTTGGTTAGTGGCACTACAATGGCTACAATTGGTTGACTAACTATGCAACTACACATGGGGGTGCGGCCGTATTTTATATAATTCCAAATAAATGTTATGTACATCATTTGTTAATATTTTATGTGGACCATTCTTGGGATATTCCAAAAGGTAAAGTGTTGGAACAGATTTGGAACATGGTTAGTCCTATAGATTGACCAAACCATATCCCCATTTAAAAAGTGTGATTTTTACACATTACATTCCTTAATTAAATATAATTTCCACCTTTTTCTCCATTCATTTTTCATGCATATCATTAGAGGATCTCCTTATTTCCTCACCTCCTAGTCTTTGAGATATCTGATGACCTAGAATTATATCAATGAATTTTCCCTTCTTATGTTTATTTCATATAGTGAATATCCTATAAAATCACTTATAGAACACAACAAAAAATTATAAATGAAGACAGAATGAAATAAGAGGTATTTCATGATGTTAAAGAACCCATTCTGATGAAATAGTAACATACTATTTGGAATAGTAATATGACCCTTATAAATAATATATCAGGATAATGAATAACAGCCCCACCTATGTATGTATAACCCAAATTTATTCATCTCATAAGTGAGTGTGTGATATGATTATATCATAGTATTAGTAAAGGGATATTTTAAAAATTAATAATTATGTGTTGGTATATTTTTGTGAGTCATAAATATATAATAACAATTTATTAATAAATAAATTTATTTAATTTAAAATTAATCTTAATAAAATGAAATCATTAATAAATATTTTAATGTATAATGATTTGAGAATATTTTTATGATACCATAGTCAATTTTTTAGAGAGTTATAATATTATTTTCAAATTTAAAATCTGCTTTAACAGAGGAATAATGATTTTATTTAAAAAATTAATATGACATATTTTGAAAATTATTTTAATAAAATGGAGTAATTTTTTTAATTATAAATATTGAAAAAATGGATATGTTAAATAGATTCAATTTTTCAAAAATACTTGGATATTTGGGGAACAATAAAATATTATAAATTATGATTAATGCCAAAAACATGATTTATGGAGTCAAAGATGATGTATGACTGATGTAAGACAATAATATATAACTCAAAATATCTATTTATTTTATTTATTCACTTTAATAAATACAACTATATTTCAATGCAAAAAATAATAAAATAATGAATTAAATAATAAGATATCACACCTATCCTCCACTTCAAATACCACTCCTCACCAATACTTAGCATCACTCCTCTGTGAATTGATACATCTCAATGATTTAGAAAAATCTTGTTCGCTAGTCTATCCCCATGTCTATGATAACTTGGTGTGTCCAAGAGGCCAAAAACACTTCTCCTAAGGAGGCTCTCCAGGAGGATAATTCATGACCGAAATCCTCTTCCATTTTTCTTTTAATTTAATTTAATTTTTTTATAATATCATATCATATACTCATATATTCTATCCTAATGATGATGATAATTCAATTATAATTTATATACTGTAATTATATTATGTTAATATAATATCCTTTATCAATCTCTTTACTCTATCTATTTTATATTTAAAAATGAAATCATTCTCTGGGAGGTGGCGATTTACATCATTCATGGATGACGATCTTTCATTCTTCAATTCATTATTCATGGATGGTATTGATAATATTTTTATGGTCAAAAAATATTTTAAATTATTTATTATATCAAATTTATGGTTCTAAAATAGTTGTAAATTCATGATCTTAAATAATAGAACAAAACTTGTATATTCTGATCAATAAAAATGTAAAATCAAGATAAACCATTATCATTAAGATGTTATCTAATGATAAATCTCATATATGAAGAAAAATCATAATACAAATTACACTCCTAGTTTTTCATTAATAACATTAAATTCCACGTTTTATGAATAATAACCTTTTTACATGAACTATATTACTTATATTCAAGAGAACTGATCATGAAATCAAGGAAATGATCACTCTGGAATGATGTAATTCAATCATATAAATTATAAAAAAAGGCATAAATGAAGTTAGTTAAATTATATTAAGTTAAATACATGTATAATATATACTGAATTAAATTATTAATGACTCTAATTTCATAATATTGTACCTTAATGTCAAGTGAATAACACATTCAGACATACAGTAAATGTCTCTACACGAACCTCCATTTTCATTCTGGCTAATCATTTTCTCTTTTTACCACAATGAAATTATTAATTATTTTAATGTAATCCTCATAAATTCTATTTTAATTTTCTATAAAAGTGTACCAATAGAAATCATTCATTATTTAGGGAGTTTTAAATGTTGTAAAATGATATTTCTCAATTCCATCTCGACAAACAATCCCCATTGAAGGGAACATTTCAAATCTGTACCTATTTTCAAGTCCCCTCTATAATATTTTCTAATCCATAAATATAATAATAATTTAAATTATTTTATTATTAAAACACTATCTAAGATCACTTTTGGTTTTATGTACTGAATTTTCCAAAAATATCTCTTCATTACAAAGTAAAAGATTATTTATAAAGAATTTCGTGATGATTTTATAAGAGTATTTTCATCTATTTTCACAATATTGTAGATTAATATGTATAATTAGGATTAATATTTAATGATATCATTTTCAAATATTTTACTAAATTGTTTACGCTTAATTTGAATATGGATGTCCTATAACGGTTCTATCCCACATATAACAATGAATGGTTATTATTTATGTTGTCTAATTGGGGAAAATTATTTACTTTTCAAATTTCAGTTTCAATATGATTATATATATTGATTATGTTCCACACCATTCATATAAGGAATGATTTGGAATTATTATGTGTTGGTTTGGGCCATATATATCCCGTAGGTGCATCGGTAGGTCTAATGAGACAAACCTGTTTTTGTTTTTACCCATTTATGTATAATTTTGGAACGAGGCATTGACAATATCATTATAATGTACCACATTATGCATTACATCATTATGAAACTAGTAAATTATTTTCCATGTGATTATTTGACTAGTATAATATCCATAGTAATTTAATATAAATATTTATTTATCTATTATTTCTATCATATTATGATCATGATTATGTATTTATGGAATGTGTAATTTTATTCATTCACCATTGATTATTATTTATACTTGGACTATATTTATTACCCTTACTAATAATCTATTCTCACACTACTATTGTGTTTTACTTTTTCTTGGGATGAGAAGAAGATTTATATGAATGATTTTCAGTGATAATATAGGAGTAATGGATGTATCCAATGGAATTTCTATATTGTATTTCATTTCATGATTAAATGTTGAACTTATGTACTTATATAGTTTTTTTAAACATACTATACTAATTGGGGACTTAGAATGTGCCATCCTTTTTTGTGTGAAAATGTAATATAATAAATCACCGACTCTAGGAAAATAGAAATAAAGTTTATATAGTTGATATCAAAGTATGTATATTAGAATCCATATAATCTATATTTAGAAACCATATATTAGGTAATAAAACCAAAATATTTACTTTGTGTATAATCATAGAATATCATAGTATATTATTTATAACATATCGATTATGAGGATCTTCCTAGAAAACTCCACTCTATTTGACTAAAACCAAGTGGAAGTCATTCTAGAACAGATATTACTAGGAGTAACAACTCAAAAAAGGTGTTCTAGGATAGTGATGAACATTTTCATGGGTGCTCTCAAATGAAGTGTGACTGTTTTGGGTACATTGGTGTAGTAAAGTGGCTTACCAAGGTCATCTCTCAAATGAGGAAGTTAATTAAAATCAAATTAATAATGGTATTCTAAAAATAAAATAAAAGGGAAAAATACCACATAAAAGGATGGAAGTTGTTTATAATTTATATACCATAATAATCTTATTGGATGAAGATTATATTTTTTAGTTGTTATTTTTGAAATGAAGATCAATTAATAAGACACTACAAAAAATCTGTTTTTCATAGAAAATATTTGAAAATTTGTAATTGATCTAACTCTATATATTTATTTGAATATTAATAATTATAATTTAAATTAATACCCACATAATTATGATTCCATAATTTGTTTACCATTGATCTGTATGGGTGTTAATTTAACAACAAAGATGAAATTATTTAAACCCTATGACAGCTTCGGAACACGCAATCATAACACCTTCCTTTGATTGATGATCTAAATCTATATTATGGTCAGTTGTAAATAAGGGAACATATTCATCCTAGAAAATGAGGATGTATTATGTTTAGGGATTATATTTTAACTCTAAAAATTTATCATGTATTGTATTATATTACCGATTAAGATCGCGCTCTCACAATTCACACAATACCCAACCTCAAATGATTCTGTGTTAATTGTTAAATTGCATTCTATGTTTCATCAAATTTAACAACTCAATTCATTGATCTTTTGAATTTAATTAATGTATCCCAATGATTAAAAATAATTAAATTAATAGTTAGAAGATAGATCGATCATTAATAAAAAAACTCTTTCATGGGCGGTGTGGTCATTGTGGAGACCTTTTTTATGAGAAAAGAATTAAATGGGTAGAATCCAATCTCGCCTCCACTCTTGATTCCATCCCAAATGATATGAGTGATGGAAAAATGATAAAACCCCACATTATTATTTGATGAAAAACTCAGGTTATACTCATGAAAGAAAATAAATACAAAGAGGAGGTGGGAGAGGAGATTCTTTTTGGATGAAATATTTGCAAAAGGCCTTGCTTCTTCCAAGAGTTGGGATGGGCTCCCAAGAGTAACCCATTCAGAAAATCCTTTCCAATTTTTCGACCATCCCTCTAAATGAGTGAAAACACCTTTTAAATATATTTTGAAAGGTATAGAGTTAGAAAACGTTTTTAATTGTTTAAGAGAAATATGAACAAATTGTTTAATCCCACTTTTGCTGCATAGTTTACCTCCAAAACACACTAATTATCTGGCATTGTAGAATTATTATTTGTTCATAATAATTTCCACAAGATTCAAAAAATATTTGCGCCCAATCCAAATAAGGAATAAAAATATACAACCAAAATGGTAAAGTGATGTCAAATCTGGATAATTCAGTACTACTTTGTCAACATGGCCCATTTACTCCACAAAAATGCATGATCCTGCTACCATGTCCTCAATTGAATATGTAGAACATTAATTCAAAGAACCCATTTATAAAATTTTATTTCAAAATAATTAGCATAACAATATTTATTCCATGAATACTATAGTAATGTATAAAATATTAATATAGGAATTTTCACCAAATTTTCAAATGAATTATCTAATACCAAACATTCTATAATTGAACATATCTATCATAATGTAATGAAATTGTAACATTAATATTCAATAAAATTGTGTTTTAACAACTCCCCCACATGTATCCTTATGCACTCCTAGGAAAAACCACATATCATGTATTCGAGAAAATTGTCACAAGATATGCATGTTCATATTTCTCAATCCAAAGTGGAAATGTATGCAATGTAATAATCCCATCAAAAATACAATATCAATAATTTTAAAAGTCATTGTCTCATAAATTTTGTCAAAACAAAATCCTATGAGAGTTATAATACTAATAAAAATGAAATAATTGACGGGTCTACCATGCCACTAATTCTTCACATGTGTGTTTTCCAACCATTCCAAGCTCATAAATCCACATTTTATTCAGTATGCTCAGGTAAAGTAAAAATATTATTCTTAATTTGTTAAATTCGTTGAACCTATTATAAATTCCATTCAACTCTAATTTCAAAACCCACTCACATAAGAATTCTTGAATATAAAACCATAATCTCCAGATCTATATATACTCATCTGTTGTACATTTCACCACTCCTCTAATTTATCATTTTTTTGTTTTTTTATGATTACATTTGAAAAAGCATCACACACAACTATCAAACCATGTTTTTTATCCCACAAAACTAATTTTAATAGTTATAACAGGATTGATGTTCAATGAAAAGTTATTTTTGAGATGTCTGAGATGCAACCAATTTTTTGAGGGCATACAACTGTTTGATAATAGGTATACAAGAAAAGGTAAATTCAGTACAGTAGGGAAACTAATTAGAATAGAAAATAAATTCCTGGATAAAATAATTATTTCTTTACCTAACGTGACTATACTTTTAATTTACTTTGAAAAATTTTACAATTCTTCATTAAGTGAAAATTTCTGTGGAGAAATCAATAAAATAATTTACCATGAAAAATATCCCAAATCATGATGTCAAAATCTAAAAGGAATTATAATGACGCAACCATTCATATCATTGACGACGTAAATTTTTTAAAAAACAACCCATGATAATGAAATTATACTCATGCTTATCATTATACCAATGAATTTTGAAAACATGTATTTTCCATATATTCCACATGAGAATGGTACATGATATATATATATATATACATATTTTTTTTCTTTGTTTTTTGTTTCTTTTTTTTATATTTTAACCAAAACATTAATAGAAAAGATACATAAAACACAAAAATAAAAAACCTTAATATCTACCCCAAAATGTTGTCCCATTTCCCACACTTAAAATATTGCATTGTACTCAATGTATTCATATGAGATGATATGTGACCATGAAAATAATAAATTTAAATAGGAAAAATAATATAAAAGTGAAAGGGTTATAAACAGATTGATATGCTCAAGTGATTGTGGCCTCATACTGTGTAATGAAATGCACTACATCAGTAGAAAGTCCATCAATATATTTCTTCATGTCATTCCCATTGAATGTAAATCTCCTTCATGTGTCCTCTTGTGAGTTCCCCACTGCGCCATAAAGAAAAACATTACATACAATATAAGGACCTGACCATCTGTATTTCAACATACTTGGAATCATCTTTAGTCATGAAATTTAAAGAATTAATTTATCTCCAACATGAAACTCCCAATGTTGGATGATTCTATCAGGATATTCTATTGATCATTTTTTATAGAGCCTTGAGTTCTTATATAAATACAATTGATCCACCGAAGACTCTTGAATTTGCAGCTTACTTTGGATTCAAGCATGTGCCAAATCCATGTTGCATTTTATTGTATCCCAAAAAGCATTATGCTCGAATTCCACAGGGAGATGATAGGACTTCGCAAAGACCATATGAAATGGGGATATACAAATGTGAGTCTTGTATGATGTCCTATAATCCCACAATTAATCATCCAAGCACTTTCTCCAATCCTTCCTTTTTGGATGCACGGTTTTCCCCAAAATTTGTTTCATCTCCATATTTGAAATGTCATCCTAACCATTTTTTGGGGGGAGGTATTGTGTTTGTGCATTGTGTGTCACCCCGTACTTCCGAAGCAGGGAAGCAAAATTCTGATTTCAAAAGTGTGTCCCTTGGTCACTAATGGAGGCATTTGGTACTCCAAACCTAGAATAAATCAGTTCTCTGACAATGTCAACTAAAACATGAGAGTCATCCTTCTTTATGGACTTATCCTCCACCCATTTTCTAAAATTATCAATAGTAACCAAAATATACAAAAAAGTGAAGGAATTTGGATATTACCAATAAAATCATTATCTCACACATCAAAAAATTAACAGAATAGTATTATATTTTAGGCATCTCGTGTCTCAAAAAATGTTCCTATTATATTGGTCATAAAAAACAACAACTTTAGAGGACAATAAATAGGAATGAGATTTTTCAAAAGAGAATATGATGGAAATAAACTATTTTTCAATGGTAGTGTATTTTTATTGGGCTGAATCCAATGTCCATTATGCAAAGGCAATCACATGTGAACATCCCTCCACCCTCTGTGATAAGACAGCTCCAATAGAAAAGTTGGATGAGTCACACATAAGCTCAAATGGAATGTTCTATTGTGGGGGCTGTATGATCAATGGAGTTGTCAAATACTTCTTCATCTCATCAAATGCTACCCATTATGAATCACCAAACTCAAATTCAGAATCCTTTGGAATTAATCATCACATAGGAAGTGAAATCATACTAAAATATTTGATGAAGATCAGATAAAACCCTACATTCCCTAGGAAAGATCTAAAATAACGCACAAACAAGGGATGTGGTAAGGAATAAATGATATATGCCTTAGATCTATCGACCTTTATCCCATGCATTGAAACTACATGCCAAAACACAATTCCATACTCTACCATGAAATGACGCTTTTCAAAGTTCAAAACCATATTCTTATCTATATATAAATTCAACAAAATTCCCCAAATACATAGAAATACATCAAATGATGACCCATACACTGTAATATCATCCATAAATAATTCCATAAAGTTGTTAATAAAATCAGAAAAAATACTCACCATGAATCTCTGGAAGGCACCTGGGGCATTTCAAAGTCCAAATGGAATTCTTCTTGTAATAAAATGTGCCAAAGGGACATGTGAATGTTGTCTTCTTCTAATCATACAGATCGATAGGATCCTTAAAATATCCATAAAATACATCCAATAAATAATAATGTGTTTTCTGAGATAGTCACTCAATCATTTGATCAATAAATGGGAGTGTGAAATTGTCTTTGTGAGTGGATTGATTTAGTTTCCTATAATCAATACCCACACGCCAACTGTTTTGTACCCTCATCGGAACAAAATCATCTTTATAATTTTTAATAACTATAACACCACTATTCTTAGGCACATCTTGAATAGGGCTTACCCATTGAGAATCTCATATGGGAATGATTAAACCTGCCTTGAGAAATTTTTCAATCTCATTTTTAACATCCTCCAATAGTGTTGGATCGATTCTCCATTGTGGGTAACTAACCAGTTTATCCCCATATCATCAATGAATGTTATGCATTAAAAAATAGGGGCTAATACATGATATTTCAGCCAAGTTCCACCAAATTTAACTAATGTTCTCTCTCAATAGATTCAAAAGTTTTTCTTCATGTTCAAAAAGGTAGATTATTAGTAATGACAACAGGTAATATTTTACCACTCAACCAGTGTGAGTATTATATATTAGGAGGAAATGGATTGAGTTCCAATATATGGAGATGTTGTATTGAAGTATATAGTAAAAGAACTGAAATATGAGGAGAAAAAGAATTAGTATCAGAATAGACATCATCAAAATCGGAGATTAGTTCATCAAATCCATCAACAAACTCAATAGCCAGGTCAAATTCAGAGTTCACAATATCAAAATTAGAATATTTATCTATTTCAAAATCATATCTAATAGAGTATTTTTCATTAAAAATGGGTACTTAAGTGCTCATAGATATCAAAAGAGAACCAATTATCACAATATATCTATGAAAAGGACAAATAAATTACATTGGGTTTTTATTTGGTGGTCCAAATGGGAGATAACAAAATCATAATGGTCAGATGAGGGGTACTTCATGGAATCCATAATATTAAATATCACAAATTCTTCTCCAAACTCAACAAAAGGTATAACCTCATGGACATTAATTATATTTTTTCTAGTTTTGAGGATGGTTCTACCTAATAAAATGGGTGTATTTGATCTTACCGGATCTTCCTACATTTTAATCACATAAAAATCTACTGGATTGATCATGTCTCTTACACGGAAAGGTATATCCTTAAGAAATCCCACTGTATATTCCATAGATCTATTCAGAAACTTCGCCACTACTCTTTTGGTCTTCAAATCACCAATATGTAAAGATAAAAATATAGAGTAAGGTATTATATTTATGTAATATCCAAAAGCACAATGAGAATTAGAAAAGTATAACTCCCCTATGGGTCATGGGGTGGTGAATGTCCTTGGACCCTTGCACTTTGATATAATTTCAAGAGTTGGTGTAATGAGTGTTGAAACATTCCTTCCAAGACTGATCCTCTCATTTCCCTTGAGCCATCTTCAATTGGTACAATGATCCTTTAAAACGTTCACATACCCTCTAAATTCATTATTTTCATAAACGAGGGAGATGTATATATCCACAGTCTTGAATGTGTCAAAAACCTCCATATCCATTACATCTTCTACCTTCTTATTGGTTTGAACGACCTTGTTTTGAAAAGGAAGGGGTTTAGGAGGAACATCATTAATCTTTTTCTAAACTTTATATTTCTCCTTGGGTTTCTTACCGGCCAGTTTTGAATGGGGATTCTCCCTAATTTAGGTGAATCCTAGTGGAATTTTAAGTGGAGAAGCATCAATTTTTTTCTTCCCACTTCTCAATGTGATGGAACTAACATTCCCTTGGGGATTTGGAGTCAGTTTGGAAGGTATATTTCCATAATTCATACTTACCAGTTCATAGAGGGAAGTGGTACTCTGGCTCATTTGAGTCTTCAACTCCCCATCTTTGATCCTTGACTCATTAGCTCAATATATTGATTAAGAACAATATATTTCAGCATATCATCAGAATTATAAACTATATTTTGCTTGAGAATAATTTTTTGTTGACCTGTTGATGATTGAGATCTAAATATGATTTGTGGTGGTTGGAAACCCTGTTGGAAAGGTGGATGTTTCTGGATTTTTTGTTGAAAGAGGGGCCATTTTTGTTGTCTAGATTAATACCTCATGTAAAATTTATCCTTCTACCCTTGTTTGTATGCCGGTGAAAAGGAATTGAATATTCTTTGGGGATGTGGATGTAGTTTCTACTGATATGGTCTCTAAGGAGACATTGTTGGTCAATCTTCTTTTTCATGTAGTTGGGGGCAACAGTCATTTTGATGTCTTCTCTCAGTGCAAATTCCACAAGGCCTTGAAGGAAGGGGTTGGGATGTAGTTTGTTTTATAGAAATTTTCCTCAACATATTGGTCAATTCTTCCAACTTAGTATCAATCAAATGATTTTCCAGAGAGGAAGGACTTACCTAATGTACTCCCCGGACTTGTGGGGTACTGTGATCACCAAATTTTTGGGTGTTTTGTGCCCTATTTATTTATAAATGCATGTTCAGATACTGGTGTCTTGTGTACTAATTCCCATAGAATTTATCATCCATCATTATCCTCTACAAATGTGTTATTCCTTCATAGAATAATTGGATGATGAGTTTCCCACTTATTTGGTAATGTGAGCCGAATGCACACAAATTCATGAATTGCTCTCAGTACTCATACATTAACTCCCCTAGGGAATTATTGATCCCAATGATCACTTTAAGAATTGATGTGGTCCTTGATTATAGAAAAAATCTCTTCATTGAAAGTCATTTCAAATAATTCCAACAAGTTAAATCTTTAGGACGTAAATAATACATCAAGTCATTTGAAGCTCCACAAAGTGAAAATGGGGATGCTCATAGTTTGATTTCATTCCTCAAATATATTTCTTGGTTTTTTGGTTGAGAAAAAAACATTAAATCCTTTAAAGTGTTTATTTTGATCCTCACCAGAGAGTCCCTGAAATTTTGGAAGCATGTGAATTAACACAGATTTTAGTTCAAAATTTGATTTGAGATTTTTGTATGCTATGAAATTTGGTTGATAATTAATATCTGGTGCAGATAATTATCGAATTTTTCAATTAATTTATTATACATTATTCTCAACCATCTGATCTTGTTTTATTTTTAAATTTTAATTTATTCTAATTTCCATTTTCTGGGAATGGAGGAATTCTCTAATTGGTGGAATGATGAAGCTTCTCGTAGAGTGAGAATGTATGATTTGAGCCCCAAGGCTACATTCAAAATCAGAGTCAAGATCTAAATGATCCTTGGGACAAGTATGTTCCATAAATAAAATAAAAATGAAATTACGAAAAGGGGACCATGGTAATAAAAATTGAGATGTTTGATTTGATGATCCCAAAAGAAGAAGAAAAAAATAAATGAAGAATGATAAAAACATTCATATTGGGTAATGAAGGAAGAAAGAAGAGAAAAATAGAATAAAATGTAAAATAAAATAAATACCACTAATTGGTTGAAATAATTGCTTTCCTCCAAGTCAATGGAGCCAATTTGATGAATGTTTTCATTGGCGCTCTCAAATGAAGTGTGATTTTTTGGGTTACTTGGATGCAGTTGAGTGGCTGACCAAGGTCGTCTCTCAAAGGATGAAGTAAATTAAAACAAATTCAAAAAAGTATTCGAAAAATAAAATCAATGAGAATAAAAAAAATAATTTAATGGATTGGGGTTGTTTAACATTTATAAAACATGAAGAAGTTTTCTGGATGAAGATGTCATTTTTTTGTTTTTAAATTTTAAATCAATTTCGATTAAAAAGTAGCAAAAAATAGATGTTTTTCAGAAAAAATATTATAAAAGGAATAATTGATCTAACTCTACCATTTCATTTACTTATTAATCATTATAATATATGTTATTATACTCTTAATTATAATCCAATTATTTTTTTACCCTCTAACACTACAGGTGTTAACATAATCACAAATATGAAATTATTTAAACCCCAAGCTAGCCTAGGACCCCACAATCATAACACCCTACATTCATTGATGTGGTAAATATAGATTTTATTCAACGGTAAATTAGGGAACATATCCATTATGGAAAATGAAGATGAATTTTTTTTATGTATTATATTTAAACTCAACAAATTTATCTGATGTGGTCTTGTATTACTGATTAAGATCACACTCTATCAATTAACACAATACTCGACCTCGTGTGTTTTTGTGTTAATTTTTAAATTGTTGTATTAGTTTATTCTAATTTAAAAACTCAATTTATGGATAATATTAAGTGAATTATAGAAACCCACATATTCAAAATAACTAAATTAAGAGGGCATGAAATAGATGGATCACTAAGAAAACTACACTTCCATGGGCAGTGTGGTCATCATGGAGACATTGAGCATGATCAAAGGATTGAAAGGGTAGAAGTCAATATCATCTCCAATATTTATTCCAAAAAAAATGAGTAAATATGAATATTAGATAAAATAAAAAAGTTTAATTGATGAAAAAATCAATATACAAGAGTGATAGAAAAGAAATACAAAGAGGATGTGGGAGAGGAGAGCCTTTTTAGAAGAGATATTTTCACAAGTAATTACTTCTTCAAAGTGCTTAGAGGAGCTCCCATAAGAAATTTTTTCGTCAAATCCTTCATAATTCATAGACCATACCTCTGAATGAGTGAAAACATCTTTTAAATATAATTGGGGAAGGCTAGAGTTACAAAAATAATTTAAATGATTAAGGGAAATTTGGCCAAATTGATTAATCCCACATGCACCACCTAGTAGACCTCTAAAACGCACAAATTATCTATCCTTCTAGATGTATTATTTGTTAATAGTCATGTCTTTGAGCTTCTTTCCAAATTTGGGTGCAATCGATGTCTGGATGATGAATATACTGCCCATATGGTGAAGTGAAGTCCAATCTAAATAGTTCAATCCACCATTGACATTATGGCCCATTTTCTCTACTCATATGCATGATCAAGCTCATGTTTCCTAAATATATATTTTTAGACTATTATGTAAATAACACGTTTTAAAAAATTATTCAATATCTTTCAGGGAAAAATATATACGCCTGGAATTCTGTTGTGATGTTTAGAAGGGTAAAACTAAAATTTGAATCAAATTTGCAAATTAATGATCTAATCACAAATATTGAATAATTGAATAGATTTATAATAATATAAATAAATTATAAAATTTATTATCGATAAAATCTTCAATAAATTATTGTTTTATCAGCCTGATTAATGGTTTCATAGTACATGAAAATGCAACTTACTGCACACCTAGTTTAACACTTCTATGGGATATTCTTATGCTAATTCAAATTTTATTTTCAAACCATTATGGAGAATTGAAATGTAAATATGTCTCCAATGAAACCATGATTATGATTATGATATTAGACATGGATAATATTTTAATTTATGTTATGTTTTTTATAGTTTGAAATTATACTATATAATTCATAACATAATTTAGTTTATACTGTTAATTAGAAATGGTGCCTTGTGGAAGTAATAGAAACCGAATGAATTCACATATCCAATGTTGGTATTTCCCACCTTTGGAAAATAATGATTCTAGTTATGTAGTTTTGAGTAGTTCTGGGGAACTCATAACTATACTTGGAAAGCTGAATTAGGTTCTGAACAAAATCTATACCCATATAGAGCATACTCATCTACAATGTTGGGGAGAAATTCTGGACCACATTATGTGACAACAGCCTCCATCATTTAATCAGACATTGAAACTATTGGAAACAGAATTGTGGAGATTTTTTTAGAGAATGTATTTCTACCTTTTGAATGTAACATTGAGAGAATGTTGTTATAGAATTTTAATATCTTTTTGGATATTCATATCAATTGTTGTAATTGATTCAATACACCAAGTTGGAGGAGGAAATATAAAACATGTAATGGAATGAAATTAAAGAACTTTTTTGTGAAAAAATCATTCCTTGTTAAGAGAGAATAAATATGGAATGATAGTTTTTTAGTCTATAGTAAAAAGAAGATGACAATGTTCCATAGAATAAACATAAATTAAAAATGGTACCCTAGCATTTTGAGAACTACATATGTAACCCAAAGAGTAATATTGATTGATACTTTTATGGTTTAAAAACCATTTCTTCGATGGGGATTTGTTTGCAAAAAGATCTCATCATACGATGATATAGTTTATTGTTATATGATGGAAATATAAAGATCTCTTTAGGACTTATGACATTAAAGGGAAGAAAGCGATGAATAGGTCTATTGAATTATTTGGAAAAGGAAATACAGAAAAGGGGAATAAAGTGAGAGTTGACATTCCACCATACAGTAATTGTGGGAAGAAAAACCATGGTACTTTTCTAAAGGAAATAGATTCTGTTACATGTGTGGAGAAAAAGGCTACGAAGCCCATGATTTTAAGGGATAGAAAGAATCTACCATTTTAAAATTATATAATTGAAAATAGATGTGAAATTATTAACATTAATTTCTTATACAACAAGGAAACATTCCACAGAGATGGCCAAGGAAGCAAAAAAAAAGGTTTTGTAGTCACAACTATTGGGGTTGGTTTTCCTAATGATTTGGAGAACGATACTTTAATAATTTCCTCAAACATAGATACTGATTTATATGATTCTCGATCATCATATTCTATAATATAATACTAGTTTTAAATATAAATATGATATTTATAATTTCTAATTATAATGGATTTTTCAATCAAAACTCTTAAGGGAATTATTATTGCAACAATGTTTTTTCGATCAGTCCCACTTATGACACATAAACAAACATTTATTATTGACCTTATAATCACACCTATGATTTTATATTAACTAATTATTAGTATGGATTCAAATTAAAATTTTTATGTAAAAATAAATTGAATAAAAAAGAAAGATACAATGTATGAACCCGGTTTTTCCTACGAAAGACATTGGAATATTCTTGACAATATTCCAGGGCAGCGCCTTCAGACGGTGTTTGATTCCAAGCCCCGGAGTGGCCGGAATTAAAATTTCAGTGCGTTCACAATGGAAATGCTAAATAAATGTGATAACTCCTAAACGGAGTTCCGGATCAGATATCTGAGTGTACGGAGGTGTTCGGAATGGGGTGTTTACCCTAGGAACAACATAAAACATGTCGGCGCGGGATGTTTGGACTCCTCGCCCGCTTCTGGAACGTTAAACGGAATATATAAATTAATTAATTTTTTTAATGGAGAAATGCGGGTATCTCTTAAACGGTGGCTCGGATTGGAAAAATGAGGGCACCGTTGAGTTCGGAATGTGCCGTTTACCCTAGGAGGGGTGTAAGTTTTGCGGGCGTGGCCCGTTTGTGAAAAATGGCCCTAGGGGCGTTTTCGTAATTTGGCAGCCTCGGGTGCTAAGTTAAATAACTTTTGAACGGGGCCTCATATTAAAATTCTGAGACCACTGTTGCGCTCATGGCATGGTTCTTAGCCTAGGGGAGGCTTAACCTCAACCCCGTTGGGAGTTTCGGATGCGGGTCTTTTCGGGGGTTTTAAATTAATTAAACCATTAATTAATTTATTTAAACCCCACCCCTCTCCTTCCCTTCTTCCGGGAATCCCTTCCTCTCCCTCTCCCCCTCCACCTCCAGTGAGGTTGCTTCCGCGGGGCAGCTCCGACAAGGCGGCGGTTCCGCGGCGAAGCTCCGGGCAACGCCCACGAGGTAAGGTCTTATTGTGTTTTGTCTTCCCGCACCTATTTTGAACCTAAATCATGTGCTCGAATTGTTGTTGTATTTTCAAACTAATACCATTAATGCATAGTATAAAATTTTTCCTTTCGAACGGATCTCTAGGATTCGAATTCTGAGCCCCGTGGCGTCCGCAATCATCCGCCGAAGTTGGCGAGTTTTCGGTGTCCGGCGGATTCGAGCGGCGGCGAGGCTAGGGTGGACGGCGCGGCATCGGGGTATCTGCGGGTGTCTGGTGGAGTGGCTGGGCGAGGCGGGGGAGAGGCATGCCTTCAGAAGCAGGGTGAGGGAGGCGGCGTCTGGGTGATGCCGGGGGTGTCTATCGGGCGCCGGTGAAGCACGGTGTGCGGGCGACGAGGCCCCGGCCCTCCTGGCCGGGTTGACGCGGCGACCACGGGGGCGGGGACCCCGCGGCAGACAAGACCCGCACAAGGTGGGTCATTGTGGGAGAAATGCAAGCTGGACTGGCATGCTGTCGGTTCGGGCGTTAAAGGCCGACCCGCGACCGCGGGCCGGCTCAGGAGAGTCGGCCGGCCGAACCGGCATGGCCCACTAATGTCCGTTTTTTAAACGGCTGTAAATGTCAGCCCGGGTGTCGGATTCGCGCGCCATTAGCGGCGATGCGTTCCTTGGGAGGAAGAGAATATTTTTAAATGGTTTCGGGAATTTTTAATTTCCGAAACGATAGGCCTCAGAGGCGCAATGGGTCTTTAAGTGGACGAGCATTTTCCCCGAGATTCTTGTTTTGAGCGGCGCAGACGCATCCGATGACCGTTTTGAGTGCCGTCAGCGGCATTGGAACCCTGGCGTTGAGGCGGAAGATTCCAAGGTGGTTTTGGGCGTTGAATCTGGATTTGAGGCATGGGACCCACGACCCGTCTTTTGAGCTGCGAGCAGCGTTTAGCAGATTTTGAATCGGACGTCCGTTTGGGGCGTGCGAGCAGTCGATACTGGATGTTTTTCCAAGGGGATTGCAATGGTGCAATATGTCTGCTCTAATTCGGCATGATGGTACGGGGCTCACGAGGGTCGTTTGGGCATCGATGGTGATTTTCCATCTTTATCACCGGGCGACCGTTTTGGACAAGTGAATAGTCCATCCTGTGTGCTTTTTTGAGAGGATCGCAATGGTGTGATCCGTTCATTGAGTTTCGAGACTGGTTTGTGGGTCCCATGTGGCACCGCTCGTGTGCGGTGCGCCGAAATACATATTTTTCTCCGGATATCTGTTGCACTCAAGTGAGTAGTGCTTTTGATGTGTTTTCCAGATGGGATCGCAATGGTGAGACGTGACCGACTATTTTTGGGGATGAGGCTCAGGAACATGGGACGACGTTCGGGCGTGAGGCGGTGTTGGTTAATTTTCCATCAGATATCCATTGGAGGTGAGTAAGTAGTCGATCTCGCGTGTTTTTCCATGAGGTTTACAATGGTGTAATCTGTTTGGTTGTGTGGAGCCTCTTGTGCGATATTATTAAATGTGGAAGCATGAAAGGTGCTCCAGTGGTGGTTTGCCCTAACGTTTTTGTAGCGGGCCCTTGGCGTGTGATCGCGCACCCTTGGAAGAGTGATATGAATGGTTCACAAGATGTGGTTGGCCGTGCGTGGGCCTTTGAGGTGGAGTTGTTACGTCACTCCTTCGCGTTGAAGTTGGGTGTTGTGAACACAATAGCCCTTGGGATAGAGACGTGGTATACTCTGGGAGTATACAAGAACACTTGGAGGTACGTGTGGTTTGTACCTGAGATGTTGATGCGCTTTGTTGGGGTTGACTTGGGGCCACATGTTGTGTGTGCCCCCACGTGCATGTCGTGTTCTGATTTGCGTACTTCGACATCTCGCAAGGTAGAGGGTCCCTCTGTGTGTTTGTTTGACCTACTGGGTGGAGTTTTTCCCCTGGCTCTGTACTCGTTTGTTTGATTAGCAGGGTTGAGTGGTCTCCCCCTGGTTTTGTTCTCGATGGATTGGCCGGTAGTGGGGCTAGTAACACACGGTGATGGAACAGGCACTGAACCACTTTTGGGAGAGTTGTTCTGGAGTTGGGTGGATGCGCGATACCCACTCCGTGTTCGGTTGGCCAATGATGAACCCCCTATTAGAGATGGCCAATGTAGTTCTGTGTTTTACCCTCCAGCGGGGCTGGGCAGTGGGTTACTCATCGACTTCTTCGAGTTTACCCCCCATCAGGGTTGGTCAGTGGGTTTCTCACTGACTTCTAGGGTTTACCCTCTAGCAGAGACTAGGTAGTAGGTCACCCGATGCTCTTAGGGTCTACCCTTCAGTAGAGACTAGGCAGTGAGTCACCCGATGCTTTTAGGGTCTACCCACCAGTAGAGACTGGGTAGTGGGTCACCCGATGCTCTTATGGTCTACCCTCCATCGGAGACTAGGTAGTGGGTCACCCGACGCACTTAGGATCTACCCTCCAGAAGAAACTGGGTAGTGGGTCACCCAACGACCTCTTAGGGCCTACCCTCCAGCAGGGCCGGGCAGTGGGTCACCCGTCGTCTAGTTCCAGGTCTACCCTCCAGCAAGGCTAGGCAGTGGGTCACCTGTCAACTTATTCTAGGATCTACCCTCCAGCGGGGCTGGGCAGAGGGTCGCCTGATGATGTATTATGGTTTACCCTCCAGCAGGGCCAGGTAGTGGGTTGCCTGGTGATGTATTAGGGTTTACCCTCCAGCAGGGCTGGGCAGTGGGTCACCCGATATCTGGTTATGATTACCCTCCAGTAGGGCTGGGCAGTGGGGACTCCGGTTGGCATTCCAGACTCAGTCCTCTCGACTAGGCTAGTCTGAGGCTTTCCTTCATGATTACTGGAGCATGACCCTTGGTTATAAGGGTCAGTGCTATGATGGCTTTGACTTTGAAGAGATCTCACTACTACGGGGCAGTGAAGAGGCAGGGTTTGACTTAACCCGAACTCTCAATTACGAGGGGCACTTTCCTCCACTGAGACACATCCTTGTGATGCGACATTAAACCGTGCTGGCGAGTCAGTGCTACCCAACACGGATAGTGTCGAGGTGCGGTGGTTTGAGCCCCTTAACTTGCGATTTGGGGAAGATGAGCGGGATGCTGGGCATCAATGGTGTTAGCTTCTAGGATTGTTGGCTACTCATTTCTTGGGATGAGCTACGGGATGGAGATCCCCTTACTACGATGTTCGGGCTTCTGGATTGAGCATAAGGATATGAATATAACTTGTTTCTGGTACCCACTTCTTTGGTTTATTTACTCTCCTTCCAGAAGAGGCGAAGACGCATGGGGTATGCCACGTGATTTCCGTGTCTATCTTCTCGTGGTTGGAAGAGTCTACTCTCCTACTATAGGTAGTGAAGACTCGACGGTAAGTTCATCTTCACACCATTTCCATATCCTTGTGCCTGGACGAGTCTACCATCTTCCTTTTGTTGGGTTGAGCTGGACTCTTACTGGCCTCTTTACTACACTCTCAGTTTTACTCCATTACTTTCCCTGTTCGCTCTACTGCTCACCCTTCGATACCTCCTTTGTTGCTCCCTCGAGCCATCAAGGTATCCTACTGACTATTTTTATACTCACCCCTTCTTGGGCTTTTCCCGCACTTGGTGTGCCCTTGCAGATGATGGACATGTGGAGTGTGACTTCAGTGGAGCGTAGGAGCTTGGGAGCTTGGACCGCGTGCTGTGGTCATGACCGAGTTCTAGGTGGCAGACTCGTCAACTATTTCTTTTCGTTTACCTGTTTCCGGGTTTTGGCACTTTTTGGTTGGGCACATGTTTTTCCCATTTTCTTTTCAGTTTGTATTTTTTACTTGTAGAGGTCGATGCACTCTTTGGTCTATATATAGCAGTTGTTCTTTTTACAATTCTTGTTCTTTCTTTTTACTCGACACTGTTTCATTGAGTGTGTTGCGTGTGGGTGTGTACAGGTACTTAGGCAAAGGTCTCCCCGAGTTGTTGTGCCTTCGGTGTTGGTCGCCAACCCCTGGGCTATGGAGGCGGGCTTAGGGTAGTTGCGGCTCGAGCCCGGGTAGGGTTGGGTCATAACAAAGTTGTATCAGAGGTGGTTCGTTCCTTGGGACATTGTTCGGACGTCCCTAAAAGAGGAATTGGTTGGGATATAGGGCAATGGTGATAATGTGTCTCAAGAGTGGCTCTCAAGCCAGGGAGTCCAATGATGGTGCGGCGGCCGACGTATCCATTCACCAGGACCTTGATAACCCGCTTGTCGACTCGGCATGCTGAGACACTTGTTGCAGGGAAAATTTGTTTGTGCATCACATAGGACTGAGTCTTGACTTTCCTTCTTGAGTCAGCTCCACATAATTGTTGTTGTTGGTATATACATAAATGCTCATCTGACCGCGGCACTCCTTGATAATATTCAGGATGTCTCCGCGAAGACAGCCATCCAAGATACCAGATTTGGTTTGTGAATAAAACCCTCTGAGCTATGAGGCCACAATCCAGGTCCCATCATGCGAGCCCTTTCCTCTGGGTGGGCTGGTAGTAGCACCCCCACATGTTGAGCAGCAAGCAGTTTCAGCAGAGCAGGCTGAGCTTGAGCGCAGGTTGAGCGTACTCCGTGTGTTTCAGTGGCAGGGACCGCTAAGGTTCAGTGGTGAGCCAGACCATCAGGTAGCAGAGGATTGGCTCGAGGCTGTGGTTAGTCTCTTCAGGCTTGTGTAGATGCCGATAGATCAGAGAGTGGCTTTGACAGCCACCCTTTTTCATGGAGTAGCTTGGCGTTGGTGGAGTCTAGTGACTTAGTTTCTTGATGAGTCGTCACTTTTATGGGACGACATCCAGTTTTTGTTTCTTGAGCATTTTTCCCCTCCTACTTGTGCTCCGTTCAGATTCAGAAGATCCCGCAGTTTCAGCAGGGAGGGATGATGGTGGCCGAGTACACAGCTAGTTTTGCAGACCGTGCACGTTTTTACCCGGACCTGGTCCATGACGACAACATCTGTGTGTGGACGTTTGAGCAGGGTCTCCGCCTAGAGATTAGTGATGTCATAGTACCCTTGGTAATTTCCACATATGTCGGGGTGCTAGAGCAGGCGCTGGTGACAATGGGATTCCTGTCATGTGATGCGGTTGGTAGTGGCAGTGGGCGCGACAGAGCCGGGACGTCTGCCATAGCTAGCAGGCACCAGAGGACAGGACCTCGATGCAGGTGGCCTTCCCACTGCCAATTTCAGAGACATGGTCGTATACCACTTCGGTGAAAAGGTGCTGGGCCTCACCCGAGGATGCCCTTCTGTGAGTGGATCTCGGGCAGTGGTCGTACACCACAGTGGTGCTGGAGGGCACTATGGCAGCCTAGAGAGTGCTGGTGATATGTTTGTGATGGGTGAGGTCACATGGCATGAGACTGCCCGACCCGAGTTGTTGAGAGCATCGGGAAGGCAGCAGGCACACCATCACGGCAGATGCAGCGCCGTGATCGGAGTAGTGGCCAGAGAGGTGGTTCTAGCAGAGGAGTGGGAGGATCTGGGGGTGGGGGACGACGTTACGAGATGTCCCCATCACCACTAGGCGGTCCACATCAGGCTCCGGGAGATGACGGTTGGGACCGAGGGTAGCGGCGAGCTTGGGATGTCTACGATCCTGCAGAGCACGGGATGGTGAGAGGTACCCCTTGCGACTCTTATACTTCTTGAAGTGGAATTGTTAGGCTCTGCCTGTGAAAGGTGTTTCTCCCTGCTCCTTGTTTGAGGTGTTACCAGGGTGACGCATGGCGTCGGGTGTAACCCAGTGTTGGTAAGGAAAAAGGTGTGAGACATTTTCCATTCGTCGACGGTGTTGACTCCTTCAATTTCGAGCGTGTAAGAGAGTCTTGGTTGAAAGACATCAGCTGTGGAATCATGTATGACCAGATATCCTTGGGTGTTTCACCATACGGATATTCTGAAGGAGGGATTCAATGGGCCTTGTTTCAGGAGCGGACGGTGATTCCAGTCACGGTATGCGACGTAGAGGTTTGACTGGGGAGGTGAGCTACCCCCGAGGGCCCTCGAGCCGTTTGAGAATGTGAAAAGGGATGGCGAGGTATCCTACCACCTTTCCCTATCCCTAAAGTCTGGAGTTGGTGCACGACGTCGGCATGGACCGACCTCGCATGAACAGATCAATCCTTTGGTCTGTGTGCGGTGATGCAGAGCTGTGCATGGGTTCTTCTAGGTATGGGAAATCCAGGTGTGGTCTTAGTACCCTATGTTGCTCCATAGTTTTCCTTTACGGGGATGAAAAGCTTGATGGAGGGAATGATATAAGAACCTAGTTTTTTCTACAAAAGACTTTGGAATATTTTTGACAATATTCCAGGGCAGAACCTTCAGACGACATGTGATTCCGAGCCCCGGAGTGGCCGGAATTAAAATTTCAGTGTGTTCACACTGGAAACGCTAAATAAATGGGATAAATCCTAAATGGAGTTCCAGATCAGAGATCTGAGAGTACGGAGGGGTTCTGAATGGTGTTTTTACCCTAGGAACGACATAAAACTTGTCGGCGCGGGATGTTGGGACTCCTCGCCCTCTTCTGGAACGTTAAACAGATTAAATAAATTATTTAATTCGTTTAATGGAGAAACGCGGGTATCTCTTAAATGGTGGCTCGGATTGGAAAAATGATGGCACCGTTGAATTCAGAATTTTCCGTTTACCCTAGGAGGGGTGTAAGTTTTGCGGGCGTGCCCCGTTTGTGAAAAAGGGCCCCAGGGGCGTTTTCATAATTTGGCGGCCTCGGGCGCTATGTTTAATAACATTTGAATGGGGCCTCAGATTAAAATTCTGAGACCTTCGTTGCACTCAGGGCATGGTTCTTAGCCTATGGGAGTCCTAACCTCAACCCTGTCGGGAGTTTCGGATGCGGGTCTTTTCGGGGGTTTTAAATTAATTAAATCATTAATTAATTTATTTAAACCCCATCCCTCTCCTTCCCCATCCCCCTGGCATCCCCTACTCTACCTCTCCTCCTCCACCACTGGCTAGTGGGATCCGGCGGGGAAGCTCCGGCAAAGCGGCGGTTCCGTGACGATGCTCCGGGCAACGCCCACGAGGTAGGGTCTTGTTGCGTTTTGTCTTCCCGCACCTATTTTGAACCTAAATCATATGCTCGAATTTTTTATGGATTTTTGAACGAATCCCATGGAAACGTAGTATACAATTTTCCCTTTCCAATTCATCTCTCGGATTCAAATTCCAAGCCCCGTGGCGTCCGCAATCATCCGCCGAAGACGGTGGGTTTTGGGTGTCGGGCGGATTCGAGCGGCGGCGCGGCTAGGGCGGACGGCGCGACAGCGGGGTGTCCACGGGTGTCTGTTGGAGCGGCTGGGCGAGGCCGGGGCGCGGCATGCCTTCAACGGCAGGGTGAGGGAGGCGACATCTGGGTGAGGCCGGGGGTGTCCAGCGGGCGCCGGCGAAGCACGACGTGCGGGCGACGAGGCCCCGGCCCTCCTGGCCTGGTTGACGCGGCGACAACGGGGGCGGGGTCCTCGGGACCCCGCGGGGGACAAGACCCCCACACGACAGGTCTTTTTGGGTGAAAAGTATGCCGGACCAGCTTTCTGCCAGTCCGGGCGTGGAAGGCCGGCCCACGACCGCGGGCCGGTTCAGCAGAGTGGGACTGCCGAACCGGTCTGGCCCACTATTGTCCATTTATATTAAAACAGTTGTAAATGTCAGCCCAGGTGTTGGATTTGTGCGCCGTCAGCGACAATGCGTTCCTTGGGAGGAAGAGAATATTTTGAGATGGTTTCAGAAATTTTTAATTTCTGAAACGACAGGACTCGGAGGCACGACGCGTCTTTAAGTGGATGAGCATTTTCCCCGAGATTCTTGTTTTGAGCGGCGCAGACGCATCCGACGTCCGTTTTGAGTGCTGTCAGCGGCGTTGGAACCCTGGCGTCGAGGTGGAGGTTTCCAGGGTGGTTTCGGGTGTTGAAGCTAGATTTGAGGCATGGGACCCGTGGCTCGTCTTTTGAGCTACGAGCAGTGTTTAGCGGATTTTGAATTAGACGTCCATTCGGGGCGTGCGAGCAGTCAATTCTGGATGTTTTTCCGGGGGGACTGAAATGGTGCAATCTTCTCTCTCTAATTCGGCACGATGGTGCAGGGCCCACAAGGGTCGTATGGGCATCGACGGTGATTTTCCATCTTTATCACCGGGTAACCATTCTGGACAAGTGAATAGTCCATCCTATGTGCTTTTTCGAGGGGAGCGCAACGGTGTGATCCATTCGTTGAGTTTCGGGACTGGGTTGTGGGTCCCATGTGGCACCGCTCGTGTGCTGTGTGCCGAAATGCATCTTTTTTTTCGGATATCCATTGCACTCAAGTGAGTAGTGCTTTTGATGAGTTTTCCCAAGGGGATCGCAATGGTGCGACGCGCCCGACTATTTTCGGGGCCGAGCCTCGGGATCATGGGACGTCGTTTGGGCGTGAGGCGTTGTTGGTGACTTTTCCGTAGGATATCCATTGGAGGCGAGTAAGTAGTCGATCTCGCGTGTTTTTCCACGAGGTTTACAATGGTGCGATCCGTTTGGTTGTGCAGATCCTCTTGTGCAATCTTATTAAATGTGGAAGCATGAATGATGCTCCAGTGGTGGTTTGCCCTACCTTGTTTGTAGAGAAACCATGGTGTGTGATTGCGCACTCTTGGGAGAGTGATATGAATGGTTCATAAGATGTGGTTGGTCGTGCCTGGGCCTTTGAGGTGGATTTGTTACGTCACGCCTTCGTGTTGACATTGGGTTTCATGCGCACAATAACCATTGGGCTGGAGACGTGGTATACTTTGGGAGTATATGAGAACTCTTGGAGGTAAATGTGGTTTTTCCCTGAGATGTCTGTGCGATTTGTTGGGGTTGAATTGGGGCCACATGTTGTGTGGGACCCACGAGCGTGATGTGTTCTGCATTGCATACTTTGACCTCTCACGACGTAGAGGGTCCCTCTGTGTGTTTGTTTGACCAGCAGGGTGGAGTTTTTCCCCTGACTCTATACTCATTTGTTTTATTAGCAGGGTTGAGTGGTCTCCCCTAGTTTTGTTCTCGATGGATTGGCCGGTAGCGGGGCTAGTAACACTCGGTGATGGAACAGGCGCTGAACCACTTTTGGGAGAGTTGTTCTGGAGTTGGGTGGTTGTGCGATACCCACTACATGTTTGGTTGGCCAGTGTTGAACCCTCTTGTAGAGATGGCCAAAGCAGTTATGAGTTTTACCCTCCAGCGGGGCTGGGTAGTGGGTTACTCATCAACTTCTTCGAGTTTACCCTCCAACAGGGTTGGGCAGTGGGTTGCTCCCGGACTTCTAGGGTTTACTTTCCAGCAGAGACTGGGCAGTGGTTCACCCGATGCTCTTAGGGTCTACCCTCCAGCAGAGAATGGGCAGTGGGTCACCCGATGCTTTTAGGGTCTACCCTCCAGTAGAGACTGGGTAGTGGGTCACCCGACGGTCTTAGGGTCTACCCTCCAGCGGAGACCGGGCAGTGGGTCACCCGACACACTTAGGGTCTACCCTCCTTCAGAGACTGGTCAGTGGGTCACCCGACAACCTCTTAGGGCCTACCCTCCAGCAGGGTTGGGCAGTGGGTCGCCCGTCGTCTAGTTCTAGGTCTACCCTCCAGCAAGGCTGGGCAGTGGGTCGCATGTCAACTTATTCTAGGGTCTACCCTCCAGCGGGGCTAGGAAGTGTGTCGCTTGATGATTTATTATGGTTTACCCTCCAGTAGGGCTGGGCAGTGGGTTGCCTGATGATGTATTAGGGTTTACCCTGCAGCAGGGTTGGGTAGTGGGTCACCCGATATCTGGTTATGAATTACCCTCCAACAGGGCTGGGCAGTGGGGACACCGGTTGGCATTCCAGACTCAGTCCTCTCAGCTAGGCTAGTCCAAGGCTTTCCTCCATGATTACCGGAGCGGGACCCGTGGTTATATAGGTCAGTGCTTTGACGACTTTGACTTTGAGGAGATCACACAACTGCGGGGCAGTGACGAGGCAGGGGTTAACTTAACCCAAAACACTGATGTAGGAGGGGTGCTTTCCCATACTGAGATGCGTCCTTGTGACGCGACCTAAAACCGTGCGGGCGAGTCAGTGATGCCAAAAGCGGATAGTGTCGAGGTGCGGTGGTTTGAGCCCCTTGACTTGCGATTCAGGGAAGATGTGCGGGATGCTGGGCATCAATGGTGTTAGCTTCTGGGATTGTTGGATACTCTTTTCTTGGGATGAGCTACGGGACGGAGATCCCCTTACTAAGATGTTTGGGCTTCTTGATTGAGCATAAGGATATGTATATACCTTGTTTCTGGTACCCACTTATTGGGTTTAGTTACTCTCCTTCCAGGAGAGGCGAATACGCCCGGGGTATGCCACGTGCTTTCCGTGTCTAGCTTCTCATTGTTGGAAGAGTCTAATCTCCTGCTATAGGTAGCGAAGACTCGAAGGGAAGTTCATCTTCTCATTGTTTCTAGTTCCTTGTGCCTGGATGAGTCTACCTTTTTCCTTTTGTTGGGTTGAGCTGGACTCTTACTGGACTCTTTACTGCACTCTCAGTTGTACTCCTTTACATTCCCTGTTTTCTCTACTGCTCACCCTTCGGTACCTCCTTTGTTTCTCCCTCGAGCCTTTGGGGTATCCTACTGAGTATTTTTATACTCACCCCTACTTGGGCTTTGCCCGCACTTGGTGTGCCTTTGCAGACGACGGACATGTGGAGTGTGACTTCAGTGAAGCGTAGGAGCTTGGTAGCTTGGATAGCGTGCGGTGGTCATGGTCGGGTTCCATGTGACAGACCCTTCAGCTGTTTCTTTTAGATTACTTGATGTTGGGTTGTGGCACTTTTTGGTTGGGTGCGTGTTTTTCCCCTTTACTTTTCAGTTTAAATTTTGTACTTGTAGAGGTCGATGCACTCTTTGGTTTATATATAGTAGTTATTCTTTTTTACTCTGGTTGTTCTTTCTTTTTACTCTGCACTTTTGCATTGAGTGTGCTGCGTGGGGGTGTGTACAGGTACTTAGGCAAAGGACTCCCCAAGTTGTTGTGCCTTCGGTGCTGGTCGCCAACCCCTGGCCTATGGAGGCGGGCATGGGGTAGTTTCGGCTCGAGCCCGGGTAGCGTCGGGTCGTGATATAAAATCATTGTGAATGATATAGAATCCCTTATCATTATAGAAGAAACCCCATAATTTGATTCTTATCTAGATACACCCCTAGTAGATCTACAAAATGCAATTATTGGGGAGGAATATAAAAAATATCAATGGATGAGGAATGAGAAGTTGGGGTTTGTCTTAGTGGTAAGAACCCCATAATCCTACATGAAAAATGGGGGTTCAAAACCCATTGGACATATGCACTGTAGCAGTACTGTAGCAGTGGTGACACTGTTCATCAGTGGGTACTGTAGCGGCGGCAGGGCACTGTAGCTGCGGCGGTACTGTGTGGTACTGTAGCAGGCGGTTTACTATTCACAGAATGTGAATTGGGCCATAAATTTGGGCCTATGGGCTATGTAATGGGCTCCAAGACCACTGGGCCTTCGGGCTATGTAACAGGTTTCCCTCTACCCAGTTAAAAGTGGTCTTTGATTTGATTAATAATAAAAATGAGGCTTCGACCCCAACCTTAAAAAAATCAATGGATGAGGAATGAACTATAATAATTGAGGATGTTAATATAGTGATTGAATAATTTGATTTCATTCTAGAGGATTTACTTGGATATCCTCCGGGGAGGTAAATTATGTTTTTTATTAATTTAATTCCTAATAAATGGTCTACATTAAATACTACTTATAAAATTTCCATAGGATAATTAAGGGAGAATAAGAAATAGCTAGAGTACATGAGTAGTAAGGGGTTATTATACCTTTTGTTTCTCCTAGGGGAGGACTTATTATTTTCATTAAGAAGAAATACATATATATGAGGTGGTGAATTGAATACAAGGTGATCAATGCTATTATAACAAAGATCATGTTTCCACTTCCTCACATTAATGATTATTTAATCAACTTCATGGAGGCCATTATTTTTCAACGATTGAACTTAGATCTCTATATAATAAGTTTCATGTTATGATAGAAGATATTCCAAAGACAACATTTCAAACTAGTTATGTTCAATAAAAGTTTAAAATTATGACTTTTAGATGGAATAATTCACCATATGATTTCAAGAATAGAAGGAATCAAGTTTCCAAGATATATCATGATGAATTTGTTGTGGTATTTATTGGTTATATCTTGATATACTCTAAAATCAAAAATGATTATGAGAATAAATTGCACAATATGTTGAAAAATATTAGATGAAATTAGTTATATTGGATTTTGAGAAAGTTTTAATTCTTGATGCAAATATTTTCTTTGCATGGACATATTTTATATAAGGGTAGAATTTTTGCTAATTCGGAGAAGAAAAAGGATGTTCATGAATTTATTATACCAACAAACATAACCATGCTATGTAGTTTAATTGGTTTTCATTAATAACGCCACCTGATTAGCAGGCCTGTTACCCATGATTAATCATAAAGGGGTAATGTTCATATGGAAAAAAATGTTATGAATCTTTTGAATAATTGATGTTGAGATTATTGAATACTACAATCCTAACAATACCATTGGAAAATGATGGGTTTGCGATTTATAGTGATTCATAAGAGAGAGGACTCAGTTGTTTCCTTATCCAACATGATAGAGTTATTACCTATGTATCAAGGAAGTTGAATTCATGAAACGAACAATCCATATCATGATTTGAGTTAGAAATTGTATTATTTTCTCTGAATATATGGCGGTATTATTTGTAGGATTATATTTTTCCATACACTCCCACCCAACAAAGGAAAATGAGGATGTAAATGAATTGTGAATGAAGGATCAAGGGGTTCTGAACAAAATATTGATTGAAAATGATCCTATGTACATGGATCTTGAGAGGATGGATATGGGAATTATCAATGAAGGTGAAAAATCACTTCTTTATCTACTGATTCACCAACCATAATTATTATAAAGGATTAAAAGTTCTCAGCCTAATGATGAGTACCCTTGAACGAAAATTAATCTGGTGAATGATGGTATTTTGGAATAGTTAATATATGAGGATAGAATTATGAATGTTTTGAGTATGCCATGTGTTTCCTCTATACCAGAGATAAAAATGGAGTTATTGGATGATTCCCATAGTTTTAATTTCTCTATAAACCCTAATATCACTATGATGATTAATGATTTAATGGAACATGTGAGGTGGGATAATATGAATCATGAAATTTTATATTATGTTCCAATAAGTCCTGCTTCATAACATGTGAAGGCTGGAAGACAAGATCCTAGAGGAGGCGTGCAACCACTTCTATTACTACATGGAAATGGGATTTAATTACTAAGTATTGTGTCTATGTATTACCAAAAATCCAATAAATAATGATTCAATGTTGGTAAATTTTTATCAACTAATGAAATTTACACATTTAATCACTGTAAGGGTGGATTTTCCATTGGAGAGCAATGAAAAATATATATTAATGCAGTTTTATGACTTCATGGAGAACCTCAATCAATTCTGTTTGAGCAAGGTCCATGATTTTCATTGAAATACTAGAAAATTCTAAATAATTATTTGGATACTGAACTTCATTTGAGTACTACTTATAATCATAAAACTGACAGGCAGTCAGAAAGAATGCTCCAAACCATAGAATACATGATGAGATCATGATAACATAATTTTGAAGGTATGGAAGTTCAATATTTTACTTTTTTAGTGTTTCTATAAAAAAATTATTTCCATTGATGTATTCAAATTGAACCTTATGAAGCATTGTATGGAAAAAGATGTCAACACAATCATATTGGGATGATGATGGTGAACGGAGGCTTGTAGGCCTAAAGAATGTGGAGGAATCAACATCGACGATAAATAATTTTCAAAACCATATCATAGAATCTCAATTTTGAAAAAATATATACACCCAGAATAAAATTTATGATTTTTAATTTCAAGTTCTAGATAATGTTTTCTTGAAAGTATATCCATGGAGGGGTGTTATAATATTTGGGATGAAATGGAAATAGAGCCCCAGTTAGATTGGCCATTTTGAAATTACAGATATAATTGGGGTAGTGGATTATTATTTTTCAATTACTATAAGCCTTTAAAAGGTACACAATGTATTCCATGATACATCATTGTAGAAATACATGCTAGACCCAACCCCTGTACTCACTTCTAATGGTATATAATTGGAACATGACTTATCAATATTTGTAGATCCTATCCCAATTATAGACACTAATGAATAGGTGTTGAGTAACTGGATGACTAAATAGTTAAATGTCCATTTGAAAAATCATAAAATTGAATAGGTTACGTCGGATCATGAGTAACATACGACGAAGATCTACCCATATCTGTTTATGAGGAAATATTCTATAAATTTCAAGGAAGAAATTTATATAGGAGGGGGGAATATAATGATCCAAAAATTATATTAATCATTATTCCATTCTTATGTTTATTTCATATAGTATAGATCACATAAAATCACTTATAAAACATAATGAAAACATTATAAATAAAGAATGAATAAAATAATTGGTATTTAAAGATGTTAAGAATACTACACCAATTAAATGGTTACTTACCATCATGAAAAGTAATATGACACTTATGAATAAAAAATAGTCCAAATGAATAGTAACCTCACCCATGTAATTATAAATATAATTTCATCATCTAAGAAGTAAATTTATGATATAATTATATTATAGTATAAATATATAAATATTTTAACATTTTTGTAACACCCCAAGCTTCTACGGTACGCTTTTCTTTGAATAATGCGATAGCGTGTGTTGTACGCAACACCGAGTTCTAACAACCAATCAAACTAGCCGTTATGAATAGTAATACCTACTTTTTAAAATTATATATATTTTATATTTCAAAATGGACTTCATTTTTGGATTCGGAATATCTAATTTAGCCTAAGGTGAAATTTTGGTACTTTTCGGATAACTTTCATATTTTGATGAATAGTGAAAATTACTAAATTTTAATTAAAAACAACTTTTTTAATCAAAATAATTAATAGTGATAAATTATGAATTTTAGTAGTTTTAAAGTATATTTAGAATATATTTTTACCATTTAATATAATGTTGGTCATTGGACATAATTTTACAATTAAACCGAACATAAACAAGTGTCAATCTTTTGATAGTTTTTATCTCTTAAAAACACGCTTTTTGTTTTGACAGCGGGAATTAATTTTAAATTCATTTCTGCTACTTCTGTGTTTTGAATTTAGGAAAATGGATTCCATATTTGGAATCACGATGTTCAAATTGTGTAAATAGGTAACTTTTATTTTTAGACATTTTGAATAATTACTGCGGTAAATATTTTATTTACCATGGTTAAGGGTAAATCCGGTAAATAAATGTTAAAAAATAATATTATAATAATACTAAATTACCCTGAAACGTGTCTTAACCCTATTTGTTGATACATGGTCGACCATGGACATCTTTGGGTCGATTTTGGGACCCCATGGATCCACTTGTAAGTGATAATGACACTTTATTTTAATTAAGTTAAAATGAATACAAAAATGACACAAGCATATATCTTTTAGAAAAAAAATTGTTAAATAGGATTATATATGTTGGATTTTAGATTATAAATTTTAATTAGAAAGATAATAAGATTTCCTACATAATTATATTTTATTTATAATTTTTAGACATTAAATAATATATTTTATTTATGACACAATGATGATGTCGTAATTACTATAATAGTGAAAAATTAAAATAATTGATATTATAAATACCAAAATAAATATAATATGAAACTTTTAATGAATTAAACTAAATTTATAGGATAATATGATATATTAGTATTTATTTAATTTACTTTTTTCGAAGTAATCAATCTGTTATAAGTTTCACTAAAATCAACTATTGAATTGTGTAAAAATTGACATAAAAGAGTTCTTAAAACAAATATTATATTATTAATTGATATTAAATCCCTAAAAATATAAGGTTCGGCCAAGAGACTTATATCATTATTGTTTCATCATTAATGGACCACTTGGGGGTTGCTTGGATGTATGTAGTATGTTTATTAACCATATTATATAAAAATACAAAGAGACATTGTAAAAGTGAAACTAATTAACTTAGAGTTAATACTTAAAGATAAGGTTAATATAAGTACCCAAACCTGTCTAAATTATATTGGTTGAGTTGTTTTAGACCTATCCCCAACTTAAACTTTGAATAGTCAACTTTTGATCCACTGGAAACCGAATATGAATTTATTATAAACTAATATCTCTAGCTTTTCCAAAGGTGCCCCTCACCCCTCTTATAAAAGGGCACTCCTCCTTCTCATTTCTTCACACCTTCAAAGCCTTTTGGTTCGGCCAAACTCTGTCCAAATACTCTCCCAAATTTCCTCACTACATCCTAGTGGCCTTAGTTTGATCCGAAAGCCAACCTATGGAGCCCTTTTGATCAAATCAAAAGGAAGAACCCGAAGAAGAGGTAATGTTTTCCCCACCCCTTTTCAAGTTCCTTTCTTCTTCCACTTCTTCTTACTTTGTTCTTACCATTCTAAAATAATAACTCCATTATCTCACATATAATGTGATGTTATTATAAATATGGTACAACCATATTCAGTATTCTATCCACCCTTTGAATAACATGTCACCATACGTGCGTACGTACGGCTTACCGTCTCCACGTCGTGGTGTATTTGTTATTCAATATATTATTATTTGGATGGGTATAATAATTATGTGTAACTCATGTAAATAATAAATATAACATGTTAATTATTCTGTATATATGATATACCATCCATTTATATATTATTTTAATATCAAAAGAATGATATTGTCGCTCGTGCGTACGTACGGACTACCGTCTCCACGAACGCGATGAGATTCATTCTCCATCGTATCCATTCAAGTATAATTATCATTTGATGATTTAAAAATGATGTTTAAGGACTTGATATCATTCTGGATATGAATAATATAAAACCTATCCTTTAGAAACATGTCTTACATAACAAAACATATAAAAGAAAACAAGTAAGTGAACACCCGAAACAATGATAATACTCAGATATTATTATCAAATCAATATTAAAAGATCATATATGATATCATATTAATGTATATTATTCTTGTATAATTTAATAACAATTATTTCACCATTATACAAGAGGTTAACCTACCCCAATCAAGAAAAATTACAAGGTAAGGGTTATTTCACAATCTCTTCATTATCCGAGGTTGTTTATATGTAATAATCTACTGGGATCTCTTTATCATCCACATCCATGTTTCTTAAAAATGTATTTCAAAACATTTTTACTATTTACTAGAATATGAGTTAAAGTCATTTATACCCTTTTTGACTTTTATAAGTGGTTTATAACAGAATCTATTCGTCGTTTTCAAAACAAGGTCCTTTTTGACCTTTTCGACAGAATTAAGGTAAGAATGTTTTTTTTAACTTATACGGCGGGTGCGGCTATTTTCCGCCGTTATAAAATCTTCAAAGCTTCCCTTACAAGCTTATAAGAATATTTTCAAAGAAAATGTTTTATTTTATATGGATCTTAAATGATTTCAAAATAAAAGGAGATATTTCTTTAAAAAGAATTTTGATTTCATCTATGTCCACATCCTTTGATGGATTTGAAGATTATTTGAAGTTGATTTATTATGATACAAAACTTCTATATTGTATTGAAGGTTTTGTGATATGTTTGGCTGTGGATGTTCTATTTTTATACCATTCATAGTTTATGGTGAAAGTATTGACATTTCGTATGCTAGTTTTAATACGAATGTTTATGTTATGTTTAAACCTTTTCATATGGGAATGCATTGGACTTAATATGTGACGGGTGGAGCCCACTATATCTCCTCGATGCATCGGTAGGTCTCATGAGACAAACTAGTGTCTTGGCACAAGGCCTTGACAAAATCTTATTTGTAGTCTTTGCACGAGGCCTTGGCTATGTGGTTATGATAGTCTGGCATTATGCATTCCATCATTATGAAAGTGGTTATTGATTTTGCATGTGATTATTCGATTAGTAGAATATCCATGTGAATAAGTAAATGGAATTATTTCATTTTATTTATGCCATACCATGTTGAAAGTTCATGTTTGAAAGGCTTTTGTTTTAGTTATACATTTCCTTAAATGTTTATTCTTATTTATGAAAGTTTCCGCTATATTGTTATCCTTACTGGGCATTTGAGCTCACCCCTTTTCTATGTTTTATTTTTCCCATGAAGTGAATAAGTAAATTATGAATGACCTGCAGAGATATTATGTGGGGATATGAGTGTGGATTCTAGAGAAATTATGTTGTTGTAGTAGTTTTTCATTTTATGATGTAATGTAAAACATATGAATATATCTAGTGTTTCCAAGGCTACTAAACCAATCGGTCTTTCGAGATTTGATCTTTCTTGTGATCATGCCAATGTTATGTAATAATGCACCGACTCTGGGTAACTGGGGTCGGGGCGTTACAATTTTTTAATTAAGTGTTGTTATTTTTGTGAGTCATAAATATTTAATTACGTTTTTATAATAAATAAAGTTATTTTAAATAAATTTAATTGCCATAAATTGGATTCATTAATAAATAATTTTTTCTTATAATTTCAAGATAATTTTATGAGACCATAGCTAATTTTTCATAGTTTCATAAAATTAGTTTTAAATTTAAAACTTGTATTTTTAGAGTAAATAATGCTTTTATTTTAAAATTTAATATCTCTTATGTAGAATTTTTTTTTGTAAAATTGAATCCATTTTAGAAATCTACACATTGAAAATGGTTATAGATATTTTTTTTGGATTTTTATAAAATACATGAATTTTCGGTGAATAGTAAAATAAGATAATTTACGATAAATGCAAAATACATATTTTATTTAGACATAGATGATGTAAGGATGATGAAATACCATAATATAGAGCTCAAAATCAAATTTTGAGGTATTTTCTCACAATAATAAATACTATTATTTCCTTGTAAAATATAATATAATAATGAATTAAGTAACAAGAAATCACCCCACTCCTCCACAATATATACCATCCCTCACCCCATATTTTCCTCAATCCTCTATGCCTTGAAGCATTTAAATTTTCATTCAAATCTCTCTACCCTATTATCTCTACACATCTATGAGGTCCTGGCCTTTCTAAAATACCAAAACCCCATTCTTAAGAAGGTTCTCAAGGGGGATAATTCAAGAGGTAAACCAAATTCCTTTTTAATATAAATTTCATTTCATTTTATTTTCATTTCTTATCCTCTTCTCACCCAAAATATCAAAATGATATTTATAAACAAACTATCACATATTTTATATAACTACATCATTTTAATGGAATATTCATTATCAATCCTTTTAATCCTTCTCTATTTTATTTTTAAAAACGATTTTTTTCTAGGTGATGCTGATATTCATCATTTCTTGACAAAAAACTTTGGTTTTTCTATTTATTATTCATGTATTGAATTGGTAACATTTTTATGGTTGATCCATTTTATTAAAATTTTAATATATCTTATTTATGTTTTTGGAACCATCGTGTATTCATGATAACAAATATTATAACAAAACTAGTTCATTGTTATCCAAAAACGGCAAAAATTAATCTAAATTATTATCATTAACATGTTATCTAATGATTCATACTCATATATTGAAACAAAATGATACATAATAGAAATAATAATTCTTTTTGTTCATTAATAACATGAAATTATAATTTATTAGAATAAAACCCAATTTACAAGATCTCCATTACTTATGATCAAGCGAAATGTTCATGAAATCAAGGAAATGAATACTCAACAATAACTGAATTCAATATTATAACATATCAGAAATTCAAAAAAAATTAACTTATTAAATTTATAGTTAACTAAATAAATATTTATTTTGTTATAAACTAAATAATTAATTAGTCTAATTTTATATTCTGGGACCTTATAGTTAATTTTATAACACATTCACAAATAATGTAATGGTTTCTACCCCAATATTCATTTTATTTCAGTATACAATTTTTCTCTATTTACCTTAAATTAAATTCATAATTTTACTTATATTCTCCTCATAAATTATATTTTAATGTTCTATATATGTTTACTAATCATAATTATTCTTTTATTGATGGGGAGTTAAATGTTTTAAAAGGTTATTTCTCAAATTTTTCCCGACAAAGAAACCCGATTCAAGGGAACATCTCGAATCCTTTCATATTTTCATGTGTACCCAATAGTATATTATAATACACCATTATATTTTTTTAATAAGTGATTTTAATATTAATATACTATATTTTTTCACTTTTGATTTAATATATTGATTCTTCCAAAATAATTATTCTTTAATAAGTAAAATAGTATTCCTCCAGAATTTCTGATTGATTTTATTATTTCATTTTCATCTATTTCAACACATTTATTGATTATTATATTTAATTGGTATTAATATATTATGATATCATTCAACATATGTTATTTAATTTTTTATTAATATTTGACTATGGATGTTCCCTCTTGATACTATCCACCATATTACTATGAATGGTAAGCTGATATGGTGACTAATTGGAGAAGGATACTTATGAATCATATGTTAGTTACACGGTGATTATATATGTTGATTATATTTTATCCATTTTAAATAATAAATTCATTGGTCTTATTATGTGTCAGTTGGGTCCTAATATATCCCCTCGGTTTCACTGGTATATCTCATGAGACAAACAAGATCAATATTTTTAACTGCATATATATGGTCTTGAAACAAGTCATTGATAATATGTTTATTATTAACCGCATTATTCATTACCTCATTATGAAACTAATAATTAGTATTCCATTTGATTATTCTACTAGTATAATCACTATTGTTATTTTATCATATTAATTAATTGTCTTTTATTTCTTTCATGTTATGCTCAAAATTATTTTTTATGGAATGTGAGCATTTATTTGTACTTCAATATTAATTATCAAGAATTATGCTATATTTTAAACCCTTAATGATAATATGATCTCACCCATGTCTTATGTTTTATTTTCTTGTGGATATAATGAATTATTTTATGAATGAATTTCTGGGATAATCTTGGAGTTGTGGATGTGTCCAATGCAATTTCTATATTTTATTTCATTTAATGATGTAATATTAATCATATATGTGTATCTTCATTTTCCAAAGATACTAAAATAATATGTACTCCATGACGTGTCTTCATTTTTTAAGTTCAAATTTTATAAAATTAAGCACATGAATGTGGAAACAGGGATGTGGGTCTTTACTAGATCCATCATTCATCCGAGCTTGGAATTGTCATTAATTTCATTGGATCACCATATGTATGTCGAATTATCCTATTTCTTCATTTCTTAGTTCTCTTTCCATTTTTCATATGATCTTCTTTCATCTAATATAACATATTTTTATATTGTTTGTATGGTTTTGTAATTTTTCTTATTCTAGCCCAAATTAATGGCCAGTACAGGATGAGGAATAATCCACCACTATATGTTTTTTATTTTCGATATTTCCCCTAAAATTCTAGACGAATATATCATGTAACATTTTTTCAGGAATTGGGTATTCCAGGTGTCACTTTAAAATAATATATTCTATTTATAATTTGGTTCGACTGAGACCATGATACTCCCATGGGCCCTTAACATTGTTATAGGTTGTGATCTCTACATTAATCATCCCTATTAGAGTTTATTTCTTATATGTATATTATTAAATGTAATTAAATTAATTATTTAATTTGAATTTAATTTATTTTCAAATGGTAAATATATCACTTCGAAATTTATTTTTTTGGAGGATCATGGCCACAACCTGAGCCTCCCCTTTGGTGATTTTGTTAAAACCATTGACACATTAACCATTCCATTATAACCAAACCTCTACCTATGGTTCGTTTTTTGTGTCCTTTATAATTGCAATATCAATATTAATGAAAATTAAATGTAAATGGGATGATCATAAAACATAGTACGAGTTAAATTTTTAATCATTCCCCAAACAAAAAGGGATTGAATAAAATTTTAATAGGTTTAAATAAATCACATGGCATTATTTATTCATAGATTGTGGTTAAAGATTTATTATCACCATTATATAGTGTTTTAGTATTTCCATCCTTGGAGTGTTTTTGGATTCCATATCGTAGTTTTTCATGAATACAAATAGTATTCCCCAAGATTCCCTGATGAATTTTGCTAGAGTTGACACCCCTCATGGATTTAGTTTTTTTATTACATTAATGACTACATTTCATGGATAAGTGAATAATCTGTTAAATTACTTAGAATTTAGAATTCCATTGATTATCTCCATGGATTAGTCTTGATGTCTTAGGAGACAAAAAACCTTTTATTATCTCCTTGGTCTCCAATAAAGTCTGTCCAAATGATATTTAAGACGATTTCCATGGTATAAGGAGAATTATTATTATATAGTAGTGGGAATTCCACGGGTTCAGTCCCTCGGTGTAACTGGTGACCCATTTGGCTAGACACAAATATTATTTTTTATGTTTCCCCATCAACCAATTTCTTGATATCCTGAACGACTCCATAGTTCCCCAAAATCATTAATTTACATGGATTCTATGGATATATTCATAAACCCTCCACCAAATATATATATATATATATATATATATATTTCTATCTCTCTGTGTGTGTGTGTGTATATATATATATATCAATAATATCACCAAAAATCTAACTTATGATAAAGTAGGTTGAGTAGGAAAAGTATCCCCTAGAAACCTGAGTTAGAAAGGTTTCATTTATTTCACTTCATTCATTATTATAATTCCTCTAGACTATTCATTTTATATTCATTAAAGGTATTGTATTTTTAAAGACCTAAATCCAATGTAGAAAGGGAAATATTATTCCATCACTTTTGACGATGTCGATTAATAAAATAATGTTATATAATGTACTCATTCTATTATCTCTTTATGGAAGTTCTTATTTGATTATATATCTACATAGTCTCTTATATCGTGAATGTTTTCTATATCTATTGAACCATCCCTACTTCCTTCAAGTAGACATGTCCATAAAAATAAATAATGGCGACATCAGTGCAACCTATGTTTGGTAATCTTATTATATTGTTGTGTTTGGGGATATTATTCTAGAAAATATTAGTATAATTACCTTGTTTAAATTCAATGCTACATTAGGAATGGATTCGATATATTTATATTGATAATACTTTAACATTTTGGAAAGGAAGACAACTTTTCATATTTGGAACCATTACATGATCCCCTAAAAATGCATGTAAGACCCTGATTCATATTTCTAAAATCACCCAATGGAGTGGGTATTGATTCCTTGTAATGAAGCATAAAATGATCAAATGTTTGAGTCAAAATAATGTGTCACCCTAGAGTAAAAGACCCTTGTAAGAGAAAATAGTGATGAATTTTCTGAACAGTTTTATGATAATAGCAAAAACTATGAGGTATAGTTATCAATATAACATATACACAAATCCTCTCCAATCAAAACATTACTATATAATATGGCACTAATCGAAATAGAGGATTTAAAGATAAAGATTCAAGAGAATTTTGATAAATGTTTCATAAAATCTAGTGCATATCCAGGGGGTTCACCAGTGATATTTTACTAAAAAAGGATATATAAATTCATCAATGTATTTATTATTGTGCGTTAATTACGATCCTCTTATGAAAAAGTATCAAATTCCAAAGATTTACGACCTTTTGATAAACTATTAGGAGAAAAAACATCTTAAAGGAAGATCATTATTCAAGATATCATCACATAAAAGAGAATAAGTAATATATTATAAAGTCTGCTTTCTGTGATAGGTGGGGAAGTACGAGTATCTATTTATTTCCATAAAACATACCATTTCACCTAAAATCATAAAGTATTTGATTAATAGTGTCTTTATAAACAATCTTAACAACTCATTTATAGTGTTTATTTACAATATTATCATCTACTCAAAGATAATGGAGGAACACAAAGAATATATAATGATTATGATGGTGATATTAAGAAAAGTGAAAATTTATTTCATGTTCTAAATGTGAGACATTTTTAAGTAGAGAATAACATTTTTTATCATGTTATTACAAGTGTGGGAATATATATAGACACTTTAAAAAAAAGAAATTATGTATTGTTAAATACCGTATAGGGTCAGAAATTTTTTTTTTATTAGAAAGCTACTACAAATGTTTTGTGAGAAATTTGTCATGATTTTGTAGCCTTCTATCTATGTTAACTAGGAAATGGGAAAAGTATATATAGATGGACGAATATTTGGAATAAAGTATGGAGAAATATAAAGGGTTAATAACAACACACATACTCACACAACAAACAAGAGGTTAATTTCTTGTTATTTATAATGGTCTTTAAATGAATGGATTGGGATGTGTACTCACACCGAATGATTATTTGATATCCTATAACTCATGTATGTCTAAGATCCATGAGAAAAATTACCCACAAAAAATCTTGATCGAGAAACAGTGATTATTTCGATGAAAATATGGAGGTACTACATATTTGTTGAGAATTGTGTCATATATATCGACCAGAAGAGTCTAAAGTACATAATCACATATATATAACTAAAAAGGTGTCAAAGAAGATCATTAGATATAATAATAAACTATGATTTATCTATTCATTACCATTCAATAATGGTGAATAGGGTAGCAGATGCACATAGTTTAAAATAATCCACTACATTTTCCATCATCTTGATTGAGAAATACCATATCCTTAGGTATATTAAAATGATGGATTAAGAAATCATAATGTCAAGAATATTTCCTACTTTTCCCAAATTATTTCCAAACCCTCCATCCAAAATAAGATCAATGAGGCACAAAGAGATAATTTGGAGGTACAAAATAAGGTGAAGGTTGAAAAGGAAGGGAAGATACAAGAGTGGTATATCAATGATGATGGTGTGATTCAGTTTGGAACAATATATTTTTGGCCTTACTCACCTGATATAAAGAATGTTCTATTGGATACCGCACATGGATCATCCTTATCAATCCATCTAGGATGTGCCAATTTATACCGTAATCTTCAAGATAACTTTTGGTTGTACAACATGATGAATGAGATTTTTGTTTATATCGCATGGTTCTGGATATGTTAGGAAGTTAATGAATAACAAAATAAGTCAATGGGGATGATGAAACCACTTTCTATATCTATTTGGAAATGGGATAATGTTACTATGTAATTTATCACTAGTCTCACAAACACATCCCATGGAAAAAATCTAGGTGGGTTGTGGTGGATCCAATAATCAAGGGTTCCCATTTATTTCAATCACCGAATGATTTCACGATTGAAAACATTTCCATGATATATGTGAAGAATATGTTGGTGATGCATGTAGTACCAATTTCTGTCATATATATCCATGATCCAAGGTTAACATATAAAATATGCATATTTATTCGTTATTATTTGTTTAATAAATTGAAATATAACATATATTATCACCCCTAAACTAATGGCCAATCTAAAAGTAATATTCCATAATAAAGGTCATTCTAAGAGGATGCTCAACGGAATTCAAAAGTGGAGGGTATCAATATATCACATTGGTTGTGTTATAATACAACAAAGGCTTCCACTCATGCATTCATATATCCCAATATAATTCACTTCATGGAAATAGAGGTAGAACTCCAACATGTTGGATTGAAGTTGTTGAACAAAATCTAATATATATGATATTGTGCATTTGATGACCTAAATGGATCAATCCATTCAAATATACAAAAGGCTTATTAGATTTACAGAAAGATATATGTTTTCAACCATTAAAGTTCTTGGGAGTTTGAATTTTGTGAACACATTTTCCTTTTAATATAGATATATAAGAGAGTAATGTGATATGTAAAGAACTGGAAACATGGCCCAAGGTACATTTTCAACTTTGATATCATTTGTAGAATAAGAGAAATGGAAAATATTCATACACATTCACCAAATATAGTTTATGTTCATGATGTGCACCATTTGTCTCTGAAAAGGAATAATATGAATTCCCACTAACATTTAATGAATCTATAGTTTTTATAATTGGAGAATTACCTCTCTTATGAAGAGAATCCGATAAAAATTTTGGACTGAAGAGAAAATGATCAATGTAAGAAGAGAAATCACCTTCTCAATAAGTAATGGATGAATCCCTAAAATGAAGAGGTTAAGTGGGAACCATAGTAAGAAATGAATAATAAGTATACTCACCTTTTCACCTTAGTTTTTAAAAAGAAACTTGAGAGAAAAACATTTAAAATGGGTGAATAATTTAATGGCATAAAATTTTACCAATGGAATTTCCCTTAATATATTTATAAAAGACATGCATCACATAAAGATATCAATAAAGTCATAATAATCATAAATACACAATGAGATTAGTAACATTTGAATAAATTACAGAAACTATACTGATGGAATAATAACATGATAGTTAAAATAGTAACTAGACCATTAGGAATAGTAATCCAGCTAATAGAATAAAAACCTCACCTATGAATGAATAAATAAAATTTGGGTTTCTTATAAATGAAAATATGATATAATTATATCATAGTATATTTAAAAAATGTTTTAAAGATGACATATTCGATGTTTGTATTTTTCTGAAACATAAATGATTATTTACAATTTTATAATTAATATACTGATTTAAATGGAAACATATTATCATAAAATATATTGATAAATTAATATATTGTTAAATAATTATTATTATAAAATTTAATGAGACACTAATTATTTTTTAAAATTTTCATAAAATCTGTTTTAATATGAAAATTTGTATTTTTATATAATAAATGATGATTTTATTCAGAAATAAAATTACTCATATTTTAAAGTATTTTTATAAAATTGGGTCCATTTTTTAATATTGAACATCTAAAATTGTTCGGTTGAATATTTTTTATTTTTATAAAATATTTGAATTTATGGTGAATTATAAAATAAATTTATTTTTTATATAAGATTAATACTTCAATTATTGAGTAATGTTTGATGTATGAATGATGTAATAACCCATTGGATCAAACTATCATAACACTTTTATATTATTTAATCATAAAAATCAAAATTATTCAGTCTTGTACTAAAATAATATACTATTGAATAAAATAATAAATACACCTCTCTCTTCCTTATAAAATCAACCCCTTCACCTCACAAGTTTATAGCCTTGTACCTTTTCTAAATTATACCCAATTAACTCCCCAAACCTATTATCAGTGTCCATGGTTTTATTTTCTCAATAAAATACATAACCCATGTTCCTTAAGGATGTTCTCAAGGAGACAACATAGAAGAGGTAAAATCATCAATCCTCTCTTTTAATTTATTTAATTCCCCTATAATATTATTAATAACATTATACAAAGTGGAATGATAACTCCAGTATCATATATATTCAATAATTTTATTGTGTTATGGAAATATCTATAATATCTTTTTTTTCTAATCCTTTTATTCTGAAAATGAAAACATCTTCTATGACGTGTTGATTAACTACCGTCGTGGATAGAGAGTTTTTATTTTCCATCACCTACTTGATCACAGGTAATAAAAAATTATCACAGTTTAACAAAAATTTAATATGAATATTTTATGTTTAATAATGTCCATGTATACATATATAAACATATTATTATTTTAAATTAATGGCATTTATTATGGTTGTAAGACCTGAAAAAATAAAATAAATCTTTTTCACAAATATTTTATCTAAATATCATCTCCATTCCATATAACCAAATTAAATGTGAGACCATATTAACATATAAAATATCATTAATAATATATAATTTCTATTATACATAATTATTATAATTTCACCAGAAATTTTATTATTATATACTAGTAAACCAACAATCAAACAATGGAAATGAACACTCATAGAATGAAAAAATGGACTATTTATCTCATTGAAATGATGATAAACAATAGCAATAAAACTATAATAAATTAAAAAAATTATAGGACGTTACATATTTAGTAACTAATTAATATAATTTTATTATATATAGTATTATTTTTATTAAAACATTCATACAAAAGGTAAAAGGATTCGCAAACCCTACTGCTTTTCAGTGTGTTATTCATTTTTCATTAATTTTTGGTATAAATATATCTATGTTGCTCCCTAACTGTCATTTCATTTTCCATCCAAATTATTTTTTGTGATATAAAATTTTCCAATATGTGTTTATCAAAAATGATAGGATTTCCAAAATTGAATCATCTTTACAAAACAAATTTTTACTCCTCTTGAGTTTTATCTTCTCCAATCACGAATATTGAATCTTATAACCGTAATGTATTTCCCTTTTAAATTGGAAACCCACTATTTTTTTAGGATTGATGTAATACATATGATACCCATTACATTATATGGTTTACATAATAAATTATATTGATATATGTTTAATGTGGCATTCATGAGTATGTAATTTTTATGTTGTGATGGGTGTGCCCAGATTTTTATATCAGTCCAATGCTTTGGGTAATTTAATTTATCTCATGAGATAATAGAAAATATGAATGAAAAATATGAAAAATTCATTACAAATTATGATTTTATTATTAGTCACATATGTTATGTGTAAACATGAATCAATATTGGTTCACAACTTTGTGTCATATTCAATCACTAAGATGTTATGATTCATTTTTTTTTGCATTGCTACATTCTGTTACATTATCTAGATTATTCTCTAATGTGTATGATGATTCTCTTTTTAACAAAATTTTTCCTTCATATATAGAAAAACAAGTATGGGGATGGTGTATATCAATTGTTTTTCAATAATCTGGATGTCGCATTCTTGAAATTTTTCATGAAACATTAGTGAGAAGAAAAAAATTACATAGGTTATGAATGCTTTCCTAAAATACTGATTACCAAAAAAATCATAAATTTTTTTTCATGTTGTGAAGATTTTTCACCATGAGGTTATAATATGTATATTCTATTTATGAATATATGAATTAATTCAATATGATCTGAGTGATGCTCTAATCTATGAAGATTACATTTAAATATGTTGTTTGGGGTTTTCTTTTTCTTTTTACATTTCCAGATAGTTGATATTTCATTGTGAATATAGTGATAATATCCTTGGGAAAGCTATGTATTTTGATTGATGATATTCAAATATTTATCATGTATTAAGTGTTGAGGAGAAAATAATTTCAAACTCAAAATGCATGGTCTTATAATACAATCGTATGGGTATTATAAGTCCATTGAAATTTTTTTAGAAGATGAAATATTCAAATCAAAATCCATAGTGATGAAGTCAATGTAAATCGACATATTCAGGTACTACATGTATGATTATTGGGAATAAGAAACATATCATGAATGATATCATAAATTTATTAGATTCATCAACTTTCATATAGATAAATGTAGTCAATAAAATGGATGGAGGGTCCAACATGATGTGAAGCATGATCATTCTAAAGGATTTATTTGTTATTCACACAGGGGAATCATTTTTTTCAACTGGTGACTGATAGTGTGGTGATGGTTATATACAAAATATCTTACGTATTTTATATATAGATGATGATAAATCTTTAAACATAGTTTGTAATTGGGTTGTAAATATTTTAACAAAAAACTAAAGTTTTATGGAACTAAAATATATTATACACATTCCAAGTGTCTAGAAGAACCTCATATTAGTGGGATAAATTAATGATTCTAGTTCCAAAATTACTGTTTATAATAGAGTTTTCATGATTCATGAAGGTTCTATGGGGATTTATCATGTAGTAAAAAATGATACCTTGTATCCTATCAGATTGAGCGATGATGTTGTAGCCATTGAAATGACATAATAGGATTGTACAATAAAGTGAAACAGCAAGCATGGTAACTTTAGTAAGAAAATAGATAATGTTAAAAATAAAATTTGTATTTAAATTCAATATAATGTACCAAGGATGATTTGAGAGTAGTATGATATGAAATAAATTGATTTACCTGTAACATAGATGGATTAAATCAAAGGAATCAAAATTGATAAAATTTTCATTCTGATGCATGGGAACTAGACCTAGTTTACTCATTTGAAGGATGACATTACTTTTTTCCCATCATCAAATATTCCACTTGAGTGATCTTGGAGTAATTCTTTATGATTAAATCATAATTTTTTCTTGCATTTAATCCTTGGAAAGACTCATCCAATCTTGAATGTGAAAGAAATTTATCATTTCGTGGGACAAACAGTGGTGTGGAATACAACAGTCATAGATATCACAATAACTATAAGCATATGGTTTTTAGGCATGATAATGGTACTCCATGGACTCTACAAAAAAACAATAACTATGAGAATGAATCAAACACTACATGATATTGATCATAGTATAATTATCTAGTCAGAAATACCTAAGAGAATTAGGATATAGATTTTAAATAAAGAAGATTATCCGGTGTACATAAGTCTAACCTCAGTTATAGTATATGATCATTTGTTTTGTAAGAGAAAAAATGTCAACAATCATTAAATCATTTTTAATATTCACATATTTTTATCTCAATTATAAATATAGATATAAGTTTGTGGTGGAGTAAAATGTATGTTTTTCTATCAAATGTGGTGACGAAAACATTTGTTATCACTTGTCAGATGAAGAAATGAAACAAGACACCTAGTTATGGTTTTCTGGAATAATTAAATGATTGATGATGCTCTATGAGAATTAGAAAATGATATGAAGGAAAAAACATCACTTTATTATGTACTGAAAAAAATTGTGAGGACACAATTTCATTAGGTAAAAAAAGTGAGAAAATAGGTAATCCTAAAAATCAATAAATATTATAGTTTTTAAATAAAAATTTTATGGATTTATATATGTCATAGATTTAGTAATAATCTTAAAAAAAATATTTTCTTGAAAAAATGAGTAATTTTGTTTTATTTCCATGAAATTAATAGTTTAATATAAATGGTAAATTTATTAAATTTAGAAATTGATGTTGAAAAAAAATTAATTATTTTTTTAATATGTAAATTAAATTTCTATTAAGTAATATTTTTGATATCTTTTTATATAAAATGATTTTTGAGTGAATAGTAAAAAATTCAAATTTGTGAAAAACTGCCATTTCTTCTCCTTAAACCAATTAATTTAAAATTATAATTATAATTTATGAATTGGTTATAATGTAACATAAGATCTATTTCATTATAAATATTTTCAATAATTTCATAGAAATAATTATTATACTTTATTTTTGTAGATGATCATTTTATTTCTCAAAATACAATTTCCTAAAAAATTGGTTTTCATTGTGCTTTAAATATTAATATTGATCCATAATTATAGCAACTATAGAAATTGAATCTTCTATAATGGCTTTAAAAGTTTGAATCATTATTTTAAAACATATTATAGTGTTTAGTTTCATTTTATGGCCATTATGAATAGTAACTATGGTAAAAATGTGTTACAATGGTAAAATGGTAAATCTGGTTAATTAAGGTGAAAAAATATGTTATAAAGACAAAATATTATTATCTAAATTATTAATAAATGATTATATTTATATTATTTCGAAAATTTATTGAAATTTTATTTTTTTACATCACACTTAGCTATGATAGTGACTTTGTATTATTTAAAAACATAATATAATTACAAGGGTGTTACACCCTCATTTATAGATGGTCAGATCCTCAATTAATTTAATATAAAATTGTGGGCACTCTAGATTATTTAATACCAACCTAAATCTCTCCCCAACATCCCTCCCCATATATTATAGGTCCTTGTCTTTTCTAGTTTATAATATTATAAGGTATAAGGTATAATCTAATTGTAGATATCTGAGGAGAAGGTTGAAGACATAACCGACCATGTTTAAATTTATTTCTTCTACTTATCCCCATTAAATATTCACTATCTATGGAGAAATAATAACATTATTATTATTAATATATATAATTTTTTTATTATATTATTACCAATTATCATGTCTTTTTCCATCAAATGAGAAATGAATGCATCACTTGTGTATAAATTTGGACTACACCCATCATGAATCAATGTGTTTCATTTTACATTTATGGATTATATTGATTATTAATATAATTATAAAAATTATTATATAGTATATTTATGAAATACTAATTATTCTTTAATGATAATTTATTACTTATATTCTTACCCTTTTTATATGTTGTAAATTGATAACATCGCTTTTGCGTACATGTGAAATATAATGTCCAGTAAGGGAAGTGTTAATTTTTTATATCCATCATACAAGGATGGTTATAAGGATAGAAATAATGAATAGATATTTAATATCTGTATATATATATATATATATATATATATATATCTTATTTACGATTCAATAAATGTAAAATTTTATTTACTTTATTTCATTTCCACCCATTAGAATGAATTAAAATGTTGTACATGAATATGTAAGGACTACCTTCTCAATGAATCAACATGGTTTATTTTTTATGAACACCATAAATTTTTGTTTTTACAAGTGTAAAAAATGTATAAATATTTTAATTATAATATGATTATGACTATTGATGTAATTTATCCATAACCCATTTTACCATTATAATCATCCTGAAGTATATATGAGGTTATAAACTGAACATTCTCAAAATATTCAATGTGAAATTAAACATTTTATGAACTAAATAACACATGGTAAAAATGGAATAAATATATTAATGATAATGTAATTAATATAATATATGGTCCTAAGAAATTATAAACCTAATATAATTTTATTTCATAGGATGGAATACAAATGAATGATACAAGTTAGTACTCAAGGTAAGAGATTTTCTTTTAAACACTTATTTTAAATTATTACATTAATCTCATATCCCTCCATATCCATATTCTTCAAATTTATCTATGTATGTTCCTATTAATACATCAAATCATTTTAATATTCATTTTAATCAAAATATTAATTTCCTTAAAAATTATTAAAAATTTCTTTTTTAGCATTTATTGTACAAGTAAATTTGAATTTTTTTAACAATGTGCAAAAAAATATTTTTCATATGTATATGGAATGACTGTATTTCAATATTGTAGTAGTTGTTATTCATTATGAATCTTTCTATATATGATAATATGATTTTTCAATGTATTCCATATTCTTTTTCTCCTATTAAATTTTCAAAATTTATTATTTTTCAATGAAAATTTATATTTATCCTTATGATTGTATAAATATGGAAGGTTCATTTCTTATGGGTTCAATTATGTTTTTAGTCATTTTTTTGTTGAAAAAGTATATGAATAAATTTTTATTTTTCTCTATGGCATACTTGAGAAATATAGTTGATGATAGGTGAGGCTGATATAGTCCATGATAATATGTGAGAATGGAATAGCTCTTTAATGCTTTGGGTAATGCTTTAGTATTTGATAGAGAATAATTAGAAAGATAACTGGGAAGGTTACTCGTTTTTAATTACCTGGCTCTAGTTATTTTGTCATAGGTATGTAATATAAAATGAAGCTAAAAAAATGGTTTCAATCTGATGTCCTGACTCATGGAACCATCAGTATTTCCAAATCCAATGGTTACCCAAACCATTGGGTGGTATGGTGTGCAGGTAGCCCGATACCAGTAGAATTATGTAAATTGCTGGTATAACCCCTTTGAATGTTTTTTATTCGATTGGTTATAATGAACCATTACTATAATGTTATAAAAATGGTTATATAATCCATTTTTATTACATTTCATAATGAAAACAACATGCAAGAACCCTTTATTTACCCAATCTAGATTCTATAGTCCTACCCATACACATTTAAATCATATGATATTTTAAAATTTTAAAATTTGATTTCTTGAAAACAATAAAAAAATTTGAAAACAAGTATACAATCATGTTGAATAATCAAATATCATTTTTCATGAATACCATTCATAAATGATTGATCTAAACTCTCCCTCATTACCACCGCTACAATTATTATCATCCCCATTATCATCAATGTACTCTTCACCATCATAATCTCCATCATAGTCATCATTACCATCATCATAACCATTAGTAACACCATAAACATCACCATATCTAGTAAATTCATCATCCATAACATAGCTAGGACCATTCACTCTTTCCGCTATTGCATCATATAATAAAGGCATGGTCTATATTCATCTATACAAAACAATTGGTGTTGTTTGGTGAAGGTTATGGAAATATGCTATAGTTTTTTTACAAATTTCCTATTATCCTTGTAACAACATCTATATTATTTGTAACGCCCCGACCCCAGCTACCCAGAGTCGGTGCATTACTTCGTAACATTGGCCTGATCACAAAAGATCAAGTCTCGAAAGACCGATTAGTTTAGTAGCCTTGGAAACACAAGATACATTCATAAATGTTACATTACAACATAAGGTGAAAAAACTACAATAACAAAGTCTTCATAGTCCACACTCATATCCTCTTCTGACTATCCCTACAGGTCATTCCTAAAATACTTCTTCACATCATGGAAAATATTAAAACATTGAAAGGGGTGAGCTCAGATGCTTAGTAAGGATAACAATATTGCGGAAGCTTTCATAAATAAACATTAACATTTAAGGCAATGTATAACTAAAACAAAAGCCTTTTAAACATGAACTTCAACATAATATGGCAAAAGTAAAATGAGATAATGCCATTTACTTATTCACATGGATATTATACTGGTCGAATAATCACATACAATATCAATAACCACTTTAATAATGATAGAATGCATAATTCCAGACATTCTGAAACATTTTTTCAAGGCCTCGGCCAAGACGTCTAAAATGATTAAGGCCTCGGCCAAAATCACAAATCAACTTGGGAAAGGGCCTAGGCCAATTCCACTTCTAGTTGTCTCATGAGACCTACCGATGCATTTTTTTTAGAAGATACTTACATTTAAAATTGCTCAAATATACTCCAGTGTTTTTATGAAAACATTAAGCAAGCAACTAAAAACAAAATAACTAATTCTGAGACTGCTCGACTACTTACAGGCCATGATGGGTCCACGCCCAATCCCTTCCTGTCTACCACACTCGAGAGTCGGGTTTTTTGAAACATTTTTAAGCTTGTGTTAAATATGTATAAATTTGCACTGGATTTTCATATATTGGATAGAAATATCACATTTTTGAAATCAATTAAAAATCACATAATTATAAAAGAAAACCTTTTGAATAAACATAAAAGTCAAAGGGGTTTATACAACGTATAAAAGAAAGTTGTGTATAAAACGAAATATTCCTCAATGAAAGGAGATTGAGACGAAGTCCTTACGAAGATCATTTTTAAAATAAAATAGATCTATTATGTTTATTCACTATATTTACACATAAAGAAAGTAAAAATACAAAATAGGACATAATAATATCAGGACATAATTAGAAAGTAGGAGATTAACCCAAAGAATGGATGTTGGGTTAAGAAATTCCCTTACCTCGTGTCTGACTTGACTCAACCATTCTTTAACCTCCTGAATAATAAACTAGAGTTAATATATACCATATTAAGAACCATTTTTAATTTAATTATCCTTTTTATATCACTTATTACAATGTTATGAACATTATGTAATTATTTAAGTTAATAACGGTCGTTTTGTCGATCTTTGGTACTTGAGTCAACAATAAACATCTTATAATTACAAGTTGTTTATGTGGTAGAATATCCATTTTCTCCAGAATTATTTTCACGATTTATAAGTCATATAGATCATATATATCCAGTATATAAATTCATTTATAATATTACGTAACATTTAGAGGTAAGAAATGAAATGCGCCATGCATGGAGACGGTAAGCCGTACGTACGCATGAACGCTACTTTCATTTCTATTTCATATTTAATGGAATGAAATCATAATGATATAAATGTATAATATAATTCCAGTATAATATAGTGTATAATACCATTTACTCCATCATTTATACATCCCACATATGGCATTAATGATTCAAATCACTTTGAGGGGGCGGTAGTCCGCTTTTCCTAAAATGAAATTATCGCGTTTTACCCATAATGGAAATCATAAAGTATCCCATAAATGAGAAATAAAGAAGCATAAGTAAAACATAAACATATTATATATCATATATAAATATAGTGACATCTTAATGGCCACATTTGAAGGAGTTATATGAGTGTTGAACAATCATTGTTTCGTGAGGCAGAAATTCGCCATCCATAAAAACCGTTTGTTCTTTAACCATTAGATGTAGGTTTGTGTAAGTGTAGCTCGAATCCTTCTTATAACAACATCCTAGTATATTTAGGATACTGGTGTTGTCACAAAACAAATGAATAAAAAGAGTTTAAGGGGTTGGAGAAGCTAAATAAAACAAAACAACATTAGAGAAGACATTACCTAAAAATCGGGTAACTCTTTTTGATTTGAGCCAAAGGCTTCCTTGGGAAGAGTTATGCCCAAAGTGAGGCTTCTAGGAGTAATATGGGGATGTTGGGAGAGTATTTGGGCAGAGGTTGGCCGAGCCAAATGGCTTGAATGTGTGAATGAGGTGGTAGAGGTGGGGGCCTTTTATAAGAGGAGAGGAGGGGCACTCTTGGAATGTAAGGAAATTTTACATTATTATACAATGCTTTTCGGATTCTAAAGGTCCCACACTTATATAATTCGTGGATAAGGTGATAAGGGTTCTAAATATACCCATCCAATAGTCTTTGGACAAGTGTAAGCCTTGGATTGTACATTATCATTTCATTTTATTAAAATCGTTAAATAATGAGGTCATCGCAGCATCATAATGATGTCGTAAATAATTTAATTTATTTAATGTATAAAAATTATCTAAAAATAATATGATGTAGGAAATCTTTTTATATTTCCAATGACTATTTATAGTCAAAAATATGACTTGTATAACCCCATGTAAAAATTGTTTTAGTAAAACATTTCATGTTTGTGTCATTTTTTACTTTAACATTAAATAAATATATATTAATGTCATTTTCCAACCAAAGTGGCACCATGGGGTCCCCAAGTTGACCCATGGGTTTTATTGGTCGGCAATGACTCATCCAATAGGAGTATGACAAGTTTCAAGCTCATCTCATATTATTAAAACATTATTTTTACCTTAAACTACACTAATTACCTCTAATCGCGATTAAGAACTTAAAAGTTACAATTCACCAAAAAATTATTTTAATCTCATTGAACCTGATTTTACTTCTTAATGACAACCATGTAGGTTGTATTTTTGAAAATCAAATCACAGAAGTGGTAATATTTTATTTAAATGAAAAATCAGTTATTTAACTACCACTTAGTGGTTTCACTATTCATCAAAAATTGAAGTTTTTCAGAACGATGCCAAAATTTCACCCTAAGATATAATTGATATTCCGAATTCAAAAATGATGTCTATTTTACAAAATTACAAACATATAAGTTTCATTAATTAATTTTATAATTAATTCTCATTGTCACAACAATAGCGTGTTTTTAAGAAATAATTTATATCAAAAGATTGGCAATTGTTTATGTCCAATTTCAATGTTAAATTAATTCTAATGACCACCATTGGATAGAATGGTAAAAATATATTATAATTATACTTTAAAACCACTAAATAGGCTAATTTTGATATTCCGAATCCAAAAATGAAGTCCATTTTGAAATATAAAATTTCTATAATTTTAAAAAGTGGTTATTACTATTCATAACAGCTACTTTGATTAGTCGCGGTGTTTTAGAACTCGAAGTTACGTACAATGCAAGCTATTGCATTACTGAATGAGAAGCGTATCGTGGAAGTTCGGGGTGTTACATTATTTTATGTCCATTTTATTCCTTTATTACCTCTAAAAGTTCCTTCACTACCTCTACAAAATCCATATCAAAGTCGGTGCCCCCAAAACAATTAGTAGAGACTATAGTGGGCCAATAAATAACAGGTCAAATACACTTTATTATTTGAATGTAAACTATACCTTGGTGTTCATCACCTAATAACATGGGAAAATAATTATTTGGCTTAATTTATCCAGATTTATCCTTAACAAGGTCCTCCAAATCACATTATATCCAATATAAAAGAAATATTTAGTTATAAAATAGAAATTAAAATTTTAAACTAGGAAAATAATACATACAATTATTTAATATGTTTGTTCTTTATAATGGTTCCATATTTATTTTGTCTTTACAAGGAAAATAATTTCACATGAGTCATATAACATCCAATGTTCAATACCACTCTGTAAAATATAATTAAATGCAGTTATTTTTTTAATAAAAATATATTTTTGAAAATAATTTAGTCATTGTAACTAATATTTAGATAAAAATTATCAAAACCAATAAAACAATATTTCACAAAAAATTTTCAGTGAAACTATAATCAATTAATCAAAATAATTATTTTGAATTATATTCATATTAGATGCTTAATATTATTTTTGGAAATGTTAATTTTATATTAGTTCAAATATATTTTTGGTGAGTTTAGTTTGCATATGTTTTTAATATGTTAATTTAGAAATTTTTTATCCAATTAATTTTTTTGGGTTTAGTTATGTCTAAAACATAACAATTTGAGTTATTTTAGGTCAATATGATTTGTTTTATTTTGAGAAAGTGATGTTCACATTAATTTTGACTAGTATATTTTTGTTTGTTTCAGCTCAATTTTTATCATTTTTTATTTTCATTAAATTCATTTTATTGTTTTTCTAGTTCAATTAAATAGAACATATGATTTAGATTTATTTCATACATGTTGTTATAGTTTACTAAATTTATGGTTTGATTGTATTTAGTTTTTATCAATTTAATTTAATTTATGTTTGCTTGGTTCATGTCATTAAGGATAAGATGGTTCCTTTTTTGTTCATTATTTTAATATATATATATATATATATTATTTAGAAATCATAGATTGTTAATTTTATTTATATTTAGATTTATTATATTCCCATTTATTTAGATCTCGTTTATAGTTGACATGATTATATTTTCATATTAAATGAATCCATTTATTTGTTTATATGTTAATATTAATTGATACTATGTATATGGTAATAATCATAATAATTTATTGAGATCATAAGTCATATGTGTTTAATCTTATTAATTAGGTAATATTTTTGTTCTTTGAATTCTAGGATTTAGATATTTTAAATAAATATGATTACATGTTCTGAAAAGGGATTGATAAGAGTGTTTTTTTATTAAATTTAACACTAACTATAGAAATGTTTCAAGGATGAGCTCATATGTGGGTGCATGAATCTTTGTTATTATTTGAATATGAATTTTTATTTTTATGCATCATTCATGTTTTTGGGATATTTATTTTTGTTATAGTTGTTGATGATTTTTAGTTATCTTATTTAAAAAATTACATTACATTAAAGTTATGTAAAATAATGTCCACCTAGAATTTAAAATTTAGTTAGATCATTATTGATTAATGAATGTGTTATTTACATGAAAGATATAACATGTTTATTTCTGTATTTATTCCACTATCCTTATCAATATATTTTCCATATTTATCCATTTATGTGATTTTTGTAATTTTTATCAAATCAAGTTTAATGCATTTCTAAATAAACATTACCCTAAAAATAAAACTGTGAAAAAATAAATCAATACAAAATTACAGAAATATTTATATGTTTCAATGAGGTTAAACAAGTGATTTTAAGTTTATGAACTCAATTTTACCCATGTAAAGCTATGAAATATTCTATATAATATTATTGGAGTTTGCCTCGGTGTAGGCCTATGATTCCATGGAATTTGGATCCTAATTGTTTCCATATTAATTATGTAAAATTTATTTCATCAGGTGCGCATAGATTATATCAATTAATGTAATATCTCTTGAATGATTTCTCATATGAGAAAATGAACCTTCAATTAAATAAAAAAAAGTGATTTTACCCTTGGTTTTACATAATCTTTGTACACATCAAGTTTTTTTTAGGATAACTCAATGGTCGAGTAAAAGAATAAAATAATAGATAAATTCTTTATTATCTATTAAATGTCACCTATATAATTTCATCCCTTATAATAATGTTCATGGAAAAACCCTCGGATTATCCTCAATACCCTAGATATCTGAGAGGGCAATAGAAGAGAGTGTCGGTGGATGAGAATGAGGTTATGGATCGACAATCATCATATTAAAGAGATTTTAATAACCAATGGATTTCATGGATCTAGGAAACATCAATGAAATTGAATCATTCTTCATCATAGATTGATCATATGGAGAGGTAGAAAATTCTTTTTCTAATATTAGTCAAATTTTTTTATTTATCAATGAAGAGAATGAGTTAAATACATTATCAAATTAATTCTAGGATCATTGTTGAATTATGGTTGTGTTATTTTTATTCCTATAAATAATAATTGAAAAATGATTTTTTTTCTTCATTACTATTCTTCATTTGTTGATTTTTCATCAATGGGTGGAGTTCAACCGAATAAATGGCCATTTTTTATCACTCTCCATTCTGTTTTAAAATATTCTAACTTCATTTGTCAAATGTTCATTGTCAAAATTTTAATTGGTTGATGGTTCAACTATACATAGGAATAAATAATTATATAATAAATATTTGAAATAAAAGATCATATTCACATTTTATGATTTAGGATAGAAGATGAGATAGAGGCCTATTTATGATGATGGATTTTCTGTGATGGATTAAAGGATCCCATATTCATCGTATTTTGAGTTATGAATTCACAGTACGACAGAAAGTTATTTCTGAGTGGTTGGAGGACAAAATCCAGACACTTGTGAAAGTGAAAGATTGGTACACTCAAATCCATGATTCATGGAAGATTATATTATGGAATCAACGGTGGAAAAATGAAAAAAATGCATTAGTTTCTGAAATCTCTAGAAAATTATAATGTACGTGAATTGTAGTTTTGAAGAACACGTGCAATGTAGACCCCCATCAATTGGTGATAGGGTTTATGAATGATAATAAATATAATAGTCAAGTTACTAAGTCACACAAAATGTATCCATTAGATGATAACCCAATGAAAAACCCTATGTAAACAAAATTGGTCTTAACAGAGTGCTCAAAAACATAGAAAGAGTACATGGTAATGCCAAAATTATACGGTCATGAGATAACGTAAAACAACATCAACACAAGTAGGTCCAGACATTTCTGAACACATTGTGTATCCCCTATAAATATTGTGTACTTTTTCTATGGATAAATTGACCCCATTCATCCTTCAGGATATTATCGATATTAGTATTGGTTTATAACCTTGGTCTATCCCAAAATAGGGTATAGTGAGGTATCTTATCATAATTGAGGGATGAGGGATAATCTCTATAATGTAGTTCTTGATATAGTTAGGCATATTTTCATAAGGTGTTAGGTTTAATTGTGACAACTAGGTCCCAATGATAGCACAACCACCCTGCCTTAACATGTCCGTCGGGTCCTGGCCCACCAGGTACCACTAGTTACCCCGCAGACACGTGGGGTCCACCCCAGGGTCCACCCACATGCCTGAATGGGTCATATGACTAATGATTGTCCCCACAGCCCAACACATGTCCTTTCCAGTGTGCTTTGTCCTCACTCACACACACTCTAATAATCTTCCCAGAAGGTCACTCATCCTGATCACTACTCCAGGCCAACCACGCTTAACTGTAGAGTTCTAATCAGGTAGGCTCCCGAAGAGGAAGGTGCACCTTGTTGACATTAGTCATATCATTTAGTCATTTAACCCTGTATCAATTGGGGATGTTACAATCACCCCCCCCATTAGAGAAAAACGTCCTCGTTGTGGGCCCTACATCTCAACCCAGGCAGTGCACCGCACTTAAGGCTGGGTACCACCTCTGATACCAAATGTAAGAACTGGTCTCCCCTTCCAGTTTCCCCGAAGACACATGGGGCCCACCCTAGGGTCCACTCAACCCCCCCCCCCATTAGAGAAAAACGTCCTCGTTGTGGGCCCTACATCTCAACCCAGGCAGTGCACCGCACTTAAGGCTGGGTACCACCTCTGATACCAAATGTAACAACTGGTCTCCCCCCTCCAGTTTCCCCACATACACATGGGGCCCACCCTAGGGTCCACCCACATGCCTGAACGTGTCATCTGACTAATGATTGTCCCCACATTCCAACACATGTCCTTTCCAGTGTGCTTTGTCCTCACTCACACACACTCTGAGAAACTTCCCAGAAGGTCACTCATCCTAACCACTACTCCCGGCCAAGCACGTTTAACTGTGGAGTTCTAATCAGGTAGGCTCCTGAAAAGGAAGGTGCACCTCGTTGACATGAGTCATATCATTTAGTCATTTAACCCTGTATCAGTTGGGGATGCTACATTAATGATCTGTCATTATTCCAAATGTTGGGTCTAGTATTCATTTTTTGACATCCTAGGTGTTTGATCACAATCCTAGTTGGTTATTCCAGACAGGGTTAGGTATCCCCCATAGTCAATTGACATGATCCCATACCCATGTACATTCATATTTGGTGTCCCATTTTGTACTCTTTCAAGGAAATTCCCATGATGATTGACCTCTCATATTAGTGATTTCATTATATCATGAATTTATAAGAGAGTTAGGTTAATAGAATGTGGCCTTTGATCCTCAAGAAGTATCCTAGGCAGATATCGCCTTAATTTGTGACTTTCTGTGAACCTATAAACATATCTGGGATAATATATTTATTTTTCCTTTTGTTGAGTATTTTTAGTCTATAACTTATTAATTAGTGTTTTTTTTGATTTTTAGGTCCCCGGCTGGGTATATTAATACTCATCCCTACATGGGCTCTACTCGCATGTGTCGTATTTTATTTAGATGATATGTCATTCAATAGAGTTCTTGGTGGTCATTGAGATGGTTGAGATTAGTTGTACATTTCAAACCATGGATAATTCTGGTAGTTTCATCATTATAGAAGATCATATTTATTTATAGGTAAGAATATTTTTATTATAATGGTTCAATTTTAATTGGAACTTATTTATTTCCATACTCATATTATACTCTAATTAGTATTTAGTTTTTATGTCTTCATCTGTAGTATCATTTGATTATGTTCTGAATTTTCACAACCATTAAAAAACATTTAGCCACAGACTAGTAATATGGCCATTGATATATGTTTAGGTGTTGCCATACTAATTTGAAAATTGTGGATTTACATTAAATATAGAAATGGGAAAATGATGCTCATGGAAATAGCTCCTAAATTTTTTATCTAACTCACAGATTTCATCTCCTACCTGTGATTGGTTCTCTTGAAAATCTTACCCTTTCTCTAATTATGTCTCTCCCTTCCCTACACGCCTCTCCACCGCTGACGTAGGCTGCTCTTCATCCGCTTTTTCCATTCCCATCATCCCATTCATGCCTTCCTATTCATCAGATATAGACCTTATATCCTAGGTTTCAACAATATCATTCTACCATGGTTACCTCACTGCACTATATTCTTCTCTTCTATCCACCTTGATTAATGATCCTAAATTCTACAATATGGTTCCTAAATCTTTTTTCTTTTTTCATGGATAATTTGTTATATCACGAATTGAGTGACTCCAGATTTCACCGTCATTGTAGACATGCACGACTAACAATAGTATGAGGATGGTAATATTCTGGTATTGTGTCACACATTTATTACACATAGAAAATTTTGGTTGAATATTTAACCCTAAATATTATAGATATTACCAATTTCAAGAAGTAAATGGTTTATTTTCAATATAGATCTTATTTACCGTCCACATCGGCCCACTAATATTTTTACCATTACTCTAACGGATGCATTGATTCTCAATTGTAATCCTACATACCTCTGTAGTCAGCCATGATCATTATTCCCTCTCATTGCAGATCATATATAATCCAATGGAATCTATACCTCTATTTTTATAAAAATATATTCTCCTTTTATGTGACACTTAATAAATATCTTCTAGTTTTTATCTATCATCTTCCTTTTTTAGGTTACTCATTTTATCTTATTATGAATTATTTCCTCTAATTTTAAGGTATTTCCTTGGAATTACCTCAATATTTTTCTATACTTACATCGTTTTTAATAGGGTTTCTTTCATATATTCATTTTTATTCTAATTTTAGATGTTAGAGAAATAATATTAAAAAATGGTGTATATTTCATCTCAACTTGTATTATTTATATCGTTTTTGATAATTGTGTTTTTTTGAACTACTTCTTATTATTGTGAGAATGCAATAAATTGTTTTTTATTGGAAAAAGTGGACATGGAAATGCGATTATTAAAGAATATATGGTCGATACAATGTGAAATGTTGATGAATGTTTGATAAAACTAGTTAATGATATATCACTATGTGATAGGTAGATTCATTTATTTAATCATTGTCTATTTCATTCTTTTATTTCGATTTTATTTTTTATTTTAATAATTAGCTAAAAAATTTGAACTTCATTAAGATAGGTTATTGGTACATGATAGAGTTTATATATATCATAGTAGTACATGTTATTGATGTAGAGTACCGGGATTTAATTCATTCAATAGTTAATTTACTATATGCCTTTGTGGAATTGATATTGATTCATGATTTTTAGTAGGTAATCATTAAACCATTGGTAATTTAGCATTATTTAATTCACCTCATAGCTTTATGTGATATAATTTAAATTATTTTTTATTCATAACTAACTTAGAGTGTTAATATTTAGGTTTACCTAAAGTAATGATGGATGTAGATTAATTTTTGGCATGATGAATCATCTAATCTCTTAAATGAAATTTTTATAATTTAATTTAGGAAATAGATATAAATAAATTCATGATTTAGAAAAATAGATTTAATTTTTGAAGAATTCTAAAATTATAGAACATCATACAAAAGAGTTTATAGTTTTTTCTCATCGTTCAACTCATGTTTTTCATATATATAATATTTCATTACAACTCAGTTCATGCTATCATATCCTAAAAGAATATCCTATATGCACCTTGTAATACATTTCATACCAATCCATGTTATTTTTCTTCATGAATCTTTTTTTGATAGTTGGTTTCCATCACAATATCCTTCCATTTTTCCCATTTTTTCATCATTTAGTGAGACATCCATTCATTTCTCCATGGCTATAGTTCATAAATTCCCCATTTAGATGAATAAGTATAATATTTATTTAGATGTAAAATCCATTATATAATTAAAAATTAACTACCTATGTCTTAATACATTTACATGTTTACACAATATGGTCTTGCATCGTGGGCTACATTCTAAAATCAACATATATACTTGAAAATATAATGTCATTATTTATTAATATTTGAATTATTATAGTTTTCATATTTCATTAAATAATATATGTTCACATTATCAAATATCATAATTTCATTTCACTCCATATTAATGTATTCAAAATATTTCAAACATGAATTTTGATTCCCATGTAACTTCTGATGTTTTCAATTTCTTATAACATTATTTTATCGCATTGTTCAATGAAAATATTTTCATTCCACATGTAAATTTTTTAATTAGTAATGGGTTTATGGAAAATAATATGTCTCAATCCAATCAGTTAATTATTACTCAATCTACATTAAAGGACTTCAATGAAAAAGGAATAAAACTACAATAGTGATAACATCACTTCTCTAGGTTAGTAATGTCCCAATTTTATATCTTCTTTTTATATTATTATATAACTATTAATTAATGTAATAAAAGCCTCTCTGTTTGAAAAACAATTTAATATATTAGTTTTCCCCTTGTAATCACTAGTGTTGACAGAAAAATTTCATATGAATCTCTTACTACCTAGTTATAAAATTTTCTACAATTATAAGGAAGTAAAATAATTTAGAAGATATATTATAATATAGATTATGAATGACTCAAAGAAATTTTTTTGGATATCCATGTCTTTGAATATTTACTGAATTATATTATTGGAATTATTTTTAAATTTAGTTTCATATTTAAACAATATAATTATTAACATCCATTATCATATTTTAGGCAAATGAAATGACTCATGTTATTCATATAAAAATAATAAAGCGGTGAATATTATTGAATTTATGAGGCTAGAGAGTTCACATTTACATGAATTTTAAATTCAACCATATGATTGTTAATTCTATTTTTATAATAGTTTAAAAAAAATTAAATTAAATTTATTTTTTTATTACAATATTTTTTACACTCTCTTTCATACATTCATCATTTCTCATACATTATGGGTTTGTGTGATACAAGTTAATATAATTTTTTAATCATTATATTAGGTAATGGATTATTAGTGGGATAATTTAATTATGATGTCCATGGATATATATTTCCATCTAAAAGGAATCATATAGGCCTGATCCATTATTTTTCACCATCCTATAATAGATTCCTTGATAAATGAGTTTTTGGACATTTTTTTCACAAATATAAGTTATAAAACAAGAGTAATCATTGATATTTTTTCCTGATATTTTTTTAGGTTTTGAGAGTCTTTATATGTATAAATTGTAGAAAAATAATCTCATCCAAAAAAATTTAATCATTTAGATTTTTTATATATAAAAAAATATGTTAGGTTAAATAATTTATTTGTATTAGTAACTATTAATTTTTATCCATGTCTTATTCTTTTTTTTAGATTTCTGTAATTTAGTTGTTTCTAATTAGAAAATTCAAATCCATTCATTCTCATTGACCTGTTTTTAGATCATGGGTGATTCAAGAATTGTTAACTCAATAAATAGTTAGAAAAAAAAAATTTAAAAAGAACGAGTAAGTATCACACAATATTTTAAGTTTTTTTAACATTGAAAATTTTATTTTTACATAGTTTAATTTTTTCAAAATTTCCCCTATTACTTTGACAATATTGGTTTACTAAATTTTCAGATTTATTTACATTGCCTTCAATATTACCATGAAACACCGTATTTCAAGATATATTGCATTCATCCCACTAAACTACGAACAAAAAAATTATAGTTCATTCATTAACAGCCAAAACATTAGTTCCATTATTTACGTTGATTCATTATACAACATTGTATGTAATGTAATTTATAATACCATTTCATCTTTAGTACAACCTTATCATTTGAAACTCTATACTTGCTCAAATATTTTGATTCAGTTTTTTGTATGTTTTCTATATTAACATACATGAATATAAAATGTTTCTACCTTTATTAAGATTCTTTAATTAACCTAAAAAAGATATTAAAAAGTAATACACTAGGTCATATATAAATCATAATAAATATATTGATCATAATAATATTAAAATTCAATAATTCAAACATAATGAAAGATACTAAAATATACAAAGACTATAAAATATAATTCCTAATAAATAAATATCCTTTTTATATAAACACCAATACTACGATTCGAACATATTTCCTATGTCTCTAATGCTTATAATTATTCTAAACTAATTCTTAACCGAATAAAATTTACATGAACAACTTTGTATACATATTACATGAATCTAATATTTGATATTAAAAAAATATAATTTATCATGTTATGTTGTGGTTTTATAACTATTATCTATGTTCTCAAAATTATTTTAATGAATTTTGTTTTTATTTTATTCAAAAATATAATGTCTTAGGTTTGTTGGTAGGGTAGGTATTTATATGATGGAGATTAGATTATAGAATGTATTCTTTGTACGGATATATGTGTAGCAGGGTGTAGATATGAAATAGATGTATTCTATTTAGTAATAATGGTAATCATTTCAATGATATTTAATAATTTGATGCCTTTAAATGTAATTGGAATATATGGGTTTAATATATAACATTTTATAAAAATTATAATACTGATTATTATTTTTTAGATTCCATGGATCATATCATCATGGTGTTGCATCAATGTGTTACTGTGACTTTTGTGTAATTGTTTATTCTTATTCTATTTTGATAATTGGAATACCCATATCCAATAGTAATAAGTATGTATAACTTTATCCATCTCAAAATTCACACATAGAAAAATGTACATGTTTATTATTTTTATACAGTTCTATAACATATTAATGAAAACATACAATATATCTTTATAAATTCGATGGCATAAAAATTCATACATTTTTTATAGAGTTTATAGGTCACTAATTTTGTTGTAGATGATGAAAGAGTCTATATAGGTACTATAGAATTTTTTTAGTAACATGGTATCATTATTGAATAACATGAATTATTTCTCTATGTTGTGATACTTATTCTTGTGAGTGGAGGTTTCTCAGGAAGACTAGACAGAATTGGTTTGAAACTATTCATACAAATAGACTTGGGAAAATAATTTATGTTGTGATGATAGGTGAAACAATCTAATGGACAAGGTAAACATTAATATATGAATAAAAAAATATCCTCAAGTATAGAACATGTTGTCATAGTTGTTTTTAAGGGAGCTATTTTTTCCAACCTTCAGTATATTGTCTTCACATGCTATAACATCATTCCAAATATTTTGGTCATTAGAGTCCCACTACATATAGAGGAATAAATTAGTTTGTGTAAAAATAAATTATTTTGAATGAATTTCAACCTGTGACTTATATAATCAAAATAAATATGATGATAAATGTTTTCAGAGATATAATATTTTTTGTGCCACTATTTATATCATAAAAGGGATATTTATAAAAAATTCAGAACTCTTATCCTTACTCACACTCATTGGATCGCACAGATAAAACTCTTTTATAGCCACAGTTTTTTGATATAAGGTAATATCAATAATCTCTTCCTACATAAATTCTTCTAATAAAGTAAAAAAGGTAAGTGGAATTACTTACAATTAAGTCATAAGGAATAAATCTGTCTTGGAAATGTTACCCCATCATTTCTCCATTAACGAGGAAATACTATAAATATCATATAATGTTCATGAACCAAATTAAAAATGTATAAATGGTAGAAAACTCATTATATTATAATAATTATCTCATATTTTTATAAAAAATTATTTTATAAAATAAACTCTCTCAAAAAATGTCCTCATAAATTTTTTAACTACCCTTTAGACATATCTCAGTCTCTATGATAAAGAATTAACAATTTATTAGTAACGAAAAATAATAAAATATATATAAATGGTATCCAATGCTCTAACTATACCCAATTGAACTAGATAGAAATATCTACCTTATTAAAGCATCATTTTGTTTCCCATTTTGAAATAGACAACTTATGTCTCAGTATGATCCACTATTGGAACTCCTGTAATGTACCACTACAAGTCTCTTCTACAACTACACTAATACTTTGATGAACTACATCAAACACTTACTGTCTCTCATCTAGCTAGATTATATGAAGATGAAATGAAAATTAGATATACATTTATGTAAAACAATACCAAATCCCAATGATCCGTAAAGATTTAAATTTAATACATAGTCCGTCCATAAAATTATTCAAAATCATTTTATCATGGAAAATTATCATGTACCAGTACTACATGATTCATGTACACCATAGCATAGTTCCCAAAAAATTTTAAACCATATATAAAGTATAAGAAGTTTTGAAGTATGTTCTTGGAAATATAATTCCTCTACTGTCAAATTCTTTACTGGGTTTCATGGTCCATATCATTTCATATTTTTTAAAATAACATTGTCGTACTTTCTAAAAAAATCAACAGGATACTACTCCAAAATTCTTTCTAATCCTCGTAATGATATTAGCCATTCTTATACAAACACATCAAAATATATGTTTAGTTATTATCCTAAATAACTTCTTCTGTATCCATGTATTGGTAAATCCTAATACACCTATCATTTTACATTCATCAAGATGGATTTCCTTTAGGTTTTCATTCTCCAGAATCATTTTTTATTGAAATTTTATACTTAAATATGATCATTAAATTACATCATAATTAACAGTATTATCCATTTTGGATCATCATTGATTCACATGAACATTATTCCAATGATAGAATGTTTATGAGGTATATCCTATGCTGTTTGAATGTAATCTAGAATATAAATGATCCCAAAGAATTTTTTAGAAATGATTCTTGTAGGAATGAGATTTGGACACGAGGAAAATATGTTGTTGGCATGATATTAGATCATATGAATTTAAGATATAGTTTTCGTTGTTTTTATTTTTTTCACTGTACACTTAGCCTTTCTATTCTTGAGATGTTTCATTGTAAAGTCATGTGTTACTGATATTTCTATCAAATATGACACTCTATAAGGACTATATAGCTTTGATGTTTTAGATCAAAGAGGTTTCACATAAAAACATGGTAATCCTAGTTAATTGATTGAATATCCCACTAGTTTGGATAAAAAAATAGTGTGGCGGTATATAGTGCAGTATTCCTACAATGATTTAGAGTAAATTCTAATAAAAAGTACTTTTTATTTTATATGAAATTGTTTCAGGATTTCAGTATATTATATATGATGAATTTCATCGATTAAAAATATTATATATTAATATATTATTAGATGTCTTAATATCATTTCTAATTAAATTTAATAATTTATACCATCTATCATTTACATTTATAATAAAATCTCTTTCAAATAGATTACATTAAATTTTTATTTATGTATATTTTTTGATGATTTAGTAATTCTACTTTAATTTTTTTTATGAAAATAAGAGTTTATATGATAATTATATATAATTATTCCAATTTACATTGTAATAGTTTGTTAAAATATCTAATAATACAAATATAGATGTTCCATAATAATACCCAAGCTAATAGTGATCTCCAAGTCTCTAGGAATATTTCTCATATTGACAAAATTGATTCCTTAATCTCTGATTATTCTTTAGTAGTTCATCTTTATTATAATTAATTTAACATTATAAACATTGAAAATGAAATAACTATAAACAAATCTATTGAATGATGACATGGGGCCAATGTGAGCTTAACCACATAAATAACCTATCAAAATACATTTTATAAAGATCTTCCCAAATTATTCATAAGAAAATAATTAATATTTTTCAATTATTTAGTTTTTTATCATCACTTGCCACTCCATTCACTTACCAATAATATGTAGGAAATATATTCATAGAATACAGAAAATTGCCTAAAAAATTCTATATTTTTATATAATTCAGTAACAATATTTTAACAATGTATATCCATTATATTTAAATAATGAACATTTTGATTAAGATGTAATCAAGACAAAATAAATAATTAAATAATTCATGAAATATAACATTCATTTAATACAAATATATTCAGTTAAAAATAAATCATTGATGGGTTTATAATGAACCTCATAGGTATTACATAACTATAGTGAAGTTAGTAGGAACATGTGATATATAAAAAATGTCCAACATACAAGAAAAGAAATAATGATTTATAAGATAGCCAGGCCATAAATTGTGAGAAGATTGTATTTTTATTTTTCTATAAATCCATGAAAATAACCTTGAATATATGAATATAATTTAACTATATAATTTAAATGTCAATAGAATCATTGCATATAAATAATAAATGTGTAAATTAAAAAGAATTTTAAAATAATGAATGAATTGGAAATTGATTAGTTCGATGATATTTCTTATGGTGTTTTATAGATTATGTTCTAGTCCATGAGGCTTATATATTTTCAATTATATATTTTTTAGTTTTTATACATCATTATATGATGTTACCAATAAAAACATTTATCTCAATTGGTCAGGTGAGATTAATGTGGAACTGGTAGGTTTATACATTGTATTCAAGGAAAGGCTTTATGTTTTTGAATTCTTTTTATATTTTATTTCTGTGATATATTTATGTTTGAATTCCAGTATTATCCAAATTATTATAAAAATAATTTTTAAGTGTAGTAGTTTATATAATCTTTTTTTAGTTAAAGAAGTATTTTAATTATGTTTACATTTTTGTTTTAGTTCATTATTTGATAAATTCTAGTTTTAATTCTATGTATAATACTGTCTAAGTGAAACAGATGAAATTTCATTTTATGGATTGTTATGATATAGTTATAATTTGGTGGTTGATGTCTGGATTGTAATTTCAATTCAGAAGGCTATATTTTGAGGTTTTGTTTATTGGATGTAATTAGGGGAGAAGTTTATTAACATTAGGGATATTTAACTTTTATTCTGTTAATTTTCACATGATAAAACATGAGTTATTGTATTTATAGAATATTTCTTTTATATTTAGTTTGATATAGACATAGTTTTGAATCATGGTTGTCTAATGGGGATATCTGAAAAATAGGCATGGTTTTGAACCATGGATTTGATGCTCTTTCCTTGGTTTGATACCATGTTTACCTACATATTTACATTGTTTCAAGTTGTGGTAATAATATTCTTTATTTTTAATAATTTCCATATTTTCCAACTATGGCTGTAAGAGTATTTCCTTGGTATAATCAATGGAAATTGTCTTATAGCCATAGTTTGAACCAATTCAGTAGTCCCATTTCAATACCAATAGGAGCCTCGACCATCCAAACAATGGCTATATCCTATGACTAAGGTTGTATGGTCTGTAAGCATGTTTAAAAATGGATGTTATTTGTATCTACTCTATTATTTTATATTGGTGTTTATATTTGTGTGTATGATTACATGATACATTGGTTAATGCCCCTCATAAGTGTTATATGCCAACTTGATGCTAGTCATCAACCCATGGAATATTAGTATAACGACCCATACTTTACATACATTTTTAATACTTCAAAATTGAAGTAAACTTATTACAACATATAACAAAACCATGAAAGAACCATATAAGTATAATGTCTTTAGAAACTGGAAAACATAAACAAATGGTTCATAAATCATCTATGTTGTCTCCCATTTATTTCATCATATTTAGTGTCCCTATTTGGCATATCCTACCTAATATCCTTCTTCCTGAACTAGGGAAGGAAAACATACAAAGGGGTGAGCTCAAATTCCCAGTAAGTGTAAACAAAAGAAATATCAATCACATCATATTCATAAGAACATAACATTTTCGAAATCATAACCTGCAAAAGAGATCATAATTTCATAACATGGGATAAATCACAACAGTGAAATGTAATCCCAATAATCGTAACATGAATCATGAAGATTTGTGGCATACACACATAATCATAGAAAATCATTTCACAGTATTCAAGACTGATTTCCAAGACTATCTTAGTGGACAAAGTCCATTTCTGAACCGAGTTCATTCCACGTTTAAATCCTATTTCACTGAACCCGTTTAACCATCCGTTCCAGCCATGTCTATCTCATGATATATAAAATCCATACCCAATGAATTGGAGGGTGATATAGGTCCCACCCATCTCATAATGAACCATTCTTATGTGTGCCACAAAATCATAAACCATACATCATATCATAACCCATTTAACAAAAATGGGAATTCTTAAACATTATGACATCATAAAAAATTCATATAAGAAAAAGGAATTCATAAAATATTTCCATCACAACATAATCAAATCAATGTAATAATAGGGATAGAAACATAACCCTTTATTATCTTTCATGGAAAATAATTTTGATAAAACAGTTGAACTCCATTCCTGAGTGAAATATCCTATCTAATTCAAATAAAATTTTCTTTTCTTAACATGTCATACAATTTTAATCTAAAATATGTTTATTAAAAATAAATATGAAAACATTTAAAGGAATATTCTTGGAAATAATGTTATAAAAAGTCTTTCATGCCTTATATGTAAAAAAGAATTCTTCTTGTAACTTTTTCGGAAATGTCAATAAGTACCTCGTACAAAAAACGACAAAAGATTACATTCAAATATTTTTCTAAAAACTCACTGAATGGTAAAATTGGATTTAATAAATTTTAGGTGGATGTAAAAAATAATAAACATTAATGAAACATGGATGTGGATGATAAAATACACACCAGTAAATAACAAAGTATAAACAATCTTGGATATAAATGAGATTGTGATATTTTCCCTTACCTTAGGTCCGATTTTCTTCGTAAGTGTCTAAACCTCCTATATAATTATTTAAATAATGTCATTTACATATTCCAGAACCATAATCATTGTTATTATATCATATATGTTCATATTCTTAGCTTCTTATTAGTAATATTTCATTGCTACTTGTTATTCGGGTGTTTATTACGTTTTGTTCTTATGCATGTTTCGTCGAATAAATTCTTATTCTTCTTTTTAGGATATAGATACCACATTTCCAGAATTTTATTAGTGTAATATATATCTTATTCATTCATTCAATTGATTTATATAATCATTATGCAAAGAAGATCTTGTAGAACGAGTCGAATCACATTGTGGAGACGGTATTCCATACGTACGCACGAGCGATGATATCGTTCCCATGGTTCTGGAGTTGTATTGGAGTGTATGTATACAATTTCAGAATCAATACCACTTTACAATAATCATATATAGTCATTATTTACACCATTATACCCATCCAAGTAAGGTGGTGGTGGAAAATTGATTACATCATGGCGTGGAGACGGTATTCCGTACGTACAAACGCGCAATGATTTAATTTTCCTAGGTTGGATAAATGGTGCAATAGAGTTGTTTCATACTTATAATAACATATCAGTATATGAGTGATACTGATGTTATTAATTAATAATGAAACAATTAAATAAGAGGAAGTAGAAGAATAAATAAAGTTGAAAGAATCGGTAACAGATATTACCTCTTCTTCTGACACGCCTTTTGAAACCTCCTCATAGGGATCTATGATTGGTCATTGAAGAATACCAGAACCTCTAGGATGTTTATAGGGAAGTGGAGGGGAGAAATTTTCATGGAACGGCCGAGATTGAAGGCTCAATGTGGTGTGAGGAAGAGAGGGAGGAGGTGACCTTTTATAAGGGAGGAGAGAGGCGCCTTTGGAAAAACTAAAAATATTATTTTATTATAAAGTCACATTCGGTTTTAAATAGCTCAAAATTGATTTATTTCAAAGAAAAGGTAAGGATCGGTTGAAATATCTTTATCCAATAGAATTTGGACAAGTTTATGTTATTATTTTAACCTTATCATTTAAATTTAACTTTAAGTTAAATAATTATACTCTTACCGTGTCTTCTTGTTTTCTTACACTATACAGTTAATAAACATACTACAACAAGCCAAAAGAATCCCAAGTTGTTTATTATTAATATATATAACCTTATATATGCCTTTTGGCCGAACATTAGCTTTTAAGGAATAAAATATCAATTAATAATATAATATTTGTTTTAGAAACTATTTTATGTCAATTTTGATAGTATTTGGTAATTGATTTTTGTGAAAATAATAACAGAATGATTAGTTCTAACATAGTTAATTAAATAAATAATAACATGTCATGTTAACCTATAAAATTAGTGGAATTCCTAAAAAGTTTCAAATTACATTTATTTGTGTATTTATAAGATCACTTATGTCAATATTTCATTAATAATATAATTACTGTATCATCATTGTGTCATAAATAAATTAAATTATATAAAGTCTAAAAATTACAAATAAAATACCATTATGTAGGAAATCCTTTTATCTTTCTAATTAATATTTATAGTTGAATTTATCTTATGTATAACTCTAAATTAAAAATGATTTACTAATTAAACATTGATTTTAACTACTTTAACACTTCTTTAAATAAATTAATATTAAATGTTCTAATCTAATCTAAGTGAGCCTAAATGGTCATATTTTATTCCTATGGTTGTTTTTGGTCGAATAAAACTTATAAAATAGAATTAGGACATGTGTTAGGGTAATAATAAGATCATTTTTACCCTTAATTACCCTATTTACTTTTAACCATGGTATAAAAAAGTAAAAAGTTACAATCCACCAAAAATTATTTTCATATCATTGAACCACATTTTAAATACAGACATGAACCATGTCTCTTGGATTTTTGAAATTCCACCCAAAAATGTTGTAAAATTATGTTTTATGTTAATTTGAAAATTCTCCTAGGAGGTGGGTAAAAGAAAGTGAAAAGTTCAATAAAATTTTTATATATCTTAAATTATTATAAAATTACTCTAATGAATTACATTGAACATATATAGGTATTATGTATCAATTTTTAGCTAAAATAAATTTAAATAAAATAAATAATTATTTAAATAAAAAGTCGGTTTTTAAATAGTAACCCAGTGTTTTCACTATTCATCAAAAATTGAATGTTTCCAGAAAAATACCAAAATTTCACCCTAGGCTAATTTCAATATTACGAATCCAAAAATGAAGTCGATTTTGAAAAATAAAATTTACAAAATTTCAAAAAAAGTGTTTATTACTATTCATAATGGCTAGTTTTAATAATAATTTAAAAGCATATCGTTGTTTAGTGAAACCCGGTATTGCGTACGACACAAGCTATCGAGGAAGGTCGCGATTGCATGTGATGAAATCCAAGATAGTGTTGTGTGTAGTGAAAGATTCCTTTGATGATTTATATAATATAAAAAAATATTTCTCATAAAAGTCTCGGGTGTTACATTCTACCCCCCCCCCTTAAAATGAATTTCGCCCTCGAAATTCATCACTTCTAACAAACAGATGAGGATACCTCTCCCTCATCATATCCTCAAGCTCCCATTTAACTTCTTCTAATTTGTGGTTACTCCATAAAAATTTCACCAAGAGAGTGGTCTTGTTCCATAGGACATCTTCACTATGATCGAGAATCTCTATCGGTTGTTCTTCATAAGAGAGATCTTCTTCCAGCAGTACAACTTCTAAGATGAGCACATGTGAAGGATCAGCTATGTACTTTCTCATGAGAGATACATGGAACACATCGTGAACTTGAGAAAGATTCGGTGGATGCTCCAATTGGTAATCTACCTTCCCAACACGATCCAGTATTTCTAAAAGACCGATATACCTAGGGCTCAGCTTTCCCTTCTTTCCAAATCTCATTACTCTCTTCCAAAGAGATATTCGTAAGAACACTTTGTCACCCACTTCAAACTCTAATCCTTTTCTTCGGTTGTCGGCATAACTTTTTTGTCGACTCTGAGCTTCTCTTATGTGTTGTTGAATATATCGGACCTTTTCTTCCATCTCCTCAACAAGATCAGGTCCTAATAGATTTCATTCTCCAACTTCAACCCAGCAAGTTGGGGTCCTGCATTTCATTCCATATAGATCTTCATAAGGAGCCATCTGAATACTGGAGTGAAAGATATTATTATAAGAAAATTCCACCAAAGGTAGGTGTTGATCCCAACCACCTTTGAAATCCATAGAGCAAGCTCTCAACATATCGTCTAGAGTTTTAATTGTCCTCTAAGACATACCATTCGTCTGAGGATGATAAGCAGTGCTGAAACTCAACTCTGTATCCAGAGTATGCTGAAGTCTTCGCCAAAACATTGAGGTAAACCTCGGATCTCAATCAGATATAATAGAAGGTGGTAATCCATGCAATCTTACCACTTCCTTTACATATATCCTGGAAAGATGATCTACAGAGAAATCCTGTCTAATAGCATTGAAGTGTGAAGACTTTGTAAGATGATCAACTATGACCTAGATAGCATTATTGCCTTTGGATGATTTAGGAAGTCCAATGACAAAGTCCATAGTGATGTTTTCCCATTTCCATTCAAGTATGGGTAATGGTTGTATCATCCCCTTAGACTTCTTTCTCTCAGCTTTAACTTTCTGAGAAACCATGCATCGAGAGACATATTCAGCAACATATGTTTTCATGCCATCCCACCAGAAGTACTCTTTCAGGTCCCTATACATCTTCGTGCTTCCAGGATGAATAAAGAATGAAGAACTATGAGCCTCATCCAGCAGCTCCTTCTTTAATTTGAGGATGGGAGGAACACAAACCCGATTCTTGAACTTTATTATCCCATCAAAATCAAGGTTGAATACAGGAACATTTCGGAACTTCTTCTGTAACTCTACATCTTCTTTTTGTGTCTCTTTAATCTTCACATGTATATATGGTTAAAAATTCATTTCAGAAAGATAAGTTTTTTCCCCATCCACTATAATTCCAAGATCCATCCTTTGTAAATCCATAAATATCAGATCTTTTTTGATCCTCATCATGGATAAGAAATCATTGTCTTGTCGACTTAATGCATCTTCCTCCTTGTTTGCTTTACCAAGGTGGTAATGAATTGAGCATTAGTAATCCTTAATCAGCTCCAACCATATTTTTTGGCGCATACTCAGCTCCTTTTGTGTGAAAATATACTTTAACCTTTTATGATCAGTATAAATATCACACCTTTCCCCATAAAGATAATGCCTCCGCATCTTTAATTCAATGATTACTGCAGCTTACTCCAAATCATGAGTTGGGTAATTTTTCTCATGGATTTTCAACTTTCATGAGGCATAAGAAATCACCATATCATTTTGCATAAGAAAACACCCCAATACCTTCTTAGATGCATCACTGTAGATCACAAACCTTTCTCCACTAAAAGACAGTGTGAGAACATGTGCACTGGATAACCTTCTTTTCAACTCCTTGAAATTCTATTCACATTCCTCCATCTAAACAAACTTAACTCCTTTCCGAGTCAACTTGGTGAGTGGATTATATAATTGTGAAAAATCTTTAACAAAACATCGATAATATCAAGACAAACCAAGAAAACATCAGATCTCAGTTACTGTTGTTGGTCTCGACAATCTTTCGATAACCTCTGTTTTTGCTGGATCCACAGATATCTCCTCTTTTGAGATTATGTGACCCAACAATGCAAATTTTTGAAGCCAAAATTCTCACTTGGTAAATTTGTTATAAAGCTTCTCCTTTCTCAAGGTCTTCAATACAATTCTAAAATGATCTTCATGTTCTTCCTTGATCTTTGAATAGACAAGAATATCTTCTATAAAGACTACCTCAAACTGATCAAGATAGTCTCTTAGGTCTCTATTCATCAGATCCATGAAGATAGAAGGGGCATTAGTAAGACCAAATGGCATCACTATAAATTCATAGTGTCCATTCATTGTACGGAAAGCCGTCTTTGGTATATACCCCCTTTTGACCCTTAATTGATGATAACCTGAACTAAGATCAATCTTGGAAAAGTATTGTGCTCTGCGTAGTTGGTCAAATAAGTCATCAATGCATGGGAGAGGATATTTGTTCTTGATAGTGATCTTGTTAAGTTCTCGATAATCAATGCAGAGTCTCATTGATCCATCATTATTCTTAACAAACAGAACCGGTTCTCCCCAAGGTGATGCACTACGGTGTATGAATCCTTTATCAAGATTCTCTTGGAGTTGCTTCTTCAATTCCTGCAACTCAATTGGGTCCATTCTATAAGGTGTCTTTTAGGTGGACATAGCACCCAGTATGAGTTCAATTGAAAACTCAACTTCACGATTTGGTGGAAGTCTAGGCAATTCCTTTGGAAATACATCATCAAAATCCCGTACAATGGGCATATTCTTAATCATGAGTTTCTATCCAACCATTTGAGATAAATAACCTTAATTTAGTGGAATCAAGACCAATAATATGGAAGAAATTTTCACTGGAAGGTTATGTTCATCCTTGCATCGATAAACGATCATAGATTGATCTGGAATATGAAATGTGACTTCCATTATTTGGAAATTGATATGAGCTACATATAGAGAAATCCAATCCATGCCAAGAATCTCATCAATTTCCACTATAGGAAGGATCACAAGATTTGCAGGAAGAACTTTCCCAAAAACATTAATCAAAGTGAATTATAAACATTTGATGTGACTGTTGTGCCATTAGGGGATGTCATAGATAACTAAAAATCTAATTGTTGAGGTAATATGGCCATACCATTAGAACATTCTTCAGAAATAAAAGATTGGGTGGATCTAGAATCATATAAAACATTTTCTACTTTAGAGTGGATGGTATGTGTACCTTTCACTAAATTGTTATTTGTAAAAAACATCGCTGATAGAAATTGCATGTGACTTTCCTTTTTCTTTGTCCTTAAGAGTTTGTTGACGTCGATAATCATCAACAACCCTTGGATTAGGGCATTGATTGGCATAATTCCCCATTTCCTTGCACTTGTAACATTGAAGTGTATGAGGTTCACTTTGTGCAGCCTTTTCTTTGTTCGCATCTCTAGACATCTTCTTCCCATCATTTCGGCATTCAAATGCCTGATGACCTTCTTTCCACATTTGAAACATTTACATGTCCCTTTAAGAAAACTACCTCCATGTTTCTTTCCACACTTTGAGCATAAGGGAAAACTCATCTTGTTTTTAGTGTGCACATTAGATTTTCCTTTGAATTCCATTTTCCTCTTCTTATCAAACCCATGTGACTGATGGGTTACACCGATCTCCATCTCAACCTTGAGATCACATAGAACAATTTCTTCATAGCTATTGAAGTCCTTTATGGTTAAGTCCCTTTGAAGACTTGGTTTTATGCCACTAAATAATCGATCGATCTTACTCTCGGGTTGGATAATAGTACCAAAAGTGTACCTTGCAAGTATTGTAAAATTTTCTTCATAGGTACCAACTGATTCATCATCGTATTTCTTTAGTTCAAGAAACTCCTTCTCCATCTTTGTTAAAATAATATGAGGGAAGTACTTATTGATAAATAAGTTCTTAAACTCATCCCATTCTATGGATTCAATTTCATCCTTTTACCTCGTATTCTCGATAATATTCCACCATTGATCAGCATCTCCTTCCAAATGATACACCGCTAAGATGACTTTATCATGTTCAGAACATTGAAGAATTGAAAATATCATTTCAGTGGTACTGATCCATTGTTCGGACACTAATGGATCATAAGACCCGCTGAATGAAGGTGTACGGTGCCTCATGAAGGATCAACAGAATATTTCTCCTTCCTTTGCTTGTTTGGAAGTCCTACATGATTCATAGCTTGAGAAAGTTGTGTGAGCATGGCTATAATATTTTCCATTCCTGCTCCCATAACGTTTGGTTGCTCAGGGGGACAATCATTGCATTGCCCGTCGAATTCGGCATTAACACGGTTTCTTCGGGTTCCATCCATTGAATAAAACCAAGAATAATAGTGTGAGAAACACAAATTATAATAAGAAAACAACATAATCAATAATAAAATTTCACACTTAAGGACTTATCATAGGATGCTCATGGCCATTTCTAAAACACTAAGATTATGTTCTATGCTTAGACATATCCTTAGGTTTCTTACTATGGTTTTCACATCCTAGATTTCAAAGGATGACTATAGCTTTCCTCTGATACCAACTATAACGACCCATAATTTACGTACATTGTTAATACGTCAAAATTGAAGAACACTTATAACAACATATAACAAAACCATGAAAGGAAAATATAGGTATAGTGTCTTTAGAAACTGGAAAACATAAACAGGTGGTTCATAAATCATCTAGGTTGTCTCCCATTTATTTCATCATATCTAGAGTCCCTTTTTGGCATATCGTACTTAATATCCTTCTTCCTGACTTGGCAAAAAGAAAACATACAAAAGGGTCAGCTCAAATACTCAATAAGGGTAAAAAAAGAAATATCAATCACATCATATTCATAAGAACATAACATTTTGGAAATCCTAACCTGCAAAAGAGATCATAATTTCATAACATGGGATAAATCGTAGTAGTGAAATGTAATCCCAATAATCATAACATGAAACATGAAACTTTGTGGAATACACAAATAATCATAGAAAATCATTTATTAGTAGTAAAGACTCATTTCCAAGATTATCTTAGTGGACAAAGTCCATTTCGGAAGCGAGTTCATTCCCCGTTTAAGTCCTGTTTCACTGAACCCGTTTATCCTGCCGTTCCAGTCATGTCTATCTCATGAGATATTAAATCTTTACCAAATTCATTGGAGGGAGATATAGGTCCCACCCATCTCATAATGATACCATTCTTATGTGTGCCACAAAATCAGAAACCATACATCATAGCATAACCCATGTAATAAAAATGGGAATTATTAATCATTTATGAAATCATAAAGCAATTCATATAAGATAAAGGAATTCATAAAAGTAATTACATCACAACATAACAAAATCAATGTAATAATAGGGATAGAAATTGAACCCTTTATTATCGTATATGGAAAATAATTTTGATAAAACACTTGAACTCCATTCTTGAGGAAAATATCCTTTATACTTCAAAAAAAATTCCTTTCTTTACATGTCATACAATTTTAAACTAAAAGAAGTTGATTAAAAATAAATATAAAAAAATTTAACGGAATCTTCATGGAAATAATGTTTTAAAAATATTTTCATTCCGTATAAGTTAAAAAAACATTCTTCTCGTACTTTTTTCAGAAATGTCAAAAAGTGCCTCGTACAAAAAACGACAAAATATTCCTTTCATATCTTTTACTAAAAACACACAGAAGGGTAAAATTAAATTTAAAAAATTGTAGGTGGATGTAAATATTATTACCTATATTGGAAAAATGGATGTGGATGATAAAATACAACCCAGTAAATACCGAAGTATAAACAATTTCGGATAAAAATGAGATTGTGATATTTTCCCTTACCTTAGGTCGGATTTTCTTCGTAGGTGTCTGAACCTCCTGTATAATGATTTAAATAATGTTTTTGACTTATTCCAGAATCATAATCATTTTTATGATATCATATATGGTCATATTCTTAGCATCTTATTAGTAATATTTCATTCCTACTTGTTATTTGGGTGTTTATTACTTTTTGTTCTTATGCGTGTTTTGTCGAATAAATTCTTGTTATTCATTTTAGGTTATAGATACCTCGTTCCAAGAATGGTATTCGTGTAAAATATATCATATTCATTCATTCAATTCATATATATAATCATTTTTCAATGAAGATAATGTATAATTAGTCGTATCACATCGTGGAGACGGTATTCCGTACGTACACACGAGCGATGATATCATTCCCATGATCGTGGAATTGTATTGGAGTGTATGTATAGTATTTAAGAATCGATAACACTTTACAATAATCATCTATAGTCATTATTTACACCATTATACAAATCCAAGTAAGATGGTGGTGGAAAATAGATTACACCACGACGTGGAGACGGTATTCCGTACGTAGGAACGCGTGGTAAAACAACTAATTCCCATGTCTGTATATAAGTACGTAGTGTTAAATTTCCCATGTACTTCTTCCCATGTCTTAGTAGATGGTTTTTCCCATTAACATTTCTCCCTAGACAAGTAAATTTGGGAGTCCACAGAATTCCACTGGCCATTTACTCTCGGTCTTTGTTCGAATATAATACATGTTTCACACTGAGCCATCTAAGAGAAGTCAAACATTGTGTGATAGGTTCAGATGTTGTGTGATCCTTAACCCCATCCTGAAACCCCAACAACAACACATATGGACCCATGAAACAACTAGCTCAATATTACAAGCCATGTTTCTATCGATATTCCTGAAATATTGGTTTGGAATCAAACATCTCAGGTATATAGCAGTCTATCAATCTGGTTATTCCCAATTCTATAATCAATATGGGTCATCATATTGTCCCTACCATCATCAAATCATCAAAATTAATTCATCAAATCTATATGGAAAATGCTTTTGATAATCATTAATCACAATACACTGAATAACACCATAATTAAGTATCCAAACCATCTAATATTCTACCTATGTCATCATCACATGATCTATATTTTGATTATAATATAGATCAATGGTTTTGGAACTATTTCTCAAAGAAACATGTTCACAATATTTTATTTTCTGATATTCGTCGAACCGTGGGTCGATGGAAAATTTATTATGTGTAAAAACAAATGGGGCATAAATTCACTACCACAATATCCATGACCAGACCTCTATAAATATTCATGTTATCCTAAATCCATCTCCATTTTAAGGAAAAATGAATAATATATAAAAAATGAAATCACTCAATAAAACATTACAAATAGTCAATCCTACACAATAACCAATCTATGAATCAAATTGTTGTTAAATTGATTTATTGTCATCATAAAAATCAACAACGATGAAGAAATCTAAATAAATTTCCACCAACACTCGAGTTGGATCGATCACATATGAAGAATGATCATACTTTGTTGTCAATGGTGAGATCCCCAAATCCTATTGCACACTAATCATCAATCTACAATCTATTTTGGGAAAATTTTGTTCTAAACATAACATTTCCCATTTATTTCTCATTCTATATTTTGATTTTAATGTATACCAACATTTTAGGAATATTGTGTGCTTTTTACATTTAATATATTTAACATATTTTAAACAATTAATTTGGAAAAAATATGCATTTTAATCACATACCATATCAGAACATGTTCTCAAAAATAATATATACAATATCAAAAAATTATCAATAAAATAAAAAAATTCATTGAAAATTTGAGTCATTACACCCACCTCAAAGGTAGTCTCAAAACATCATAAGGAAGGATTTCCATATAACCTTTAATTATTAAAGGAATTTAGATAATATAAGTGACAATAGAACAATGGGATATACTCAAAAACGTATGGGTAATAGTGTTTGGTCTCCTGCTCACTGAACCCACTCATCATTCCATGAGATCTCTCTCACCCATATTTTAGAATATCATCCCCTCAGTGAAAAGTCATATGACTCATCTCCAGTGACCATCATTCTGAAATCATAAGCATGGATTACAAATATATAAAAAGATATTTTTATAGGCTTCTATTATGGTGACCAAAATTTATCATGTGGACCTCTATCTGCTAATGGATAGCTCACACAGCTTTCAAATAAAAGATATATAACAAGTGTTCCCTATAGAAAACATAGGGTGAAGTTACATGGATAAATCTTTAGTTGGGAGATCCATCTATCACACCTAGAGTATAGAGAAGAATAAATGACTCACACATGTCTTACTGTACTGAAGAATGTGTATATTAAACATTTATTATACCTCTAATCATTTCATGTGTCACGGAGTTGTATGCTTCCATATCATTCATCTGTCTGCAGCCTCAGCCGCCAACTCCCCGAGCCTAACATGGGTCGCCATGTGGTGGTGTTTTAATGAAATCATTGCATCTTCCACCTCCCATATATCCCCCTTATTGATATCTAATTTTTCCTCTTACAGCTCCTCTTCCATTCAGTTTTTCCTATCTTCTCGTCTAAGTTACCTGATCACGATAATTCATCTATCATGGTTGTATGAATGTTATCTTTCTTTTCTCCTCTCCATGTCTTATTTGGTAGTCATGCACCATATGACTTCACTCATCCAATGAAAAGAGATGGCCCTCTATAATATTCCCTGATCCTTTATTCTTTCCATTATCACATGTCATAGTCTGATCATAGGTAGTTTCCAGGCATAATATCCTATCGACTACTGCCGATTAGAAATTGGTGATAACTCATCCCTAAAATGTCGATTGACATCTCCAACCACCTTAAATCCCTATAACATTAATATAACTTCCACCATTTTCAGATCCAACTCATCGACATAGGTGGGAATGGCCAAGGGAAACCATGATGGCACAAATCTCTCAGTGGTGACCCAACATAAATTTTCATGCCCAAAATTAATCATCTCAGATCATGTCAATGGATTTCCTCATAATGTCTATAAATACTGTGGAATAAAAAACACTATCAACCCATGAAAATATTTCTAGAAAATATTAAAAATCAGAACACAGTGAAAGCATGAGTGGTAGTACTCCACACAAAATAGTTCTTGGATGGTTGGCCACAATATTGTTGACTTGTCATGCATATAGTTAACAATGATTCACCGGAACCTAGCTTCTTAATGGAAAAGGATATATACCAGTGAACTCCATTGATATATGGGGTTTTCAGATAATCATAAATATATGGAGAACCAGCTAGAAATAATTACCTACTACTAGGGTATTTGGCTCTCTACAAAACCTCAGCGGACTCTGGAGCGAGAAATCATGGAGTTAACTATGCTAGAACACATCCTCAGTTAGACCTATTTCTATGACCGAATTCTCAATTGGTTGGTGTGATTCTACATATCCACCTTGATGAAGAACCGTACACGATGAACCATTAATCTATTCCTCATCAATCATCAGATCATCACCACAGTCCAAAACATGTATATTTGATAGTTGACTTCATCGAGGAATCATGGAAATTTAATTAAGATGTAAAAAAGTATGACAAACAAATATTTATACAATGCAGATATGGATCATAAATTATATTTAAGGACTCAATCCTATATGATTCAGGTACAATTTAAATATGAAAAAAATGTCCCAATATGCCAGGTTGACAAGAATGTAGTCATTGTCTTGGTGAATGGATATGAAAACTCCCTATACCATCATTATGATCCCAAGAGTGAAAGCCTCATTCGAAACACTTTGATATATTTTCTCGATTTCCTGACCAATTCCATTAAGGTGAATAATCTATTCAACCACCTTGGGAATGAACTTCCCTAATACAAATATATATCGACTCGACCGTAATTAAGGATCATTACATAACTACACCATGACTCCCTTAATAGGCATTGGGTTGAAATAAGCATCGAATAAAATATTATAAATGTGAGTCCTTTTCCTAATTATCCTATATGCACACACCTTCCCATATCAATGTAGAAATGCAGATGAATAATTTAAAAATGATTCAAAAACTAGAATATAAAAAAATCATGAAAAACCTCAAGGGTGTACACGAGAATGACTGTTTAAACTAAAAAGTATTGAAGAAAATACATACCTAGCTAGATTGACATCATGAATTTGGAAAACTGAAATGTATAATGTGCCAAGAGATCCCAATTCATAATATTCAATATCTGACCAATATATATGGTCAGATGCACCAAGTATCCCTAAGCTCTTATATAGTCTTCCACAATATTTCTATAATATAAATAAGAAATGATTTGTGTTAGAAAATCCCATGTATGGCTGAGTATATGAATACCCAGTAGGACTCCATGAATGATTAAGGGGGAGTGTTCAAGGATATGATATGAATATAAAGTAAAAAAATCAACCCAAAGCAATATAGTAAACAAAAATAATAAAGTCAATACAGTTATAATTTTACATGCTCAAACTAAAAAAATACAATTTATATAATAGGGGATCGTTATCTCATAGCATGACCATTGAAAGGAGATCAAATAGTTCCAAATGTCCATCAATTATATCCAGTATCTCATGCATCAAAATAGAAGTAAACATCCATGCTAAGATATACCTTCAAACATTGTCCCACGGTTATGGGATAACATTCTCATAGTATAGGACGAACACCATAGTGAATCTAGGTGGTTAAAAAATTATGTATTCATAGAGGAACCATTCTCTAATGCATTAGTGGGATTCCACAATTTATTTATAGGCCCCGAACCCTAATGTGATATTGTAATTACTCTCTTGTGTCACAAGGATGCACACAAAATATGATTTTGGGTTTCAATTGGTAGATTGATAACTCCTACCCAAGATGATGGGGAAGTACAAATCCATAGTTTGGGGACCTACACCCTATCCCAACATGGGATTCCACTATAATTTCTCAAGGTCCATCCCTATGTAATAGGTTGTTCCACTAGATTGTTTGAAGACCCTTACCCATGCTGTTGGTGAGTTCCTATCTATATGACATTGGTGATCCTCTTCCTAATCACTGCAATTTTATATTGCTACCAAAATTAATGATATTTTAATTTAATATCATACCATATCTCAAAATCCACAATGAAGGGAACAATTTCATTATATATGGGAAAAATCGTAATAAGATTCTAATGGTCCAAAATGTAATTCTAAATAAAGGAGATATGAGATTTGTATGTTTCATCAAAATGAACAAATGGATATATATAGAAATAAATGGGTATGCGTGATTAAGTAAACTCTAGGATTTGACGGTTGTACCCAAAATTATATAGAACAACAATGCATTGTATAATGTAAAGTATATTGAGAGATAATTTTAAATATGTATGAAAATGATGATATAATTGTTCACAATGATGATTTTATGATTAAATTCATATGTTATGCATGAACATGACACTATTCATTTCTCATAACTATTTATTATATTTTACCACTATGACATGTTGCTTCATTTTCATGCATTGCCACGTTTTATGCCTTTATCTAATTATTAGTCTCATGATTATGTTGATTCTCTTTGGTAGATAATGTTAAATGAAACAATATTCACAGATGAACATGGGAAGAATTATAGGATGTATTTTTCCTAAATCATAATTTCCATTTCACCAAATGTTGTGTTATATATTAGTGGGAATAAAACTATTTCATAGGTTATGAATGAATTGTCTAAAAAATATGAAAACCCAATAGCAATTAACAAAATATTCATCATATGATGATTTTTTAACATTATTTCATCATACAGATATCCTATTGATGAATATAAGAATGAATTCAATGTGGTCAAAGGAATGATTAAATCTATATAGATGACATTCAAAAATGATGTTTGATATTTTCTTCATTAAATTTTTTTTACTTTGAGAGGGATGAGATTCGATGATGGTAATGGTGAGAATATCTAGTAAAATGTTAGATATTTTTTCATAAATTTTTAAATCATGAATTTGACTGATGTGTTGGGGTGAAAGATATTTAAAACACCATCTGGAAGTTATCTTAATATTTTAGTATGGGAATTATCAGCCATTTAAAAAAAACCTCCATAAGTTGAAATATTCAATGGATAATAACAAGAGAATAATTCAGTGTAAATAGAGATGTTTTGTTCCAAAATGGTGTTTATTTGGGAAGAAGATACATGTCCTAAATTTTATCATAAAAATTTCATAGGTTTAAAAATTAGGACAAAAAACACGGTCATTATAATGAATAGAGTGTCTAGCTCGATGCTAAGAAAGATCATTCTAGTGGGGTCATGGGTTATTGACATATGGTTATCAGTTTATTCATCTAGTGTGCAATGGTTTCATGTAGATTTTATTGTAATAATCATGGGAATATTGTATCTAGTAGATGATGAATCTCTAAATATTGTTGGTAAAGGTGATGTGAACATTTGAATGAAAAACAAAAGTGTCTTGAAACAAAAAAAGGTAAGACATATTTCATGTCTCTAGAAGAACCTCATATCAGTGTAATAGTGTGATGATGTCTATTCTAAAATGAACTTTTTGAATAGAGTTTGAAGATCAATGAAGGTTATATGGTGATATCTTGTATTTTAAAAAATGGTACCTTGTATCCTATTAGTTTGACTGATGAATTGGTTGATATTGGAACATCACCATAGGATGATACCGAAAAGTGGAAGAATATGTTTGGTCAAATTAGTGTGAAAAATCGTATTGTTTTAGAAAAATTCCATATTTAAACTCAATCACATGGGCCTTGGACGAATTCTGAGTTGTATGAGAGGAAAAAAATATAGTTTCCTGCAACATGTATAAAATAAATATGATGAATATGAAGCTAGAACATGTTCATTCTGTTGTCTGGTGTCGAGATCCTATTTATTACCATGGAGGATCATGGAACATTGTGGCCTAAATTGATGATTCCACATTCCATATCTTGGATTAATTCCTAAAAAATAAATCTAATTTTATTAAATAATTTTTTCAGTGAAACATTTTATCCATGAAATAGTGTGAATGAAATTTAAATTTTCTTTGGATAGATAATGGTCATAAATATGCTATAAATTAATCTCATAACATCAGTAAGTATAATATAATTTAGAATGATAATAATATTCCAATGAAAACCAAAAAAAATATGAGAGAATGACTCAAATTATAATAGGTAAATATTATACTATATGGATTCACTCATAAATTCCTCAGTGAATTTTGTCATAGAACATAAATAATGAATCTTATCATGTGAACAAAATGCCCACCACAGTTTCATGATTGGAGCTTGTGTCTCATAACAAATATAGAAACAAGGCCAAAATAGTCTTATATAAATTATTATTTTACAATGTCATGTAAATATTTTTCATTTTATCTTAAAATTTGATATGTTCAAGTGTAACTTGTCTACCATAGGGACATAGTATTATATTATAATATTGAATAATTACCAGGGTGTCAACCCCTACTTTTTTAGAAGGGAACATCCTCTTTTCCCGTCCTTTATCTTCTTGAAAAATATAGTTCAGAAAATACTAACCCAAATCTCTACCCAAAATCCCTCTCTATGAGATTGTGGTCCTAGACCACTCAAAATACAAATCATATGTGGTTTAAGATTTTTTCTTAATGGGAGACGTCCAAGGAGAAGGTAGAAGACATAAACAACCAATTCCAAGTGTATGTATTCATATACCTCCATAACATATATTTCATCATTGAAAATATAATTACATCATTACAATTCATATGCAAAAATATTATTATTATTATTTTATCAATTTTCATTACTTTTTCCATCCATTGAGAAATAAATGAATCACTTGTGAATACATGTAGACCAGCACCACCATGTAGCGTTGTGTTTCATTTTTCATTGCTGGATTATATGGATTGCTAATATTATGTAACAAATGAATTTATAGGATATTTATTTAAAAATTGTGAAATTTTAAATTTAATAAATTATTTACCTTCTAAATGTTTTCTATTTGTAAGAAATTGACAAGATCACTTATATATATGGGAAATACCACCACCATAAAGCAATGTGGTTTATTTTTAATATCCACTTTACATGGATGGAAATAAGCATCAATGTAATAAATAAATATGACATTTATAACATATTTATGATTATTAAAAAATATAATATTATCTACTAGAATTTTTCAACCCATTATAAAAAATTAATATTTTGTTCATGTGTATGTACATACTAATGTCTCAATGAATCAATGGAGTTCCATTTACATGAACACGATATATAGTTAGTTTCAATTGTATAAATAATTTATAAATATTATAATTATAATATGATTAAGATTCGGGAGGAAATTTATCATAAAACTATTGACCAAAATTAACACACTAATGTTCTTTTGAGGTTATAAACAGGACGACCTTATAATAGTTAACGTGAACATAGCAATTTTAATAACTAAAAAACAAAGTAACAAATATAATAAAGGGATTAATGATTATGGAATGAATATATAAAAAATTTCATTAAGCATGTATTAAACAAATATACTTTTTTTACTCCCAAAGGTAGGAAATTGAATAATACATGTCAAAACATGAGGTAAGTGATTTTCCTTTATAACCATGATTTAATGAATTCCATTAAACTCATTTTCCTCAATATACATGTTCATAAAACTGTTCCAATAATCTACCTTTTTATACATAATATATTTTAATGGTAATTTAAAAATAATTTCATTCCTTTAAAAATGATTAAAAATAATTTTTTTTAACATTTACTGTACATTTCATTTTTAATTAATTTACAAATCTGAAAATGAATATTATATATATATAATGCTTTCTTGTATTTAACTACTTTTATTGTTTTTATTCAATATCAATATTCCTATATAATTTAACATGTTTCCCAATGTATATAATATTTTAGTTCTTCTTTGAAATATTCAATTTTAGAATTTTTCAATGAAAACTAATTAAATATATCATTATGATTGTGTGATAATGGAATGTTCCATGCTTGTTGGTTGAAATGATTTTTTCAAGGGTTTTATAATGAAAAAATTTTAATGTATTTTTTTGACAACATACATTGTAATTATAGTTGATGATAGTTGAGCCTGACATAGCTCATTAAAATAGGAGAGCATGATATGGATCATCGATACATAGTGTAATGATTAATTTTTTGAAAGAGAAAATGATGTAGATAATCAGGTAGGATACAGTTATGGAATTAATATGGCTTTAGTTATCCTGATATATTTCACTAATAGAAAATAATGGTATACTAATGGTTTCAACCCATTAGTATAGGTTAGGGAACCATTGGTATTTTCTATACCAATGGTTTCCCTAACGATTGGGTTCTATGGAATGGGAACAATATACAAATATTTATAATTAAATTGCTTGTATAAGCCCACTTAAATTTATATATTCCAGTTTTTACAATGATCTATTAATATAATTGTATACCAGTATTTGAATAAACCATTGGAAAAGACACACACTATGAACACAATAATCAAGGACTCTTTCCCCACATTGTCCAAACCATACAATCACACCCTTACACATTAAAATCATCAGATATGTTATATATTTTACATTTTATTAGATGATAACTTATAAAAATAATATCCCATATGTGAAATCATGATCAATCATCAAACATAATGAGTAATAAATATCAGTTAAAAATTTGTGCTCGAACACTCCCCCATGACAACCACTACTACTAATATTATCACTGTCATCACCAATATACTCATCATCATCTTATTCAACATCACAATCATCATCACCATCATCAGCAACATTATTATCCCCATATCTTTCACCATTTCCATGGTAGCCATCAACATGACCGCTAATAGGACGATCATCTGCATTGCGTGGTGTATTATATCACAAACACATTGTTGACATGAATGTATGAAAAATAGAAATGGTGTTTAAAAAATGATGTGGAGATAAATGTATTTACTTGTCATTAAGAAAAAAAACCATCTAATCCCAGTCTATATCCTATAACAATGATTTTAGGGACTATATCTATGGTTATAATACATTGATATATGTAACTATTCTACTAGTTTGGAATAGTTTTTTATGTTTCATGTGTACGTACATGTTCATTGGAAAAAGGAATATCATGAGAGTGATATGAGCTCCTAATGATAGTCATCAACCCCTTGATTATTGGAGGTGAGTATAGGGTGTCACACAAAGTGTACAACTGGCTAGGAGGGATCCTAGGGGTCGGGTTATAACATTTACAAATAATCATGTGATTTAAAAGGTAAATAGAAATATATAAAAGTATAAAGCAATTTAATAATGAAATAATTTTAACATTAATTAATATATAATATTACAATAATATTTTTAATATATTTTGTGAGAATATTAAAATATTTATCACATGGTATCATGCTTCATTTGTAATGAAATGATTAATGATATTCATAGTATAAGCATGTCTAATATGAACATAGTTTTATGTACTATTTAAAAGTTGTTTGAAAAAATGTTTCAATGATATTTTAAAATATAATACAATGATATTTAAAATGTGTTTATAAAAAAAATTTAAAATTTTTTATAGAATTTTTAAAGATAAATTAAATTATTATTAAAAAACTATTTAATAACACATAAAACTATAATCATGTGAATTATAAGATGTTAAAAATAATTTTAATTTCATTTAAAAAAATTTTAAAAAAGAGGTTTTGTATCCCATGTAAATATTTTTAACAAACTATTTAAATGAAATATTATAATATTATTAAAAATGATTCAAAAATTAGTTTAAAACTTTATCACTTTGTTTTTGGTCATTTTATGTCTATTTATAACACACATTCTGCATCATCGTACAAATTTATTAATGTTTATTGCATTTTCATGTATATTAGTACCAAATTAAATGCTAGTATCCATGAAAAATACATGTTTTCAATCTTGTCATGGCCTAATATTTCACCCTAATGTGTGGGGATAATTAAATGATTTATTTCCTTTTAATTTTATTTTGAAAATTAATAAGAAATAATATTCAATAATAAAATACATTGTGTTAATTGAAATCATCATCATTTTTAATAAAAAAAATTAAAATCAGAATAATACCTTGAAGTCATCATACTCCAATGAGTAATCATTAACATTAAAATATTGTTGATGGACACTCATTTAAGATTGGTATACCCTCTTAAACTGTTCAAACTACTCAACCCTAACAATTCTATAACTCATTTTTATTTACATTTCATTGGTCACCTATTTTCACTACTTGTACAGTCCTCACAACATCACCTATAATAAAATTACAATTAAGACTCTATCAAAATATTAATTCATTGAAATATACTAATACATTCAGATTAATCTAATTAATTTTCTTACCCATATTTGTGACAAAGAAATATACTTTATAAATTTCATGGTTTCTTTATGTTATTGTCTTATGAAGAATGATATCACAATATTTGGTATGTATCAACATAAAAATAATGCATTCTCACCTTATAATTCCAATTATTTTATTCCATTCATAGTACACAACAATAAGTTTTTTCTTATGGTTTCATGATTCATGAATTAATTTACACCAATGCAACCCTATATTATAAGATATGGGTGTAAAATAATTAAGGAAAATATTAAATTAATTCCTCTTAAAATGAAAATAAATTATGGTCGCATGATTTACTTGGGTTTATACATATACCTAAGACATGATGAATTGGGGGTACCGATGGATCCATAGGATATAAAAGATAGATGAACTCTGTAGTAATAGTGGGGTCTAATGTTTTATCATGATTATCATTATAATTGGGATGTTCAAAATTTATCAGAGTAGAAGTCAACGAATTCTGAAAAAAATATTTGAGAGAATGATGTAGTACGAAATAGATACAACATTGACATATATGGGAAAATATAATATGGATTGGGAGTGGGATCGAAAATAAGATAAGGAAAACATATATGGGAAGGATCAGATATAAATAGTAGAGATAGTAGAGGTAGTCTAAATTTCACTAGTTCTTTTAAAGGAAATGAGGGATATGAAACAATGGATACATTGTGTATATTTTTATGGGTCTAAGTGAAATTGGTTATTGTGAGTGTAACTAGTAACTCTTGTACCACCCCGTTGAACCTTCAAAATGGGCACCATTAGATGGTGGATCTTGATTAAATTTCAAAATAATTTTAATAAATACACATTATATGTTATTATTATATATATTTAAAGTAATATACTCTGAATAAGAACTATATGATGAATGATATGGATTTTTTTTGGAAAAATATCAAGCCAAAAAAATCATTTAATAAAAAATAAACACATTTAAATTAGTAACTTAATATTTGGTAATATAATTTTTTCTTCATCTCAATTCATTTATACCATATTCTAATTATGATAGTTCATTTGGATTATTTTGGTCATTCAATTAGTTCATCTAGTTATTTATGGGTTAGGAAATTTTGATCATATTTTTTTCAATTAATTTTTTTTATAAATAAGTTATTTTATATTTCATTTCATCATCTATTAAATATTTTGTTCTATAAGGATATTTGGTTCATTTCGGGTGGTTATTTTTGTTCATTTTTTGTTATATAATTTGGTTAATTTTACTCTTTTTATTCATTTTAGATTTTGTCAATTTAATTTTTTTATTATGTTTTTTCATTATAATTAGTTTAATATTTATTATTTCAATTCACCTTCATTTTTTCCTAATTGTATTGTTTTAGTCTTGTTTTGTTTATTGGGTTCTAATACAATTAAATTCAATATTAGAAAACATCACTCCAAGAAAACTGCATCAACATTATATTTTAAATTAGCATGAATGTCTTGTTGGATACAAAATGAAAAAAATATTAAATCAAATTGATTTTTACCAACTTAAAACACTAAATTCATGATAAAGTAAATAAATAAAGAACATATATGGTTGGTTTTACATAATACCAATCACATCATTAGGATCACAATAAACATTGAAAATTGTATTTTTTTTAGTTTTCATAAGTACTGAATTTTTCTAGGATCGTGTGGGAATCGATTATTCCTAATGAATCCCCCCCATCATAAAAAATATGTATTTTTATTAAATTAATAATAAAATAGAAGGAGATGATCATTTACATAATAATATTTTTTCAAAAATTATTCCAAAATACGTTTTCATTAGCTGCAAGGACTTGAGTCATATGAATAACTCTAAATCTATATTAATCAATAGTGGTCCTATGTTTCATAATTGAATCATACCACCTTAATATCATCATTGTTACTTTTCCATTAGTGATATAATCCAATATTTTTATTTTTATAAAAATTACCCCAATAAATATTTTCATATTGAGGCCTACAATATTTTACACTATCATTAAAATATATATTTATAGTTACCCTAACACACCATGTTGTGTTCTCATGTCCATTAATAGATTAATGATTATAAATTTGTTTCCATTGATCACCATTGATTTGTATTCATGATGTATATAATTCTGGTCATTGGGAAATGATATTTTTTTTCATAGGCTGAGTCTGTAGATAATCCCAATAGGTAAAAAATAAATTCATATATAAATTAATCTATAATTTTTATTGTAGTAACACTTCTACCATAGATTTCTACCATGATAGATGATCTTTTACATGAAAATTATCTCTCATTATCAATGTTAATGAATGGTGATTTATATTTATAATTTGGGTAAATTCAATACATTAAAATATTTAAATATTTTAAATAATATATTCAATTACATGGGATGAAATAACATATAGATGTTAAATTTAATAACTTCTTATAGTCTTCAAAAAAATCATAGATAAATAATTCGGTGGGAATTTCCATCCCCCACTCTTCAAGGGTAAATATATCTAATTCATTACATCTTATAATTCCACCTCTTTTTTGAAGTTATAGAAAAATGGTTAAATTTACTCATACCACCCATTTTTCTCTCGATTTTCAGTTACATCTATTTTTCATATTTGACAAATAAATTTTATAGATATTTACCGATTCATGAGCCATGTAACATTTAATAATATTTAAATTAATATGTCTTATATTGTAGAAAAAATAAATTAATTTGTGAACATTTCATTACGTTGGATACATCCAATGAATAGAAATGGGTCCTCCCAGAAGTATTTTATTTCTTAATATGGATTGTTAGAAGGAACATGGATGTGAAAAATGATGGAGTAAAAATTTTATATAACTAACAGATATTTAATGGTTTCTCTTCCAACATTTTTTTAAATAAATACATGATCAACATTTTAGAAAAATATATTTTTATAAATAGAAAAATCAAATCAGTTCCACCGTTACATTATTGTGAAGTAGATGATAGATTGATATTGGAATAAACTCATGGAAAAGGATTATATAATTATGTGTTTTTAGAGCTTTCATCTTCTAATATATTTGGTTGAACAATTTACATGTATTTATTGAATATCCATTAGGATCATTTATAATCTCTAATACTTCCAGAAATTAATTTTTTTTTCTATTGGTGACATCAAATAAGAAGTAAGGATAACATTCCACTTATCTTCACCAATACAAAAAGGATGTACTTATGGTCTGATACCCCAATCCACCCAGTCATTTTATGATTATAAATGATATTTTTTTCAACACTAAATTTCAAATAATCGAAAGAAATCTTTCAAATTTTCTTGTCAATGTGTATTATGTCTAAACAATGGCGTGGTAAAATGGTTGACCTAATAAAGAACCCCATTGAAGATATGTTTATTCTTCAAATTTTAATTATGTTTAACGCATCCATTATTCCATTTTTTAGATTTCATCTATACCTATGAAGAGACAAAATGAAATCATTCAATTTATTAGGAACATTCATTCTAGACATACACTATGTTGTTATTTTATTATTGATGGTATATTTGAGATTTTGATGATTATTCCTAAATGTATAATCCACTGTGAAGAATCATTTATGTCCCATGAAACTGAAACTGTGGTGAAATTTATGCCTTCAAAAGTACTGTCCTGGCACTATTTTTCACATAAATAGTTCTCTAGGATAGTTTTAAAAATGTCTATGGTTCAAATTGAAGTTCACAAATGGTCTTCAACGAAATATGAGGGTAAAAATTGGTAAAATTGTGGAGACTATAACCTGAGGTGGTGATTAAAATAATGATATATAAATAAATGTAGCATAAGTTATGAACACAATAAATCAATGTCAGTAATAAATAAAACTCACCATAATAAAAATAAGAAGCATTAGAAATTATAATCCGTAATGCGCAATTGAATTTTTAGATGATAAACAATAAATATAATGTTATTGAAAAAGAATATGCATGGTCGCTCTTGGTTGTCCATAATAGTACATATATAAATAATATCAATATAATGTCAATCACAATACTGAGAAACCACCTACATGACCAAGGTACATCTATGAGGACAATTGTTCATCTCTTGAACTTCAATTATTAACTAATAAAAAAGCATAAAATATACATGCATTCTGAGGGGTCCACATAGGGTGATATTATGATGTAAAAAATCATTATCCAATGTTTTTCTATCATATTTCTTTAATAATATATGAGTAAACATAATATAATAAAAGGAAAATTCACATCCATTATTTATTAATTTACAAGCATAAGTTGTGTTCAACAGTACCACAAAAGCATTTACCTGATCTGACCAATGTCGGTATAACTCTGAATACATTCCTCCAAATATATATATGTAAAATAATTCATGTAACACCCTCGTGATTTGACCATGTGTCTATGCATAGAAAAGATAACAGTAAACGTTGCATAAAAGATCGATCTAAAGAAATCATGTTATAAAAAAATATTATTATATCAATAATAGTCATTATGTTACAAATTTTAAATAGTATTAACTAAATTATTAAAATATGGTTTACACATGCATATAAAAGTATTATTTTTGTGATCAATTATTTATAAATAAGAAAAAAAAGAAATGTTTTACAGAAATCTTATTCGATTTAAAAAATTACTCTTATAGGATTCTATAAATAAAATATATATGTTATATATTTTGTAAAATAATTTTCAAAAGTATTTTTTAGGTATAATTATTATTAAATACAATTTTACTCATTAAAAGTATATATTTTTTAAATATTATTTTACCAACTTTTAATGTATGACCTATTTTACATATAATTATTGAATGTTTTAGGATTTTTATATCATAATATATATTTCATTTTATAATATGGAATATCAAAATTACATTACATAAACTAGTCATGATAGCAATATATTATAAGTGTTTTTTGAATCATATATTCTTTTTATGTTATTTATGAAAATAAAAAAATGAATAACATCAAATTTGATATACATGGAAAATTATAATAATGAATATTTTATCAAATTATATAAAATACATAAAAAATCTATGTGTTTTCCTAATAATAATTATTATATTAAATACATAATTAATGTTCCATTTTTTTTAATTTTGAATTTTTTTTAACAATATTCACCCTAAAGAGTAAACATCCAAGTTGTCATAGTAAGAGTTAATTCATTCAACAAAGGGGTAATGGAAAAAATATAAGATTGTAATTGTGACCTAAACATGTTTGATCGAGAGTATATTGATCCATCCTCATATAATATTATAAATAATTCACATTGGAGGCATTTATAATTTAACATTAATTTACATTACATTAATATTTTGAGAGTTTCTTGAGGTTCCTCTCATCTCTATAATTAAAGGTCACCTCCTATCTAAATTAATCACACAACATTGGAACATATATAACAACCATAACCATAATATTTATCACCGAAAAAATATAATCCATGTTCTAGTGTAATTAATTTCAATATACTACTCCTAGTGTCCCTAAGAGATTATCAAAAGAAAGCACATCAAATAAAATGTAATTGTTTTACCAACTCTTTCAACGTTATTTTCATCATGAATTTATTCTTTATATTCTATTTTCAATAAAAATTTAAAAAAATAGGGTCAAATATATAGTTATATTTTATTTCAATGATACATCCATATTCCTCCTTTTTATCCATCCTACGTAAAAAATACCGCCAAGCATGCGTACATACAACATATCATCTTCATGATGTGGTGTAATTTTTCATTTAAAGCTTCATTAATTGGATTGGTTTATAGATTCATATAATTGGTTTAAATAATAATTACGACATTATATTGAACCTTTATAGTTAATATTCTAGCCAATTCATTACCCATTTACCATTAAAGAATGGTATTTTCACTCGTTCATTCGTACATCATGTCATCTCTACGATGCTATGAGATTCAACATAAAATATAACAATTTAATAATTATTATAGAAATCTATATTATGAAATAATAAAATATTTCTGAACATAATATCATAATTTATATGAATAAAATATTTCCTATTCTTAAGAAACATGAGTTACACAACAAAACATGTATATGAAAAATAACATGTGAACACTCGAAACATTGGTGATAAATAAATGCTATAAAATGATATATTAAAATAATTAATTATATCATAAATATATTAATATTATATTATAAGAAAAAAATATTTTTTAAACCACTATAAAAGAGTCTCAGAAATATAAGGAGGGAATCAAACATAGGTAAGTGAAATCATAACCCAATTTCACTTCATTGGGTTAAACTATTATTTTATTGATTATGTCATTCTATGATTATGTGTGAAATTATTTTTCTATATATTATGTTGTATTTCAACTTTTTTATCTTTATTTTGTATAATATGCTTACATGACCCACATTATCATCTAAATGATATTTATAAGGATATTTCATCTTAATTTTTATATCAGGGAGACAATTATAGTATTCAGCATCGATTTATCTCATGTGGTGTATATACTGAACGATGACATGTTAAATCATAAATTTAATCTATTTATGGATATTATAAATATTCAATTGATGTTATTTATTCATGTATATGATGATGATAATGTTATTGAAGTCGTAAGAGACTTTATCTCGATCTCCTTTCATTGAGACATAGATTGATGTTATAAACACCTGCCTTATTTTATAAGGTTTTTATAAGGACTATAATGAAAAAAAGTATTTCATTGGATGTTACCATGTTAAAACTATGTCATAAAATCGCATGAAAACATAATGTAATAAACTACTATGTTATATCTGACCTTTAAATATATGTTTGTCTCTTCCGTGTTTAGAATTTTAAAAATCCAACATACACGGTTGTGTTCAAGATGATATTTGGGGTCCAATAACAAAACCATAAATTTTTCTGAATAATAACCTACCCCTATGAATAGTAACATACCCTTGTGAATATTAGTATGAACCTTATTAATAGTAAATCAACCAAATAACTGTAACCATACTCATGAAAAATTAAATAAAATTTTGGCATCTCAGAAAGTGACATTTTGAACATAGTAAACGTTTTGGTATTTTTTTAAGTTATAAATAAATAATTATAAATAATTAATTAAAATAAAGAAAATTCATTTTCTTAAAATGTGTACATGAATTAGAAAATCTAAGTTATCATGTTTTTAGATAATTTTATAAGACCCTACATATTTTTTGAAAGCATTATAAATCAGTTTTAATTTTAAAAAACTATATTTTTCAAAATAAATAATGATTTTAAATATATATTAATGTAGTCATATATTGAAAATTATTTTTGAAAATTTTACTTCATTTTTAGATTCTACATGTCGAAACATGGTTATGGTGAATCTTTGGGATTTTTCTGAAATACATCAATTTTCAGGTGAATAGTAAAAATATAGATTTTCACATAACCGGTGTATCTAGAATTGCATCATTAATGATGTAATTATGACATAAACATTCTAGACGTTTAGGTTCAGCAAAATTATATTAAATTTTATAAATGGTTCTTTAAAATACAACAATCTCAATTTTAAATCATAAGAAGAACTTTCCAAAGCCTAAAGTCAAAAAGTGATTTCTTAAAGTGTGTTTTTATCATTCTTTCACTTTCCATTTAGTAAATTATTAAATTTTAATTTTAAAGATGAATTAAAGCCCAAAAAGAATTATATTATTTTAATATATGAATTAGTATGTCAAAAAAACTGTTATTACAAGTCGAACATTTTAAATATTATTTTATTTAATATTTTATTCTTAAATCACCTCTCTCGTCATGGTCAAATAACCCCGCCCCTTCCCCTTGACAAACCACACCTATGAAGCTTCAAGAATTTTATTTAACTCTTCCAATGAATAATTCCTATCCACTCCCCCATGTCCAACATCTTCTGGTCTCGTCAAAAGTCCATGACTAGGTCCCTTAAGAAGGATCTCAAGAGCAGGATTCAAGAGGTAAATTCTCTTCCTCTTTTCGTTAATTCCATTTCAATTTCTAGTCTTTTTCATATTATCTCCCAACATATCGTTGTCCAAATATTATGGTAACTCAAGTATCAAAAATATACTAGAATATTATTATAATAATGGGATATTATACCATTTACCACCCATCTCCTCATCTTTTTATTTTATAAAAGAAAACGTTGTTCGTAAGGTGTTAATCTATCACTTTCAAGAATGACTTGTTTTCATTTTCCATTTCTATCTACAGATCTGTTCAGGAAGCCATTTTCATGGTTGAACCAGAATATTATATTAGTATTTTGTCCTATTTTATATTCTAGAACTAACTTATGTACATATTGTATGAACTCGGACCATCTTTTCATGTATGTTTTTCTTTCCTGGTTGTTTTTGTTGAAAATAGGAATTTATAGAATTTTTCCAAGTACACACCATTTACTTTATAAGTAAATGTCATGTACTTCATTGTTGCAGCAGACCATGTGTTGGTCATGTAGTATCCACACACAAGGCTGTGTGGGAGTGACGTGGATGCCTCTTAAAGTGAAGTACATAAAAGTTGAGTACACGACGTGTAATTCAAAACTACACGTCGTGTACTTTCTTTTTTTCAGTAAATGCTCTGGGGTCATGTCTGATAGACATAACTCACATTGTTTAAGATTTTTTCTTCCATGACCATCGAGAAGCTTAAAATCATCGATGATCGCCCAAGCCTCCGTCTGTCCTCTGATTCGAACACCGTTGATTGCATTGGAATCATATCTGTGAGTTCTCTCTTCTGCTTGAGCCTTGTCTTCCAGTTCCTCTTTATTTCCTTGTTATCATGGGTTGAATATTTTATACATTTTCATAAATCTATTACACTCCAAGAAGATTCAATATTAGTTGTTTATGTATATTGATCTCATAATCATGAGGTAGGTGGTTTGTGCATTTTCGTCTGATCACTTTGAATTTTATGATAAAATTCCACCAATACCCCTTGAATGGGGTGTTACGTGTTTACTGTTTTGACCCATTAGTTTCTCTTCTTTGCTGGTATGCCTTTTTATATGAATATTTATTGTGATTAGGTTTTATTGATTCTTTATATTTATTTCCCATGCTTGTTTTTTCCTGTTTTGACCATTGGGTCTTGTTTCCCTATTTGGGTGATGTTTACTTTCCCTTGTCTAGTATTGAGGGATGGTATGACTGTTGCTCTGTTGTCCTATTGTGATGTAGAATACTAGTCAATGAGTTCATGAGGTTGAATTTGGCCGTTACGTGCGGTTTCACTTGTTTGACTTACACAGGGCCGTGAGAACCTGGTGTATAGACTATAGGGAGAATGGACGATGAGGGCTTCTCTAGAGTGTCTTTATAATTTACGATGCGAGACCACTGGGGGGATTCACATTGAGTGATTCCCCATACTGTCTGTTGTTCCTCAATGTGGGCCACATAGGGAATATGACGTTGAGTGCTTCCCCATATCGCCTTTAGTAACGATACGAGACAACATGGGTAATTGACGGTGAGTGCTTCCTCAGAGAGTCTACGCTTAAGAGGAACCAGTGGGGTTAGACTGAGTGTACAATAAATAGGTTTTCATGCACTTATTAGTTAGGACTAGAAGGGATAGTTTGCATGTAATCCACATAGGTTTACCTCTTTTTTTATCTTCTTGCTTAGTCATTGCGTATTGTGTGGTGTTTGAATGCTTTAAGATGTGGATTGTTTACTACAATGGGATTTCATGTTTACTACTTTCTATACTTTTACCTACCATATATTCACTGACTGTTATTCATAGAGCATTGGGTGGTTTCTTACTATGATTTAGTCTCACACACTATTTGGATCATGCTTTTGGGACCAAACAGATTAAATTGTTTCAGGTGTAGATTATGGAAAGATCCCTTTTACATCACGTACATTACTTGCTGTGGAGATAGAGATCATGGGACCAAGCTATGGATTGCGATGCTGAGGAGTTTATATTCATTATTTTTCACTTTGGTTTAGAATAATTGTATTTCATCATTTTTACATGTTTGGATGTTTTCCTAGACATATGTACCAAGCATCATTTATATTTGTGTGTGTTCTAGTTGTTTTATTATTCTAGTCTTCCGCTGTTTTCTATTGTTTGATATTTACTTCTTCTGTTATTGTATGTGTTGTTTAATTTTGTTTTATACTCTTCCAATGGGGGCACAGTTTCCCCACTATCACATCCATGGCCATCAATACTATTCAGCAGCCTCTGGCATTTAGGGAAATTCAACTGAGGCAATGTAACCAACCGGGTATGGGGCACCTCTAGGTGGCTTCTGTAACCGAGACGTTACAATTTTGTATCAGAGCATTTTTTTCTCTTGACATACTATTTGGAGCCATAGATTAGGATAAGACATAATAGTTACTTGGTATTAAGATGTGACCTAAAGTATCTTACCCGTCTATAGGGGAAATCCAATCTACCTTGTGAATTGCAATTTATCTTTTTTTGCAATTATTAAAGTTGATCTGATTTCACCTTGAGTGATTCACATGATTTGTTCTATTGTTGTCGATTTTTTTGAAGTTCTATTTCTATTTCAACCTGATGAGTTGAGGGTATTCCATCTCATGCATCATATTGGAATTTTCCAAAAATTACATGTCATTCATTTTTACTATGTCATCTAGGATGCATTAGTGATTTCATGTTATTGTGATAGATGATGTGTAAAGTATGCATGTTGTGGTGATAGTTTATTTGATAGAAATACCCATTGTTTTATAGGGTATTGTTTGTTTAAAAATCTTCTTGAATGATCTACAAAATTTTGGTTCTTGAGGTGCTATGGGCCCTCATGAACCTGAATTTGGTTGATTATTTCCTTGTTTGTGTAATGCCCCGACCCTAGTTACCTAGAGTCGGTGCATTATTACATAACATTGGCATGATCACAAGAAATATCAAATCTCAAAAGAACGATTGGTTTAGTAGCCTTGGAAACAGTAGATATATTCATAAAGTTTTACATTACATCATAAAGTGAAAAACTACTACAATAAAATATTGTCTCCATAGCCCACACTATTAACCCCTCATAATATCCCTGCAGGTCATTCATAATTTAATGTTTCATATCCTGGGAAAAATAAAACATATAAAATGGGTGAGCTCAAATGCCCAGTATGGATTACAATATAGAAAAAACATTCATAAATTAGAATAAACATTTAAGGCAGTGTATAACTAAAACAAAAGCCTTTTAAACTTGAACTTAAACATAGTATGGAAAAAATAAAATGAAATAATGCCATTTCCTTATTCACATGGATATTATACTAATAGAATAATCACATGCAATATCAATAACCACTTTCATAATGATGGAATGCATAATTCCATACTATCATAACCCCATAGCCAAGGACACGTGCCAAGTCTATAAATAATATTTTTTCAAGGCCTTGTGCCAAGACACTAGTTTGTCTCATGAGACCTACTGATGCATCGAGGAGCTATAGCGGGCTCCACCCGTCATATATTATGTCCAATGCATTCCCATATGAAAAGGTTTAAACAAAACATAAATATTCGTATTAAAACTAGCATAGGAAATTTCAATACTTTCACCATAAAACATGAATGGTATAAAAATATCACATGCAAAGTCAAACATATCACAAAACCTTCAATAAAATATATAAGTTTTGTATCATAATAAATAAACTTCAAATAAACGTAAAATCCATCAAAGGATGTTGACATAGATGAAATCAAAACTCTTTTTAGAGAAATATATCTTTTTATTTTGAAAAAATTTAAGAGTAATATATTTATAAAATAAAACATTTTCTTTGAAAATGTTCTTATAAGCTTGTAAGGGAATCTTCGATGATTTTATAACGGCGGAAAATAACCGCACCCGCCGTATAAGTTAAAAAAACATTCTTACCTTAATTCTGTCCAAAAGGATAAAAGAACCTTGTTTGGAAAATGACGGAAAGATTCCTTTATAAAACTCTTATAAAAAGTCAAAAAAGGGTATAAATGACTTTAAACCATATTCTTTAAATAGTAAAAATGTTTTGAAATAAATTTGTAAGAAACATGGATGTTGTTGATAAAGAGATCCCAGTAGATTATTACGTATAAACAACCTCGGATAATGGAGAGATTGCGAAATAAACCCTTACCTTGTACTTTTCCTTGGTTGGGGTAGGTTAACCTCCTGTATAATGGTGAAATAATTTTTATTAAATTATACAAGAATCATATACATTAATATGATATCATATATGATCTTTTAACATTGATTTGTTAATAATATCTTAGTATTATCGTTGTTTCGGGTGTTAACATACTCGTTTTATTTTATATGTTTTGTTACATAAGTCATGTTTGTAATAGATAGGTTGTATATTATTCATATCCAGAATGATATCAAGTACTTAAACATCATTTTTAAATCATCAAATGATAATTATACTTGAATGGATACGATGGAGAATGAATCTCATCGCGTTCGTGGAGACGGTAGTCTGTACGTACGCACGAGCAACAATATCATTCTTTTGATATTAAAATAATATATAAATGGATGTTATATCATATATACAGAATCATTAACATGTTATATTTATTATTTAAATGAGTTACACATCATTATTATACCCATCCAAATAATAATACATTGAATAACAATTACACCACGACGTGGAGACGGTAAGCCGTACGTACGCGCGTATGGTGACATGTTATTCAAAGGGTGGATAGAATACTGAATATGGTTGTACCATATTTATAATAACATAATAGTATTTATAATATACTGGAGTTATTTTTTTAGAATTGTAATAACATAGAAAGAAGAAGTGGAAGAAGAAATGAATTTGAAAGAAGGTGGTGAAAACATTACTTCTTCTTCGGGTTCATCCTTTTGATTTGATCAAAAGGGATATTTAGGTTGGATTTCTGATCAAACTAATGCCACTCGGTTGTAGTGAGGGAAGTTGGGAGAGTATTTGGGGAGAGTTCGTCCAAACCAAAAGGCTTTGAAGGTGTGAAGAAATGAGAAGGAGGAGTGCCCTTTTAAAAGAGGGGTGAGGGGCACCTTTGGAAAAGCTAGAAATATTAGTTTATAATAAATTCATATTCAGTTTCAAATGGCTCCAAAGTTTATTATTCAAAGTTTAAGGTGGGGATAGGTCGAAATACATTCAACCAATATAATTTAGACAGGTTTGGGTACTTATATTAACCTTATCTTTAAGTATTAACTCTTGGTTAATTAGTTTCACTTTTACAATGTCTCTTTGTATTTTTATATTATAAGGTTAATAAACTTACCATATACATCCAAGATACCCCAAAGTGGACAATTAATGAGACACCTATCACTATATAAGTCACTTGGACTAACCTTAGATTTTTATAAATTTAATATCAATTAATGATATAATATTTTTTTTAAAAACTCTTTTATGTCAATTTTGACACTGTTAAATAGTTGATTTCTGTGAAACTCATAACAGATTGATTACTTAGAACAATATCAATTAAATAAATCCTAATATATCATATTATCCTTTAAAATTAGTTTAATTCATTAAAAGTTTAAAATTATATATATCTGGGTATTTATAATATCAATTATTTTAATTTTTCAATATTATGGTAATTACTACGTCATCATTGTGTCATAAATAAATTAAATTATTTAATGTATAAAAATTATAAATAAAATATCATTATGTAGGAAATATTTTTATATTTCTAATTAATATTTTTAGTCGAAAATCCAACAGATATAACCCTATTTAAAAAATGTTTTTCTAAAAGATATATGCTTGTGTCATTTTTGTATTCATCTAACATAATTAAAATAAAGTGTCCCTATCACTTACATGTGGCTCCATGGGGTCCCAAAATAGACCCAAATATGCCCATGGTCGTACATGTATCAACCAATAATGTTAGGACACGTTTTAGTGTAATTTTCTATAATTATAATATTATTTTTTAACCCTTATTTACAAGATTTAACCTTTAACCATGGTAAATAAAATATTTACCGCAGTAATTATTCAAAATGTATAAAAATAATATTTACCTATTTACATAATTTTAACAACTTGATTCCAAATATGGAATCCATTTTTCCAAATTCAAAACATAGAAGTGGAAGAAATTGATTTATAATTAATTCCAGTTGTTAAAATAAAAAGCGTGTTTTTAAGAGATAATAACTATCAAAAGATTGGTACTTGTTTATGTCTGGTTTAATTGTGAAATTATGTTCAATGAAAAACATTGAATTAAATGGTAAAAATATATTCTAAATATACTTTAAAACCACTCAAATTAATAATTTATCAATATTAATTATTTTGATTAAAAAAGTTGTCTTTAATTAAAATTCAGTAATTTTCACTATTCATCAAAATATGAAAGTTATCCGAAAAGTACCAAACATTCACCCTAGGATACTTTTGATATTCTGAATTCAAAAATTAAGTCCATTTTGAGAGACAGAATTTATAAAATTTCAAAAATTAGGTATTACTATTCATAATGACTAGTTTGATTGGTTGTGGTGTGTTGGAATTCGATGTTGCGTACAACACACGCTATCGCATTATTCAAAGAGAAGCATATCGTAGAAGCTTGGGGTGTTATAGTTTTCCTTGATATTACTTGTATGTGATGCTAAAATTTGATTCACAGGGAGTATGTGCACTCACAACTAAGAATTTATAACATTCTATGATCGTTTAGTGTTTTCTGGGTTCGAGAGTTGTTTCTGAGGCTAACTGTCTAGAAAAACCCAGAATACACGCCATGTAATGATAATTACAGGAGGTATGTTCTTCTTTTTGGGAAGAAATAGATTTTATTAAGTACACTCCTTGTAACACTATGTGTAGTATCTTATCATGTCATAGGTCGTGCGGTTAGAGACACGAGATGGGGAATGTCTATAGCAAACACACCGTTTATCTTCTATAAAGATCATGTAGAGTCGTCCCCGAGCCCACCCATGTCACTAACAACATAGGTTGGTAGAGTCATGTCTAATACATGGAATTTTCTATCTAAAAAAATCATGTCATCTGGCCCAAGTACCCAGCCTTGTCACGAACAACATGGGTTGGTGTCTCCCCCTTCATGAACGTGTCGTGTCTACCTTGAACAGTCCGTATAGGGTGACCTAGGTACCCATCCATGTCATGAACAACATGGGCTGGAGTAATCCATCCTAATACAAACTGTGTTCATCTGGAACATGCCATGTATTGTGAGTCATGTGTCAGGTCGTGTCACTAACAACACGATCCAGGTGAAGATTTTTTAGTACATGTCTTGTAGGAATTTTACACGCAGTTTGTTCTGGACTTAGGAAATTTGTGTTTCTTAGAAGTGTAGAAGAACTTGGGCTAGGAAAGTGGATTAATGTACGTGTCGTGTGTTAGGACAACACGACATGTGTCTTGGGTGTTACACGACCTGTTTAGGTAGGTGTACAAGTCCATTTGAATGACTTCAGGGAACACACCTTGTAGGAAATGAACACGCAATGTAGTCACGTTTATTAAACATGAATGTTTCTTTATCATGTTCTCTTAATACACTTCCTTGTTTTAGTCCGTGTTAATTCTGATCTGAGATGTGTGTCTAACCTTGCGGAGTCATGCCACCAAGACGTCCTCCGATTGTGCGCTAGTTGATAGATGGTGAACAGACACCAGACATGGCAGATCAGGGACCTCTTGCAGATCCTCCAGTTGTGCCCATCTTGGCACCGACAGTTATACCTGTTACTGGTGCTGATGCATAGCTCAGGGAGGGCTTTCTGAGGATGATGAAAACCTTTCCGGGAGCACCGCCTTCTGCCCCGTCGATGTATGATTGACGCTTGTCTTCCAGCTGCAACATCCTACCACATTATTAGGGGATGGAGGATCTCAGGCTGTAGAGACCTTTCATGATGCCATGTTGATGATCATTGAGCATCAAGAGATGCCTCTAGAGGGGAGAGTCATGTTCACTACCTAAAAGATCTGAGGCTCCACAAATAGGTGGTGGGACATGATCTCATAGGCGGAATTCAAGTAGGTTATGTCATGGGATGAGTTTCCACAAATCTTCATTTACTACATCTTCCTGGATACACTGAGGGCCAATCGATCCTGAGTGTTTATGAGTCTAGAGCAGGGTACTCATTCTGTTATTGAGTATTCCTCCTGCTTTACTGTGATGCAGCACTTCATGCCTATTCTGGGAGTTGATCACTTGTTCATGGAAAGGATGTTCAAGGATGGTCTGAGGCACGACCTCGGATCATAGGTGAACATCTTCTTATTGATTTTATCAATTGTATAGTTATCCACGTGTATATCACAGAGCGCAATTTGGGGGATTCTGGAGTTGTGAGCTAGAGAGGCTTGTCATCTGGGGTTAGTGTCATTCTTACTATCTGTAGGATTCCCCGCAGGGAGTCTTCATGTGGTGATCCAAGAAGGTTAGATACACTTTCAGGTAGACAGGTGGTATGATATTGGAGTGTAAGGGCTACTTGGATAGTACAATCATTTCTTACCGGACATATCACTCCTAGCTTCACCACTAACAAGTCATACCCAGAAGGGGGAGAAGTTCTTATGTTCAGATTCATGTGAGTCATCCTTTTAGGAGATGAAAGGGATGTGGACTTAATCACCGATACTAGTCCTTCCAGAGCCATGAAAGAGTTATACTGATTACTATGATGGGTCAAGTATCGGTATGGAATCAATACATATATAGGGAGATAAAGTCGCTGCATACGGGCATCGGCATTTGATTCCACATGAAAGTAATTACCCGATGCATGATCTGGAGTTGGTAGTTTTTGTTCATTCCATACACTATTAGAGATATTATCTTCTGGGAGAGCACATTGTGGTTTTCACCGACCACAAAAGTCTCATGTACAAATTCAAACAGTAAGATTTGAATTTGAGACAACACATGTGGGTTTAGTACATACAGTCCTTTAAATTTGAGCTTTCCTATATACCTAGGGAGGTTAATGTAGTGGTTGATGCGTTGAGCAGGAGGAATCTGATGCAGGATGCTCGGAAGGCCATTAGTTAGTGGCAGCTTATGGATATATTCTATGAGATTCATTTGGAGGTGCATGATAGATATGGATAGATATTTCTTTCTTCTATAGTTGTTACCTCTACTCTTCATTACCAATTTCGAATGGGGAAATTATTAGATTTTGAGAGCCTAGTACTATGGGAAATCATGTCCAGAGAGGACCCTTTTCTTGTATTGACCATAGGTGAGTATGAGATCTTGCGTTTCATGGGGCGCGTATGGGTGACAGCTGACATGCGGGAGGAGCTGTTTCGGGATTTTCATTCAACAGTTTGGGCAGTTAATCCTGGCGCCACCAAGATGTATCGTGATCTACATCGTTAGTATTGGTTTCAAGGTATGAACTGGGACGTTTCAAGTTTCATCATGATGTGTTCTACTTTTCAGAAGGTAAAGGCAGATCATCAATGACCAGTTGGGTTTTTTTTCAGCAGTTACCCATTCTCGAGTGGAAGTGGAATGAAATCACGATGGACTCCGTGACCAGTTTTCCAAGGTCCCTTAAAGGGAATGATGTAGTTTGGGTTATCAATGATAGACTCAATAAGGTTTCTCTCTTATTTTCAATCAAGGAGTCATTCAGTGTTGATGAGCTGGGAAAATTGTACATCTGTGAAATTGTATGTCTAAATGGAGTTCCACACTCCATTGGTTCATATTGGGATGTCTTTTTTACTTCTTAGGTCTGGAAGGGGCTTCAGAATGCCTTGTGTACATGGGTACTTTTGAGTATATCTTACCACCCCCAGGAAGATGGACAGTCTGAGTGTATGATTCAGGTGCTTAAGGAAATTCTCTCAGAGCATGGAGTATAGATTTTAGAGGTTGTTGGGAGAAGCATATACCTCATGTGGATTTTGACTACAAAAATAGTTTTCATACAACTATTAAGATGGATCATTATGAGGATTTTTACTGCAAGATATGCCGATCACCCTTTTGTAGGCTGGAGGTAGGAGAGGAAACTTTGTTGGAACCAGGTCTTGTTCATGAGACAACAGAGTAGATAGAGTTGATTCGGAAGGGGATGGCTATTGAACAGTCTCGACAGAAGTCATATGCTGATCAGCGGAGACGACCTCTGGCGTTTGAGATTGGGGATCAGGTTTTCCTATGTGTCACACTGAGGTTGTGACACAAGAGGATTAGGATATAGGTTATTTATTCAATGTGGTACATCGGTCCATTTGAGATATTGGAGATAGTTTGGCTGGTTGCCTCTAGGTTGCAGTTCTCTCAGAGGTACCGAGCAATACATGATGTCTTCCACGTTTTTTCAGCTATGAAATTCCTTTTTAGACCTATCTCAGGCCATTCATCATGAGGAGGTTGAGCTCGATGTGTTTGCATTGTTTGAAGAGGTTCTTATACAAATTATGGATCATAGTACAAAGGTTGTCAGTGGCCTGTCTTTTCCCCTGGTGTGAGTGCTATGGCAGCACAGGCAGGTGCAGGACGAGACATGGGAGAGGGAGGCCGATGTACGAGCACAGTGGCTCGAACTATTTAGGGGTTCTTCTTCTACGCCATGCTAGGGGACTTTGGGGACAAATCTCTTTAATGGGTGAAGATTGTAAGAACCCGGACCATCTTTTCGAGCATGTTTTTCCTTCCGGGTTGTTTTTGGAGAAAAAAAATTCTGGAAATTTTCCTTGTAAGCGCTGTGTTCATTAAAGGTACATGCAGTGTACTTCGTTGCCACTGCAAACCATATGTAGGCTGTGTATTAGCCACATAAACGCCCGCGAGGGAGTGACATGGATTCCGTTTAAAACATAGTTGGAAAAAGGCATGTACATGACTTTTACTTTATTTTTTTCACTAAACACACTGGGGTCGCGTCTAATGGACAATAATCAATTCATTTAGGTTCCATTCACCCGAGAGCACCGAGTAGTCGTGGATCTTTGATGAGCCTCCATGACTCCATTATTCCTCTGATTCGAAAATCCTTCATTGCGTTTCAATCCCATCTTTGATTTCTCTCTTCTGCCTGAGCCTTGTATACCAATTAATCGTTTTTCCATGTTATCGTAGATTGATGATTTTAGAATTTTTCATAGATCTATGAAATGACAAGGATATTAAAAATTATAGTATCATTTATAATATGATCTTTTAAACTCAAGATAGGTGGTTTGTTCCTCTCCATCAGAATTCATTGAGTTTTATGTGAAAATTCCACCAATTCCCTTCATCGGGGTGTTGCGTGTTTAACGTTTTGACCTTGTTTTTTCTCTACTATGATGGTATGTATGAGTAGATAAATATTTATTGTGAATAGGGTTCATTTCAAGTATTTGGATGTACATACCATGCATTTTGTTTCGTATTATGAACGTTTGGTCTTGATTTCCTATTTGGCTATTGTTTACTTTCCCTTTCCTAGTATTGTTTGATGGTTTGAAAATTGCTCTATTATCCTATTTTTCTATAGATTTCTAGGCAAGAAGTTCTTGACTTTGACCATGGCTGTTACACACTTCTACACCTATTTTACTTACCTAGGGTAGTGAGAAAATTTTTTTTAGACCATTGAGAGAATGGATGATGAGGGAATATGCAAAGTGTCTTTATAATTTACGATGCGAGACTACAAGGGGGAACTGACATTGAGTACTTCCGCAGAGTGTCTGTAAATCCTCGATGTGGGCCATGAGGGGAATTATATGTTGTATGCTTCCAAAGAGTGACTTTAATATTGATCAATACTATAGGGGGAATTAACGTTGACTGCTTTCTCAGAGAGTCTATGATTAATATGAACCTGAGGTGTTAGAAAATGTGTAATGCCCAGATGTTTTCTTGTACTTGTTAGGCAGGACAAGTTGGAATAGGATTTAAGTACTACCCATAGGATTAGCTGTTGTGTTATCTTTTTGTTTAGCTGTTTTATACTGTGTGGTGTTTGAATGCATTAAGATGTGGATTGTTTACTGCTTATTCATTTCTTGTTTACTGCATTCAGTAATTTTACCTGCCATATACTTGCTGATTTTTAGGCACAAATCTTTGAGTGGTTGCCAACTGAGATTTAGTCTCACAAACTATTTGGGTCATGCTTTTGGGACCAATCATATTATATTATTGCGGGTATAGATAAGGGGAAATTCCCTTCTACATCAGGTACATGACTTGTTTTGGAGTTGGAGAGAATGGAACCAAGCTTTGAATTGTGATGCTGAGGAGTTTATCTTCATTCTTTTGCACTTTGGTTTAGCACTATTTTATTCCATCATTGTGACTTGTTTGGCTATTTTCCTAGACCTATGTACTATGCATAATTTATATATTAATGTGATCCAGTTATTTTATTATTTTTTTATTCCATTGTTTACTGTTGATGGATATTTACTGTTTTCGCTATTGTATGTGTTGTTTACTTCGGTTGTTTATTCTGCCAATGAGGTCACAGTTTCCCCACTATCACTCCCAAGTCCCTCATGGCTAGTTGGCATCCTCTGGAATTTGTGGAAATTCTCTTGAGGCCATGTGACAAACATAGTACAGGGTGCCTCTGGGTGGCTTCTAGAACCGGTAAATTACACATATTACTAAATGAGTACAGAAAACATGTTCGTTGTGGTCGAAAAACCCCCCAATTAACACAAATGATAATCACCAAATTCCTATCCAATGATTAATCCACATGTTATACAATGTAATTAATTACAAGATGATTTTAACCTTTATAATATCATCAAAAACATGTATTATAATTTTTGGGTGTTTACCCATGTTCTACACAAACTTTAATTCATGAATACATGTGAAACTCTCAAGAAAACCATAATAACAAACATTCCCGAACAATGTTTTTAAATTCAATAACTCATAAAAAGTCCCATAATATAACATAATGAAACCAAAATGACCATTATTAATTTATAAAATGTTTGTTAATTAATTATCAATGAATATAATTTTATTATATAGCACATTAAAGTGAAGGGAGCGTTCAGATACAAGGTAAGGTGAAATTCTCGAACCCAACTTTCATCCTTAAGGTTCTCCATCTTTCACTCCATTTTTCACATGGTTACTCCTAAAAAATTATTTTTTCTTAAATTTATTTCCTTTTATGGGATATAAAAGTTTACCACTATTATTTATGTCACACAAAATGTTGTCCAAAAGAAACCTTATTTTAAGAACTCACCTTTTACATTGCATTCAAGGTTGATGGTTCTTATGTCAATAATGATATTGCCTCTTTATTTTGGTAACCCAAATTTTATGAATATGTTCATAGGAGATGAAACCCATTCCTTTACATGGGTTAGTTATGTTCATTATTGATATATATTCTATGTGTCATGCATGATAATTATAATATTATGATGTGACAGGTGTGACTGAAATTATATAGCACAATATGAATGTTTGAATGTGATAGGTGCGCCTAGAATTATAAATGTCCCCAATTCATTGGTTAAAGTGTTGAATCTCATGAAAAAATGTGAAATGATTTGTGGACAAGATGCTATCTTGGTTCACAATAATGTTTGGTAGCTATCAACTAAGACATGATGTTTCATTTTTATGCGTGGCCACATTTCAAGTCTCTTATTAATGCTTCCTCTTGTGTTCATGATCCATTGCCTATGTTATGAATATGGTCACTCCATACTATAGTGTTCTTTTCTATCCTCTTACAAGGCTTCTAGATCACCCCTTTTTATGTATATCCTCAGGTGTTTACATTTACTAAGTAGAGTTCAAGTGCTAATAAGAAGCTAGAGAAGAATAATTGAACAAAAAAGTTTATGCTCAATGTTGTAATTTTTACGTATGGTCCTAGTTTTCCCAAGACACTAAACCGCTGGATCCTCTATGTGTAATACTATAAATATTTTTATCTTTAAAATTATTTAATTGTAGTATATGAAAAGGTTGGGTCACTATAATTGGTAATAGAAGAAAGGTTTAGTTAATTTGGGAATTATGATTTGTGAACCCTAGAGAAAACCACCTGCAAGAGACTAAGTATAAAAATGTGCATAAGAATCTATAAATAGGGATTGCATATGTTATACATTTAGTAAAAATTGTGCAAAAGAATAAGTTATTTATTCATTAATTTTTTACTTATGTTTTATTATAACCTTTTCTATTTTATAAAATGTCATGAACCAGGAGAAACCAGTACAACAACTCGTGCAAGGGCCAATGCAACGATTTCCCAAATGACGTCCCCAATAATTTGGGAGGTGGAGTTCAAAACCTCATGTTGATGATTACCCAATTAACTCAGGTTATGATAAATAAAAATAATAATGGGGAATAACATCATTCACCAATGAAAGATAAATTGGATATCGAATGTTTTATGCGGCAATGACCAATGATGTTTAGTAGATCTTCTGATCCACTAGTTATAGAATAGTGGTTCAACTCCATGGATAAGATCTTTTTTGTTCTTCACTATTGTGAGACGGAGAAGGTGACACTAGCCATTTATCATCTTGATAGAGAGGCCAATCAATGGTGGAATTTGATTAAGAACACCAAGCCATGGGAGGAAATTATTGTAATAGAATGGGAAGACTTTATGATCATGTTTCATAATAAGTATGCCACACAAACTCTTCATATGAAGATGAAGAGATAATTAATAGAGATCAAGAAAATATAATGAGAATCTGTCACAACCTACGAAGAAAATATCACATGTCTTTCAAGGTATGATTGGTGTTTTGTTATCAATAATGGTAGAAAATTTGATAGATTATTTAGTGGAATAAAAATCACACCTTCAAAAGGCACTTGAAATGTGAGACATTGAGAGTTACGAAGAAGTTGATCGGTGTGCTCTCAATGTTGTGATGGAGTTTAGAGAATGGTCCAATGGATATGGTGATATGAAATGAAATATGGAGTTCCATGCCAGTGGATCTAATGTAAAGGTGGGAAAAAATCAATGACCCACATGCCAAAAATGTGGGAAGTTGCACCAAGTGAACTGCCTCAATGGGATGGGGAAATTTATCAAGTGTGGGAAAGAAGGACACCATGCTCAAGAGTGTCAGGAATACATTAAAAGGAAGGATAAGGTGGAATATTAATTGAGATAACCATACATGGTCTAATTCTACAACTATAGGGAGGTGGGGAACTATGAAAGGCAGTGCACTAAACATCGAGTTCTCAAGGGTAATTAACATCAGCAGCCACCAAAGCCAAAGGAAAAAGGAAATTCTTATTCCATCACTACTGTAGAAGTGGAGCAAGATAATGAAGTTGCACAAGGTACACATTCTATTCACTCATTAATTGAAAAAATTCTTACTTGATTCTTGTTCTACGCATTCCTTTGTATCTTCTAGGTTTTCTAGAACTATATAATCGATGCCCCGAAATCATGAAGTAGAGTTATCTATAAAAACACCATGTGGTGAAATCATTGAATCCCAATTGTTTGAATCTTTTCATATTGATGTATGTGGGATGATTATTCCAGCATATCTCTTAATACTTCCCTTGCTATAATTCGATTCTATAATATTAATGGGTTGGCTGTAGTTATATAGAGAACATATCAACTATCAGGAAAAGTAAATATCCTTTCATATTCTGATCCATCCCATGGTCAACTGAAATTTCATGGAACATCATGAATCTCCTTTGAAAAACAATTCATCCATGTTGGTGTCGATTCCCTATGATGAATCATACCATGACCAAATATTTGAGTCAAAGGAAACTTCCAACGATGATGAAATTCCCATCGTGACGGGAAATGATGATGTAATTCCTGAAGAGTTACATAGAATTCCACCAGATTGTGGGGTAGAGTTCTCAAAATAACATATACCCGAAGCTACTATTATATCAAAGTGTCCCTTTAGGATGGCTGTTATCAAACTAGAGGAGTTAAAAAAGCAGCTACAAGAGAATATAGACAAAAGGATCATACACTGTAGAACGTCACCGTTGGGTGAGCCAGTTCTCTCTATGAAGAAGAAGTATGAAACAATACGGCTCTATATCGAATATTGAGAACTAAAAAAGATCACGATAAATAACAAGTATCCTCATAAAATGATTGAAGAACTATTTTATCAGTTAAGAGGAACTAAATAATTCTACAAGGTGGACCTTCATTCTTGATATCATCAACTAAAGGTGAAGTTGAAAAATATTCCTACAATAGCCTTCTATACAAGGTATGTCCACTATTGGTTTCTAGTGATTCTTTTCAGACTTACTAATGCCACTACAATTTTAATGGATTTGATGAATAGAGTCTTTAGATAGTACCTCGAATTTTTTTTGTAGTGTTTATCAATGATATTATCATCTACTCCAAGAGCAAGGAGGAACCTAAAGAACATCTAAGACTTCTATTGGCGACATTGTGAAATGAGAAGTTATACGCCATGTTCAGAAATTGTGACCTTTGGATGATGAATGTCACATTCTTGGTACATGTGATCACAAGTGAGGGAATTTATGTGGATCCTTCAATAACAATGGCAATTGAGGAATGGCTCAGGCCCTCTAGTATCACCAAAATATGTAGTTATCTTGTATTAGGTAGCTACTACCGTTGTTTTGTGAGAAACATCTAAGGATTTTGAATACCGATAACTAAGTTGTCAAAGAAATGGATAAAGTATGTTTGGATGGAAGAATATGAGGGAAACATCACGCAGATAAATATAAGGCTTATCACAACACCTAAACGCACACTACTAAAAAGTGGAAAATGTTTTTTGATATATAGTGACGCTAAAATGAATGTAATGGGTTGTGTACTCCTGAAAAATGATAATGTGATAGCCTATGCCTCATGATAGTTGAATATCCATGAGATGAACTACCTGACACATGATCTAGAGCTGGAAAATGTGATTTTGGCCTAAGAAATCTGGAGGCACTAACATTATGGTGATAAGTGGGACATATACAATGAACAAAAGAGCCAAAATTATATATCCACAGAAAAGGAGCTCATTATGCACCAAAGGAGATGGTTAGAGCTAATCAAGGATGAAAATTGCTCTAATTACTACCATCTTAGATAAGAGAACATGGTAGCTGATGCTCTAAGTAGAAAAGAACTTACTACACTATCCATGTTATAGATTTAGAATGACCCTAATTTTATGTATATGAAAATCATGGATTTAGAAATCATATGGATAGGGGATACATCTTACTTTTCCCAAATGATTGAGCAACCATTCATCCAATGGATGATTAACGAAGCACAAAGAGGTGATGTGGAGATACAAAATAGGTTGAATGTTTTAAAGGAAGGGAATGTTCATGAGTTCCATATCGATGATGTTGGTGTGAATTGGTTTGGAATGTGGCTTTCTGTGCCTTCATCACCTAGGATATAGAAGGATCTATTTGACAATGCGCATTGCTCAACATTTTCTATCCATCCTGGTAGAACCATGTTCTAATGTGATCTTCAAGAACACTTCTCGTGGGATAACATGAAGATGGATATTGAAGAATATATATCAATGTGTTTGGTATGTCATCAAGTTAATGCAGAGAGAAAAAAGTCCAAAAGGATGATGAATCCATTGCCTATACCCATGTGGAAATGGGAAAATGTTACTATGGACTTTATCACGGTTCTTCCAAATACATCTAAGATAAATAAAATGATATGGGTTTTGGTTGTTCAAATAACCAAGACTTCCCATTTTATTAGTATTCAGGAAGATATCTCTATTGAACAACATTAAATGATATATGTGTAGTATGTGTTGAGACTGCTTGGTGTTCCACTCTCAATTGTATATGACCGTGATCCACGGTTCACATCTAAATTTTGGAGGAGCCTTCAACATGCTTTGAGTATTGAATTAAATATCAGCACTACCTATAACCCCCAAACTGATGGCCAATATGAAAGGACTATTCAGACTCATTTTGATATGCTATGATCCATCTATCTAGAATTCAAAGGTGTATAGGATCATCATCTCCCATTGGTTTATTTATCATACAATAGTAGCTTCCTCTTGAGTATTCAGATGGCTCCATATGAAGCACTATATGGAAAGTGTTGTAGAACTCCAACCTCTTGGGATGAAGTTGGAGAAAGAAAGCTACTTGGACCAGATCTTGTGGATGTGATGAAAGAGATGGTTCATGTAATCTAGAAACACATCAAATCTACTCAAAGTCAGCCAAAGAGCTATGATGACAACCATCGAAGGGATTTGGAGATTGACGTTGGAGATAATGCCTTCCTTAGAATATCCCCATAGAAGATAGTCATGCGATTTGGGAAGAAAGTAACATTAATCCCAAAGTACATAGGCCCCTTGGAAATCCTTGACCGTATATGAGTCATGGCCTATCAGCTTTAACTTATACCAAATATGGATAATATTTATGATGTTTTTCACATATCACTACTAAGAAAGTATAGACATCATCCCGCACAATTACTAAACTCAGAGGTGGAACATCTGAATGTTCATCTCTCAAATGAGGAGAAACTAGTAGAGATTTTGGACTGGAGTGATAAGGTTCTCTGCTACACGACAACCCAAACTATCAATGTATTGTGGAGGAACCATGTGTTCGAAGAAGCTACATGGGATCCAGAGGAGGAAATGAAGGATAAGTACCCTCTCTTGTTTGTGTAATGTGAAATTTCGAGGGAGAAATTTCATTAGGGGGGAAGAATGTAATGACCCAAAGTATTTCAATGGAAATTACCTTCTTAAAAATATGTCATAAAATCACGTGAAAACAAAACATAATGAACTACTAAGTGATATGTGACCTTTAAACATATGTTTGTCACTTCTATTTTTGGAATTTTGAAAATCTAACATACGTAGTTGTGTCTTAGACGATTTTTGGGGTCCAATAGGAAATACATAATTTTTTGTGTATAGTAACCAAACCATATGAATAGTTACATACACTTGTGAATAGTAGTTTGACCCTTATTAATAGTAAATCATCTAAATAAGAATAACCTTATCCATGAATAATTAAATAAAATTTAGGCATCTTAGAAAGTAATAATTTGACCATAGTAAACATTTTGGAATTTTTGTAAGTTAGAAATAATTAATTAATTAATTGAGAAATAGATTTATTTTCATTAAATGTGTTCATAAAATATAAAATCTATGTATTCTAGTTTTTAAAAAATTTTATAAGACCCTACATAATTTTTGAAAGCATTATAAAATCAGTTTTAATTTTAAATAAATTTAATTTTAAAAAATATGATTTTCAATAAATATTAAAATAATAAAAAATAAATAATTATTTTGAAAAATTGACTTTTTTTTGATTCTACACATGGAAAAATGGTTTGGGTGAATTTTTGGGTTTTTTCTAATATGCATCAATTTTCAGGTGAATAGTAAAAATATAGTTTTTCATATAACCAGTGAATGCTAAATTGCATCATAAATGATGTAATGATTTAATAAACATTTTATAATTATAGTTTGGGAAAAATTATGTTAAATTTCATAAAGGTTTCCTTAAAATACAATAAACTCAATTTTCAATCATAAAAAATCATTCCAAATCCTAAAGTCAAAAAGTGATTTCTTAAAGTGTCTTTTTCTCTGTCTTTCACTTTACTTTATATAAATTAATTAATTCGAATTATAAAGATTAATTAAAGCCTAAAATAATTATATTATATTAATATATGATTTTGGATGTCAAAAAAACTACTATTTCAAGTCAAACTTTTGATATATTATATCTTTTAATATATTATTATAAAAACACATCCCTCCTCAGGTATAAATAACACTACTGGAAATGGAATTTTTACACAAGTTTCATTACCATAGGTTTGGTTAAACCGTTGGTAAAGATGGTTTAGGGAACCCTTTCCCAATGGATCATTATAACCATTGGGAAAGGGGTGTTTATGTCACCCTTTCCCAACAGTTTTATGAAACCATTGGGAAAGGGTGGCCTCAAGAACCCTTTGCCAACGGTTTTTAAAAACCTTTGGTAAAGGTTTCCCCCAAAACCAGTCGGGCCACTTCTATTCCCCATTCTTTACAGAACCCTAACTTCAATCGGTGCTATGCTCCTCTAGAGAAGTCCCCCATCCGAATAGGTGGAAAACCATCTCAATCATCTCAAATCAGGTATTTTATTCTTTATACACATATGATTCCTTTTTTTTATTGTTATTGATCTACTATTTCAGTTTTAAGATTGGATTTTAATGTGATTTCACCGTGAAAAATAGAGAAATGAACCAATATTTTGTTAATTAATTAGTTTCCCATGGAATATCATATGTTTTATAATGTCAATGATAAAACCATAAAGCGAAGTTCATTGTTTTGACCTTCATTTAAGGTATGATTAAATTCTTCTATAGGTAGATTTATCAACCTAATAACATAAAATTATTTTTAATTGTATATGAATATTTTCAACATATAGGTGTCATTATGATACCATTCATACCATATGGGTGTTCTTTTTTATAAAATGACACCAATTATTTATGGGTCCTCATTTTATAATTTGAAACTACATAAGGGTTACATCTTCAGGGAATTAATTGATTTTGTGAGTTATACATTCCTAGGGAATGGTTGAAAACATAGAAGGTTACATGAACCTTATTATTAATCATTTATCGTTGAATCAAGTAATCATTAGAAAGATTAATAGTCATAAGATTTAATAAAACTCTAGAGAAAATTACTTGTATGGGATATTATATACTTGGCTTTATAGGAAGGATGATCCAATAGAATATAATAATTGGTGTGAAGCTATGATAGTGAAATATAGAGCTGGAACACATTTGTTCATGTGGCACCTATCATGTATTTAAAATATTGAAATGAATTATATTTGTTTGGTAGATTTTTTTTATATGTGCATTGTAAAATGACATTCATGGGTTATTTATAATTTATAACAGCCTAAATGTATAGATAATACATACTTTTTCTGGTATAGGGGGGGATTACATTACAAAAGGACCATGTCATTTAACAATAATAATTAATTTATTTTTTAGATAATATTACTATTTCCAATGAATTGAGTGACTGTGACTAGAGAGATCATCACACATACATCTAGTTTAAATGTATTTTAACATAATTTCAAGTTGTTTCATTCTCCTATATATTAATTTTGGTGCATGATAAATGTATTTTTTGGCTACAACTGCAACTCTTCTTTAATAGTGGGTTGAGTGTGTGCCTTGGGATGAGTTATCCTCCCAAGTAAATGAATAACAAGTCACTTATAATATAGTTAATGTTCTATAGAATGTGTAAAAGTGAATCCTTTCATTTGAGGGATCATTACCAAAAAAATCAATAGAATATGGTTAAAACATTTTATTATAGCTCGTGATGATATCGGTTAGGAATCCAGTTTATTCAGACAATGATGATGATAAAACCTGTTTATAGGTTGTCATTAATCCCCAAAAATATTCTAAGGACATGAGTGTGTGATAGACCCATAGGTAATAATACATCTATGGAATTTCATTACTATAAATTAAGTATAATGTTTTAATATCAAGACACTTAAAAAAAATAAAAAAAATTCAATAATTAGGATTGAATTCCCTGATTTATCAAGATTTATGACAGGGTTCTGTGGTAGTAAGAAATTATGTTTGGTTAATGCTGACATGCCAGTAGAAGAATCTATTCTATTTCAAAATAACTCATCTAGTTAAGGTTTACAAATTCCCCTTGGACAACCTGTACCTCCTGGACAGCCCCAACCCTTGTTGACAGCCCGCCCACCCCACCTCCGGACACCCGCCCACCACCCCCCGGACACCCCCATCCCCCCGGACGCCCCCACCCCTTGGAAAGACAACCCACCCCCTTGACACCCCAACATCATTAGACTGCGCCGCCACCCCCGTGGACAGCCCAACCATCCCTCGTGGACAGCCCGCCCACCCCCTGGACAGCCCACCCACCTCCTAGACACCCGAGACCCCCTGGACAGCCCTACCACCACCATAGGTAGCCCTCCCACCCCCTGGACACCCCGTACCCCCCCAACATACCCACCCACCCCCTGGACACCCCACTAACCTCCTTGGACAGCCCGCCCACCCCCCTGGACTCCCCCTACCCCCTTGGACAACCTGACGACCCCCGCGGACAGCCTGACCACCTAGACACCCTGACCCCCTAGATATCCCCCAACCCCTGGACACCTCGGACCCCCCAGACGGCACCACCACTCCCCTAGACACCCCTCACCCCCCTTGGACATTCCCTCCACTCCCCTGATCCTTGTCCTACTCCTCATCCTGATTTCCTTGAATAATTTAAAGTATAAAACTCATGTACTCACAATAATATCCTTAAGGATTATGTATTCATTGATCCACTTCCAATATCTTACTAGGAAATCCTTCAATATAGGAATTAGAAATTATGTATCTTACTTTCATATATAGACTGTATTTTGATGTATATCTTAATATGATTCTCATATTGAGTAATGTGTCAGTTATGCTTTTATATAAAGTAAACAATTTCCATTTACCTAAATATTTTTTTTTATTAATCTTCAATATTATTGAATTGCTTTGAAATGAATTATTGCAATTTTTTTACCAAATCGACAGAAGATGAATGTATGAAACTGATCATATTTCAAACTATTTTCAAAATAATTTGAACATCTTTCTAGATTTTTCATTTGAGAAGGCTTCAGATAGTGGTCCCATACACTGACCATGTTTTAATTGTGTTGGAAGACCTTGGTTGAGTCGTGAAGCAGTTAGCTATCATATAAGTAAATATGGTTTCCACACAAATTATTATGTGTGGAATCACAGTGGATAGAAAATGGAATCTAAAAATGTTGATGATTCAAATGATAGGACTAAATTGGAGAGTTTGATATATGATAGGTTTCCATTTATTTGTCATAATGAGAAGGAACAGATGTCCAACCAACAAGATTTTGATATAAGAACAGATGATGCATCCACTGAAAATGATGATGTTGATAGGGTGAAAAATTTGAATGATGCTGCGATGGCTCTAGTATATTGGAAATGTGGTAAAATGAAAAAGTTTGAATTTTTAATCCGATTGTTTCATGGCAAAACAATTCATTGGATTTCAAATACTGCAATTGATTACATTCTTACCTTCTTGAAGGACTTACATCCAGATGATGCAGATATTCCCTCAAACCACTATATGACATGGAAGTTAGTTATTGAACTTGGATTCTCAAAAAAAAAAATGCATGCTTGCCCGAATGATTGCAGCTTATTTTGGGAGGAAAATGATGAAGGAAATGATTGTATCAAATGTGGAACCTCCCGATGGAAGCCAAAAGAGGATGGAACACCATCTCGCGTGCCACAAAAAGTAATGTGACACTTTCCATTGATCCCCAGATTACAGAACCTTTTCATGTCTGATGAAATATCCGAAAAAATGAAATGGCATGACACCGAGAGAAAAAAGAATAACGAAGAGTTGGTTCACCCTACAGTTCGATTTTCCTGGCAGAGTTTTGATGCATGATATCATGAATTTGCAGCTGACGTGTGTAATGTGATACTGGGTCTTTCATGTGACGGTTTTAATCCATTTGGGTAGATTCTTACATCGCATAGCACATCGCCATTTTTCATACACATTTATAACCCTCCCCCTTGGTAGTGTATGAAAAAGCCTTACTCTTTCTTGAGTATACTGATATCTTGCCCTTCCGATCCAAGAAATGATATAGATGTATACATGGAACCTTTAATAAAAGAGTTGAAACTTCATTAGGATGTGGGTGTGCCCACATATGATGCATGTTCGAAAGACATATTTCATATGCATGTTGCGCATATGTGGACGATCAATGATTTTCCTACTTATGCAATGATGTCTGGTTGGAGCACAAAAGGAAAATTGCCATGTCCTATTTTTATGAAGAATACTCGATCAAGAAGACCGAAATATCATCGTAGTTTTAGTTTTATGGGACATCGATGATTCTTTCCAATGAACCATCCATATAGAAACAATCGTCGAAGATTTGAAAATACCATGGAGAATGACGATCCACCTCAGCGTATGTCTGGAACTGATGTGCTTAATGAATTGAAAGATTTCAGTTATTCATTTGGGAAGGGTGTAATGAAATCTAGAAAGAGGAAAAATGTTTCCAATGATACCTGTTACAATTGGAAGAAGAAGAGTATATTCTTTGAGTTGACGTATTGGTCAACCAACTTGTTACATCATTGCTTAGACGTAATGTACATTGAAAAGAATATTTGTGAAATATTGCTTTAGATTCTTCTAAATGTCAAGGGGAAGACAAAAGACGATTTACGATCTCGGCGTGACTTGGTATATTGGGGGATCAGACTAGAATTGCATCATGTCTGTATCAGTGAAAATAAATGGAATGTTCAATGTGCTTATAAAGTGATGACACCTGCTGAAAAAAATCAATTTCCAGAAGTTCTAGAGACTATGAATGTTCCTGATGGCTATTCAACAATATATCAAAACGGGTCAACAGAAAAGAGTTAATGCTGAAATCTTTGAAGACTCATGTTTATCATGTCCTTTTGCGTGTGTTGATTCCAATATCAATCTGTCATCTCTTGTCCAATAATATTTGAGTCTCAGTTATTCGGTTGTGCAATTTTTTTAGAGAACTTTGTGCTAAGAGGTTGTCCAAATCCTCCTTGCAAAAACTGTTGGCAGAGACACCCTTAATTTTGTGTGAGTTAGAGAGAATATTCCCTCCATCATTTTTTACATGCATGTTGCATCTGACTATCCATCTTCCGACCGAAATACTTCTTCGAGGACCCGTTGCATTCCATTGGATGTATCCAACTAAAAGAAACATGTGCACATTGAAATAATATTTTCGAAAAAAGAATTATCCAGAAGGTTCTATTGTGAACGGTTACTTTTCACAAGAATGTATGGATATCTGCGCAATGTATTTTTCTAATCTTACTACGAGAATAAACAGATGAATGAGAAATTAAGAAGAACAATATGGTAAAATTGAACCCATTTTTCCATCACTTCCTTATATAAGAGGAATTATGGGATCATATATATTGATGACATTAAGCCTCAAAGGGCGAGAGATGGAACGTCACACAGTGTTTTTCAATTGTGATTTGTTCGATGAGTATATCAAGTAAGTAAATTGTACATATATCTCTTATCTTATATCTTTAATATTATATATTTGTTAAACTATTATTATTTTTATCTACATGGAACATAAAGAATTGATATATAAAAAGCATTATTCTTTATCATTGAGAAGGACTGAGACATTGCATGTCAATGGGTTTTCTGGTTGGTGAAATTGAAGGTAAAAATATTTCTGTAATAACTAAATAAAAATAATATTTAATAAACTTTACTACTTGTTTATATGTCAGGTATCGAGATTGCCTGCAGACACTGTTTTTGAGGAAATAAGAGCTTTTTCTTTTGGTCCTAATACCATGGTTCGTGCTTGTAAATCACTTGTGGTCAATGGATACAAATTTATTATCACTGAACGAGAAAAAAACATGAGAAAAAAACATAATAGTGTTATGCTAACTACCACAACAGACTTTTATGCCAGTTCATCGGATACTAGACCGCGTTCTTAAAATGTTGCATATTATGGAGTCATGGAGAAAATAATAATTTTGGATTATTACTCGCATGGTCGAGTCATGATGATGAAATGTCAATGGTTTGATTCAATGATGAGGCAAGGCACCTTTATTGATGATTGTGGTTTTCTAGTTATTGATGTGACTCACACTATTGCCACCGATGAACCATATGTTTTGGCATCAATGTTGAAAAAAGTTTTTTATGTCAAAGATCATCGTCATCCTAAATTCGGTGTAATTATTGAAGTAAATCACAAACATGTTTTTGATGATGGTGATGATGAAGTTGACACTATCCCTACTGTAATTGGAAGCAACCTGTTTAATACTTATGATGACGCCAATACCTCAATTGTCAGAGTTGATTGTGAACCTGAAGTTGTGGTGGGAGATATATAGAATCATATAGTTGTGTTCTCACCTACATGTTTCACCAACATCATTCTGAGCGTGTATCCTAGTACTTACCATCAAACCACAATAAATGTTCTTTTACTTTATGTTTTTTTATCATAATGGTTTTTCTATATATTTTTTTGGGTTACACATTAGTTATCTATTTCTAATTAATTCCATATTTGATTTCATTGTAGGAAATGACACCCATTGAAGAGAGGCGATGGAAAAAGATGACAGATAATTATCGTGACATGGTACAGATGGGTGTTCCTCCACTCATCCCTATTGTGAGTATTATATTTCAAATATAAATTTTTCAATTAACTTATAATATCATGTGTATACTTTTGTTTTAAACGTTCTCAGGATCGACCCCCTAGATGAGAGATATCTGATGAGGAGCCTGATATTGCTCCCAGTAGAGAGGCCGGTGGTAGGAGGGGGGGTGCTGTCAGAGATGGATGATCATCTAGTGGTCCCGATACTAAGGCCGGTGGTACGAGGAATTTTGGGGCGAGAGTTAGACGATCCACTACCACAGACGTATCTTCTTAGCCCCATTTTGATCCTTGCATTTCTTTAGGGACACGTGGGAAATTTAGACCTCTGATGTTTACACTACCAGTTGTCCAGACGTCTATTCCATCATCTTTTGCTTCTGGTTCATTATCTCCGAGCTATTATATTCCACCTTCTTCGACTCCTACTATGACATAGTATGTGTCTGAGGAGCATAAATTGATGGACACTCCACATGTATAGGATATTACTTCAGCTTCTACACATCTAGTGATGCCGATTTTTCCAACTACCACAGGTATATTTATATAAAATCAAATTTTTATAACAAAATTTATTTTATTTTAACTTGTACTGATATTATTTTTCTTTAATTACAGATTCATCTACAGATAGGAGGCAGGGGAGGGGTCGTACTCTCTTGCATGCAGTATGGAACCTCCAGACATAGTTGATGGTTGAATACAAAGTTGATGGAAAATGATTGAGAAATCAAGGCAGGAATGTCGGGGTGTTTTGGCGACACTAGCAAAATACTCCGATATCAATCCGGTTAGCCCTCTCTCTTGGAGACATCTTCCACACGAAGTCAAATATAATGTGTGGGAGAAAATATGGGTAAAAACTCTATTGTATTTAATGTCGTATTTTTTTGTATTTATATGAACTAATTTATTGGGTTTCTGCTTCGGTTTAACTTCCCTAATGGCGAAGGTTCATGACCAGTGCATTTAAAAGAGTTATGAGAGCTTTGGAGAGCTTATAAGCATGACCTGTATGTTGGCTGGTGTGAGAGAGTGGGAACGGATTTAAAAACATTACCTATAATGGATGACTTCCCGATATAGAAATATCGCCAAATGATTACCCCTTGGGTGACTTCCAAATATAAGGTATTAATCTCATTTGAGGTATTTAAATGAGAGATTTAATATTTTGAATTAATATAATCTTATATATTATTAAAAATTATTTAGGAATCTTCTGAAAAAAACAAAACAAACATTGATTCAAAGCAATACCTCCACACTTTTGGGCGCACAACTATGTCAGATCATGAGAGGCAGCTGGTACGATATAGTTGTTTATAATTTTTTAGAACATTCCCTTTTTATTGTTTCCTACTAAAATTATGTGATTTATTGAATATTGAATATATGATTATACTTTCACTTTATATTGTTTCAATGTCATTATAGAATCACAAGTTGAATATTGAAGGATGTATCCCTTGAGAAAAATTGTTTTTCTCAAGTAGAAGAAAAAAATATGGAACTGCGGTAAATGAATCAACCCAAAAAAAGATTGTAAGTTTTTATTTGTTTATTTCAATGTTTAATATCTATTTTTAAAGTTATTAATCAATTAATAATCTTAACATGCCGCTTTAGAGGCTCTTGATGACCAAGAGCCTGTCAATTTTGGGCCACACGATCATTTATATCAGGTTTTGGGAGAGGAGCACTCTGGTCAAGTACGCTGCCGACCTAGTAAGAATATACTTCCAACGAGGAATTGGTCCTCTCTAGGTATCTATTCTAGTACAACCACGTTGGAACAGGTCAAGGAGCATGCAAGACAGTCTGATAAAAGGGTCATAGAGTTGGAAGTACAAGTTCAAATGAGGGACAATGAATTTATGAAACTGATGAAAGCTTTATCTTCATCACTTCCACCAGAGGCTAGCGTGGCATGTCAGAAATATATATCGTCAATGGGTGCATTATCCAATGCACCAGGAGGTAGATCTAGTGGCGGTCGAGATGATGAAGTTCTTCGTGATGACAAGGATGCTGAAGAGGATGAGGGTGAGGATGAAGATGAGGACAAGGATGAGGATGGGGCTGAGGGTGAGGATGGGGCCAAGGGCGAGGATGGGGCTGAGGGCGAGGATTGGGCTGAGGACATGGAGGAGGGCTGACGATGAGCATGGGGACGATGACGAGGACGACGAAGAGGATAGAGATGGCAGCGAGGATGAGGCTGATGATGAAAATGGTGATTGTGATGGTGATCAGGGGCAGATTGATCCATTACATTTTTGAATTCTGTATAACTCTATATTTTTTAACCTAGTTTTCCACTCTCTAGTTTCCTCTGCTTCATTGGGATGTTGTTATCAGATCTATTTTTTGCACTTGATTCTTATTGTATGATTAGTCTACTATCTAGACCTTTATTATTCCTTTGTACTGTGATACCCATTTTTCTATTTTTCATTACTTATCTTTCTTAGTTAGCTATGTATTTCATGTTTATGTCATTTTCCCATAGAACTGCATTTTATGTCATTTATGGCTGATAGTTTTATGCCTGATAGTAACATAAGTGGAATAATCACATGCACAAAAATGTGCTTTTGCAAGTAGTAATTGTACATTATTGATTATGTTCTTATTTCTGTGATTTTGATGTGAATAGTGATGTTTTTGAATTTTCATTTTGTTCAGGGAATGATTTTTGTTTTAGTAGTGGTGAATCTTTTGGAGAAAGTGGATGGGCAGGGGGAGGGGAGGGGGTTGCTGGGTTAAAAGGGTGGGCATGAGGGGAGGGGCAGGGGACTGCTGGAGGAAAAGGGTGGGCAGGGGTGGAGGGGAGGGGAGGGAAGGGGAGGGGGGAGGGGAGAGGAGGAGGATGCTCGGTGAAAAGGGTGGGCAGGAGGGGAGGGGCAGGGAGCTTCTAGGTGAAAAGGGTGGGCAGGGGGGAGGGTAGGGGAGGTGAGGGGAGGGAGGAGGAGAGGGGAGAGGGCTCCTGGGTGAAAAGGGTGGGCATGAGGTGGAAGGGGAGGTGGGGAGGGGAGGGGAGGTGGCTCCTGGGTGAAAAGGGTGGGCAGGAGGAGAGGGGTAGGGGGAGGGGAGTGGTAGGGGCTAGGCCGGTTGGAGGGGAGGGTAGGGACGGTGAAGGGAGGTTGTCTTCGTTGCAGATGTATTTAGTTCTCAAAGTGTCTTTTTTTTTGATTAAAATGGATGCACTTTTTCATTAAAATAAACGACATATGGAAAATAGAACTAACACATTTGGATTGTGTTGATACATTAGGAAAATGATCCATGGGTCATTTGTGATGTGTAAGATTCAACCCCGCCTCAATACGAGGAGCGGTGTGGCCGGAACCACTCAAAGTGTCTCACTTTTCTTTGAAATGAACAACAGTTTAAGTAAAAACAACAACTGACATACGGATAACGGACCAAACACATTCAGATTCTGTTGATACTTTAGGACAGGTATCCGTGGTTTATTTATGATGTGTACAAGTCAACCCCTCCTTAATTAAAGGCACGGTGTGGCTGGTTCAACTCAAATTGTCTCACTTTTATTTGAAATGGACAGGATTTTAAGTGAAAACAACGGCTGGCATATGGAAAACTGAACAAATGCATTTGGATTATATTTAAACATTAAGAAAATGATCCATGTGGCATTTGTGATGTGTACGAGTCAACCCCGCTTCAATCCGAGGAGCGGTGTGGCTGACACCACTCAAAGTGTATCACTTTTCTTTGAAATGGACAACAGTTTAAGTCAAAACAACAACTGACATACGGAAAACAGACCAAACGAATTCAGATCTTGTAGAAACTTTAGGAAAACGATCCATGGGTCATTTGTGATGTGTATGAGTAAACCCCGCCTCAATCCAAGGAGCGGTGTGGCAGACACCACTCAAAGTGTCTCACTTTTCTTTGAAATGGACAACAATTTAAGTTAAAACAACAACTGACATATGGAAAATGTACCAAACGCATCCAGATTCTGTTGATACATTAGGAAAAGTATCCATGGGACATTTTTTATGTGTACAAGTCAACCCCGCCTCAATCCGAGGAGTGGTGTGGCCGACAGCACTCAAAGTGTCTCACTTTTCTTTGAAATAGACAACAGTTTAAGTAAAAAAAAACTGAAATACGAAAAATAGACCAAAAGAATTTGGATTCTATTGATAATTTAGGAAAAGTATCCATGGAAAATTTTTGATGTGTACGAGTCAACCCTACCTCAATCTGAGGCACAGTGTGGCCGGTACCACTCAAATTGTCTCACTTTTATTTGAAATGGATAGAATTTTAAGTGAAAACAACTACCGACATATGAAAAAATAACCAAACACATTCAGATTCTATTGAAACTTTAGGAAAATGATCCAATGGTTATATGTGACGCGTAAGAGTCAACACCGGCTCAATTCGAGGCGCGGTGTGGATGGAACCACTCAAAGTGTCTTTCTTTTGTATAAAATGGATACGCTTTTAAGTACAAAAAATGGCATACAGAAAACAGACCAAACACATTCGAATTTTGTTGATACTTTAGGAAAACAATACATGGGTCATTTGTGATGTGTACGAGTCATCCCCACCTCAATTAGAGGCACAATATGGCCGGAACCACTCAATGTGTCTCACTTTTCTTTGAAATGGACAACAGTTTAAGTAAATGGAATAATTGACATACGGAAAGCGGACCAAACGCATTCAGATTCTGTTGATACTTTAGGACAAGAATCCATGAGACATTTTGGACGTGTATGGGTCAACCTTGCCTCAATCAGAGGCACGATGTGGCCAGTACCACTCAAACTGTCTCACTTTTATTTGAAATGGACAGGATTTTAAGTGAAAACAACTACTGGCATATGGAAAACCGACCAAACGCATTCAAGTTCTGTTTAAACATTAGGAAAACGATCCATGGGTCATATGTGACATGTAATAGTCAAGTGAATACAACTGAAAGTCTCTCTTTTTTTTGAAAAGGACATAATTTTAAGTGAATACAACTAAAATTTACACTCATCAACGATAGTTGCAAACACTTATTCATGAGTTGGGTAGTTTCACTCATGGGGTCATAAGTGAAGAGAATCTTAAGAAAATACCTTGTCACCATATATTATAAACAATACAAGTTCAATGCAAAATTCATCACAAACCATTACATAACCAAATCTATGATCAGAAAAAAATGGGATATGGGCCAATTTCAAACTCTTATTCAACTCTAATAGGTATTTCTCATACTATTCTGCCTATTAGAATTTTATGGGGAGGCGGGGGGGCTGTGCTGGTTGGGGGGTTGTGCAGGGGTGAGGTGAATTACTATCAGATGATTGCTGTCACATTAAGATTGTAATAGGGAATTGTAGTACATGACATGGTTGGAAGTATTAGATGGTTTTATTTGTTATTTTGTTCTATTTTAGGTGTTTGTTATGCTATTTTAAGTTTGTATGTTGTTTTTGTGATATTTTTTATGAAGGTGTAGGTGTATAGTAGAGGGGCTACTGGAGGGGCTACTGTGTAGCAGTTCTGGGAAAACTCAATACCAACGGTTCTAAACCGTTGGTATAAGAGTGCTAGAATTCTGGAAAAACATCTATACCAACGGTTTAGAACCGTTGGTATATGTGTTCTGAAAAAACACAATACGAACAGTTCAGAACCGTTTGTATAAGTGTTTTGGAATTCTGGAAAAACACAATAGCAATGGTTTTGAACCATTGGTATTGGTGTTCTAAAAATCACATTACCAACAGTTTAGAGCTGTTGGTATAACAAGTCTCAAAAATGAATTACCAACGGTTATAAACCGTTTGTATACATTGGGAGAAATTTAATAAAACAATATACCAACTATTTAGATAAAACCGTTGGTAAAAGGATTTCCTCATAGCTTACAAACCAACGGTTTGGAAAACCATTGGTATAGGCTATACCAACGATTCTCCAGCCTATTCCAACGGTTTAAAACCGATGGTATACCCTTCTTTTCCAGTAGTGTAACCCGTCCCCGCCACCTTGCCAAACCAAACCAATACAACTACAATAATTGTCTAAAATCAACCAAATCATCTTATATATCCCATCCACCAGGTTCAAGTGCTTCTGGTCTAATAAAAAGACCAAGCCGAAGTCCTTTAAAGTGGATCTCAAGAGAAGGATTCAAGAGGTAATTTCTCTTCCTCTTTCTTTTAATTCCGTCCCACTTTAATGTCCTTTTCTTAATGTATCCCAACCTATCATTTTCCAAATGGTATTGTAACTCTTGTATAATACATATACTAGATATATATGACACTAATGGGATATTATACCATCCAAACCCATCTCTTATTCCTTTTATTTTATAAAATAAAACGTTGTTCATATGGTGTTTATCTATCACCTTTATGAACGATATGTTTTTTCCATTTCTACCTATAGATATTGTCCTAAAAACATTTTCATGGTTGAAAAATTATATTATATATGCATTATGTCATATTTTATGTTCTGTAACTTTCATATTTACATACTACTCTATGAGTAAACATAACAAGTTTGTTGTGGTCGAAAAACCACCAAAATTAACCCGATCAATCATAATTATACTCCTTTATAATGATTCATCCAAATGGTATAAAATGTAATTAATTATAAGGTCATTATAACTTCTCTAATATCATTAATTTCATGTAATATATGTTCTTAATGTTTACCCATGTTCTACACACACATTAATTCTTGAATACATGTGAAACTCTCAAGAAAAACATAAAAACAATCATTCTCAAACAATGTTTTTAAATTCTATAGATAATTTAAAGGCCCATAAAATTACACAATGAATCAAACATGACCCCTATTAATGTATAAAAAATATTTTAATTTCTAATTTATTAATATAATGTCATTATACATGAAATTAATTTGAAGGAAGTGTTCAAATACAAGGTAAGGGGAAATTCTCAAACCCAACATTCATCATTCGTGTTCTATCTCTTTCAGTCATTTTATAAAATAGTTACTCCTAAAAAATAATTTTTTCTACATTTTATTTCCTTTTTTGGGATATATCTATTTACCACTATTGTATATGTCAATCAAAATTTTTTCTAAAACAACTCTTCTTTTAAGAACTTACCTTTTACTTCCCATTCAAGGTTGATGGTTCCTGTATCAAGAATGTTATTCCCCTTTTGTTTTGGGAACCCAATGTTTATGAATATGTTATTATGTGATGAAACCCATTCCATTATATGGGTTAATTGTGTTCATTATTTATATATTTTCTATGTTTGTTGCATGATAATGAAAATATTAAGATGTGACGGGTGTGCTCGGATTTATGTTGTGCAACATGAATGTTTTGATGTGACGGGTGAGCCCAGAATTATACAGTGCACTAATGCATATGGTAAAGTGATGAATTTCATGAGTAAATGTGAAATGATGTGTGGACAAAATTCTAGTTTTTTTCACAAGCGTGTGTGGTATTTATCCACTAAGATATGATGTTTCATTTTATGAATTGCCACATTTCATGTCCCTTGTTAATTCTTCCTCTCATGTTCAAGATTGTTTTCTTATGTTATGAATATACTGACAACATTCTGTATTACTCTTATCTATCCTCTTACTGTGTTTCTATCTCACCCCATTTGATGTATATATTCAGGTGGCTACATGTACTATGGAGATGACAAGTGCCAATAAGAAGCTAGAGAATAATAAATTAACAATAACATTTATGATCGATGAAGTAATTATTATGTATGGTTCTAGTTTTCCCAAGACACAAAACTATGGGATCCTCTATGTGTAATATTATAATTTTGTTTATCATTAAAATTATTTAATAGTAATGTAGGAAATTGATAGGTATCTACAAGGAACCTATGACTTATCATGACATTAATATATTTATTATCATATATTTTTTAAAAGTTTATTCATCAAGGAGATTAATATTAAAATGTTGAAAATGGAATGTGACACCTTGAATGAATAATGATTTCATTATCAAATTTTATATCTATTCAATTATTATTGATATTATTTTTGATATTTATTAATATGGATATAAAATGATTTTAAAATATATTTTCTGAATATTATTTATTTCATTGAATTTTTTTTGATATGAAAATTTTTTCTTTTCCAAATGAGTTACATTATAACATTTTTTTCAAAAATATAAAAATAATGTTTTTTCATCTTATATGTAATGGGAGGCTTTTTCCACCACCAATAAGTATTAATATTTAGAATATTCCATTATATTTTTACATGATTATTTTCAAATAAAATGGTTCATTTATAATTTCTTGGGTTTTAAAATAAATTATTTCCAAATAAAAAGGGTATTTTTATCAAAATATATCAATGATTTTATATGATTTTTTCATTTATCTCAACATCCATGATTGTATTTTATGCTTAATTGTGGTTGATTTGTTATTAAAAAGTCTATAATATTTTATTGAATGGTTTATCATAGGTTTTACTATGGATGTGTTATTTTTATTACATTACCTGTTTTTGGTTGAAGTATTCACATTTCATATGCTTGTTTAACAATATGAATTTATTTTTTGGTTATGTATCAACATTTTCATATGAGGAATGCATTGGAAATAGTAACATATGGATGAGGCCGTGTATAGAATCTTAATGCATCAGTAGTTCTCATGAGACAATCTAGATATAAACATAGCATAGGCCTTGCCTATTTATTTTTATATATGGATTTTGCTGAGGTGTTGACCATTTATTTTCATATGTCTGAAATGAGGCCTCCATGGAATGTATATGATTTCTGGCATTATTTATTACCTCATAACGATATTAGTTATTGATATTACATGTGGTTATTTTACTAGTATAATTTCTATGTGAATGATTATATGGAATATTTTGATTTATTATTTCCACATTATGCTCATGATTATGTTTAAAAGTTTTTTGTTTCTATATTTCACCTTATAATAGTAGTTTATGCTTAATTATAATAGTATTTGTTTTATTCATACCCATACTGAGCATTCTTCCTCACCCCTTTCTTATGTTTTATTTTCCCATGATTCCAAGAAGTGAATTATGATTGATTTGAAGTGTTACCACCGAATGTGTTCTATATGAATTATCTTCGTTTTATTTTTTAATTTGAGTTGTAATAAATTTTTCATGTATATAATATATTTTCCAAACCACCTAAATTGATCTATTATTTGTGATTTAATTCCTTATAATCATGCCAATGTAATAATAAATTAATGCCCTGAGTCTGAGATTTTCTGGTCTGGTAGTCACATTTAGTATCAAAGGTTATTTAGTAGTATAATAGGATATTATATTCAAAATGAAATTGTTATGGAACCGGTCCCTCTGATATAATTTGATGTTATGAAAATCCTTGAATTTTGGTAAGGTATATATTATGTGGTAATTTCTGTAAACATAGTTGTATATAGATACAATAAGTGAATGTAGATCCAACATATATGTACCTCAGTGTAACAACTCTAAAATGGTGCATTAGTTCTGATACAGTGTATCCTGGTACAAAACAATGGGCCTTACTACGCACCTGGATTGATACCCCATGGGGATATTCTTAGGATAATTCAAATTTTCATTACAAGGTTTAATGAAGTTCGTTAATATAAGATGAAAATTAAAAACCTTGGTAAAAAAAAGATGTGTTTTATATTGAAAATAATATTTCATGACATTCTCTAAATGATTATACCACTATTATTACTCACACTATTCATTTTTTTATAGTTAGTGGTTGGAACAAAAATTTTTCATATTAACATTCAATATAATGGACAAGATAGAAATGATAGTGAAGATGAGAAGCCAAATAAAACATTGATTGTATTGAATGATATTTTGTTCATGTATAATTAGTTTTCCAAAAATATAATTAACAACATAATTCTTAAAAAACTCTTGAATTAACCAATGAAGATAAAGGTAGAGCATGTCATGAGCTCTAGTACTACAGAGCGTAGAAAAAATAATGCTCGATTTCCATCATGGATGAAATCTAGAAGGATATACTCTATAATGTATCTCAGTGGAAAAGGTAAATTCTCAATGTTTGGGAAAGAAGGATATAAATCACACAATTACAGAGGAAAAATGAAGTGTAAAAAGGAATGAAGTAAAACTAATCATAATAATCTATTTGTAGTTCATTTCCTTAAATGTTGGGGACCCGTACATTTCCCAATTTAGTGAACAATTAAATAAGAAAAACTCTATACTATGGAAGGGCCAATGTGAAAACAAATTGATGATGTATTTATGTAATTATGTTCTATGGTGAACCTAGCTTAAATGTCAATTTACTGTTATCCTTATTTAATGATTTGAACCATTTTTATGGAACTCATATTAATATAGTTTTATAAAGTGGAAAACCTACAATCATGGTGACAACCCATAGAATTTGGGAAGGCCAGATGGGTTCGAACCCACAACCGTATAGAGAAATGGGTGCAGTTTACACAACTATCCAACATAAAGACCAAATTATCATGAATTTAATAAAACATATAATAATTCTAATGAATAAATGTTATTTTTTATTTTATTGACTTTTTTTTATCAAATAGATAACCTTGTATTGTAATGTTTTTTGGTGATTGTGTAATTAATGTTATCATAGACTAAATTCACTATTTTGGGAATCGTGTGGGATTAAGGTAAACATTCTATTTTGATGAATAATGCTTTAAATGTATTTAAATTTCAAATATTATTTTATTGTATACATTTGGTGATTATATATTGTTTTATGGACGTGCGTTGAAATTGTTAGAGATTAATATATTTAGAAATGATATTTTTTTTGATTTATTGATGTTTTTTTGAAAAGTATATAATAAAATACTCCTGATTTATTTATATTATCATATTCTATAATATGTTTTATGAGGGATAGTTATTTTTTTAATGACCTATGTTGATCATTGGGGTTCTGCAATATAATTATGGATATTATTTTCTATAATTTTCTTATCTTATTATATCAGGTTGGTATTGGTTAATTTCTAACATGATTAGAAATTGTTTTTAAAAAATAATTAGATTATGTGAATCACATAATGTTGAATATTGTCATTCAAGAATGAAAATTTCATCCAGAAAACTCATCTTTTGGAGAAAAAATGAGTTTGTGGTGGAAATTGATTAATGAATGAAACAATATTTTTCATGTAAGCATGTCCTTATATGATCATAGTTAAAGAATAAAATTAATTCTTTAACATTTGGGAATTGATCAATAAACCAATAATGAAATTCTAGTACATTATTTTCTTCTAAATCGAATAGTCCCTTAGATACATCATAGATTTATAGCATTGAAACTATTAGCATTCACTTGACCATGTTCTCTATCACTATCCTTAATTACAATATGGTACAATTTATCTTCAATATCCTTGTTTTCATACATGGAAAAGTATGTGTTATTTTCAGGGACCTTTGTACTTCTATTTTTTTTAATTAATGTGGATGTATAATGAATAATTTTTCTTGTGTGGGATTTTAACAAATGATCTTTTGAAATGTCAAATCCATAGTTTTTCTCATGTGATAAAATTATGAGGACACAATTTATCAATGGAGGTAATATTGGAGCACCCCAAGATTTGATAGAATTTATATTCATATGTATATTTAAGAGTATATTTTTCACGCAACACCGAGACTATAAGAAATGATCAAGCTATTAAATATTTTTATTTTAACACTTTTTGTGATATTTTTGGTTGTGGATACAATTAATTGAATTATGAAAATATGGTTTACACATGTATATTTAATTAATTCTTTGGTGGTCTATTAATTATAAATAAGATAAAAGTAATTGTATTTAAAATGATATTGTTTATATCAAATTAATCTCATAAGATTCTACTACTTAAATATATATTTTATATATTAAATAAAATATTTTTCCAATAGATTTTGTAGCCATAAGATAAGATTAAATCCAATTTTATGCATTAAAATATATATTTTTATAAAGAAAATATTAGAGTATTTTAATGGTGAACCTATAAATACCCATAAAATCCCATTGATTTTGTTTAAATACATGGGAATTTTATGAGTCCGTGAAAATTTACGGTGTAGGATTCTGAGGCCCGGTGTGGCCGGAATCAATTTAAAATTTTTTGTTCGGATACGTTTAGTAAACCCACATGCAGGATTTTATAACATTTGAACCAGTGCTCAGAATTGAAATCTGAGGACATTTTTGAACTTGCATCACTGATATTCGCTTAAAAAGACATTCACCTTGACGAAAGTTGGATGTGAGTTGATGATATTTTTTGGATTTTCAAAAAAAAAGTGTGCAACATTTTATTTTATTTTGAGCCACTGTTTGATGTGAGGTGGTTAAAACCACCACATGGAGGTTGGAGGTAGGGACAACACACCTTAACCTCCAATTAGAGGTTATGGTGGTTGGGCCCACTGGAACATACACTCCCATGATAAGTTACGATGTGGGAACCAACCGAACCCTATTGTTGGAGGAGGCTAAAACATCCTCAACCCTCGCCATTAATTGGGGAGAAACCCCTTAACCACCCCTAATTAATCCATGAAAACTCTCATGCATTAATTAGGTGGAGCCAAATAATTTTAATTCTCCAAATTGTGTTGTTGTTCCAACATAATATTAGACAACCCAATCAAATATTATTTCACATGGATTTTTGGTGGACGAGGAGAAAGTAGAAACATGGGAAAAATATTGGAAGAAGGCACCCAACAAATAAAACTTCCAACGATGAATGTGAAAAATGGAGGTGGTGATTTTTTTACTTCCTTGAATCCTACAGACTGGGAGCGTCTTCCACGAGCCGGCACAGCTCGGATTTGGATGAACGAGGATTCTATTCATCTAATTCCCACAAATCCATCAACGACCGATGACCGGTAATCAAAAGGTACGGGTTCAGACATAGTTTTTTTTCCTTGTTCTCTGTTTTCCACTGTTGTTTAGTATTCAAAGCCTCTTTATATCACCCTAATGCAGAGGGTTCGGGCTGAATAAACACAGTTTGAACCCCTCCACATTCTTTGTGGATTTAGACGTGAAACATGGAAAGATTCTGGGTTGATATTTACCTATAAAAAATGGTTACGGATCCAAGGAGATGACTCGAGGAATGCGTGACTTCTTCCAGAACGAGAATCGGGCCACCGGAACATGTACGGTGGCCAATGGAAACTTCACCAATGGATGGTGCGACGATCGTCACCACAGGGATAGTGGCGGTGGAACCACGCCGCCAGAGGAGTAGTCTGTGACTGAAGGACTACAGAGGTGCAGCGGCGGGTTGCACATGGTCGGTCGCGAATGAAGGCGGCAGCCCAAGACGTTGGGACATCGGAGAAGACGCGGAGAAACCAGCTTCATTAGTTAACTGAAGGAGGGTCGTGGCCCCAAGACGCAGCGGTGCAGCAACAGTCAGCTTGAGCCCGACCGTAATAAAGACCAACAGCTCGTGCTGTCAGGAATCTGGAAGAGGCACCACATGAAGAGCTGGCTGGCCTCTCGGCCAGCCGGAAATAGAAAAACTTTTCTTGTTCCCACTGGACACACAGGCACCAGCCTGGTGCCTGTTCTACCCTTTCGAACGACTAAGAAATTCAGGAACCAGGGGGAACCACCTCCCATGGACGCACAAAGGCGGACCCCCTCTAGCCCGCTATGCAGGACCCAGCATGGGCTGGACTCAGTGCGGGCCAAACCCAGTGCAGGTCGGAACCAGCGCGGGCTAAACCCCATGCTGTCCGGACGTAGTTTAGGTCGGACCCAGTGCGGGCTGGGCCGCCAGTGTGGGTCGGGCCACCTTCGAAGTATGGTCTGCCCCCGTGGACCACACTGCCCCCTTGGGCTGGGTCAAACCCATAGGCTGGATCAGACCCGCGGATAGGGTCAGACTTACAGACCAGGTCAGACCGACCGGGCCGGACCGGACCCAGACCTTTTTGACCTGATTTAACCTTTTCTCCAATAACATGGGCTATGACTGTCCGATTTATGAACCATCTATAGAGAAATAAATTTTGCATTGATACAGTTCTTTTGGAATAGCCCACTTGTGGTTTTGACGCAATAGGAGTATGATCGGGATGGAATGAACCAAAATCTAACTGGGCCCTCGAAATGGAAATGTCAATAACTATCAGATCGGGCATCTGATGGGTGCATCATCTAACTAATTTTGTTCCTATTGATGAGACATAACATTGGGATACATAAACTTCGGAATACATGGAAGACAATGTATCGACACATGTCATGAGGAGCAGACCCTCCCAAAATCACCCGTTCTATGTGAATAACTGGTGGATGACTGTGCAATGAAGATTATTCCAGGATCATGTGTTGCTCCGACAGATCTATCTTCTGTTCCTGGATCATGTGTTGGTCCGATAAAATAACTGCTTCTGGATCATGTCTTGGTCTGATTACTCTGAGGACTATTCCTAGATCATGTGTTGGTCTGACAGTTCTGACTTCTGTTCCTGGATCATGTGTTGGTCCGACAGAATAGATGTTCCTGGATCATGCGTTGGTCCGACAGCTCTGATGACTGTTCCATAATCTTGTGTTGGTCTGACAGTTTTATCTTCAGTTCCTGGATCATGTTTTAGGTCCGACAGAATAGATGGTCCTGGATCATGTGTTGGTCTGACATTTTTTATGATTCCAATGCTATATCTAATCATCTTTTTTTCCCTATATAATATGTATAAATTTGTGATATGAGTCAGTATCTCTTGGGTTTCCTCGTGATTGAGATGGATTACATGATAACATAGGTATATGTATGGGAATATATCTATGTGGGGTCATCTATTAATTTCAAACATTGTGGTTTAAATGTTTTTTAATTTTTGAGACCATGAGGGTCTCGGTGACTATACTGAAAATTGTTATACTCATCCCTGAACGGTCTATTCCCACACCTCATTGTGTTTGATGCAGATGATAGACAACATTTACTGAGGCTGAGTAGCAGGACGAGATGGTACCCGAAGGTGGACATTACGATGAGTTGGTTCACTGAGGAGAGTGACAGATGTGGAGTGTTGAGGAGGCCATCTGTACATATGCTTCGGGTAGGAACACTGGAAGACTACACTGTGTATGCTTTACATTTCATCAGTTGTACTTTCTTTTCAGTTGTACTTTTACTTTCCAGTTGGGCTTTTATTTCTAGCCCCTTTAATTTTCATCACTCTTTTTGTAAACATCATTACATAGTGCATTTATTTCAGCTCGTACTCTGTTGTGTGAGGTTTCCATATATTAAATAAATGTCTTCCCATTTTTAGGGTATTACAACTTTGTTGCTTGCCTCCATCCCCTCGCATAAGGATGGCAGGCTTGGGGTAGTGAAGACATGGGCCCCGGTGGATGGGTCGTGACAAATTGGTATCAGAGTAGTTTATTCTAACACCGAACATAAGACTCTGATCTTTCTTTTCTACGAATCATTAGTGTTAAGGGTACTGAGTTTGGTTTTAAGTTCAGGGAGTCTCCTGTAGGTGCGGCGGCCGATGTATCCATACACCAGGACCCTGAATTCTGATTTCTGACTGAGTGCACGAAAACACTGATTGCGTGTGTGTTTTCAAAAGTTTTTTTGTTATATCTTGAATTAGCTCACCAGGTATAAATTATTGACTGTGGCACACCTATTTTGTTTCAGGATGTCTCCACACAGATAGCCAACTAGGGTTCTGAGAGTTGTACGAGATGGCATCCCACAAAGCGATGAGGTCTCGATACAGGGCACTATTACAACAGATGTTCCCGTGGTACCACAACCCGTTGAGCCACCGATGCCTCCACCCCTAGCAGTATACAGTGCTCAATGCCTTATCACGTTGTACAAGTTCCAGCGCCATAGAACGCCCATGTAAAGCTGCGAGACAGACTCGCTGACATGTGAGTATTTTCAAGAGGCTGTGATGAATAGTTTAATGACTGGTAGGGAAACCAGCAGACATGTGAGTATTTTCTCGATCCTTATGGTTTTAAACCCATATGGGAGAAGACTCAACGATTACACAATGGTTCCTGTCATGTGAGATTACATTATAAAGCGAGAGATTTGATTGGGATCTCATCATAGTAGTGTCGAGGTCATACAACGTCATTTTGGGTATGGACTGGTTATCTATAGTTCATGCTCATATCGACTATATTAGGTGAAAACTGTTGTGTGTCTGCATGGATGGGACAAGGTTCACCATCACGTTCTAGAAGGGAGCCTTTGCAGCACATGGTGGACTTACTCAGAGGAGGGTGAGCCTATCACCCATCAGTTGTCCTGCCTTACCCTAGGAGCAGTAGATGTGGTGAGTCTGATCTATACTGTAGTGGTGGACCAGTACGCAGATTTTTTCCTGACGATGTTCTAGTAGTACCTCCTCGCAGAGAGGTGGAATTATACATTGAAATGTACCCCTAAAAGACACAAATATCTACTCCAGAATATCAGATGGCTCTCAATGTGCTTCATAAGCTGTAGGAATAGCAAGAGGGCTAGTAGGGAAAGGTATTCATCCATCCCCATGTTTCTCCTTGGGAAGCTCTGATTCTGATTGGAAAGAAGGCGGACAGGAGATTGAGGCTTTGTGTCATCTACCGTTGCATGAACCAGGTGACCGTGAAGAACATGTACCCACTTATGAGGATTGAAATCCTCTTTGAATAGCTTAAGGAAGCTCGGTGTTTCACAAAGATATATCTCAGATCAGGTTATCACCAGCTCAGAGTTAGAGACAAGGATGTGTAGAAGATGGCCATCAGGTGTCGGTACGGCCAATAAGAGTTCTTGGTTATTCCCTTCGGCATAACCAATGCTCATGTAGTGTTCATGGGACTCATGAACAAGATCTTCCATCCATACCTCAATCTCTTTATTTTAGTCTTCATCGACGACATTATGATCTACTCGACTACTGAGGAGGAACATGCCTACCATTTATGGTTAGTACTGGACACACTCCGAGAGCTCCTGCATTATGGTAAGATCCCAAAGTTCTAGTTCTGGATCTTAGAGGTTCACTTCATGGGGCATGTCATCTTGAAGGCTGAAGATGCAGAAGATCCATCAAAGATTGAAGAGGTAATTTCTTGGGAGCCACCAAGGAATTTGACGGAGGTATGGTATTTCCTGGGATTGGCTATATACTACTAGAGATTCATGCCAGACATTTCCAAATGTGATGCACCAATATCATCATTGACAAAGAAGGGGAAACCCTTCATGTGGTTGGAGATATTTCAGCAGAGCTTTAAGGATCTGAGGCAAAGGTTCACTAGTTTTGTCATTGTGAGGCCTCCAGAGGAAGGCATAGGGTACATAGTCTACTGTGACACATTAGGGACTGGAAATGGGTGTTTCAAAATGTAGGAGAGAGAAGTGATCACATATGGTTCTCAGCAGTTGATACAGAATGAGAAAAACAATTCTACCGATGACCTGGTGTTAGTAGCAGTGGTAATCACCTTGAAGATGTAGCGACACCATCTGATGGACGAGCGTTTTACCAAGTACACTGATCACAAGATTCATAGGTTTATCTTCTATCTGAAAAAGTTGAATCTAAGACAGTGTTGATTTCTTGAGTTCCTCCAGAACTATAACTTTGAGATATTTATACTCCAGGGAAGGGGAATGTTGTATCATATACACTCAGCAGAAGATCTGGTATATATCTTCTAGAAGAGGCGACAAGGAAGATGTCCGCTTTGTAGATATCCTTTGGGGATATAGACGGAGCAGCCATTATATAGTCATTTACGGTTTCTCCCCCACTCCTTTAGTGAGTCAGGGAAGCACAAAACGGGGATGCTGACTGCGAGACTCGACATACTCAGATATCCACAAGGTAGTCAACAGATTGATTTTTTGAATGTGGGAGCACATCATCATTTTCAGAGGACATCCTATGGTACCAGTGTCATTTTAGGAGGAAGTGTTGAGGGTGTTCCACACATCCCCACTAGCGGTGCATCTAGGAGTGGCAATGATGTATCAGAATCATAGAAGATAGAACTGCTGGCCTTGTATGAAGATGGTGGTAGTGGTGTTTGTCCCTCTATTCCTCATTTTTCAGCATGTGAAGGCGGAGCACCCGGTTCCAGCAGGATTGGCCTAGCCTTTATGGGTCACATAGTGGAATTAGGATGGGATATAATTAGGCTTCGTGATGGGTCTTCCACCAACATCCAAGGAAAATGAAACCATTTTTGAGATCATTGATCGACTCACCATATCAGACCACTTTCTAAGGATCAGAGACTAGGGTTCAATAGAGAACATGGGAAGCCTATATGTGTAAAAGATTGTGCGGCTATATGGAGTACCTTCTTATATTGTCTATGATCATTACACATTCTTTACTTCTTGGCTATAGAATAGGTTGTAGGAATCTTTCAGGACAAAACTTCATCTGAGCACTGCCTTCCATCCATAGAGTAATGGCTTGACTGGGATGACCCTTCAAAACCCCGAGGAAATTCTATGTGATTGTGTCCTTGACTTCGGTCACTGGTAGGAGGATCACTTACCTTTGGTGGAGTTTTCATACAACAACATCGATCACTCCACCATTGGGATGGAACCTTTCGAGGCCTTGTATGGTCGACCATGTAGTTTACCACTATTGTGGAAAGACCCTTGGGAGTAAGACCTATTTGGACTAGAGACTATTTGGGATACCACAGAGAAGGTTCAGATCATCTAGGATCAAATGAAGACTACATAGAGTAGGCAGAAGTCATACGATGATAGGAGATAGAGACCTCTGGAGTTCGAGAATGGTGACCACATCTTTCTACGGGTCTCACCCCAATGAGGCTTATAGAGATTTGGTTGAGGTAGAAAGTTATCTCTGAGGTTCATCTGCCCTTTCCAGGTCCTCAGCAGAGTAGGCGAGGTTGTTTAATGCCTGAATCTTCCACTTTAATTGCACCGGGTCCACGACTTCATCCACATATCCTAGCTAAAATGATACGTGCACAACCCTTCACACATCATCGACCACGGAGATATGGACGTCGACGAGGCGGCGAATATCACAGAGGTTCCAGTGGAGATTGAGGAATGACAAGATCGGGTCCTACGTGGATGGTCGATACCTCTGGTGTATGTTCACAGGAAGAATGGGAACCTATAATAGAGCACATGGGAGTGGGCGACTCAGATGCATGCTCAGTACCATGATTTGTTTCTTTAGTTTGAGTTGTATCTTACAAGGATGTAAAGCCCTGAGGTGGGTAGAATGAAACGACCCGAAATATACAATGGAATTTTTTTTAAGTACATGGGAATTTTTCGAGTCCCCAAAAATTTATAGAGCTTGGTTCTGAGGCCCGGTGTGCCCAGAATCAATTTCTAAAGTTTTGTTCTGGTGCGTTTAGTAAACGTATGGGGGGGATTTTATAATGTTTGAAACAGTGCTCGGAATTAAAATCTGAGGACACCGTTGAACTCACAGTTCCAGTATTCTCTTAACATGACTTTCACCTCGATGACAGTTGGTCGAGAATTGATGTTAGAATTTGGGTTTTAAAAAAATATTAAGTGTGCAATGCTTTATTTTATTGAGCCATCGTTCGGTGTGAGGTGGTTAAAAACATCCTTATGGAGGTTGGAGGTGGGGCCCCCACACCATAACCTCCCATGAGAGGTTATAGTGGTGTGGCCCACCTTAACATAACCTCCTGTGAGAGGTTATGACGTGGGGACCACCCGACCACTATTGAGGGAGGAGGATAAAACCTCCTCAACACTCCCCATTAATTATGGAGAAACCCCTTGACCTCCCCTAATTAATCCATGACAAAAGATTTTCATTAATTATTTGGAGAAACATAATTTTAAATCTTGAAATTCAGTTTTTGTTCCAACATAATATTAGACAACCCAATCTAATATTATTTCACTTGGAATTTTGGTGGAACTAGAGAAAGGAGGAACTTGGGAGAAATATTGGAATAAGCATCCAAACGAAGAATGATTCCAATGAAGAACACAATGAATTATGATGACGATTTCTTCTTCGACTTCCTTCCTCGAATCCTACCGATGTGGAGCGTCTTCCACGATATAGTGCAGCTCTGATTTGGAAACGTGTAGTGGATGCGATGAATGACAATTCTCTTCAACTAATTCCTACGGCTCTGTTAACAAGCGATGATCGACAATCAAAAGGTAGGGGTTCATACTTTGTTTTTGTTGCTCGTTATTCATCTTCCATCATGGTATAGAATTCGATGCTACTTGATATCACCCTAACGTGGAGGGTGCGGGATAAACCAACATGGCCCGACCCCTCTGCATTAATTTTCAATATTGATACTTAACATGACATGAGTCCGGGTTGAGCGTTACCCATCAATAATGTTTGCGGATCGAAGGAGACGACCCAAGGAATGTGTGACATCTTTCGGAGTGAGAATAAGGCCATCGAAACCCATCAGGTGACACATGAAAATTTCATCAACATTTGCTGCGATGATCATCACTGCATGGATGGTGGAGACTTAACCACATCACTAGAGGAGAAGGTCGTCACAGATGGACCTCGGAGGTGTATTGGAGGCCAGTGTGTGGCCAGTCACGAATGAAGCCAGCGGCCCGAGATGGATGTTAGATGGAGAAGGCGTGACGCAACCGGCATGGCGAGGTGACTGAAGGAGGGATGAAGCCCCTAGACGTGGCGAAGTAGTAAGAGTCGGCCAGAGGCAGACCGCAAGGAAGACTGGTGGACTGAACCGCTGGGCCACCAGAAGAGGCGAGGCAAAACCGGCACCGTGCGAGGAACCGACTAGCCACCCAGCCAACGGGAAACAGTGGGACCCCACTGGGTCCCTCATGACACATCGGCACCAACATGGCACTTATTCCACCCACCTGGACGACTATGCCATTCGAGAACTAGGGGCACAGCATCCCCCTGGACACGCTAAGGCGAAACCCCACCGGGCCACCTGGTCAGACCCAGCGTGGGACGGGCTACCAGTGTGGGCTATCCCCATGGACTGGGTCAGACTCATAGACCGTGTAAGACCAATTTCCAGACCCGGGTCACGCCAGGTTGGTCCGACTGGGCCGGACCAGACCTGTTTGACCCGATTTCACATTTTCACCCATAACATGGGCTTCAAGTGTCTAATTGATGAACCCTCTGTGACAAAGAAAATCATGGAAATAAATGTTTATTTTGGAATACCCCACTTTAGGTTTGGACATAGTTGGGGTACGTTCAAGGTTGGGATGAACCTAAATCCAACCAGGCCCTCAGAATGGAAATACAAATAACATTTCAACCGGGAATCTGATTGACGCACCGTTTGTCGCGTTGTGTTCCTTTTGTCAGGACAGAACTTTGGAATACATAAACATGTGACAATGTGGAATTTTATGTATCAACTCTTGGCTTGAGGTACAGACACTCCCGTAATCATGCGTGATATGTGTAAACATTGTGGTTGACTCTGCACTGAGGATGTTTCCTAGATCATGTGTTGGTCTGACAGTTATTACTTCTATTACTAGATCATGTGTTGGTCCAACAGAATGGATGGCATATGATCATGTGTTGGTCCTACGGATTTGAAAACTATTCCTGGATCATATGTTGGTCTGACAGTTCTATCATATATTCCTTGATTGTGTGTTGGTATCACAGAATAGTTTTTCATGGATAATGTGTTGGTCTAACATCTCTGACGACTGTTTCTGGATCATGTGTTGGTCCGACAGTTTTGACTTCTATTCCTGGATGATGTGTTGGTCTGAGAGAATAGTTGATCCTGGAACATGTGTTGGTCTGACAGCTCTGATGATTTAGTGGTTATATCTGATAATCTCTATCTCTCTACTGATGTTGTATACCTATGAGAGCTGAGTCAGTAACTCTTGTGTTTACTCCTGATTGAGATGGATTATGTGATAACATCGTTATATGTATGGTCATATACCTATGTGGGTTATGTGATGATTATTTTCCTTGTGGTTTATTCTTGTTGAATTTTTGAGACCTTTGAGGGTCTTGGGGCCCCTACTGAGTATTGTTATACTCACCCCTACACGGGATACACCCACACCTCGTTTTGTTGGATGCAGATGACAAACAACCCTGACTGAGGCTGAGTAGCTGGATTGGATGGTACCCGGAGGGGGACCTTATCAAGAGTTGGTGAATAGAGGATAATGACATACATTGAGTACTAAGGAGTCCATATATACCTACCATTCAGGTAGGAACCCCATATGATGACCTTGTGGCTGCTTTACTTTTTTTCATTATTACTTTCTTTTAAGTTGTACTTGTACTTTCTAGTTGGGCTAGTATTTCTGGACCCTTTACAGTTCTGCACTCTTTTGTATATAGTTATTCATATTGTTTTGATTTCAGATTGTACTCTATTGTGTGTGTTTATTCTATATAAATGCAGTTCCTTCTGAGTTTTATAAGAAATATGACTTTGGTGCTAGTCACCAGCCCCTGGCCATTGGAAGGCGGGCTTGAGGTTGTCACGACATGGGCCCCGGGGGATGAGTCGTGATATAACCAATATTAAAACTAATTTTTGAAAGATTTATATTTTTTATATAAATTTATAAACCAAATTTTCTAATCTGTAATATCAAAAATATATTTGGTGAATTTTTGTTATTTTTCTGAGAAGTTTCCATTTATGATAAACATTGAAAAATATTTCATTTTAGTGATAAAATTCTTAATGTTATTAATAATTAATAATTTTAAAATAATGATAAAGTCAAAATAGATAAATTATAAACATATTAATTAAATTTATGACATTGGAATAATTACAATATTGATACTGGATATGAAAATGTATTGAAATTTGAAAAGTAGCTTTTACTCTCCTCGCAAATTATTTGAGTTTTGTGTTAAAATTAATTTTCACACTTCTATGAATTGAATTTGATAAAAATGAAGTATGTGGTTCTAATAAGTATAAAAATTATATTCTAATATGATCAAATTATTTTCTATATTGGATTTGGTGAATAGTAAATTTAGTACATTATTGTTAACCACGGTTAAGTTTAACCTAGGTAATTAAAGGTAAAAATTATATTATGAAATTATTAAATAACCCTAAACAATTTTCTAACACAATTAAAATAGTGGGTATCAACCATAATAATTATTTGGGAAAAATTATAACCTTTTCTAGAAACATTGGTAAGAATATTACCTTTGTTACATTTTATATTAAAATAAATTAAAAATATCATACTCAAATTTTTAAAAACTAAATTTTTTTAATGTATAGATATATAGAAGATAAATTGGAATATAAATAGTAATTTTAAATATCATAAATTTATCATCAGCTAAATAATTTATTTGTAATTTTTTGGAATAAATGTTTTATTTATGGATTTTGTAATATTGATAAAGTAATTGTTGAATAAAAGGAAATATAAAATAATTGATTTAAAAAAATATAATATAAATTAATATTGAAATAATTAAGGACTTACACTAATTTTATTGATTTCATAGTCATGTTACTGAAATATTATTTTCTATTTAACATTTATCAGGTTTTTGGGTATTTTTAAAATAATAAATAAAATATAGTACCAAAATTGATGTAAATGATATTTTAAAAGAAATACTATGTTATTATATGATAACTGATTCATAAAATATCAATTTTTTCCCAATAACTATAATAATATTAAATAATTCATAAATTATCAATTTTGTGTTATTTAGGAATCTTATAGTAACTATATTAACCCTAAAGAGTAAAATGCCATGTTGTCATGGTAAGAGTTAAAGTCTTTAAGAAAGGGTTAAAGACAAAAGATATGGTTAGTATTAAGAACTAAAAATGTATAATTTCTTTTATCAATATAATATTGATACATAATCATCTAAGAATCTAAATAAAAAACATTAGGGAAATTTTTAATGTAATTTTTTTAATTTAATATTTGGTGAGTTACCTAAAGTGTCAATATCCTCTCCTATAAAATGAGACCTCATATCTCACTTACTCACACTAAATTAAGCCTTAAAATAAACCAACCCTTAATAATTTATACACCAAACATTATAATCCATGTTTTCTAGGTCTTCATCGTCGAAAATACCACCCCAATGGTCTCTAAGAGAATATCCAAAGGATGTATTTCGATGAAAATATAATTGTTTTACAAACTCTTTCAACGTTCTTTAATTATCCTACATGCTATTCCAATTTTGTTTTCATACTAATGTAATACAACAATTATAATATATTTTTAAATGTTTTATTATTATGAGATAACCATATACCTCCTTTTACCCATCCTATGAAAAAAATATCCCCATGTGTGAGTACATACAACTTATTGTCTCCATGTTGTGGCGTAATTTGATTTTCATTAGTACATTAATAGGATTGATATATTGATGAATATAATGGATATAAATAATACTCATCAAATTAAATTGAATTTGAATAATTAATAATCCATCCAATTAGTTTCACCATTACCATTACAAAAAAGCACTGTCACTCATGCGTACATATGGCTTCTCATCTCCACGACATGATGGAATTAAACCATCACAATAACCATTTAAGAATGACGATAAAAATATATATGATGAATTAATATAATATTTATTAACGTATATGATTCTATATATGAGTAAAATATGTCATATTCTTAAGATATATCAGTTACATGAAAAAAACTTAATTAGAAAATGATTTAGTTAACACTCAAAAGAAATGTAATAACGAATTTCTATTAACAAAATTATATAATAATATCTTATATGATATCATAAATTTTATTATGATAATTTAATAAGATATTAATTTGACAAAAACCATTATACAATAGTCTTGAACCCATAAAAAGTGAATACAACATATAATAAGTTAATTATTAACCTAATTTCAATTCGTTGGGTTAAACAACAATTTCATTGATTATTTCATTATACGAATTTTTGGAAAATTTTATTTTGATTATATTATTTTTTAGTTAACCTTGATTTATTTTTATAGATAGAAAATAAAAATTTAATGTCAATATGATTAATTATATGGTCTTTGTAAGGGGATTTCATCTCACATTGTATATCTTTGAGATAATTTCCATATTCACAACCGGTTTATCTCATGTGGTGTATGTACTAAATTGTGGTATTTTGGAACTTGAATTTTCATTCTATAATGATATTATAAATTTTAAATTTATGTTATTATTTCATGGATATCATGATACAAATGTTACTCAAGTAGTAAGGGACATCATCTTAATCTCATTTCACAGAGGAATGGTTTGACGTTATATACATCAACCATATTTTTGAGAATTTTATATAAACCCTTTGTCTTATCGTATAATTAATAAATTTATTATCATTTATTAGTAAATTTTATTCTTTATAGAGATTAATATTTAAATTATAAAATTTTATGGGATAACATTAATGTTCTATTATTTAATTATCACATATTTTCTCCTTCCCAATAGTCTTGATAATATATTACATACTTATTAATATAGATATAAATAGATATTAAAGGAATTATTATGTATATTTCTACGTTAATTTAATATTTTTTAAAGTTATATTTTTCCATTATAAAAATGAGTTACTTTATAACATTTTTGGAAAAATACAGTAGAAATTAATTTTAATTTATATAACATGAGTGGATATTTCAACCATAATGACATCTTAATATTTTGTATCTTCATTTAAAAGTTCATCCAGTTGTTTTTAAATAAAATGGATTCATTTTAATTGCATTACATTTCAAATAAATGATTTCAAAATACTAAGGGTATTTTTATCAATATATTTCAATGATTTTGTTAGACAATTTTCCTATAATTCGACATTCTGTTTTTTCTTTTTATGGTTAATTGATATTATATTCTTATTATAAAATCTACCATATTGTATTGAAAGCTTTATGATATAATTGACTTCTGATGTTCTATTCATATACCATTCATGTTTTATTGTTTATATACTCATATTCAGTATTCAATTTTTACAATATATAAGTATATATTGGTTATGTTTCACCCTTCTCATAAGAGGAATGAATTATACCGAGTATGTGACATTATTGGAATGTTATATCCCCTTTCTGCATCAATATGTATGAGAGAAAAACTAGTAAAGGGCTTGTCTGAGGCCACACCCATTTATTTTCATATATGGGTTTTTTTTAGGTCTTGACCATTTATTTTGAGATGTCTTGGCCAAGGACATCATCATATGTTTATGATGTCCAATATTATCAATTACCTCATTATGATATTTGTTATTTATATTAAAAGTTATTATTCTACTAGTATAATATCCTTGTGAATTTAAATACATAAAAATATGAATTATCCATGGAATATTAAGATCAATAATATTTCCAAAAAATAATTTGTTTTACTTATACATTTAGCCTTAAAATATTGTGATTATTTATGATAGTTTTTTATATACATGTACCCTTACTCAGTTTCTGAGTTTACCCCATTTTTTGATTTATTTTACCACGATTCAATGAATTGAATTGTAATTCATAATTATTGTAAAGCTATTAAAAAAATGTAATTACCAATGAATTATCTATGTTTTATTTATTGTTTTGATATTTAATTAAAGGCTCAGTTATGAAACCTTTTTTTCCAAAATTAATTAAACAATTTGTTCTGTGGGATTTGATTCCTTATAAACATGCCGACATAATAAAATAATGAAGTTTCTAATAGATTCTTTGTTTTGGGAATTACCCAAAACATGTCTCCATATATATAAATATATTCCATATTGAGAACACATTTCTTATTCCTCATTGTGTCCCCTGAAGAATATCTTATCTGGTGAACCCTCAAGGTCCAGCCATAAACATTTCATCAAAACATTATTACATCAATCTATTTTTCAGAATCGAAATAGAATGTCAATCCAATAAGATTCAGTTCACTCAAACATCTACAAAGAATTTCCTCATCGGCTCTAAACATGAAATCCCAGGGAATTGTGATACCCTTCCATTAATAAATAATCATCATCAACTCAACAATCGACACCCCAAGGCACAAATTTTCTTTCTATCCCATAATATTGTCTAATAGTCTTGATGTGTAATTGTGTGCCTTAGCCTCAAACTGATTCTCTCATCACCATCCCCTGATAGTCCATCACCTTCAATGTGTCTTTATATTGTGATAACCATCAACATCAGTTATGGTAAACACAATCACCTAGGTAAAAAAATCTATTGAGGCCTTGACGCACAACAAGTGGTCAACACGACTTTATTTGAGTCCTATCATTGTGAAAGAGACTCCAACCGTGTGTCTACCAACAACATTGAGTGGAAATAAATAAACATACATAAGAAAAATAATCTTAAACCTTGTGCCACTATGGAAATGTCTATTAATGTGATTGGATATATATATATATATATAAACTCTAGTGACCCATTCCCTTATCTTAATGAACACGTCTCCACATTTCCAGATGACCATTCGGCCTTAACCAATTGATCATCATCACCTCAAATATTTTGGGCCACACAATCATCATAATGAACAACTCACAAAAATATAGGTGATCAACATCACCTCAATCCTCTATCTTTTCCCATAAAGATCCTATTGAACATTTGAATTCAACAAATACAATTTAAATTATTAAAATTCAATGATTGACCCATCCTTTCCTTGTGGTTATAATCCCATTTCTTAAGTTATCATATGTTATAAATTTTTATGAAATTCTCAATTTCATAAAATATAATCAAAAAATAAAAATTTAATGACAATAATTATATTATATAATTTCATAATTAGTAAAACTAATATATGTATTTAATTATACACCTCAAAACACCAATAAAATTATGGAGATTGCAAGGCAGTAGCTACTGTATTCTCATAGTTTCTCGCTCTTCTGATATCAACCTATAAATGAAGAAAAAATAATATAGATTTAGTTTTTGGGAAAACACACTATAAATAGTGAAATATTTTCCCATGATTTTATCATCTGATTAGTAGAGATAAACAGTGAAATTTAGACATTATGATTTTAATCCTTCCTAATAAGCTTCTAGTGAGATTAAATTATCTCTATTTGGAGGTCAGGTGGTGAAGTCAAGGTAAAGCATAAAGAGGAGTAGAAATAGGAGAATCCAATTATACATTCTAGTAATAATGATATGAAATGATGGGAGAACCCTAAAAAGTAAGAAGGGTATTTTTGGTCATTCAAACATTTTAAATGACCTCCACATTTTGGCCACATTGTTTTTCTAACTATGTTCCAACAATGCAGTTCTATCTACCTATGCTCTATACTTTTAACAGTTAGTTATAATGTTTTTATAACCATGCACAAGTCATGTGATACCCCTATTTGAAAAAATATAGAGGACCTGAATGGTTATGAATCCCCACCTAGAATGTTTTACAAACACTGCTTAGTGTAATGGTGGACTGCTTGGTAACTTTTGGGAAGGATCATTGTTAAATCAAATCATGTGCCTCTGTATGTACTTTCCAGAAACTATGTTTTCAGGTACTGATGCACCAAAAACACTATAAACCCACAAGGTACATACCATGAAATAAAACCCATATAGAAACAAGTAATAGATTTAATGAAACAGAAATAATTATTTCCCATCGATCAAGATAAATTATGGCCTTACCACCAAACACAAAAAAATAAAAAAAATTGAAGACATTTTGTCCGATCAAAAACATGAGATGTTATAATCTCTCCAACTTTTGATATCTCATTTAAAAGATATATTTATTTACTCAAATATGGTATCAAACATACCCATGTTATTACAAAACCCTTGTATACCCTAGTCTTTAGACACTGGCTAATTCGTTTGTAGTTCTCCCAGCTATAGAAATTACCTACCAGGTTGCTTCTATACCCAAAACAACATTATCATGGTCCTATAGACCATCCATATACACATAATACATCTTATGATACATTGCTATTCTTGCACCTCAATGGGTGCTCAATCGTTCTTGTGTCATACACGACACCAATCAAGATTTTTATCTAATGGGATGCCCATAAATAAATTTTCCATACATGAGAATCATCAAAAGCCACGTCTTATTAGAGGACCAAAGATCATGTTTATCAAAATGTGGTAAAAAATAAACCATATAATATATACATATGCCTGACCATCATATTCCAGTTTTCAACACACATCAAACAAAACATGCATAAGAGGTGATGACATTAACAAATCATGGTGCCTAAACACTAGAAACATATATATAATTCACATCATAACAGTTGATAACCTAATAACCTATATATGGATTGTTTGAAGAAATACCCATTATGCTAATTCACCAAAATTTTATATTTCCAAAAACAACCTGTCACAAAAAAGGCATATCTCTTACTGACTTTTTTTGTACCAACCTACTCCAAACCTACTAGGTCAATAAAATACACCTACATTGAATCATGAATAACCGATGTTTATCCTCAATATGGAATTTCAAATAATACCATCCACTAAATCCATTGATTGGTTTCTTTTTCAACTATAGAACCTCCACATACAGTTGATTCCCAACTACCAACTCCTTGTACCACTCCCAATCCTTCCTCAGATCAATGAATCTAAACCATTCCCTAATTACAATATATTTGAGATGGATTAAAATAGAACCTATCAAGATTCCATATCTGGACACATTTATTTTTGTCCATTAGAGTCTTCTTTCATTGTAATTACACATGTACCAACACCACACACTAGAAGCACCCCATCGAAGAATAACTCCCTGGTGTCCTACTCGAGTCCTTGGCCTGACTTCCATAATTAGAATCCCTACTATCTCTCTTCATTCCAACTAAAACAAAAACTGTAATATCAAAAATCACCATCACTATTATAAAATAATACTTGTTCATCAAATTTCACTCAACTACAAGGGCCAAATTGACTTTCTAAAATAATTTGGTTACCTAAGTATGTTTATGTTCACCCTAATGGTGTGTGATAAAATATCTTTAAATGACTCACCCTCATGATTCCATTTCCCCCCATAGAAGGTAAAAAATGGGGTAGGATTGTGAAATTCATTTTATAAACCCTAATGGAAGTCTCTCTTTATTGAAGGTTTCTAATTTTAGGGTGCCCATCCAACATCAAAATATTCAGAAAGATGTTCTCGAAGAACTGTTCATTGAAATTCTACATGAATGTCCCTCATTTCTTCCAACAAGCACCTATACTTACAACCATGTCCATTGTGATACATTGATCATATAGTTGGCTAGATTTACCCTCTGAACAGGGTGTGTCTCAAGATGCATGATAATTTCTTCAGCAATTTGATCTAATTCACCATTGGCTAAAATCCACCCTCACCGTAAAATAATGGTGGATGTTGAGTCTATAACTCATAATGTCATGTATTTCATAGATGGATCTTCCCCAAGAGAACGCCTTTAGATACATTTTATGACCCATACCATGTACTCCATTATATTATCATCTAATAATTTCAAAAAGTCTTCCATATATTTCTGATTTCCCACCATTACCAGACCCTGTACTAGTGTCTCATAATCAACCTGACCCTCATGAACCTCATCCCATAAACACTCTCATGGCTTTGTTTCTCTTCCTTAATAATGATCCACCAAAATAATTCTAGGTTGAAGAATTTTAAATAACAATACAAAGGTAAAATACCTAACATTCATATATTATAGATAGGGGATGTCATACTATGTATCATATCCCACCAACCATACACTTTGAAACCACACCTGTGTCACAGGATGTATATACATAACGCATCATACACATTTATATTAAAGTATACATCAGATATAATCAAGCCTCATGCCACATTTCCTTCACATATATGATCTAGGAATCACATATCATTTATTAGCACTCGGAGGTTGATGAATATAATTTCTTAAAAACAATCAAATTATGAAAACAATATTTATTATATAGGTTTGAAACATTAAAAAAATCACCCCCTTTTTTCATTAATGCCTACTCATAACAGCATCAATCCCATATACCAAAAATATATCTCCTCGAGAACCACATAACTAGGATGGATGAGTAGAATTATACTAAAAACAATATGTAAGAAAAAACTAAATAACTTCTTTGTTGACATATAAAATAGACCAACCCCTCCTAATGTATTTCTGTTTCAATACTCTTATTTACATGAACAATCCTATATCATGTCACACTATTTTCCTAAAAAGATGAATAACAATCATCCCATGCTAGAATGGGACCAGGTTCAAAACCACATAATAGGTCAACAACACACATAAGATCACCACATGAGGTAATCATCAGACTAATTGTACAAGAACATAACAAAAAATACATTCACCACCCCTATAAAATTGATATGTCCCCTGTGTATGGGGTTGTATGCACCCAAAAATGATATCTACACCCAGTTAAACTACATCATATTCTATGCTCCAACATAACCCAAATAGTAATAACAAAATGAAAAGATAACTCATTTAATACCATTGGTGACATCTTGAACTAGTTATCCACCCAAAAAATGCTTCGGGCCTGTTGGCCTCTTGGCCTTAGACACAACTCAGCATATGTCAACAGATTTCTACTAGCAGCGAAGGACAATTTTGGTGATATTGGGCGGAGGGTATCCTTATATGGTGATAATCATAATGGTCCATATATAAATATAAAAATCAAAAGAGGACCATAACTCAATAGAACCAAACAATAGAAATGAGTGAGGGAATATTAAACAACACCAGTAAATATGATCTCAAATTTATAATAACATTTTTATATGTGTAACAATTCATTTTAGGTAATATATAAAAATAAGGAAGTTCACCCAATGATGGCCACAATAGTTAATATATATATAATTTCAAAATAAAGTTCAACCTAATTTAGTGGAACTACTAGGTGTATTTCTGTCTGTCACACGCCCAAGGTTCATCTATGATCACTATAGTCCATCTCCAGAGCTTTATTATTTTACTAATAACAATAGAATAAAATCTATACATGTCTTGAGAATCCCACACAGGTTTTCATTATGAACTTAGTAGTCCACCACCATCATGTTCGTGTCCTACATACATAATTAACCAGGTGAATTCAAAATAAAATAAAAAGTAATTGAACCACCATTCTTTATTATTTTACCGAATTATAATTTTCCAAAAAAACACAATGATCTATATACCTTCTTTGTCCAATAACAAAATATCATGGAATATGTCCAACCATTATATATATATTTTTCTGTGTCTGTGTGTATGTGTGGGGGCATAGAATACATCACATATATGAGTATATATATATATATTAAATGGAGAAGACCCACAACTTAGTCCCTAATGATTCCCCTAATAAATATCACATCTGGTGATCCCATATGAAGGACCGATAAGCACATCACAGGACACATGTTCCATCAATCCAATATTCATCATCCAAATGGAAAACCCGATTATATATGATCATGTTCCATTAGAATATTTCTCAGAATTTCTTCCTTGGATCTCATGTCTATGTATCGTATTATGGTGGTACCATTACACTAATAAATAATCATAGTTAGATAAAAAACGGGATGCCCTAAGGTATCAATATATCATCATCCCATAATCTCAAACCATAGACTTCAGGTATAATTTTGAGCCTCATCCCTAATCGATTGTATCGATAACATAACATAAGGGTCCATCAACATTTATGTGTCATTCAGTGCTATGAACCGCCAAAATCAATAATTATTAACACCATTACTTATGATAAAAAATATACAGAGGCATCGATGAACAATTAGTGGTTGAAACTACCTCAGTTGGGCACTACATATGTACACGTAGCATTAATGGGATGATGGCCTACAACGGTGAGTAGGAATCACTAAACATACCTAATAAAAATCATCTCGAATCTCATTCCACTATGACCATATCACTAAATCCCGATGTTCTGTGCAACATCATGTCCCAAGGTCCATGCCTGCATCCCATTGAACTCATCACCTCTTGTAATGACATCCATGTCACCTCAACTTGGTGATCATCATCATCTAAAATATCTTAATCCATGCCCTCATAGAAACGACATTGTCTCTCTATTCCTGGTTATCAACATCACCTAAATACTCAAACCAAGACTTTCATGTTCTTATGAAACCATTATATTCAATAAATTAAATAGAAAAAAGTAAAATTCAATGTATACATTATATGGATGATGTGAACGAAATACCCTTACCTATATTAGAATTTGTAATCAATAATTAGGGCATGCCCAACGACCTCCCATATCATTACCTATTAATTTAATGAAAACCATCATTTTAGTTAGGGTCTAACTCTATCATCCCAATATAATGATTTGTGTATTCCCCAAAAAACACCCATAAAAGTATAGATAAATCTATCAACCACATATCTTATACATGTAGTTTCTCACTCTTCTGATATTGGCCTCTAACAAAAGAAGAAATGAGAGAAATAGTACATCAATACAAATATACTGAAAATAGGAAAAATAAGTACCCCAAATTTATCATTCCATAGGACATGATAAACAAGGGAATGAGATAATATGATTTTAACACATACAGAAACACATCTAATCTGAATTACAATGATTGATTCTATATTTTGATGATCAATTTAGTCTAATGCATAAGGAGGAGGAGAAATGGGAGAACCCCCCACAGTGTGTGTGGGTAAGATGTAGGGGAATAATGGAGAAAACATAAAAAGGAAGGAGAGGAATTTTTTCCATTTTACCCTTTAAATAAACCACATTATTTGTATAACAATGTTCCAGTTGTGCAGTTCTCACTATCAATGCACAACACTATGAACGAGAAGGTAAACAGTTTGTCAAACCATTTGAAAACAGTGTGATTCTTTTATATTAATAATTATATAGGTCCTTCATGGTTATCCCACCTCCATAAATATTGTTTTAAAACCCATTCCAAGTGGAATAGTTGACCACATAGTTACTCCTAGGAGACCGCACTAGTAAATCTAATTTGCACCTCTTTCCCCACATTCAAAAAACTGAGTTTTCAAGGCCAGATAGACTCATAACATAATATAAATCAAAAATAACATTTCATACCATAGAACCCATCTAATTAAAAATACTTTGGTTACTCAAACTCAACTAATTAGGTTTCAAAGATCAATATAATTGTAATTCTGATCACGAAAAAAAATATACAAGAAATTTGTCCTGCTAAGGAACCCTAGACATTATATTTATATCGTATATTTTTCATGAAAAATGAACAATAATGTTCTCTCTCCATTATCCAGTTATATGTCATTGAATAATAATGAAAATAATTTTTTGTTCATGGAGGTGAAAAAATTTATAAATTATGTCTTTCAATCAAGCATATTATGTGAACACACCCATATTCTAAAGATGATTCAAGTCCTTAATTATTGGATTCATGTTTAAATCTTTGTCATATTATGATCTGATGGTCTATATATGAGTAAACTCATGGATGTGAATGATTTTCGTTATCATACATAAGAAAATGATATAAATATGAATGAAAACATCTCATGTGTTTTGAAAAGTGAGAATACTATTATAGAAAAACATTATGTTTTTTATTTCACATTGTTACTTATATAATAGTGATATTACATCACCAATTAGTTTTTTCACTCTCCCAATGCGACAACCCATATATTTAATACACATTATTCCATGTTTTAGAAAATAATAAAAAACATTGTACAATCCTGAATATTGAGAAGCCTATTTTCTTTGAATTTTAGGTACATAGAACATAAATCTGAGACATAGATACTACAACCATATTGAAATCATCTTTAACAAAATTTTAAAATTATGTATTCATTAAAATGTTCGTAAAAAAACCTAGAGACATACATATGAAAGCGGTGATCTAAAAAGCCATGTAAGGTAGTAAAAAACATAATACAGTGAAATTATTGCATGTTATTCAATAGGAAATAAAATAGTTTGTAAAATGAGTGAGAATCATAAACATGAAATCCAAATCATGAAATATTATATTAACATAAGAGAAATATGGGAATGTGGAAACACCATTAAATAGAGAAAACAAAGGCATAGGTGAATGGAAACAACAAGTAAATCATAAAATGGTGGAAAAAGTCCCACAATAGATTAGGTTTACTCCCTAATACCATGTGTGATGTCACATGAGACTGAAAAAATAACCAATTAATTGGTGTTATATATAATTCTGGGTGGACACATTGCTCTCATATCAATTACATGCATAAGTATGCCACATATAACATCAAACAAAGGATCATATTTCATTACAAATAATTCCACAATAAATAGTATCTATTATACAAAGTAAGATAACTAATTAGTTACATATTTTTATATAAAGGGGAATACTATTGATTTCAAATAGTATTGGTACTCACAATACAATGGGTTCTCATGAAAAAACACATTATAATGTTAGGAGCATAATAGGGGTACATAAAATTATTGGAGGGATTATTCAGAGTGAAATGTGTATAGAATCAATGAGATAATATTTGGGGACTAATAGGGATATATAAGAATAGAATACATTATAAAGAGTTTGTAATTAATTGACAAAATAAAACAATTGTGATTGAATAAATGTTTGGCATTGAAAAATCGATAGATATTTTCTACAATATAATAGTGGTACATAATTAATCATGGGAGAGATTAATGAGAGTTAAAGGGGTCTATCATCACCTATGAATAATAATTCTAGTAAAAGGAATGTGTAAAATAATACCCCATTAATAGGAAATTGAATTAAGTGTCTATTACATAAAGAAGGTACATGAAGAAAGATGAGAATGAGATAATCCCTTACTAAATGTTAGTATAGTAATGACTTATGAAAAGGTTATAATGAGAATAGAGAAATTATCTCACATAATAATAACATGAATTTGGATAGTATTGGTAAATTTTTAAAGTAATTACAAAACAACCAATTAGTATTAAAAAGGATGAATATAATGAAGGCAATTGAATGGAGAAATATAGAGAGGGTCCTTAAATTAAGAGGGAGATTTCAAAATCATGGGAGGAGAATATTGATATCTTTGGAACACAAAAGAAGGGATCTAGATGAGAAATAACTTACTATATTAATGATATAATGTTTTCAGTGAATATCAATTTGTGTTTTAATGGGTTTATTTAGTAGAAGAGAGAGGAATTCAATATTTTTTAACCAAATACAGTTTCCAAACAATAAAATAATGTATTAAAATAAAAAATACATTCCATGTTAATTTTAAATGGTTTTTTTAAATATTATTTATTGTAAATATTTTATATTCCCTTGATTAGAACATATTAAAATAATAACCTTAGTGATGTGGAAATAATACATGTATATAAATAAATTATTTTTAAAACATAAATGTAAATATAGGTTTTGGAGGATTCCTAATGGATTTATACATTTAATCATATAACCTCAAAAATCATTGTTAAATAGTAAAAATATATATCTACTTTCTAATATATTTTATAGAAAAAATTACATCACATTTGGGTCATTATGATCTCAAAGTACATAAAAAATATTAATATCATATTATTTTTAACCAAGGATTGGATTATCTTGGAAAATTATGGAAAACACGTGATTGGATAATTTCAACATGATTATTAAAAAAATATTTATTTTAGAAAATTAATTTTATAAATATAATAAATTACAATATTTATTAAAAATATTTGGGAAAAGATAAATACTATTTATTCTTGATTATAATAGTTTTTTGACCCTAATAAAAATAAATAAAATTATATAATAATTTATATTTAATATATAAAATTTAATTTTAATGTTTTATCAAAATATCATTTATATAAAAAATTCATGAATTCATCAAAAGGAATGTCTTAATTAAATTTTCATATTACAAAAAAATATAATTCTACTTTTTTCATATTATTATCAAATTGGTTTCAAATTAATTAATAAATCATTTATAATTTAAATATAATAAAGAAAAAAATATAAATATTCTTTGATTTAATATAAAAAATTAATTATCATACTATTATGGTTACTTTTTTTCAACCATGTAAATTTATTTTTTCACCATTAATTAATATATTTCCCTTTATTGGGGTAATAAATATTTCATATAGTTACTATTCATGTAGTCCTAAAATTACATTGAACAAACAACATATTTTTAATTATTTTGATTTGAAATATTTAAATCATTCTATAAAATTAATTTCACAAAAGTGAATGAATTTAATTTATAATAAAACATGCAATCGCAAAAAATATTTATTTCGAAAAAATGAATTTTTCAATTGAAATATTATTTTAAATTTCTTTATAATAGTGATTTTAATTTTATGAATTTCAATTAAAATAAATAAATTTATAAAATAATCATTATATATAAATCATTCCCCATTACGTGATATTTTAATTAATTAAAATGGATGAGTATTATGAATTTTTAAAAATGTTTTCAGTAAAACGTGTTTTTAATCCTAAAAATAATGATATTCTAAAATCTTCTACAAAGAGGATTTCAATGTGGATAATTAAATCCAATATAACTAAATAATAAATTTAATACCTTGAAATAATATTAAATTAATAATTATATTTTTAAATTAATTACTTTGTCCAATTTAATTATAGTTTTATAAAAAAACCTAATTTTTCACTACACATTGAAAAATAAGTATTTTAAAAAAGATCCCCAAATATCACCCTAATATAATTTGATATGTCGATAACAGAATTTATGTTCGTTTTATCAAATAAATTGTTCAATTATTATATAAAATAATTATAATATTTTTTCAGAAAAAGAAATAAAAAACATGTTGGAAGAAACCATATTTTAAAGAATAAAAAGACCTTACCAAAAAATGACTAATTATTTACTAATAATTTATCATTACATTAATGTTTAGTATGAAATGTATACATATTAAATAAATTATGTAATATTATTCATACATTCAAATTGAACAACTATGTTATAAATGTCATATTTAAATAATCATGTTTTTTTGGCTTTGCTGTTACATATCGCATATAGTATTGAACATAATTTTCTATTCTAAAAACATGGTTTATTACACTCAAAATAATAATTTTCATAACATTAATAATGTGTGACCAATTATTGTCTTCTTTCATTTGCATACAACGGTTCTATTGATGTTGAATAAATAGAAATCATTCATATATAAAATTCTCTAACTCAGTCCTCACATTCAAATAATAAATATTTTTAGACTGTATTTTCTCTCTATTTTGGTACTATACACAATGGTTTGATTTAAATATAACTTTTTACATAGTATATGACTTATTTACAACATAATAATGACATGTGTATTGTATAGTACCTATATAAGAACATTTCGTTAAAAAAAATTAAAAAAAATCCAAAATGTTATTTAAATCGATTGAGATATGATAAATATCATACATCCATTTTAAATTCATTTTGTTAAAAAATATAATAGCTTTATATTTCATGTCTTAAAAGAATTTAAATTATACTGAAGTCTAATCCAAAATATATTTAATGAAATGATAATTTTTTACATTATTTCAATCATTTTTAAAAACATTTAAATGAGATGGATGTCAAATCATTTTTAATTACTACCTATATTAGCAAAAATACCAAATTTAACAAACATGAATATATCATTATAAAAACAAAATCATTTGTTATTATGATAATTGCAATTTGATATGGGTAAGGGCTATTTGGAAAAAATTTAGACATTATTTTTATCATATGTATACTACATTTCATAACTCAATCCCATGAGATAATGAAATACCATATATATGAAAACATATTATTGAAATTACTTATAAAAATGATTAATACCTAGAAATATTACATGAAATAAAATTCAAAAAAAAAATTTAAAATGGGGATTCAATCCATATAACTAGGTAATTAAATTCAATTTTATTTTGAAGAGTTTTAAAATTAGTTAATACATTAATATATTAAATATTAATAATATGTATCTATAAAGTGTAACAAAAATTTATTTTTTCCATAAACACCATAAATTTTGGAACAAAACTTTTTGTATTGAGAAATTTAATGTTTTATAATTCAATAAAATAAAAAATTCATAATATGAATTTATTTACAATCGTCAATAGTTCGTTAATCGATGAATTAAAATTTAATGTCTTTGTAGATCACGAAAACAAAATTAAATTATAATTAAGACAACAATTTTATGGAAATAAATCACATATAACTCATTCCATTGATTTTAAATAAATACAAATTGATATTACTCCCATATATAAAATATTATTTCAAAAAATTATGAGGATTCATATCAAATCACAAGTTATGAAAATTTTATTATAGGCCACTCGATTTTTTGGGAATAAAATATAGAAACACATAGATAATATATGAGAAATCGGGAACAAAATAAATATACCATGATGATTTAACTTAATAATCAGAGTATAAAGTATGAATCAGACCAAAATTAAAGTAGAACACAGGGACGGGCCAGCGTCCGTCACATTGAAGGAAAAATCGGTAGAAGAATTCAATTTTTTAATGGGATTGGGGTTTAATAATCACTTTATGCTAATAATTTAAACTAATATTATAGTTCCTCCTATAAAACAGTTTTGTAAAATTGATAATATAGATTATTCATAAACAGTCTTAAGAAATTAATTTCAAAAATAGCTGGTAAAGGATTGTGGGGATATGTCCTAGTAGTGATTTAGAAACGAGAAAACATGGGTATAATATATAATACTCCGGGTTAACAATATTCATCATTCAAAAAATATTTCGATGAAAATATTTTTATTTAATGAGATAAATAAATATTAAAGGTGAAATTTTTTTTTATCAAACAAAAAAATATATTTAATCATTTTCAATTATTTAATTACGATGAGATCTCGTCGAAAGATTTCAACAGCAAGGGGACCCTTATTAATTGACCAATTACTAAAAACAATGTCACAAATAGATTTTTTTTCGACGTTCCATCGTAAAAAAACTATTTTCAATGGGAGTCCTTCCCATTGATAATAGATTATCACGGTTTTTAAAAAATATATTCTTCTTATAGTTCAATCGCAAATAACATTTTTTGATGGGACTATCACAAGAGAAATAAAAAATAATTCTACTAAAATAAATAAAATATTAGTAATAATAACAACAATAATCTTTAGTAATAAAAAAATAATAATAAATATAATAAAATAACATTAACAATAAAATAATTATAAAATATAAAACTAATAAAATAGTAAAAATATTAATAAAATAATATAATAATAAAAACACAATATTTGTAACAATATAATTAAATAATAATAATAATATAAATAAATAATAAAAAATTAATAACACTAAAATAATAATAATAATATAACAATATTAATAAATATAATACTCCCAAAAATATATTAACAAACTATATAAAAATACAAATATATTGGGTATTATAAATATTACAAAAATGTTTTACATTTTAATGAATATCGCAAAAAATAAATTAGTAACTAAGGGGGAGGTTCATCTAAGGGATCTAGAAAAGCTGTCTGAGCTAGTGGAAGGAACTCTATCCCCAAACCATGATTGAGATGTTGCAGGTTATCTATCATCTGCCCTTAATGTATCTCCTTCCATTGAAGAATCTCCCCCAATACACTTACTAAAGTTGAATGTGCTCTTCATCATCAAAAAATTTCTCCCTATAATCTCACCAACATCATAGAGATTCTCTTCATACTGTGGATCATATGATGGCGACTCTCTATGGTCTCCTCATGAACTGCCTAATGACATCACAACAGTAACTTAATAACTCCCACGAATCATTCAAGAGTTGACACCAATAACTCCACCTTTCTCGATGGATTACTAGGTCATTATCATCTATATTGAAACATAAATTCACGCTGCATTGGTCAGATCTGCAGTCACATCCAGACTCCTAGCATGTTTCTATGATATCACAACAACATATGACACCTTCAATTTATATTTAAAATTAAAATATTTAAATTATTATTTTCAGTTTATTTTGTGGGGATCAGAATCCTTTAGGCAGAAAGTCTCTAAACATAGAAATATCTTTCTGTCTTTTTGATCCATTCAATTTCTCCAACAATCCCACCTTCCAAATGGGCAATTAACGCTTTAGAATTGTTGTCCTCTAAATTTTTTCCAATCTATTTTTTAGTCAATGCATAACAATAATTTTTCTACTCTATGATCTACACTTTTGAATTATTTTGGAAATAAAAATGAGACCGAAATATCATTGTATATATAAAACAGAACCCATGTTTCTTAGAAGAATCAACATAATATTGTTGGACCACACAAGAAATGTTCATCTTCTAGATAATGTTATTGATTTGGAGGTGGAGAATCAGCCATTTGGAATGGATTAATTAATTTTAGATTATGAGATATATCTTATTAGGGGTGAAGAAGGGTAATCCTATTACACTCCTACATTTAACACTATATATATATGCTTCACTAAACCAATTCTAATACGTTAACAACTAAATTATTTTATTCTATATAGATAGGGAAGCTTGTAGTAATATTAATTCAGATTAATGAGATGTTTTATATAATTATTATAAGATCTGTGTTTTTCTTGGTGATGTGTGATACCAAGATTTTGAGGTGTGCGGCTTAATGAAATCTTGGTAATCCTTTCCTAACCACAATTTTTATTGAAAATGTGCACGTTTAGTGATCATGGTCGATGCATTCTAGAATTTAATTATCATGTATAACTATAAAGGTATTTGGTTAGGACATTGATACCAATGAATGAAATTGTTGGGTATTGTATCCACCAAATAAAAAATATTCATTAGAAGCTGACCCCTTTTAATGTGTGGTTGTTATGATATACCACAAAATCATGATAACATACTATAATAAGAATGGGATTTCACTGATTTTAATTCATCTATTATTTAAATCTATAATACTGAATGACTATATAATTTTATCTCAACAAATGAGGTAGCTTGTGCAATAGTCCATCACCAAGGAAATGGTGAAATGCGAAGCATGTTATTTTTTGAAAATGATGAACTCTACTGGGAAGTGTATCCTTTGATCAGGTAAATATCTAAAGAATCATGGATAGTGATGAGGGGAACTGTCTTGTTGTTATTGATCTGCTGTGTCATTGTGCCTTCAATGATGGAACTTTGGTTGAGTACATACTATTTTAAGATGTGATTATCATGTACGTGAATTCTCCAACATTCCTTTTTTTTGTAGTTATCATCATATTATTCTGTATGATAATATATTCTATGTTTTGACATAATCTACTGAAATTAATAGCTCATTTTTTGTCTGATATCTTTGACCTTTAGCTATTATCACTACGCTAGTAGCTTTTAGGATTCTAAATTCTTATGTACCAGGGCTTGTTAAATTTGTGATTTTAATTATCTCCAAATTAAATAATATATATATTGTATGTGCTGGAAATTTTCCTTGATATGTGTTGAGTGAAGATGTCCTCTATCTTCAAACATATATTCTTTATTGGGATTGGATCCCTTAATTGATGTTTCCATTCTAAATCCAACTCATGGAACCTCAATAATCACAATAAATTATATTTTGATATTTGTAACATAATTCTGGTTCTCATGCAAAATTGAAAATGATGAATAAAAAATTGGTCATGTGATTCACTTTTCAAGAATATTTTTTTTAATTTAAGAGTAATTCCATTGGCTTCTAATACATAACACCACACAAAATTTGTATGAAACATTTAAATTGTCCATTTCTCTTTCCTTGGAACCATATCCTTAATGAGGGTTAGAACATAGGAACATGTGTAATGTGACAACTTTTTATGTAGGGAACATATATGATTTGGATGATTAATTTAATAGCTTTATATCATGAGCATGTATGAAATGTGATATCCATATCCATACAATGATATAAAATTATTTTTTATGCAAACCAAAATAGAATGATGGTGTATACTTGAGTATTCCAAACATTTATAAATGCATTAAATCCATGTAATATCAATGTGTCTTAAATTTAATAGTTGTATATGATTTGGAAAACATGTTATAAAAAAGAAGAATACTGGTTAAATCACAATGTAGACAAGGACTATTTTGGGGGTGGACAACAAATTAATGTTTGGATGTAAAATTAATTTGGTATTATAGAAATTATTCTTTTTTTCTGTAGGAGTACTTATCTGTGTGAAAACATATTGAATTGTAATATATGGTTTTTGAGTTCATTATATAATATTTAGATGTTTTTTATTTGATATCACTATGTTTTTAACTAAATTGTTTCAGATACTTCTCAAAGATGATCCTTACTATAATTTTGGTCAACAAAAATCAATTTCTAGTGAATGTAATTGATTAATCCTGAATCGGCATGGTAATGTAACTATTCAAAAATCTTCCATTAATTAGTATTATATTATCAATATACAATATTTCATATTTTTGTAGATTAGTGTCTGAGATGTAAATATGTTATAGAAAGACAAGTTTGTTTGAAATATGTATTATGTAATTTATAGTTTGAACTCAGAATTTTAAAACACATTTGTAAATAGATAATGAATTTAATTGATTTTAAAAAGGTATAATATAAATACTAATTAGAGGAGAATTAAAAATGTTAATAAACAATGGGAATATTTCAAAACGTTAATAAACTATATATAACCAGTTTGTTGAATAAAATGCATATAATATTTAAACTCGATAAATTCAATGGATTTATTTAGTTGATAAATTGTGTAAGGAACAAATAACTAAATATATTATAAAATGTATGTTTTCAACTTAATAAATAAACATAATAGAGAATAATCAAATTATTATATCATTTATGATAATAGTAATATTGAGAAGCTATAATAATTTGTATGAAGAGTATGTAGAGTCGACAACATAAATTTTATGAAGGTTTTAAATTGTTTAAAATTTAATGAACTATATTATTATTGTAAAATTTATGAATTGTATATTGATGGAAATTGTATATTAATTACATTATTGAAGAGTAATAATATGTATGCATACATTTTTATAAATACGTTTTATGAATTATATCCTAAATGTGGAGATAAACATTATGAAGATTATTCATAATAGGTTAGTTAAAACACTTAGAAGATTATCTAGAAAAAGAAAGGAAGTTAACTCCAACTGTATCCCATCTTCTATACAATTAAAATTTTAAATGGCATAGAGTTGTACCATCTTTGAAAAATAAACAAAAAGTAGTATTATTGAAAGTATATATTAATAAATATTAAAAAAATATATTAATAGTTTATGAAAATTATAAAGGAAATAGAAAATTATTATGCATAAATTATATATTTCAATTACCACAAGATATCTATTTTGTATAAACTAATGCTATAGTAAAATAAATGTGTAATATACATGTATAAAAGATGAATGTACATTAAAATGAAATTAGAAATAATTGAATGTCAATGACATTGACATTTCATACAAAATAAGAGTGACAGTTACCTCATAAATAAAAACACTAATTATAGGTATTCATTTACAATAGGATTGAAATAATTGATGAATTATATGAAGAAGTTATTCTATAGATTGTAACATCTGCACTGTTTAAGTGTCACATATATATCAGGGATGTAAGTGTTGATGTGTCAATCCTAGAAGAATTTGATATGAAAATGGGAAACTGACCAAAGTTATTGGTTTAGATATTAATAAAATAATGAAACAAATATAACATTTTATGGTGACTAAAAATCTATAGTTGATTTGTAATCAATTGTTGATTCATATATTTTGATCACCAAAAAATGAAAACAATAGGACATATTAATCATCATGATTTAGGAGAGTTTTTTACCTAGAGTAACCATATAGGAGTGGTAAAATGAAGATGATTGATGAATAAAATAGAATTGGATTGTAAAATTAACTAGTATTTAAGGGGTGAAGTGGTGGGTGAAGTGGTGGGAGAGGAACAATGAATGATAAAGTGTTGAATATATTTGAGTACAGAAAATAATGAGGATGCAAGGATTCAAGGAAGTACATAGGTGAGGGGAGATGGATGTGATGGATTCATGAGGTGGGCTAAATGATATCGAGGGTTGAGGGGAATAAAACATCGTGGAGAGTCAAATAGATTAGATGAATACAGATGTAATGGAAGGTTTTAGATATTGAGTAATGGGTATGGGTGTGACGTCCTGACTCGGAAGCCACTAAATTGGTCCTCTAAGCCGGTTCACCACAATTCCTCAAGCACGCCTCCTCGTATTCAAGAGGCTGCCAACTAGCAGCAAAGGCCTAGGGTGTGATTGTGGGGAGACTATGCCCTTATACTAGAGTAAGCAAATGGCAGAAATAAATAATTATCCTACACAGTGAAAATTAAACAGAGTGCAGAAGCTGTGACCAGAAGAAATATTATAAGCTGTAATAGTAAAATGCTATAAAAGCCAAAACAACTATGCAATACAATAAAACACTAGTCACCCACCAGGTCGACCATAAAAATAAAAGTAAAAAAGTAACTGAAAGTAAAATTACAGGTCTCTACTTCTAACTCAATTCCAATCCACATACCCGATCACTAGACACTGTCGAACTGCAGCTGCCCGATCAGTAGAACAACTCGAGCAGATCCGCTCGATCATGCAACACTGGGCCTCAGACCTATCCACTTTGCAAACTGTTCTCAACATAAAAATCATACATAAGGTCTACACATACACCGAGGTGCATGTTTAGGGGTGTGAAATAATCTCAGTAGGGCACCCCGACAAGAAAACTACAACTGTTCTACTAAATGTGTATGAAACAATAATGTGCTTAGCCTAGCTGGGACACAACAAAAAGAAGTAAACCAAACCTGCAACCACAGTTGAACTCAGGGTATGTAATCCCTGTCAACATGGCATGTTCCACCAAGGTTGTCCATATCTATATACATACACATGTATAGTCCCATTCCTATACACATATACATAGATATGAATATTCATGTTGAAGTGATCAAAAATTACATGAATCAACATCAGCAGTCTATCCTTGGGACCATATGCCCGATATCATGGTCATCGTATTCATGGGAATTGAACTAGATGTATTGCCACTCATGTTGTATATCAAATAAGTCGGTCTCTGGGTCTGTAATCTCATCGATATGTACCTGCTTCGACAAACACTGATGATATGCCATTGGAAAATATAACAAATACAAGTTATCCTCTAGTTAAACCAATCAATAACAAAAAAGCAGATAACACAATAGGTAATCCTCTGAGAATTAATCGTAGCCAAACCCTCTGGTCCAATCCCTGAAGTACCAACAACCCTCTGGTCATTGCACTCAGCCTAACCCCTCTGGTTTGGTCATAAGAAATTATAAGACTCTCTGGGGAAGCTCGCTCGGTGAATTCCCCTTATAGTATAGGGTATTCAGGGACTCTCTGAGAAAGATCACATGGTCTAACCCTCTTATATCCCCAAGGTCTATAAACTCTCTGTGAAATATCACTTGTTTAATTCCTCTTATAGTCTCAGGTCAATCACAAACACTTTGGGGAAGCTCACTCGGTCAATTCCTTCTCTAGCATGGAATGGTTTAATGAAATTTAAACAAGTAAAGACCCACTCATGAAGCACACTCGGTCTACCCTAATTTAGTATATAATATCCAAGACTTTCTGGGATTCTCACTCGGTCTATCCCCTATAGTCTATAATGACCAAGACTCTCTGGGAAGCTCCCTTACTATATCCCCTGTAGTCTATAATTTCCAAGAATCTCTGGGAAGCTCACTCAGTCTATCCCTTATTATATATAGCACCAGGTTCTCATAGTCCCATTTCATTCAGTGAATAATATTTCTATAAATCCAAAGTACACCTATAAATCTACCTGGCTAACCAATCTATATGAAAATCATGTCAATAAAATCATTCCATCCTATGGTCACAATGCATGGAACACAGGTATAACACATAAAGGATAACAAGACCCAATAGTCGTAAACAAAAAAAGCATGGGAAAAACATCCAAGCACAACAATTATCCTAAAACATTGTCAACTTACCTTTACACAAGCATACATGCAAGGACAGAAAACAACAGGGGAAAAATGGTAAACACGCAATACATCGTTCACGAGTATTTGTGGAATTTTCACTTAAAACAAAAGGATTTCGAAAGGTAAGGCACAAACCACCTACTCAGGCACACAAGGAATTTTTTTCATCCCAAAAAACAAGAAATACGTCTCATTTCAATATCACTAGCCACCAACCAGGAAGAACCTCTAATAAAAATTACAACATCAAAAAAACCAAGTCAGATATAAACACATGGTGAGGGTGGCCCGAACGCCCAACCCCACAACACATCCAAAGCCCAAAGGGATTTATAGTTTTTTATGGGTTCTAGGTGACACCTGATCAAGATCTCTACCCAACCTGACATAACAACTCATGTTCGTTCAAACAACAAGCACCGACTAGGTCCCTCAAGTCAAACACTGAGGAAGCGTCATACTCAGGATTCTCCAGGTAAACATGAGTGAAGGCATCCTACACAGGATCCTTAGTGAAGATTAAAGGAGGAATCCTACATGGGATACTCAAGGAAGGACAACATTGGAATTCCATAACAAGAATCTTATCAAAGGATGAACAAGAGAGAGATCCTACAAGTTACTCCCAAGGTCAGCACACAAGAAAATGCATCCCTCAGGGGGTCCATAGAAGTACTTGGTCTCAAAGCCTCATAGGCCAGAAAGGAATGTCTCACAAGGGGGAAGTTCATTAAATCATATGTTATGGGAGATATCTCATAGCTGATATCCTATTAAAGGTCTCAACTATGTTAGTCCGAACACCCAACCTAACATCCACACCAAGTATCACTCTCAGGTGACAAATGAACTCAATTAGTCGAGGAAGAACACCTCCATTTAGATAAAAACTCCTGAAAACCCCTTTAGATAACCTCTAAATGTCAAAATAATTCCACCATTTCTATATAATTGGATAAATTCTCTGAATCGACTACTCACATGCCCAATTCTTACTTTTAGAGCACATGATATCTCAAAATTACTATATTGAAGTAGTACATGTCCAGAGTACAATCGGCCTTCCTATATAAGAGTATACAACATGTAATTTATTGTACTCAGCATGTACTATTCATAAAACGTTATTCCATATCCGTTTTCACCTGAACACATGCCCATATTCCACTACATAGCGTGTACATAAAGTACATGACATGTACTCCTTAAAAACAATCATTCCGTGTTCTATTTCACACATCCAACCACACGGCTACCCACTACAGGGCGTGTACTCAAAGTACATTGTTTTTAGATAATAAAATGTTGTCTCTCCTGAATTGGAAGAACACGCGGCGTGTTCCCCTAGAGCACAAGCCATGTATACTGGGTTTTCCAATGGGAAATCCCTAAAAATGCCCGATTTGCCCATTTTCGCCCCCAAACAATAGATCGAGCCCTAAGGGAAAAAAATCAAGAAATATATTTTTTTAAAGACTAAAAAAACATGATTAACTGGGATTTATGGCGAAAATAAAATAGCCGTACCTTCGTGCAGAAACTGCTGAAGCTTCGGTTGATTTCACGACTCACGGTTACAACATGCCGACTCAACACGTCGAGAGATTCGAATCGGTACCACTCTAGTCGTCCTTTTCTCCCATTTTCTCAATCTCCAAATTCTCCCATAGGTCATGACCAAGGAGGAGAAGTATAGGAGGTGTGCGCAAGGATGAGGAGGATAGAAGAGAGAAGAAAAGAAAAGGAAAGAAGAAATGAAAAGGAAGAAAAAGGGGCCCGGGTCGGCCCCAACACCCAACATGAGTTAATGACTTCCCTAGGATAAAATCCCCATTCTAGAATCAACGACGTAGATAGAATCTAAATCCAATGCTCCGTTTAAAGGTTACTTCTAAAAGAACCTAGACAAATAATTTAATATATAATCTAATAATATTAAATATTAAATATTCTTCCAAAATTTAAACATCTCAGATTTCCTCCAAACTCTTGTCCTAGGGTAAAATCCATATTATGGGACCAATGGAGTGTATAGAGAAATAATACAAGATTTTATGGTAGAGGAAATTGACAATTTTACCCCTCACAAGAATCCAACAGCAAAAAAAAAATCTGCTCAAAATGACGGTCTTGAGAAACACATGTTCTTACAAACTCCCCACCATAAACCATCTTGTCCCTAAGAAGCCCAGAAAAAGGACCAATTGCAGTAACAGTAGCCATGCCCCCAAACCAAGAATCTGTAAAACCAAGCTACCCGGACAATCCAATGACTAGCATTAGTGTTAACAATCACCTTCTACATAGAATTTATTCAACGAAAACCAAGTGGTACTCACCCACTATAGGAATACCCATTTTGACATCTTAAAAGAATACTCAAAGCTCAAAAGATCCTTGAAAACACCGATGTTTATCCTAAATAAGGAAAACCACACTAAAAATCCAAAAGCTGCACACCCCACCATATGGGTTTCCTTACACTACTTTGAGAGGACAACCAGAATGGGTTCCATCCACCACACAGATGAACATTATGAAAGAAAAAGGAGATCGATGTAGGGTCGAAGCTCACTCAGCATACTCAATAAAAATCAAGATATTGCATGATCGTCTCTTATAAGAGTATACTATGATTTCACTGATGGCATGTTCAGATCCCTCTGAGCCACGAAAAAAATCCAACCAAAACCCGACCATGACTCAAGAAAGGGTCAACCATTTCACAATAACTAGAATTTTCAAAAAGTATCCTCTACCACATAAACATCAAAAACATTGGTCAACCAGGCCAGGCATCCCAATGGGCTTGATCGTCGAAACTAATCATAGAAAAAAACACCGCAAAAAAGGAATTGGAAAAAGATGGTTGAACATCTCACTCAGGTTTCCCTAAAATGGAACTAAAATCGATCGATAAGGGTTTGATTAAAAACCTAGGGTCTCTAGGTCATCCGCCTAGACCTACAGAAAAATCCTCACAACTAGGTCACATAGTCTAAACAGCTATCCAAAAAGATCCAAAACCACTCAGAAGATGGTAAATATCACAATGACCCATGAAATTTTAAACTAATACCCAACCTACAAGGGCCCCGATCATCTTTGTGCATCCTCAAATGGAATGACTCCTTGGAGGTCGCAAAAAAACAGAAGAGTTATGCTGAGCTAACACCCATTGGGTATCTATATACATCAACACCACAAGGAGGTCCATTTCACTAGAAAATACATGGTATATAGCGACATCGTTCTCAATGAACCGACTAGACAACCACAGACCTAAGAAACAACACCCAATAATGGGTTAAAAAAAAGGTATCACGTGCCACATAGAACTACTAGGTTCACTGCACCACCTGTCCTAAAGGACTGATTCATCAGCCCCATCAAAAATGCATTAATGTAGATCCACGTAACCTGTCATCAGAGAAAAAAGTAAGTGTAAGCAGACCCAATGGTCACATTCATCAGTAAAAACACACACTAGCAGGCCTATATGATGTGAATCCTATGTGTCTAGTATGATGCATGAGACACCACTTTCCTTTTCCATCCATGAGTCAAAATCTATTCCTGGAATCATACCAATCGCCATGATCCAGAGATCTATAGTAAATCAAAACACCACACAACATGTGAGTCGCTCAAGGTGAAAATCAAATACAACCATAACATCGCAAAATCATAACAACAATCACAAATTCAGGAAACTAAGACTTCTTACCGGAATAAGTGTTCATGAAACACTAGCTAGATATCCATCACAAGTCTTGACACATTCCTAAGACTCCTATATACTATATCCTAAATAGTAAGGAACAAGAAGGAGAACTCCTCTGATACCACTTTGTAACGTCCCTACCCGGAAGCCACTAAACTAGTTCCCCGAGCATGTTTACCACAAGGCCTCAAGCGTGCCTCCACGTATGCCAGAGGTTGCCGACTAGCAGTGAGGGCCTAAGGTGTGATAGTGGGAAGACTATGCCCTCAATCTTGTGTACGAAAATAGTGGAAATAACTATGTATCATACATAGCAAAAAGTAAACAGACTGCAGAAGTAGTAAGAAACTGAAATAGAACAAGCTGTAATAGTAAAATGCTATAGATTCCCAAACAACTATGAAATAAAATACAACACTGGTCACCCAATGGGCTGAACATATAAGAAAATTTATAAAATAAATTGAAAGTAAAAGTACTCGGCTGTAATATTAACTCCGAGACAATCCAAATATTCGATCTCTAGATATTTTCGAACTACAGCAGCCCGATCAGTAGAACCACTCTAGCAGATCCGCTCGATCTTGCAAGACTGGTCCTCATCCCTATCCACTATGATAATTGTGCTCAACATGAAAAGTAGACATAATGTTTTCACATACAACGAGGTGCACATGCAGGGGTGAGAAATAATTTTAGTAGGGCACCCTGACTAGCACCCTATGACTGTGTTGCAAAATGTTTATGCAACAACAATGTGCTCAGACTAGCTGGGACACAAAAAAAGTACATAAACCATAAGTGCATCAACATTTGTACTAAAGGTTTGTAATCAATATCAACTGGGAAAGTGACACCATGAATTTCAATATCTATATACATACACATGTATAGTCACATACTTATACCCATATAGATAAATATGAATATTCATGATGAAGTGATTCAAACAAAAAGAAACAACATCAACAGTCGATACATGGGACAATAAGACCGTTATCATGGACATCCTATTCAATGTTATTGAACTGGATGTAGTTTCACTCAAGCCGTATATAAAATAAGTCGGTCTCTGGGTCCGTAATCTCATCAACATGTACCTTCTTTGTCCAACGCCAGATATATGACTCTGAACAAGCTAACAAAGACAAGCTATCCTCCAGTTCAACCAACCAATCACAAGCATGCAGATAACACAATAGGTAACCCTCTAGGATGTACTCGCATCCAACCCCTATGGTCCTATCACAGAAGTACCAACAACCCTATGGGAAGTGCACTCAGCCTAACACCACTGGTTTGGTCATAAAAAATTAGAAGACTCCCCAGGGAAGCTCTCTTGGTCAATGAACCTTATTGTCTAGGGTAGTCACAGAATCACTGAGGAAAAATCATATGGTCTAACCCTCTTATAGCCCCAAGGTCTAGAAACTCTCTGAGGAAGCTCACTTGGTTAGTTCCTCCTATTGTCTCAGGTCTATCAGAGTCTCTCTGAAGAAGCTCGCTCGGTCAATTCCTCCCCTATCCTGGAATGGTTTAAAGAAAATCAAACAAGTAAAGACCCTCTGAGGAAGCTGACTCGGTCAACCATCTGGAAGTCTACAATATCCAAGACTCTATGGGATGCTCACTAGGTCTATCCCATGTAGTCTATAATGTCCATGACTCTCTGGGATGCTCACTCGTTCTATCCCATGTAGTTTATAATGTCCAAGACTCTCTAGGAAGCTCACTCGTACTATCACTTATAGTATATAGCAGCAGGTTGTCACGGTCCCATGCCAATCAGTGCATAATAATTCTATAAGCCCAAATTACACCTATAAAACTACATGGATATCCAGTCTACAGAACATGAATGTCAAGAAAATAATTCCATTCTGTGGTCAGAAGGCATGGAAAACATGTGTAACGACCATAGGCTAACAAGACAAAAAGGTCCTAAACAGAACAATCCAAGAACAAAACATCCAAGCACATCAATTATCCTTAATCCTGATCAACATACCTCTACCCAAGCATTCAAGAAAGGTAGGAAAACAATAGGGGAATAAAGGTGAACACACAATACCCTGGTCACAGGTATTTGTGGAATTTGCACATAAAACTCAATGACTTCGAATAGTAAGGAAAATACCACCTACTCAGGGAAACAAGGAAAATTAGGCATCCCAAAAAGACAAGAGAGACGTCCCGCATCAGGATCACTAGCTACCAACCAGGAAGAACCTCTAGTAAAAACTACAGCATTATAAAAACCATGTCATATATAAACAAATGTTGAGGGTGGCCCGAACACCCATCCCAACAATACATACAAATCCCAAAGGGATTACCAGTTTGGCATGGGATCTCGGTGACACTCGATCACCATCTCAATCCATCCCGACATTACAAATTAGGGTCATTCAAACAACAACCACCCACTGGGTCCCTCAAGTCAAACATTGAGGAAGCATCATACTTGGGATTGTCCAGGTAAACACGAGTGAAGGAATCCTACGCGGGATCCTTATTGAAGAGTAAGGGAGGAATCCTACATGAGATATTCAAGTAAATACAACATAAGAATTCTATAACATGGTTCCTATGAACGAACGAACAAGAGAGAAATCCTACAAGGGACTCCCTAGGACAACAAACAATCAAAGACATCCCTCAGGGGATCCTTAGAAGTACATGGTCTGAATACCTCATAGGCCCGAAAGGAATGTCTCGTAAGGGGAACATTATATAAATAATAAATTACTAAAGATATATCATAGATTATCTCTTATTAATGGTCTCAACTATATTGGTCTGAAAACCCAACCTATCATCCACACCAAGTCTCACTCTCAGGTGACAAGTGAAGTAGATAAGAGGAGGAAAACCCCTACATTTAGATAGAAAACCAATAATCCCCCATTATATGACCGTTTAATTTCAAACGGATTCCACTATTGCGATCTACATGAGAAAACACTCAGAATTGACTACTCACACGTCCAATTCTGACTTCCAGAGCCCAAGATATCTCAAAATTACTAATTTGAAGTAATACATGGCCAAAGTACAATGGACCCGCCTGGTTAATATTACATGTCATGTACATTACTATAAACGGTGTTTACTATTCAAAAAAGTTATGCCATTTCCATTTTCACTCGAAAAAATTCCCATGTACCACTTAATGGCGTGTACTTAAAGTACACGATGTGTACTCCTTAGAAACCACTATTTTGTGTTCTATTTCACACGGCCAGCCACACAGCTACCCACTACATGGAGTGTACTCAAAATATACGTCATGTACTTAAGAAAAATTCATCTTCCCTGAACTAGAAGAACACACAGCTTGTTCCCCCAGAACACATGCTGTGTATACTGGGTTTTCCGATGAAAAATCCCTTAAAATGCCTGATTCCACTGTTTTCAACCCTGATACAATAGATCGATCCCCATGGGCATACAAGTAAAAAAAATAATAATTTAAAGACATAAAATTTTTTTACAGGGATATATGGAGTAAACATAAACTTTATACCTTTGGGTGGAAAATACTGAAGCTTCTGTTGATTTCACAGCTCAAGGTTTCCACACACTAACTCGGGGCTTCGAGAGCTTTGAATCAGTACAACTCTCGCCTTCCTTCTCTCACATTTTCATGTTCTCCATATTCTCCCATAGATCACATCCAAGGAGGAGAAGTTTAGGGGATGTGATCATGGAGGAGGAGGAAAAAAGAGAGTATAAAAGAAAAGAAAAGAAGAAATGAAAAGGAAGAAAAAGGGGCTCGGGCTGGCCCTGACGCCCGACATGAGTTTATGCCTTCCCTAAGATAAACTACCCATTCCAAACTCAACGACACGGAATAAATCTCAATATGATTCTCTATTTTAATGTTACTTCCCATCAAACATATGCGAATATTTTAATATTTAATTTAATAATATTAAATTTTAAATATTCTGCCAAAATTTGAATAACTCAGATTTCCTCCAAACTCCTATCCTAGAGTAAACTCCCTATTTCGGGACCAACATAGTTGTTAGAAAAATTATACGAGATTTGATGGTAGGGTAAAATGAACATTTTACCCCTCACAATCTCCTAACAGCAAAAAATCAAATTTATGCTCAAAACAACTATCCAGAGAAACATGGGTTCTTACAAGGGGAGCTAGGCATGATAAGTTTATGTGGATGATTTATTCCCATTGTATGATAATGGAGAAGTGACTAAATGTGAGATGTCTGTGTAGGGAGAATAGGAAACCAACTAGTATAATTATATATCATGGACCACTGATGTACTATTTCTTCTATACTTTATGAATTAATAAGGATAATTCATGAAGACCAATGATGATATATCGTTTCCACATCCATTCAAAAATATATTCAGTTTTTTCAACTACAAAATTATTAAAAAAACAGAATGTCTTAACCATCATGATTCAGAAGAAGGGTCTTCCTAGAGTAACTGGTATTGTGAGGTCGAATGTCGATGATGTTTTAATAGAATGTAACAAGTCAGTAGAAATAACCTTGTGTATGAGGGGAGAATTTGTTGGAGATAAGGTAATCATGATGGATTGTGGAATAAATTCAACCAAATAAAATATTTAATATTCATGTATTTGATGAATAAAAAGGGTGAGCGGTGCCTTATGTGATGGAGGGATAAGGGGAGAAATGTGATATAGCAGTCATGGGAGTCACACATGATGGAGATTCAACTATATTAGAAGAATATTACAGCAGTGGATAGGGAAGCTAGATGTGTTGAATTGTCTTGGATGAATTTTTTTCACCTGTTGTATGATTAAGGAGACATGACTAAATAAGTGATTAGAACACAGGGGTGATAGGATAGAAATATAGTATATTTATAGATTTTGTACCTCTTTAATTATATTTCATCGATTCTTTTGGATCTAAGAGAGGGAAACATTGATTTTTTTTATTTTTGTCATGATTTAAAATAATAAAAATCAATGATGATATACAGTTTTTTGTTATTTCCACAATACTATTATTTTATTATTCAAAATCACTATGCTAGTTTTTTCCTTGATACATTCGTGACTTGTTTTGGGATCCTTTTAATTATTTGTTTCAATTTTATTTCTCATTTTTCTGGGTCGACAATGCCATACCCAATGGCCGTGAGGGTGTCTAAATTTTCATCAACCACTCTTTCATGTATGTGTATTGGATTTATCAATTAGACTAATAAGTAAAGAGACAATATAATGAAATAAATGAAACAATGCATGATTAATAATGAAATGAATTCTCAGTCCCTATTATTATAGAGTTCATGTATTGATCCTAATAAACAGATTCATTCCTACATTGAATATCTAAGCATTGAAAAAAATATAAAATAGATTTTTTAAACTTATGAAATATATGAAATAAGAACATGCTTATTATGAGACGAATAGATGTTTTTGAGATTAGAATGTAAGACTCGTCGATCCATATCAATATAAAAAATGGATTAGATAATCATGATGTAACCATGTAGTAATTTTAAAATATGAACAAATTTTTTTTAATGAATAAAAATCAGCAATAATGAGGTTTCCATAACATTTGAAGTTCCAAGGATTGTATAACAATAGATAAGGGGTGGGGGTTGAATCATTTTTTCACCATTAATATGTTTCAACAGTTTTATGAACATATCCCATGAAACCAATTGATATTAATTTACTAATATACATTTAAAAAATAATCATCAATGTTAAAAACATATAAAAAGTAAATAACACAAGATTTATATGGTTATGATTCAGTGTGAGAACCTTCAACCATGCCATATCCACACCAATAGATATAGGGAAATCTAATATTATGAAGAAGTGAATACAACATGTTGCAATTCCAGTAAGAAAACTTCTATTTCATGAATTTAAAAATATTCCTTCTATTTCAATGATCAAAATAATAATTCATGGAATAAATAATTAAAGTTCATAATACAAGAATCATAAAGGTATCGAATAACATGTCCCATGAGAGCAGTGCATAGGCAGTAGAAATGGTATTTTGGAATACACATAAGCATAGAAAATAATTTCCATTGTATTCAAAGATCATTAACATATCCATCTAAGGGGAATTTTTACTCTTCTATACAATTATTGTAGACATGGTTCACTCCCAAGACGTTGAAAGTCTAAAAAGTAATTTATGGAAATGGGTTCACACCTTATTATAGTCTTTTTTCTCTCTTGAGATATCAATATTTTTATAATACATTAGAGGGAGGTATAGGCCCCACTCTTCCTGGTTTTAATGTAACTACCACCCTTAGTTAAAACATAAAAAATTTCATTGGTTATAATGTATCATTCTTATTTGGTTTATAATAGATCTAATCATCAAATAATGATATCATACATATGAATGTTAAAAGATCATATAACATTTATCACAACAGAACCTATGAAATAGAAATTGTTTCATTAAAATTTCATCATAGAATAACCCATTTAAATGAAAAGAGTATCAGACAGAATTCATAATTTATTAAAAGAATAACACATTGAAAAAGTAATGAGATTTATAATTATCTCATCATTGTATAATTCATTGAAGGGAATGTAGTTTCATAATAATTGTATCATTATAATTATATACCATTCAAGGAATGAATAATAATGAAAGACTTGAATCATATTCCCACTATAGAATAATTAAAATCATAGGATTTCATATTACAGGGAAAATATATTTGAAAGATCACACAAAACATTTCTTGAGGGGAATAGTCATTCTTCTTTAAAATTAACCTTTAATAAAATTCCTAGTAAACAATCAGAATCATTTTCATTGAAAATATCATTGCATAATTTTTTAGGAATTATTGGTAATGATATGATAAAATTATATTAATTATTTATATTTTCAAATAGAGATTCATTTTCCCTTAATGATAAAAAATCAAAATACATTTTTCTGGAAAATAATAACAATATGCATATTCATCCATTTTGTAAAACATTAAAGAATGGGTAAAAATATATTCAAAAAATAATTTTTTAAATATTAATAACATTTTTCAAAAACATTTATAAAATAAATGTATATGTATGAAAAAAATATACTGAAGAGAAAATTAAATAATGTTTTCCCTAAAAAATTTATTTTGGACTCTTTATTTCTTAAAGAGATGAAAATGAATGGAATATATACTCTATATAAATAATGAAAGTAGATGAAAATTCAAAATTTTAATTTGATATAGATCATAAGATATCAACCTATGAAAATAATTCAAATACAATATTGATAATAAATGATATTTTAAAAGGGGATGTATATACACCTCATAAAATAAGATAGGTTCATAGAATAACTTATGTCTCATGGAAGTTAATTTGAGACAATAATCCCTTAAATCAAGGAAACCCAACTTCAAAAGTTTCTCTAAATACCAATGTATTAAATATAAATTTATTTTAATTCTATTAAAAAAACATAATCATATAAAAAACAATATATCCTGTAATTATAACATTTTATTAACATTTTATAAAAAATTCATTATTTAAATCCCTGTTCCAATTGATAACTACATTGATTTTTCATGTATATTTTGATTCATTTGTTTTGGACCTTATCAATTTATCAACATTAAAACACCTCCATAATTAAAATAATGATACTAATATCATGTATTTTCATTAAAAACATATATAGAATCAATTATAAATGTTGTAGATATAGATATGAAATGCACAGTTCATAGATATGATAGACCATACACACACAGGAATGTTGTTTCCATTTTTTAGCAGATAGAAAAATATAAACGTACCTAATAAATCAAATTATAAGAATAATTGTATTTTAATTTATAACATTTTATTCTATATATCTATCCTAAATACCATCCTATTAAAATGAAAATGAAAAACAGGTCACATCGGTTTTCATAGCAGTAGATAGTTGTACAAATGAATGATGTTATTGTCTCCCAACATGTTGTAAGATTAGAATTTAAATATGATATAATAATTCATGAATTATTATTATGTTGTAAATATCATATATATACCGTAAATTAATTATTATAACCTTTCGTGTAAATTTTGATTGAAAAATTAATGACATTGCTTTGCAAGGTGGTATTCCTCCGTACATATGATTGACATTTTAGTTTTCCATATGATGGAAGAGGAGATTTGCACAGGTCAAGAAAATTAAATATTAACATTTTATTATATGTATGATACTGATGTTATTATTTTATAGTGTTTAAATAATATTAATAGTATGTTGAAAATAAAATAAAACAAAAATGATCATTTCTAAATTATACCTCAACTTTTGATAACATCTTTAGGATAAAACCAAAAAGCCTTTTATGATAAATTTATCATAAAACAGGGCGATATAGGTTGATGGGATGGAATTATTTAGGTTATTTGTTAAGTTTTTTACCAAACTAAATCGCATAGGATGAGGAAAGAGTGGAGTATGGGGGTTGATTTTTAAAAGTGGGAGAGATGAGACACAAGGATTTTTTTGACAGAAAAAGATATACCCATATTTTTCACTGGCCACATAGATCCAAAATAGACTATTATTTATCCTTATAATATATAATTCCAAAATATTTTCATCTAATTAGAATGAGACATGTTTTAGGTCATTTGTAACACATATATTTTTAGTTTAACCCTATAGTAAACTCATTTTCACCATAACCACGATAACTGTTTTTTACTATTTTTACTATTAATTATGGTAAAAAATTATATTTAACTTATTAGATAATAATAATTAGGATTATTCAATATTTAGAACCTAATTAATATAATTCCACTCACACAAGTTTAATTATTTAACAGAATCTGAAGCGTGATAAAAATGTTGTTTTATAAAGAAGTAATCCTATGTTCGAAAGGTTTTCAAATAAAGGTTGAAAATTAAATTGTATATAACGATTATGATCAGATAGATAATAATATATTAAATATAATTTCACATTAAATCCTATTTGATAAAAAAATAAATATTTTCAATTTCTTTAAATGATATGAATTTTTTAAATAAGAAACTGTATTTTTCATAATTTATCGAAACATTTATATTTAAAACATATATAAAAACCACACTATAAAACAATTTTGACACGTTTATTAAAAAATAATGTTTATTTTTGAAGATTCATTTTCTAAAATTTGAATAATTATTTTTTAATATAAGTGAGAAAAATGCAATAAAACACCTCTTTTAGAAAAATTCATTTTGAAGCATTAAATTTGATTTATTATTCTCTCGTAAAAAAACAAATTAGATTAATGTTAAATATATTAATTTTAAATATAATATATATAATGAATTAAATCATACACCAATAATTATTAAATTAATTTATTTTTATAAATAGAAATTGCGCTCATAAACACAATTTTTCATACAAATATTTCTTGTAATTTGAATTGGTCATTACTTTAATTTCTAATTAATTGATAACCAAATAATTTATTTTTTATTTATTTGAACAAAATATCATCCTCATTTCTATATTTCTATTCATAATCATAATTTTAACCACTAAAAGATAATTTTCATATTAAATGAAAATATTTTAATTGTGTTTCGCCTTTCGTTATGACTTGGTGTTACATGTTAGGAATGATATTGAAGAAAATAAATTTAATTGAAAAACATATTTCCTTAGTTATTTTTGTTTTACAATTTTATAATTTAGAGAATAACCCATAGAAAATAATAAATTATTTGTGTTTTTATGTAGGTTATTCATATTTTTTTCACTACCTTGCCACTATTTATGAAAAAATTTGTATTGATTATTTTGGTGATTTTCATTGATAGGGTGATACATAATAGTGTTACTTTTTTATTATTTTATCCTATGGTTGGGTCCTATATTAAAATATTTTTTTACTGTTTTGGTAATGAATAATTTTAATAAAAGAGAAATAGTTTTTTTTCGATTTGGGATTTCATGAGCAATTTCAAATGTGTAATATTGTTTTGTAATGGATTTCCGTAATGAAAGTATCCTAATTTAGGGTTTCAAATGGTTATAATCACTAATTAGAGTTATAAATGGAATTCTATTAAAAGTGAATAGAAATAATCTTTATAAGTAGTAATATGTGGTTTGGTATCTTTTTGATTTTACTAAAATAGAAAAATCATATACTATGTTCTATTTAAAACATGTATAATGGCAATTTTTAATTAATGTAACTACATAGTATCATTAGTGTGATCCTATTTTTAATATTTTTTATCGCACTCTTTACACACTATCAGATGTATGCAAGTTAAATTATTTATATTATGTGCATAGTCTTTTCTAAAATCTTATTTAATTTTGGGTTTTTTTTGGTGTGGTCATGTGTATGATAACTAGGGATGTGATGAGTGGTTCTGGACCATGAGGATGTGGATGGTATTTGGTGGGATGGTTATTTTGGGATATCGAACTGATAAACTCATCATATTACATTTTTTGCTATATTATGGTATTTATTCTATCATATTCAATTGAATTTTACTTATGTGACCCCATAGTATATTTTGGATGTTTATTTATATAATGATTACACTTTTGGATTGTGTATTTATTTTTATTTATTCATATTACAATTAATCGTTTTTCCTATGTATAGATGCACCATGATATACATTTAATAATGTTGTGACGCTTATTTACATTAATTTGACTTCTAAATAATTCCTATGTTTTATTGTTGATCCCCTGACATAAGTTACATGCCCAGGGGGATCATGATCACCCTCTATACAATTTGGTGCATTAAATTAAGTACCAAATTCTTTGGTGACCTAGTTTAGATCCTTCTGAAATGTTATCACAACTCTTTCTTGTTATTTGGGTGTAATGAGGTAGCATTGTGGTTAGCTTCATTATCAGAACTCAGGAGGTATGTGCATAGAATATTATATCAATATAATTACATTTCATAACCTTTAATTGACATGGAATATTTGTATTTGATTACATGTTTCGGAATTGTTTTAAATATTTTTATTGTTTTTTGAATTCCCTTGAGTTTCTTCTATTATTTTTTGAGATTTTTTCGATTTTTGGGTGAAAAAATGATGAATAGCTAAGTTTCCATGGTTTTATACAATGGTCTATCCAACCAGTTTAATTATATATATATATTTCAGAGTACATCATAGAGTTTGTCACATAGTTAGAGCATGAATTAACAAATCATTCGAACAAGATGTGTATAACACTACATCTCATAATATCAGGTGTCATGTGTTCATCTGGATTTTAGATTACTCAAAATGTTGTTCTTACATACGGTAATGGAATTAAAGAGCGGATTCATGATGTTTCAATGTTATTAGAGTGAATTTTTTGTGATGTGTTGTGTCATGTTTTGTTTATGTTTAATGGTTTGAAGGATTTTGTGTGTGGTAAAATGGAAGAATACCATGAAATGTTTTATTTCAATATCAATATGGTTATGTGGTTTTAAAATTAATATTTTTGATATCATGCTTAATTTTTTAAATTTTTAAATTTTATAATTTTATTTCGAATGATATTTCAAAATGAATGAGGTATTTTGAGAACATAACATAAAATGAAACGTTTTTTACATAGAAATTAATTTTAATTATAATCAAATTTGGAATGTATTCATTTAGTAATTAAAATGAGGTAAATTGTTATAAATATAATTTTTTTAAGTATTTTCTTTGTAATTAAAATGATTTTTGTATAATTTACTTGCATATTGATGATTTAAGTAAATTAAAATCATTAAATTATACACTTTTTGTATTTAAATCATGTTCTTCTTAGGAGGAAATTGAATTTATTTCAACTGAACGTAAAATGTATTTATTTTTTACAGATATGGTAAGATAATTTATATAGGCCTGAAAATAAAAAATTTTATTTGATATGTGATATTTATTTTATAAATAAGTGGTTTGTTTTTTAAAGGTATGCCTTGGTATATTGGGTAAAGAAATATTCTATTTGTAGATGGCGGTTTTATAGAAAAACTGATTTACTGTTTTTGATTTATTTCATTAAAGAATTCCATTTTGGAATTATCCCTTTGTTTATGTTGGACTGTTTGATTTTGGTTTTGAGAGGAATGAATTGATTTTATTCATGTATTGTGTTATTTGGTATACCACCAAGAAATCATGGGAAATATGTTGAAATAATGTTTTTTGAATGGATCCCTATGTGAGTCTCCACATAACATAGAGGAAACCACTTCACATCCATATTGTTCCTGGACATCTTCGTATCCAGAATTTGATTATATTGTGAACAGTATTTTGAATCATTTGTTGAACTATAAAATTTTATTTTCAAACATTGGAGGCTGGATAACACTAATCAATAGTGTGTTAACTTCTATCCCAATCCATGCTCATTGGGCCAGCTGTGTCCCCAAGGGAGTCTTCTCTAATATTGACAATGTCTTGCCAGGTTTCATTTGGGATTCATTATTGGAAGGGAAACACCATTGAATATTATGGGATAGAATAAAAAGAACTCTAAAAAAGGTGGGATTGGAGTGGGTTGTTTGGATAATATCATTCACTGTATTCATGCAAAAAATGATTGGGAAGTGGTGGAGGAGTGAACATTGAGGGGGAGGATTATGTCCTATAAAGGTTCTAGTAATGATGAAAATATTGTTTCAAATGGATCTCCTTTATAGTACTTAATCCAATAGTTTCATATGGTTATTAATAAATATTCACGATGGATTGTAGGTTAGGGGAGTTATCTTTTTTGGTTTAATAACTTGGCAGCTTCAATTTTGGGGTATCTGAGTTGTCATGGACCTTTGATTTCATTCAAAGAAGCTATTTAAAATATCTGTTTTATTGATGCAATTCCCGATGAGGGTCCAAGGGTTACTTTTGATGATATTTTTTCAAATTATAATATAGATAAGTATGTGTTTACTACTTACAATACAAGGTCTATATCTTTAATGGACTTCAACTATATTTTGACTCCCCAAGGGCATCATGATACATCGAATAAAAAGGTATGGTGTAGTTGTATTCATACTGAATTAATCATTCATGTATGGTTAATAAGAAACCAATCTATTCCTACATATGAAAATGTGAGGAATATAGGAATTAACATGGCTTCTAAATGTCATTATTGCATGTTATACAGGGAGAAAGACACTAATCATCTTTTCATTGAGTGTGATTGGGACAGAGCAGTATGGAGATTCATGGGAGTGTTTACTGTTATTTTTTCCATTGATCATTTTAAAAATTATTTTATGGAAAGATGTTTCCAGGGTATTAATGGTAAGGGACTTGAAAGAATGTCCAGAGCTGTAATCATAAGTTCAGGATGTTGGTGCATCTACTGGGAAAGGAATAAGGCTAGGATTAAAGGAATATTTTCCAAGGAATGGTCTTTTGTTATGAGGATTAGATTACTACGGATTTATCTAGTTAATGAACTTAATAAATGGGATGATTCTACTTCATTGTGATCATTTTAGGGGAATGTTTCTATGATTCCACAACATGTTCATGAGATAAGTGAGAATTGTGTCCAGTGGATGGCCCCAAACATAGGTTTGAATTTTAATTTTTATGGATCATTGTTTATATGTAATATGAGAGGAGGAGGGGTGGTTCGTGAGTCATGTGGGAGTGTCATTCTTACATATTATTTATATTTTGATAGGGGAAATTAAATTCAAGAAGAATCCAATGCTATGCAGATGGGTCATGTTTTATGCGGCCAGAAAAAATATTATTTTTAGCTAGGTTGAAACTTATTCTTTAAATATTCATAATTTAATTCATGGTAAAATTCCAACTCCTTGGTCGATAACCAATTATATAATCAATTGAAATCTATCCTCATCAACACCAACATTTTGATTTTTCATGTGTGGTGGGAGGGAATCAAAATGTCTGATTATCATGCTTCATTGGCAGTGGTGGATCAAGCTAATAATGTAATTGGATTTTCTAGTTCATTGAAATTGGAAACAGAGGGGGTTAATTTTATTAGGGGTGATCAATTGGGTCTCCATTATTTTAGGCTCCCTAGCAAGTTTTCATTGAATTCTTCTTTGGCACATTCATATTTTTTGTCATTTTTCTGTGTCATTAATAAAAATGAAATATTGGATGAATAAAGTAGCCTACTTGAAATCATATTTTCTCTTTGAATTCATATTGGGGTTCTTTAATAGATATAAACCTTATTTAATTGGATTTATATCTTATGTTTAAGTTGAATTCGCTGGATAGGGTTGTGGGAGTCTTCAAATTCATTTGATTTCCCAAATTCAGAAATGTTGATAAATCTCTAAATTCAATGACCCTTAATTTAAGTGATTGGATTGTAAATGAGTGTGTTAGTTCTTTCTTGGTGCTGGAAATTTTCTATCTTGATATAGTAATTATTGATTCTATGTATGTTCTATCTTTTGTTGAGGGTAATTCCCTAAAAATAAGGATAGTTTTGTTTGAATCTTATTGAAAATTGTTTAATGAGATGGTTGAGAGGGCTATGCTAGTGGAAGTTAGACAATCAGCAAAAGTCTCTAACATGATTTTGAATTTATGATGATTCATTATTTCGAAATATATTTAAGGTTGATTTTGAATTAGTAGAGATTTTGGGACTTACTAATACGTATTGGGGATTTTTTAATTATATATTTTGTGTATGGTAGGGAATATTGATTTATGTAAGCCTTATTGTTTAGGTTATATTTTCTATGAATGTGTACCATTGACACATGGTGGGTGATATTGGTTTCATGGTTGGGTGAAGTTAGGAAACCTTGGGTCCATTATTTTTTAACTACGATGAGGGTGGTTGGACAATAGATAGTACTGAGTTTCAATTTGTGGGGTTCACCATCGCATTGTGCATGTTATTTATGTCTGAGTTTAGCCTCATTGAATATTGATACTTGAGATTTAATACCACATTGTTTCCTGATGTACATTGTTTTTTGGGTTGATTTCATGTCCTTCATATTGGAGTTTATTAATGATTATTGTGATGGATTCATTTTTTTGTGTGAGAAATTTATATTGGTTTTTATTTTCATAGTAAATTATGAGCTCGACTCTTAGATTTGTGTTTTAGAGTAGTTTTCCATTTGGGGTATGCAAGAATTTGAGGTGTGTCTCTTGATACCAACCACCCTATTTTTTATATTTACATTAAATTTATTCCTACATATCACAAATTATTCAAGTATCATTTTCCAAAAGGTACATGGAAATATAATCATGTTTTCTAATTTTTGTGTTTTTGATGGATGTTTTTGAATAAATTGTTAAATTTAAATGAGAACATTAACCTTGAGTCATATCGATCCCATTGAGCTTTTTATTTTCTTGAGGTTTATTCCTACCAATTATAAATGAGTACTTCATTTTTATCATAAATAATCAATGAAATATGATTACATTTTCATATTATAGAGTTTTTGATGTGTGTCTTTGACTAAAATGAAAATTTTATTATCAAAATAACCATTTTAATCCAAACAGCCACACCAAGCTTCATTTTGACATGTGGTTGATTCCTACAAATCTCAATTGAAAAAACAATAATTAATCTAATGTGTAATTATAGTCCCAACATGATTTATTTATTTTTTGACTGTGTGACATGTTTTTTGGAATAAAATTAATTTTTTAAATAAAAAAAAAACACTTTCCATGATTAATGAATGCCCAAATCAACTACAATGTTAAATTTTATAACATCATGTCCAATTAGTTAATCCTAAATTCTTCTCACCATAATTTTAATAAAAGATATTTCCCTCAAAAGATAATGCACCAAATCACTTTTAAACATTAATAAATCAAATAAAGAACAAATAGATTCATAGATTGAACATTGAATAGTTCCTTGTTGAATCATCCTTGTAAAAAAAATCATTTAGAATTTTAATTTGTTGTATATAAAGAGAACACAGATTTTATATACTAAAAATATGTGTACTATGGAGACACACATGCACTTCCATGTGTGTGAGATCAAAATATGGATAAGGTAATTGGTTCCAATAAATCTACCATACATTTCCACATATTTTTTTTCATGTGGGATAAGTGGGTGACCAGACATGTGACCATCCATTCATTGGTACTCGTCAGATGGTGCGACACAAAATGTATGAAATACAGTGGGGTTCCACGAAGGAATCACTACGTGGGTAGCTCAAAGGATATGTTAGTGTGTTGACACTTATTATATAACCTCATCCCCACATGGATATTCGATGTGGGGTCGAGGGGTTCCCTACCATAATTCATCATAGGCTAGCATAGTGGAATTATTCTTGGTGGGAGTGACAAAAAATTTATATTTTTTACTCTATGTGGTAATTACTCACAGGGTGATATAAGGCGTAAGACTACTGATATGACATGAACCTCACTAATCATTCGAGAAAAAACAATGATCTCAAACATTACGCTATTATGCCTTCAGAAAATTTATTTTACATGGAATATATTCCTCTAGTACATTAGTAATTGTATTTTAGAAAAATAGTTATAGTAGTTTATTTCACTTCATTGTGGGGAAATATTAGTATTGACTCAATGGGGTTCCGAAGCGTGTGTGTCGTTTGGTTATTTGTGGTCCACTCGACCTATAATAATAACCCGATATACGTACTCATTATTTGGTTGTTCAAGGTAGTGGATTACTCTTAGTTTTTTAAATCCACTTTCACATAATAATTTATGGAAACATTTATAATATTTATTATTATGATCACCAATATAGTAGTTGAAAATGATTTGATTATATTTTTATTCATACCTTTATAGACATATTATATTTTCAAATGGTTTTCTAATTGTTTTGAGAAATTTATTTTGATTAAAATATAAAAGTTTTTTTTTGTGTTTAGGATTTCATTACCAATTCTATAAAACAAATATAGAATTATTTTGGTTTTCATTCAGTAATGTATCTGTATTTTAGAATTCAAAATTTATTATCACTAAATGGTTATTTAAATTGTTTTCCATTAAATAGGATATGGCTTATTCCATATAACTAATAATATGTGCTTTATTTTTATTGTAAATTTTCAAAATTTAAGAATAATTTTTTTGAATGTATTTATAATTAGTATAAATTAAATGTTCAATGGAAGGAATTAAATAGAGTCTATGGTATGATTATATCAATAATAGTATTAGTCCAACCCTAAATACACAGTAAGGTGCATGTAGCTTAAATAATTAAGTTAAATTTCCTAGGCTCTTCCCTATTACTCTTTATTTTTAAAATTTTTGTAGGTTTTTCGAGTACTATAAGACTGAGATGTGATACATTATTGTGGAGTAAGATGAGTTATATGGTAGTTGTCATGTTTTTTTGATGTTCTAACATCCAACTCATCCTGATTCACTTTTTAGAATTCTTGTGCCCATTATATAATCATCTATTATATTTTATTTATATGATCTTGTTGTATATTTTGAATGGAGATTTATTTCATTATACACTATTTTTCATCTTTATTTATTCATATCTATTCATCTTTCTACACACGGGAATCCAATAAATGGACTCCCCGTGCAGTATTTTTCAATAATTTTTAATTCTTATTTAATTTTATTTTAGAGATAAATCTATCCCATGTAAGTTATATTGATTCATTGATAGTACTTTCAGTTTAGCAGAACACTACCATTGAAAATTATGGTGATGTAGTTCTGGTGCCTGATTCAGGGGCATCTAGGGTTGGTTCACTATAGTACCTAAATCCAAATATCTATAATATGTTTTATCATCCAAAAATTTATATTACAAGTATAGGTTGTGGAAACATAATTATATTTTGCAACACTGAAAAATATCTAATTATATTCAATGATTATAAGAAAATATACTATCATCGAGCTAAAATGAATTTCCTGAAGTTTACATCATATCAACATAACTTAATGAATGTCATGTGTATATCCCAATGAATCCTATTACATGTTCCATTTTAGAATATTTTAAAATTTATATGGACTTTAATTTTTCAATGTATCTATTATACTGGTAATCATCCATTAAATAACATCATGTATGATACTCTCATTATAAGGGATAATGGAATTGTGAGATCATAAAATGAGTGGTCAAAATTAATGGGTTTAAACTAGATTTCATAAAACCTATGAATACTAAAATCCTAAAAACACCATTTATCATAGAATATATCTATATATATGGAATGAATATAAACAAACAATAATAATAACAATATACCATACACCAATCGATCTAGATAGTCAAATACTTTCACAAGTTTTTAATAGATATTATTTATAAATAGTCAAAACAATACTTCCTTCAATGTTATCCTTGGATCAAAATCATCTAGAAACTCTTATTATTTTTAATTCCATCATTTCATGTTCAATTTTCTAGAAACAAATCACTTCCTCAACGAGAGTATCAACTTCTTAGTGATTCCTTATAAATTTTTACCATCCTAACCTTCTATTTCATTATTAATATAATGAAATCATGATCATTAGTATAAATATATATTAATATATTAATTTTAAAAAATATTAAATCATATCAAACCACTAAAAAACATGATTACATCGATCATGCGTACGTGCAAATTACTACTTCCATGAAGTGATGTTATTAATCTTCCTTCATTTCCTCTAATGGACGAAATTACTGATGAATATGATACAAATATATGTTTAATATGTCACAAATTAAATTCATAAATTATAATATTTCATAAACCATCATTTCATTAAGTAATTGTGAAATGGGATCATTAATCGTATGTATAGAAGACAACCACCTCTACAAGCAATGGATTTCATTTTTACCACTAACCATCATAAATGGTCCTATGAATGGATTTAATGTGGATATATTAAATGATAAATTTTTTATCTAATTATATTATATTATCAATATCTATATACATTCCCTTAAGTATGAAACATTGTAACATGTCACCGTTTTGGTCTATTTTTAAGCATATGTAAATGATGTTATCAAGATTATGTCATTAATGATTATTAGTTGTCATATTAGGGTAATATCATGTAGTAATGATATATTTTATATTTTTTAATTATTCATAATTGATTTATTTAAATTTAAAAAAATTAATAATAGATCACCTTTCTATTTTAAAACATATTACAAACTAGTTCATCATTATTTCCATCATCAAATGACATTCTCATATGATCCACCTAGTGAAAATGGGACTCTATAAATAATTATAACCAATTATTATTATATATTAAATCATCTATAATATATTAATTTTAATCCACTTAGTTAGAATCATTCACTTCATTATGATGTTCATAAGAAACAGATAATTGAATGTTCTCACACCTGATAATGATAGAAAATTAGAAACAGTTATTATATTTGTAATATATATGGTTATAAAATAATTAAAAAATGGAATATTTGTATAATATGGTTATTTAATAAGTTATTAATATAATTTAATTTATTATATAAGATGTTAAAGCACATACAAGTAAGAGAGAATACAATCTAAGAGTTTTCATCTCAAATTTTTCTCTTTGATCCATTTTTGTGTTATGAAAATAATTCCATTTATGTGGTGTATATAAAATATATTATTTAAATTATAACATGAAAATACATTTAAACAATATAATTTATGTTCAATTTTAATTTTCCACTTTAATGATGATTTCATTTAAATTATCCTTAAGTTGGGAGGGGCTTTCTTGACATAGATATTTTCCTTGAGTCATAAACAATCCACTTTGATTATAATATTTAATGATTGAATTATTATTACCTATGATTATATTATGTTTTTATATATCTTAATATTTTTTTAATTGTTGTTTTAAACCTATGTCTTCATCCTTGATTAATCTATTTCCACATTAAAATTATTTTTGTCAATAATAATTGTTTTATCTTTTAATTGAATTTTTTCTGCATATCCTTGTTTTTGCGTCCCATCAGTTTTCTTCATTCCCAGTGGAAGATAAAATAATTTTTATATTAAATGTTATTTCATATCCAATTTTTAAATTTTAAAAATTATTTTTTCCACATTTTAATATAGATGGATTTTCACATAATTAAATTCAAAATAATTTAAAAAAATCTAAAATTACTCTTCCCTTATGCTTCAAATATTGACATATGATTTTTTTTATTTTAATAGTACATATATTTGAATTTATTTTGAGTAATGTTTTTAATATTTTTCATCTTCATATTAAATAATTATTTTGTGGGGAAATTACTTGAAAATCATTTATTTTTAAGAATATATTAAGAAATTATTTTTCTGAAAAATATTGTTTTTGATTTATACTCTATTTTCAAAGGTTTCTTCTTTAATAAATTAATGGATCATAAATCACATTATATTTGATCATTTTAGATACTCATTTTTTTGGGATCATGTTCTTGGTTTCAAATTAGAATATTTCTTTTATGATATATGACAAGAAAATGATATGAAATCTATTTTATTTTCATGGTTTATCTATGAAAAAAGGAATGATATGATTTTATATGGAAATCATTTGTTTTAATGATGATGGGTGGGGTCATATATCACTCTAAAATGAATTTGATATGTTTTATATCTAATGGGATAACTATCAGAATCGCGTATTTAAATCTCCCACCACTATGGAAATTAGGTAGTGATTCCATCTATACTATGTCAATCATGCCATGATTCCTAACTCCAATATAATAATTAGGTGGTGAAACCTACTCCATTATGATATAATTACCCTTTATTAATTTATTTAATATTATTTTTCCAAGTGAATTATTTAATACCAGTCTATATGAAATTTTCATAACATTCCATGATCTAAAATATTTTTTATAATAATGACATAATTTCAAGATTTGTTTTACTTTTAAAATATGTTTCGAATCAAGTTTTTGATTTAATTTATTGGGAATTTTTTTTTCTATTCCATAATAATTAAGGATAAATAATATTTTATGACTATCACATGTGATCCTATGTTTTTTTATTTGATATTTCTCCCATTAACTTTTTTGATCATGTATCTGATCTAACGTTTATGAATTGTTGGTAATTTTCCCGTACAATGAATTCAAGGTAACCCATTTTTTCAATCCCTAGGCTATGAAGTTGATTATATCATATGATATTTGTATAAGAGGGTATATATGAGGAAAAATATGGATAAATATCGGAAAATACTAAGAAATAAAATGTTTATATTTCTAGTATCCAATAGACTAAACATAATAACACTTGAGTTGCGTGAATTTGTGAGAGATTTATTATCTAAAACATTTATTCAATGTAATATTTATGTATATTTATATTGGATATCCCTTGTTGGTATCATATTATGGTTTAGATATTTTTGGACATAAATTTATATACTTTTAGGATTATGGTTAGTGAACATTAGCGAAAACCCTAACGATTAATCTATGTATATGATTATATTCTAAAATATTAGTTGAGTTTACAATAAGTTGTTATTTTAAAAATACATTCTTTTCAAGATACTAAAATGTGGATGTGGTTGTGGAAGAGATGACGCCGGGGGTAATCACCACAAAAAGTCATGGTTGAGTATTTACATGATCATCACTTTATTCCATGATAAGTAGACCTATGACTATACACATGGATAGAAACTCCTAGGGTATATGATTGCATTGACTTATTATCTTTAAAACCCACTACAAAGGATATATTACAATGTTAATTTTTGGGATTATATTACAAATTATAAGATACCATGACATAAATAAACATAGATTCAACTAAGGATGATATTGGTTGAACTAAAGAAATAATAGGGAGACATGATAATGTAATATAAAAAGGATTTTTTTAGTCTAATTTCATTTATTAATTTGAATATTTCAACCTATTATTAATTTTTATTTACTTAGTTCATCCAATTTGTTTTTATTTATTTCTGGAACTAGAAGAAACCCCGAGTGTAAGGGATAATGAAGATATTAGATAAATGAAAAACTCATCGACATGAAATATTGAATTAGAATTATTATGATTATACTAAATGATATATCAAGAAATATTATTTAAAATACAAACATGTTAAAATTATCAATCTAAAAAAGTGAATGATTGATTCTCCAGAATAGTCATGTTGGTAATATGATAAATTCAAATATGTTCAATTTTATATAAACGAAATATAGAATGAAGTATTATGGGGTTTTACTAATAGGGACATGAATGTTATTTAATTGTTGTCATTATTGATATATATCATAATACTTTCAATGGAATATGAAGAATCTTGATAAAATAAATAATTAATATAGAACTTATCCTAGGGAAGCACTTATAATTCAATATTTTATGTGCATAGAACTCCATCATTATCAATTTCAATTCCCTAATCCAAGTAAAAACCTATGAAATAATTTTTGAAGAATATAATAGTGTTAATTAGGTTTCACTTACCCACCACCGTAAATTTTTAGATGTAATGTAATTCGATTAATCCTATTATATCAAGGATGCTTCCTATGAAAATCTAGTCACTGTCCTTGATGATTTTTATCTTTCGGAAAGCATGTAGTTTCATGTTTTTTATTTCTATGGAAATTAAATTTGGAAAATAATAATATCATTAATTTAAAAATTTTATTAAATTATTGAAAGAGGATGGGTATCTTCTTGTTGAATTTGGTTTAATTTCTAGAATATGAAAAAAATACTTTATTAATAAACATGGACCATATATAATTTCATGGATAAATATGAACTAACTAAAATGAATATTGAATCCTTGAGATGTGTCTTAGTACCTTGTTATGATGTATATTTAACTAAAATAGATAAGGAAAATATGAGATTTCTAATCATCTCTATGCTATTGAGGTTCATCTCTCATTATAGATAAATTTATGAGACTAGTTAATAATTATCTGAGATAGTTTCATGGAATAAGAAACACAAATAATTGTGCAACAAGTGGGTCAAGAGATTGGTGGTGATCTGTTTAATCTAGTTATGGCGATGAGGGATAACAAGTAGAGGGAAGAGGCTGGTGTGGTGGAAATAACTACTATAGAAATGTTCAAGAATATTATAATTGTGGATCATACAAAGGCTTACAAGCAAAATGAATATTATTTGTTGACTTCATTGTTAGACATAAACTTCCCACAAAGTCAACCAAGTTGATGAGTCATGGTAGATAATAGATAGGTGTGAATTGTATTGCTATTATAAAAATAAGGAATCACATAGCATACCAGAACCTAACTTATGATAATATGTTACCGTAGGTTTTTAATTTTATCTAAATAAAAAATAAATTGTATCTCAAAACCAATCCATGATAGGAATTAAAATCTATTTATTATGAATAATAATATTATTTATAATTTACTAATTATAACCAAATAGATGTGATTGATAGTTGAAGATTCAAATTGTTATATTTAGTTTTTTAAGGGGGTTGTAATTGTCCAATATTTTATTATATTTTCTCATTAAAAAATAATTTATTAAATAATTTATTTCACAAAATGTAAAAACTAATATAAAAAAACTATATACATTTTTAATATTAAATATACCTTTTAAAACATTTCTGTTAAATTAGCTAGAATAAATTGAAGTAACCATATAACATAATCAATAAAGAATACAGAATGAAATAGAATCTAGAAGTATAATTTTTTCATTTATATCCCATTTTTATATGATTGTAAAGTAGTTAGCTTTAGTAGGTTTTAACCACAATGAAATAAATGATGACCATGGAAAATTATGCATTGAGTGATATTTTTTAGGAAAAGCGTAATCTTATAGATCTCACAACAATATTCATGCTAGTTAAATTACCAACGATGATCACGCTTCCATTTATCATACCCTAATATCCAATACAGAGGTTATAATTTGTTTTTTCATGTTTGAATAAGTATTGTATCAACATTTAATTATTATCTATAATATATAATGGAATATCATTATAAAATCCATTTTAGGCTTAATAACCTATATTTTAGTGTTATATGTGTCTATATTAGAATAAAATTATATATGTTTTAGATTTGAATTTGTAAAAAATTAATTTTTCACCCATCCTATATATATTTCCTGACAATAAATAAGAATAAATTAACATTATAATTAAAAATATGTTTTGGAAGAAAAATATTGTTCGTCGCATTGTAAAATTGTTTATAAAAAAAATCAGATTTTTCATGTTATAAATTAATCAAAATAATTTTTTTATTAATTACTCACTTCAAAATTTATGTGACATTAATTTTTCATTCATTCGGAACAAATTGATTTTTAGTAGAAAAATATCAGTTTTGTGAAAATAATAATTTTTCTGATTTTATTATTATGTATTAAAATCCTTGAAGTTTAAGATTGTTTTTAGGTGTTAAAATATGTATTTATGGTGTATCAATGTGATTTTACAAATATTTTTGAACATATAAATACCATTACCAAAATTTTTATAACTAAAAAATGCAAGATGAATAAAAATTATTATTGGTGTTTTATTAGATTCATGTATTTGAAAGGTGAGATTTGAATTTAACTATCTTTTAAGCCTAAAAAAATTTAGTACACTTAATTTAAATCAAATTTTTTAAATAAAATCTATAAATAAGATAATTATTTCTTATCTACAAATTTAAATTTAAATTTATCTTTTTTGAATTTTGTTACATGATTAGGTGTGTATATTTTAAAATAAAATATTCTCAACTTTAGACATTTTCCACAATAAATTATTCTCAAGTTTAAAATAACAAGTTTCAAATTTGAAATCATATATTTATAATTAGGTAAAATGTTCAATAATAATTATTTTTATAAAACATTGTTTTTTTAAATATTTGTTAAAATATAAAATTTAAATTAGTGTGAAAGTTGAAATATTAAAATAAAATTCCCTAAAAATTCAGGGTTGTTTCCAAAAAAAGTGGTTAATGTGATTTTTGATACACAAACAATTTTCTACCTAATAATCTTGATTTATTTGCCATTATGAAACACCGTAAGATTTGTAATGAACAATATGATCGATAACAAATTCAACCCAAAACACTAAGCATAAACAAACCATTAAATATTATTATTTTTATATGACCATTATAAAGTTCTTGTTAAATTAGTCGGTATGAATATTATTGTCTAAATTTGGAAATATATATTAAGATGTAACATAACAGAAATGCATTGATAGATTCTTTGGAAATAAGAAATCAATATTAAAGAAATACAATATATTAAAAATAATAATTTCTTCAATTTTTTTTAAAAATATTATATGTAATTTATTGAAATTATAGAAAATGATTTTTTTATAATTTGTTTCAAATTGACTTGTCAAAATTAACCTTGGCTTAAATTATGGGATTTATTTAAATTATTTATTTTTTATTGACTAGTGAAAATTACCGAATTTCCGAATACTATCATTTACTTTCATTATGTAAATTTTTTAAAAATTCCCAGTATACATTTTATTTGGACATATAATTAATTATTAACTAATTTATTTAGAATCATGTAATTAATTTTATTTTAATTGTAAATTTTCATGATTTAGGTTTAATTTTTTTTTATTCTCAATGAAAAATTTCCTTAAAACTATTTTAAAGGTAATAATGGTTTTCAAATTTAAATATACAAAATAACCACTAATAAATAAATAATTAATCAAACATTATATATTATATATCTAACTATATTAATTAAAATTCATATATTTTATATTACATGCATAAAGTTAATTTCAAATAATTATTTCCATGAAAAATATATTTTTGGAAAGAGATGCTTTTCACAATACAATTTGATTTCAATTGTAAATAAAATTCATCCAATTATGTGAATTGAATTTGAAAAAATTGTATTTTAAATTTTGTATATGAATAATAATTATTTTTTAAAAAAGTTTAACTTATTTTTTAGTAATTTTGATTACTAACTATAGTTAATAATTTCTATCATGGGATAGGTATATGAGGAAAATAAGGTAAGAAATAATATGACACGGACTAAAAATTGTCCATAAAATTAATGATTATAAAACTTAATTATGGGATTTTTTTCCCATTTCAATTCAATTCTAAATTATATGCCCATGTAGTGGGATATTTCATTGAATTATTCCTTTATAATTATTAAGTAAAATTTAATGAAAATAAAAGGCCCTTCCATAAATTTAAAATCTACAACACATAGTGAAATGGATAATAACAAACACTAATCAGTTTATTTATAGGGTTTTGCAATGAAATAATTATCTTAAGAGAATATTGAGACCACTAGTGATGGAAATCATGGAGGAACAAAATATTTAAAGTGTTGATGATGAAGGACATAATGAAATCAATAGATGAATTTTTTGTTTTCTGATGAATTCATATGATGGTTTTTTTTCACCATCATCATTGTTGTAGGTGCTTGAGATCTTCACTAAAGGTAGTTGTTGGTCACTATTAAGGTTGGTGTTTTTTTTTCTTTGGTCATTTTCAAAGTGGGTTTTTCTTTTTCTACAAAATTAAGTATTTTTTTCAATAGACTTTGATTTGTGGTTCATCGATATGATGCTTTGTGTGATGTTTTTATTGCCACAATCATAGTCTGGTGGGGCTTTATGTTCCACATGGTTGATGGGTGATGTTTTCTATTTTATTTTCATTTATAAATTTTAGGTTTTATTTTGTTTTTTACCTAAAAAATTCTATTAGATGAATCAAAACCGACATTAATTTTATTTTATAACAAATATTATTTTATTAAATGTCTTAAAATTCTTTAAAATCTTATATATAACCAAATGATTGGGATATATTTAAAAATATCAAAATATTCTATTTACTAAATGTTTATCCTTTTATATGTACATTCTCTACCCCAAAAGAGTAAAAACATTAATTCCACGATAATTTCCAAAAATGGTTAAAATGTGGTAAAATAAAGAGAATAGAGTGATAACATCACATAAACTATTCCAATTTGTTTTAGATGATATCAACTTGTCTCATACTCATATTTTCTTATAATATTTCAATTTTTATCCATTTTATTTCGAGAATTAATTTATATTAATTTAATTATTTATTAAATCTAATAGTTCCCAATGTATCTTCTAAAGAACGAAAAGAATTAAATTTATTTATGAAAAATCCATGTTGGTTAGTTAACATCAATTCAAAATAATTTCATGGGGGAAGAATTGAGTAATTTAAAAAGTTATGAATAGAATTGATATAAATATTAAAAAATTTATAAATGGATATCTGGTTAAATAGTCATATTAAAAATTTGATATTATTAATTTTACTAGAATGCCAATATACTAGTGACATGGAAGAATCCATCAATTTTTCTCTCTCTCTATTTGATAAAATATATCATTAATTTACTTTATTTTGTTTATTTTTTATGTAATATAACAATTAATAAAACCAATAAGATAAATAATTCTATTGTATTTTGAATATTAGGTAAATATCATATCAATATGGTATATGGGTACAAAAAAATTATTGAAAACATCTTTAACATGCTTTTAAAATTACATTATTCATTTTAAACAACACAAGATAACATAAAAAAAGACATAAAAAATTAGTGAGTTATAAAATCTAATATGGGTTTAAAAAAATAATATCATTATGAAAGTATTATATGTTATTAAATAAGAAATTATATGGGTAGTAATATGGTTGATAAAAATTAATCATCAACAAAGAAATATGATTAATGAGGATAACATTCATGCAACATGTGAATGTGGAAACAACATTAAGCATGGAATCATAAACCATGGGTTAAGGGTAACCTCCACGAAATCATAAAATAGTGGATAATGTCCCTCAATGGATTCGTTTTAATCTATAATCATATACATGATGTATCGTGTGACGAAAATAAAACACAATTCATTGGATTGTCATATAATTATTGGTGTGCATGTCGCTTCAATATCATGTACATCATAAGTGTACCACTTAGATCATTCCCTGTAGGATCATATTTCATAATATTAAGTTAAAAAATTATAGATTATGGAAAACATAATTTTAATTCTCTTATAAATTAAGGATATGTATATCTAGTTGAATATCCTTAAGTTGAAATTGTGATGGTATCCATAATAAAAATGGTTATCATGGAAAAATCACATGATAATTTTGGTAGCATAAAGAGGGTACATATAGAATTATATTTAATGATCAATGAGAGTGAAATGGGTAATTTAACATTTATAGATCATAATGGGAGTAAAAAGGATGTATAGAAACCTAATACAACATAAATAGTTGATAATTAAAATTAATATGAAAAAGGATGTTGAATAAAAGTTTGGGATGGATAATTTTTAGGATTATTTAGGTAGCATAAAAAGTATACATAAAGAATCTTTGGAAATATTAATGAGAGTGATAGTGGAATAAAAAAAATTACAAAGTAATTAATATAAGGGGAACATGTAAAACCATACCACGTATAGAGGAATTATAATTCAAATGGAATTTCATAAAGGGGGTTCTTGAAAAAAGAGGAGAATGAGAGGATCCCTTAATAAATTTCATTATAGTAACAACGTAGGTAATGGTTATAAATAAAGGGGATAAATTATATCTCAATATAAGAATATAAATTTTATATTAAAGGGACATTTATAATAGATATTCAAGATAACCAATTGAGATTCAAAAGGATACATTCAAAGAAGGTCCTCGATGGAAAAAATAATGGTCCCCATAGCATGAGAGGGTGATTCCAAATAAATGGGATCTGAATATTTAGAGCATGGGGAATGTTTTTGGGGAATTAGAGGGGAAGTAGAAGACTATATTCTCATTATAATGGTTTTTTAAGAGGAAGTGATTTTCGAGTGTTTTTATATAGTAAATGTGGGGAGAGTTATTTAGTATATTACAATCATAGGTTTTTGAATATATACAATAATGTATTAAAATTTTCATCCCATGGTTTCTATGGATTCTACAAAATAATAGTGGTTTTAGTTATATTATAAGGCCATGATCCAAAAAATTAATATAATACCCATTCTGACATCGAAGAGGGTCATGTTTACATATAATTTATTTTAAAACCTAAAAAAAATATATCTATTTGAGGATTCATAAAGGGGTTATTAAAGAAATCAAATAACCTAAAAAATAATTTAAAGGAGATATATAGATTTATTTATAGATATATTTTATGAAAGACATTATATAACTTTTTTAAAAATTAATATTTCATAATACATACCATATATTAATATCATATTCAATTTTTAAAAAACAAATTGACGGTCTCCCAAAATTATGAAAAATTCACCCATTTTTATGTTTTATTTGTTGATTATAAGCACAATATTTATTTTATCTTAATGATTCTATTAATATTATAAATATAATTCTTAAATGAAAAATACCGATATATTCAAATCTACTGTGATTTTTTTAAATTTTAATTATTCTAGAAATTATAAAAATTACATAAAATATTATTGGAAAATATATTTTATATATAGTATTGAATAATATTTTTTTATTAAAATATCATTTAATTAAAAAATTCATGAATTCATCATAGTAAATTTATTAATTTATATTTTATATTACCTTAATGTAAAATTTTAGTTTTTTCATATTAAACAGTAATCTTCCTCAAACTCATCACATAATAATTGTTAAATTATAAACAATAAGAAATAAATAAAAAATTTATTTTATTGAAAATAAAATATACATATTAATATATTTAGAGTAATTTTTTTCCTTTATAAATTAAACTTTTCTCTTTTTTAACATATTGTTATTTTACTACAATAATAAATATTTTCTATAATTATTATTCATATTGTCTAAGAAAATATGTTTACATTATTACAAAATACTAATTATTCTGACTATAAATATTCAATTCAATTTATAAAATTAAACTCATAAAATTTGAAGAATATAATTTAATATAACACATGAAAGCGTGATGAAAAGCTATTTTCCGAAACATGTGTCTTTCAAAAAAAAGATTATTTAACCTTAAATCTATCACTAGTAATCTTCATTATATTAATTAAAATTAATAAACTGATATATAATCAACAAAATTATTTATATGAATCCCCATTATGTGTTTTTTAATTAATTAAAATGGAAAAACATTAACATTTTAAAATATCATTCAGAAATCGGTTTTTTCAAGCGAAAAAATAAAATTACTCTAAAACCCGGTATAATGAATATATTAATATAATTAATTTTATTAAATTATATTAATTAATAATAATTTTTATTTTAAATATAATTAATATAAATATCTAAAATTTAAAATTACATATTTTTTCAATAGAAATGACAGTTTTACAAAGATAATTTTTCAATATTCAGTGAAAAATGATTAATTTCCAAAAAAATCCCTAAATCTCACAAGAAGATAATTTTTATAGGATGATATCAAAAATTATATTAATTTTATCAAATAAAATTTATGAATTTTCAATTAAATAATTATAATACTTTATCAAAAAAATAAATTAAAATCATTCTAAAGAAAATATATTTTAAATAAAAAAGACTTTACCAAATATTGAGTGATTATTTAATAATAATTTATCATTAAAGATATATTCAATAAGAAATTTTTAAATATTTCATAAATTAGTTAATATTATTCATAGATAAAAATTCAATATAATTCTTATAATATTCATATATAAATAATAATTGTTTGTTTGTGTTTTAGAGTTACGTATCACATACACAATCTAACATAGTTTTCTCTTTTATAAACTCAATAAGTTACACACAATATTGTTATTTTCATTACATGATTCATGTGTAATCATATAATTATCTTCGTGCATTGACATAAATTTTTTATCTAGATTATGATTAAATGGAAATAATCATATATTTTAATCTATATAAAATTAAACTCATAAATTTTGAAGAATATAATTTAATATAACACATGAAAGCGTGATGAAAAGCTATTTTCCGAAACATGTGCCTTTCAAAAAAAAGATTATTTCACCTTAACTCTATCACTAGTAATCTTCATTATATTAATTAAAATTAATAAACTGATATATAATCAATAAAATCATTTATATGAATCCCCATTATGGTTTTTTTAATTAATTAAAATGGAAAAACAATAAAATTTTAAAATATCATTCAGAAATAGGTTTTTTCAAGAGAAAAAATAAAATTACTCTAAAACCCGGTATAATGAATATATTAATATAATTAATTTTATTAAATTATATTAATTAATAATAATTTTTATTTTAAATATAATTAATATAAATATCTAAAATTTTAAATTACATATTTTTTCAATAGAAATGACAGTTTTACAAAGGTAATTTTTCAATATTCAGTGAAAAATGAATAATTTCCAAAAAAATCCCTAAATCTCACAAAAAGATATTTTTTATAGGATGATATAAAAAATTATATTAATTTTATCAAATAAAATTTATGAATTTTCCATTAAATAATTATAATACTTTATTAAAAAAATAAATTAAAATCATTCTAAAGAAAACATATTTTAAATAAAAAAGACTTTACCAAATATTGAGTGATTATTTAATGATAATTTATCACTAAAGATATATTCAATAAGAAATTTTTAAATATTTCATAAATTAGATAATATTATTCATAGATAAAAATTCAATATAATTCTTATAATATTCATATATAAATAATAATGGTTTGTTTGTGTTTTAGAGTTACGTATCACATACACAATCTAACATAGTTTTCTCTTTTATAAACTCAATAAGTTACACGCAATATTGTTATTTTCATTACATGATTCATGTGTAATCATATAATTATCTTCATGCATTGACATAAATTTTTTATCTAGATTATGATTTAATGGAAATAATCATATATTTGAATCTCTATATGAGTCCTCAAATTCTAATGATGAACACTTTCAAATTGTCTTTCCTCTCTATTGCGATTCTAGATATAAGAGTTTTTTTGAAAACAAATTTTTTTGTAGTATTTGACTTCCTTCCAACAAATTTATTACTTCAGTAGTGTATAAGAACTTTACCAAATATTAAATACAATCTAACTTCTTTTAAAAATAAATTTTCTTCTAATGAATATCATAAAACTAACTTATATTCACTCTGTTAAAAAAATATAACAATGTTATAAGTCATGTCAAAAATAAATTGAATTTTGATTAATGTTAAATCCAAAATATATTTCATGAAACGAGTCATATTCCATTTATTTCAATCACTTGAAACACATTGAAAAATATTCTAGTAATATTTATTTCAAATCACTCTCAGTTTTTTTGCATAAATAGTAAAATTTATTATATATAATTACATCATTATAAAAATAGAAACGTGGTTTGTCATTAGAACTATTATTTTATAAGGGAAAATTCCATTTTTTAATTATTAAATTGTTATATTTATCACCCATATACTTAATTTCCCAACTCTATACCACGAGATAATGCAATACAATATATACACAACCGCAATAATGAAATTTATTATGAAAATTATTAATAGTTATAAATAATACCACACTAAAAAATCACATGTAGTTATATAATGGTATTTTAGTCATGATTATGTTAAAATATAATTTTAATTTTATTAAAACCAATTTTATACCTATTTAATATAGTAAGAGAATAAATTTTAATAATATGGATTCATAAAGTGTATGAAACATATATTTTTTCAATAAATCGCCATAAATTTATAATTTTAACTTGAATTCCATAGTAATTTAAGGTTTTAAAACCAAATAAAAAAGGAAACAAAAATCAGACACAATTTTATTTATAAACATATACCTCAGATGAATAGATTCTTTCAAAAATAGAGATTTGGAAACCATGAATACACACATTACATTATAACTAAATAAATGTCAGTTTTAAAAATGTAATCACTAATAATTCATACATTTCAAATAAAATCTAAATTCCATCATTAGAATCTAATATAAAAATTAATATTTGAAATTTCTAGTATGATACATATCCAATATCATAGTTAGAATAATATATTTTTGTCAATTCACAATTTTGGGACTCAAATGTAGAAACATGGATAATATGTGAGGAAAGTGTAAAAAATCAACATACGAAGATGATCTAACATAAAATTCATTATAAATAGGACTAATCAAACTATTATTGAAGTATAATGGATGGAAGGGATTAGGTTATTCATAAAAAAGGGGAAAATGAGTAGATGGAAATATCTACAGAATATATTTGGAGTTTAATCGTCACATTATGCTAATGATTTTAAAACTCAGTTAGTGTGGGTCTCCTTATACAATATTTTATAAAATCGATGGTATAGATTATTCTCAAACATTCTAATCCAATTAATTTCAAAAAATTTTTGTATAGGTCAATGTTGATATCTCCCATTTCTATTAGTGTCTTAAACATAAGCGAACACAATGATGGATATAATTATACAGGTAACCAAGATTAATATTTCAAAAAATTATTTTTATTTCATTATATATAGAATTTATAAAGGTTAAATATATTTTTTCCTTAGCCCACCTGATCCTGAGCTCAAGACATTACTACTTCAAGACTACCTCCATAGGTCGGTGTATAGTGATAAACACCGAAAGAAATATCCAAAATGAGATACATTTGTATAATTTATCTATACAAAAAATCCTGACCATCTCAATGAATATTTTTATAGGAATAACTATAAAAAGATGAACCATCTAAAATATAACAAGGAATGAAAAACCACTAGGGTGTAATAGATTACAATTGTTAAATCTAAAAAATAAAGGATAAAATATACACCCAACAAGATAGATGTCCAAACCTAACAAAATATGAATGATGAATGTTCTTAGAGAGATCATCTACTGATATCCATGATCCGACCACCATATATGGTACAATCCACCTTGTATCCTGGATATACCTTGTATTAAATGCTCAATAGTTCATCTGCAACAAAGGAAATAACATTTATAAGAAAATACCATGTTTGTTTGAGTATATAAATACCTAGTTAGATTCTTTAAAAAATTATGTATCGGGGAAGTAAAATAAATGATAGGGAAAGATAATAAACAAATCAACCCATATAAATAGATTAAACTATTCTAATTACATGGAAAAAAATACTTGTATAATGCACAAACAAAACAATCTCAAACAGGATAACATAATATCTTTATCTCACAGCCTTTCCCTAAAAATGAGTTAACATAGTTCAAAAATCCCATCAATAATGAATAGAAACTCACATATCTACCCAGAAGTACACATCTAATACAATCCACTCATTACCACTGTGCTAAAAGGTTAAGAGGAAACACTCTTGTTTTATATGACCCATGCCCTAATGCATCAGTGGTGTTCCACTCAATTTGTTTCCATAGAGGACTCATGCCCTAATGCATCAGTAGGATTCACATTATAGGTAGAGGACCCATTCCATTATATGATATGGTGGTTCCACATTGGTTTCATGACGACCCACACCATATCATATATGGTGTTACACACAGTAAATTTTGGGCCTTCACCCATGATGATGGAATTTCTACTCTTATCTCATGTGGAATCAATCACTATTTTATTTGGGGGATCAACTCGATAGATAGTGGATCCTCCCCCATGTATCTGGGGGGTTCCAATATATATATCTTGGTCTCCATCCCATTTCGTAGGGGGATGTTTCACTTTATATTCTCAATGTCCCTTCCCCTATTTGATAGGGGTCCACATGGATGATATAGGAACCCCACACAAGAGGGTGGGGTGTTCAACAATAAAGATCACCTGTGATACTCTATCAAATCAGTATCACTATCAGGTGCCTCATAAATAAGTATCATGACTTAATCAGAACACATTGTATCCAAAAAAAACAATGGGATCCAATATGTTCTACGTGAAAACAAGTAGGGTGGGCTACTCGAGGGAAAAATTCAGATTCCAAATGATGTTGATAGGAGAATTGAATTTCCTCTCAAAAAGAACCATGATGTACACGACATGTGAGGGTACCAACATGGAATATGGTCCCGCTCAATCCTATTTCTATATGCCTAATCGTATATAGATCATTACCCATGTAGGTCTACATGAAAGGTAGGCGGTACACATAGGTTTATGAGCCACTCAGGGGCCTACTTGTGATCATTTTATGTGTCCATGTACCCATATCACGTTAATGTACATCGTTAAATGTTCTTCCTGTCAACATGGGGTTCATCGAATGTTAGTGTTCTTCAAACTACATGGCTTGTAGTTATGTTTTTCATAGAAATCCATATTTGTGCCTCCAAATAAAGATATAGCTTCAACCCTATGAATTTGGCCTCATTTCTTCACAAAAAGGGGGATCTATCAATTTTTAATTGTTTCCCACACTCTGTTGGATTAGAATAAAAAATCATATTTTTATTACTACACACGCCTCAAACTACACATGTAATGAGATCATAACCCTTGATTATTTGGATGTTTATCAACAAAATGATCAACCATTACACGGAATATAAGTAAATCTATTCCAGATTTGTCGACTCATCCCCCGTATAAAAATCCTTCCTGAATCCAGGGGTCGTTATTGGATGAGCCCGACCTAAATTTTTTGAAATGATATACAATGTATAGATTAGTTATAAATGTGATGAATTTTTGGGATAAATAAACAAAAAAACATTTTAAAAAGTGTTGGACAATATATGATAGCTAATGAACAGTATTTGGATCTTTGGTGTTACAAAACAATTTAATAATCAATGAAATTTTAAAATGTGGGTGCATGATATTGCCAACAATTGGAACATATAAAATAGAGAGAATTATACTTCTCACCAATTAATTCTAATGAGTCAGAAACCACAAGAGATGAGTCCTACCTAAATATTATATTGTTTCACATTGAAGAACATTCTCCGTAATAATTGATATGAGTCTTCGCATTTGCTTCATTATGATCATCTTCGATCTAGTGTATGTAAATCATCTAAATTCAATTAAATAATATAGATAAGGAAGAACAATCATGATCCACTTATGGATTATGTGGCTAACCCTAGATGATTCCCCATAATAAGGATATTATAGATATAATCATATGTGTTATTTTAATTAACTAATTAAATTAATAGTTTTATAAATCCACTAAATGTACAACAAAGAACCATTTATTTGAAACACCGCAGACTAACCAATTTTAGGTCATTCATAGGATAAACGTTGAATTATGAACCCATCATTGGTCTCTGGTTTTGGATCTGAGATTCCATTTAAGTGTTGTCCCATTTTCATTAAGAAAATATTTAGGCGTAATATAAAATATATTAAATATTTTCATAAAAAAAATTTCAGGCACACCAGTTCTCCAAATTATATGCCATATTAGTGTCCAGCTTTGAAAATATATATAGAGTATGTCAAAGGCATATAGGAAAAAATAGTGTCTCAATATCAATTAATCCTTCATGTTTTTCATCCACAAAAAATAAAGAAAAAACTCATGATACTTAAACCACATCTGGATCTCCTATTCCATGTAGATCTCATGTACAATTACATACTGATGAAACATATATACCAAGGGAATAAAATATTCACAAATTGTCATCTCCTCTTGAACCCCGATCACCATAAACTTCATGGAAACTGTGTCTCTATTCTCAAGTTCCAGGTCACCCTTTTTGATAAAATGTATATGGTCATGAAGATATATCCTTATCTACGACACATGGAAGACATCGTGAAGCTACTCCATCTTTTGTTGTAGGGTAAGGTAGTAAGAAAACTTAAAACCCCTCAACAATATCATGAATGAACTGATGAACCTTAGGGTTAGCATCCATCCCTAGAAAAATATTCACATTTCTCATATTGGTTGGACTCTTAGGTAAAAAATATCTCCCTACACAAATTAAAAGGTCCTTCTATAGTGATTTTCATAAGAATTTTTTCATCTCTGAGTTGTACTCATCCGCAAGAAGATGACCTAAAACATCATGGTTGTCACTTGTGCCAAATCGGGATGAATAAGATGCATTTTTTGATTCTCTTACAATCATAGGGTTGATCTACAGGGTCTCCCATACATGGACTGAAAATTTATCATACCGATAAGAGATTGGTATCTATTGTTTTATTCAAACTCTAATAAGGTCATGCAATTCTCTAATCTCTTGACAATGTCTCAGATTTAACCCCTCATCATATTCTTCAAAACATGCATAGAGCACTCAGTATTCCAACATTTCTGAGGGTGAGAGGCTATAATAATCTTACTATAGGTCCTAAATTCCTTCTAAATGGATCTCCCAAACCTTTATGTAATCCATGAATCACCATAGGATACAATAGTCATGGTCTCCCCATGAAGGTAATCTATCCCTCATACGTACATATTATCGAAATTCTCCACTGATTTCTACTCTTTAATAGCATGGAACTATGATAACTTCATTAGTAATCCAACAATCATCTAAGTGGTTTCATTTATCTTTTTTTTGTGGAAGAACATTAGAAATTCTTGGGATATACCATCCCACTTCTACTCCATTATCACAAGGGGTTGCAACAAACCTATCAAAACATTGTGTTCAAACTTCACATGCTGATAGGTGAGGCACCCAGAGATGAACTTACCCTTTATTTATCCTTTTCAGACCTCAAAAAATACTATTGGATATATATTTACATATTTACCATACCAAGGTATATAAATAATGAATATGTGAAGAACTCTCACATAACTTCCTCCCACATTTTTATAGGGACCACCATTCATCTTTGGACAAAAATTACATGATTCTCTATTTTATAATAACTATCATGTGAATGAACTATGGATATGTATTCCTGTTTGGTTTCATAGTGGTTGTATTCAATCTATTAATCACTCATATGTTCAAGAATAGGAAGAGTCAACACAATCAAATAATGAAAAGTTTCACCCTCTAACTACACCAAGGTCAGCTGCAACGTAGCCATCTACTCAAAATCCTCCTCCACAAAGCGATCATGGTGCATATTCCAAAGGCCATCATCAAACATGTTTCCCTTCCCCAATGTATATAATATCTAAAATTCATTTTCCTACAAGAACACCAACCATCACCACTATCTTAATTTCAAGTCTATCTATGTGAAAATTTAATTGATACTTTTTTGGTATGATTAAACCATTATGTGATCTCCAAGAATGTAGTTCATAGACATCCTTAGGAAAAAAACTATCACTATAAACTCGAGGTCACGAATTTCAATGTTCTTCTAATTGTGTTTCAACTACCATGAACCGTGTGACATAACATCATGTCTCTGAATCAATATCCAGTCGAGCCCAGCACATGAGGAATCACAACACTGCATGTTCACAACACCCTCCATGGGTATTCTCAAGTTAAGAGAACTCTTCATCATCAATGTAAACACCCGAATATTTCTCTCTTACATTCCATTCATTGTAAAAGGCTTACCCTTCCACATCAGAGTGGCCAACAAGATTGAATCCTAGAGATGTATTCCAAAAACCATTTATTGTACCAATCCAATCCATGAAATATCCACACAACTCACATGAATTTATGTGGCTCCTAATCAAGAACATTATCAATACTCATCAGGTCCATGCCCAAACAATGATCAAAAATGAAATTACCTATAAAGTGAACCTCATAAATTGAGAACTGGAACATTGATAGATTTCTACAAAGATCGTTAACCAAAATAAATATTGAACCATCCTTTAGTGCTCTTCCGGATCCTCCTCTAATGTATAGTATAGTAGTATGTCATCAATGAAGTCAATAATGAGTTTCTCCATGTACGCCTATAAAATAGGGTTCATAAAATCCAAAAACATGTTGGGATAATTCATTGTGAGAAATGAAATCACCATGAACTCATAGTGTCCATTATAATTTTGGAATTATAGCTTTGGAATATGTTCTTCGTGAACCTTCAACTGGTGGTAGTTAGACCAGCCATCGATCTTCAAGAACTATATAACACCATGAAACATGTCAATGTGGTTTTAAATCCCATGTAAGGGGTACTTGATAATTATATTGGACTAATTAATGATATAAAAATACATTCAAATCAACAAACTATCCTATGGATTTTTCATGAACAATGCTAGAGATGCCCAAGTGGACACAATTGGTCTGAAAAAAAACCTTCATCTTATTGTTTCATCGACTTCAATTGAAACTCCTGGAGCTCAAAAGGGGACAAATTATTTTCCAAAAAATATATCATAATGGCATTGGGATGAAAGTCAATGAAAACCTTTATATCCCAAAATTACAACCCCACCAAGTGGGGCATGTGTCACAACTCTCTATGACCACCTTCAATAGGATAGGTTCTAAAAACTAGCACTAAGTAAAAATATCACTATCATTATCAGCCTTAGCCTAAGAACCTATATTCATGTACACAAATCGAGTTGAAAAAAATTCTAAAATTTAAATAAAAACGATTAATCATGAATTCATACAATAAAATACCACAACGAGAGTATGAAAAAGTAACAAAATTTAAATGGGCATAAATACAATCCCTCCACAAAGAGTCTAAGAATAATCCCAACATGACTGAAAAATAATTTTTATTAGAATAATCCCCATTTAAAAGGTGATGTGAAACCATATATGAAATCAAGATAACACATGAACCCACCATGGTCGGTCCAATTCACTATGCACTGCCTGGTCCAACTCTCTCAGTGAATCAGTCTAGTGGATGACTATCTGGACTTCACACAACACATGAATGCAATGTTTTTGTAGGGGTGAGTATAAAATTCCTAATTTGACACCCTGAAACCACAAATAATATATTATGACAATAACATTCATCTCAAAACATGAATATTTCTAATGTATAAATAATCAAATTATTCATATATAATCAAAAAAGAAATACAATCTCAAGGTAAAATCACAACAACATTTCAAATCATGGTTTATAACTCAATGATTCCACATAAAACTTATTTAGGAGTAAAAAAAATATGAGTCATGTGGCTCTGATGATTCTCAAATATTATGTAGGGCTCTTTAGGTATGTACATGAGAAGTATATACTAGATACATGAAGTGATATGATACACAAGTGAGTATCACACCCAAGGCCATGGGGTATACAAACTACTCTATCTAAATTAAAATATTGAGTAGGTGATTAAATCTTATGTAATTTTGGTCACAATAAAATTAAAAACTATAATAATGAATAAAAGATGACATATTATCTCACTGAAGCCCTCACAGAAGGATTCCAACAACCCAATCCAAAAAAATCAGGCAGAACAGATTATTTTCCTAGGTATGGGAGGTGATTCCATAATAACATAAAAGAAAAATATCTAGGGAAGATACCCAAAATAAACCTATCCAACATTCAGTAGATTAGGGTTCCATGAAAAAATTTATGGATTACATGGTGTGTCCTATAGGTATGAGGTCTTTTTCATGTAAAATTCCACATGCACATATCTATGTAGAATTATATAGTGAGCCTGTTCATATGTACTTCATCCTGTGTCCCAGTATATAGATATTCCCTTATATATTTTTCTCGATCCTTGTTGATGTGGGAGAAAACAGATTTCCATGGTCCATGTACTCTTAGGTCATGTCTGTAATCCCTCTATGGAACTCACCGATCCATTTGGGTCCAGTCACACACTATGTGAAAGAGTCACACGCTATGGGATAGGGTCAAAAATTATGTGATCCTTAACTCAATCTTAAAATTTGAGACACCACATAATAACCGCCACATGGAATGAAGATAATTTTTACACACCATATTGATTGGAATATTCCCAAAAAACACATCTTGAATCACTCATCTCATGTACTTCTTCCACATCGATCTGGCCACACCACATGCTCGAATCAAATAAGATTCATTAGCCAGGCCAAACCATTATCAAAATCATACAAATATTTCCATCAAATCATTCCAAAAAATTCCTTCAAACATCGTTCTTAGTTATACAATCATGAAATAATAAATTATATATCAACCCCATTTTATCAAATTTAATTTTCATTACCACATGATCAGCATGAGAAGATGATTACATATCTATTATTTTTAACCATTTCCACATGAAACAGTTTCCAATGATCTATTTTCTTTTATACATTGAACGTAATGAAAAAGAAAAATGCTCACTATGAATGAATGAATATGGGAGAAATGAAAATCCTTAAAATCAAGGAATAAAACTCAACAGTTTTTAATTATGTCCTCAATAAATAATTGTTAGAATAAAAAATTGATGAATTAATAAAAAATGAATCTTATTATAAAATAATGTAAATAAACCCATCCAGCGAAATTACATATCTGTGAATCAAACTATTTGTAAATTCATCCATGTTCATTGTATAAATAAACAACGAAGAAGAAATCAAAATAAATACCAACCCTAACAGGTGATACAATAATTTTTAATGAATAAATATCATATTCCGTTATATTTATAAAGATATATGAATCCACTTTCCTGATGATTGATGAACTATAATCTGATTGTTGTATTTCTAAGGTAGATCCACCAACGATATCTCGAATAGTTCTATAATGGATCCGAGGTTATGTGGATATCCTTGAGGAATTGGAATAACAATATTCATAAATAGGAATTTAATTACATATGTTACTGGATAAAATAATATAATTTTATTCATTATTTTTCACATTTGACATTCATGATGAATTTTCCCCTAGCACCACATGTAGACCAAGGTTATGTTCAACATAGAGAAAAACTCTTTCAAATAACACAATAATTACCTCATGATTCTTATTCAATATTTTATTTATATGTCATTCAAAGTTTTCATGAAAATAATCCATGCATGATATTTATTATATTTAAAATATTTCAAATAAATATCTATGCACAGTAGTCCTCGGAATCACATGTTGTCATTTTATGTGGTATTAAAAATAATCCACACAATATCCAATGATCATAATGTAAAATAAATGTAATTACATTCTACCCAACTTGGGTATTCAGGTATGTAAAAGACAAATCAGGTGTCCAGACAAATAGATGTGGGTACTGAGTATGTATTTGGGCCTCCATTACCGAGATACTCTCCTATAAATTTTCATGCTACCATAAGACATGTATCAATAGAATATCTCATCCATGAATTTTCCTATCATTCCAAACGTTTATTTCCCCTAGGTACTAGATAAAGTTATCTTTATCACTGATGTTAAGCTCCCCCAGTCAATAATATGTGATGGGTTATAGATTTATTTCCATGGTTGCGACATGTGGATTATGTCATGTACCTAGTCTAACTATTGAGGATGAGATAAATGATACACCAACTCATCGACTATAATCATAATATCGAAGGGGATAGTGAATCTCAAAGATATCTTAATACCTTGGGAAAATAACTATAATCCAATTTGTGGTGAAACCCATTAGAATATAGGGTATCTCTCTTCAAAAACCAAGGTTCTCCATCATCTATCCACATAAGACTTCTGATAGCTTTTTTCATTCCGCATCCACACTTAGATGACCATTAACTTTATATTAGATTCTCACAGAAACTATGAGCACCATAGTGTCAACCCTCCCTAGTCATACCAATAATTTGGTGACCTATAGAGTCACTAATACAATGACTCGAATGATGCCATAACAGTGGTGGAATGGTTTATATTGCTGTATTAAAACTTAACTAGTTGTAGGTGATACAACCAACTATGACAAAAGTAAAACATCCACGAAGAAATCATATCCTCTATTACATGGATAGTCCACTCAATCTTGGAATTATTTTGGGGTTGATATTTTGTTATCAAGTGTAACAGAGTACCAAATGACTCCTAAAATACATTCCATTACTAATATGTGAAGTGATAATCATGATAAAAATCAATAATATATGGAAATACAAGGAGTTTGACTATATACAACACATAGTTGAATCCTAAACTATCTATTTATCTCTACATCAGAATTGAAAGGATATGGGAGAACATGGTGGGGCGGTCAACAATCACTGAAATAGAATTGTATCCCATAGACATATTTGGTAACCA